>PVNU02000773.1:3745000-4945000 GCA_003013855.2 Liriodendron chinense | reverse complement strand
GTGGACAGCTCAGGTCAGCCCTTGGCCCCTACTAAAGGGTTTGGCAGTGGTCCTCAGCCTTTTCTACACTTGAGATAGACCAGGGAGGACTTCCTCTGCTGGAGGATCAGTAACGGCAAAAAACAAAGCAGATTAGGTGAGACCGATGTATGTGCCTTAAATCTACTCAAACTATTTTGAAAGCTCAATTTAGGGCATGATCCCAAAAATGAAGCTGACTCAAATCTTAGGTGGACCACACCGTAGGAAACGGTCGTGATTGAATCTCCACCATTAAACGGACGAAGAGACTACACAAATATCATTTTGATCCAAAGATTTTGTGGTCCCCAAGAAGTTGTTAACGGTCAATTACCACTGTTTCCTGTACTATGGCCAATTTAAGGTATGGAAGTGCTTCATTGGATTAGGCCCTAAAATGAGCTTTCAATACGGATGGGCGGTGCGATGAACCCATATGAGCCCAACTATGATCACAGTCGCCCATTGAAAGGAGGATTTAACTGTGTATTGGTCATCCACCCCGATAAATGGGTAATCACAGCCGTTCAAATTACGGCCTGAAAAATGGACGGTAACACAACTTCTATCCTTACCGTCCAATTTGCACGCTCTTAATTGCACGGTTGTGAAAACGTAATCAATGGTTACTTTCGTGCCATGTGGCAATCCTCGGCAGATTGCGACATACAGAGCACCTATTGTTGATATTTGCGTTTTCCCTTCATCACTGTCAAGCCTCAACTGATGTGACTAATTTCAAGTTAGGCCACTTAGTGGTTTATTTTGTGTTTAATACCCCCCCCCCCCCCCCCCCCCCCCCCCCCCATTTAGAAATTCATTTTGAACAAGTACAATACTTGTTCTTTATGGATTCCTAAATTGTCCCATTTTGGACAATTTGGTACCATACCATGTATGTAGGAAGTTTTCATATAATTTACATGTAGTTGGAATTTCGACTGTCTTCCTTATATTCTCCGGGTATGTGATTCTCTACTGATTTAATGCCCTCATCCATGATTAATGGATTACATGTGGCAATAAATCAGTAGAGAACTGTACATATATCTGGAGAACATGGGGAGATGCTGTCGAAATTTCGACTCGCATGTGAGTTGTATGAGAATCATACATGGTATGTTACCGAATGGGATAGAGACAATTAGCACCTCTAGATAGAGACAATTAAGAATAAGTGATGGGCAATAAAATTCTTAAGACAAGAGGAGATAATTTATTGTCCTTGTCCTTGTGTTAAATGCATGTTGATAATGAAACTCAACATACGAATTACATACGAATATGCTTATATAGAATATAATGAATTACGACAGCAAGGCATTTGAGAAATGTCGAAATGTTCAATTTCTTTTTAGTTGTATTGTATTTATAAATTTGAGGGCATATTTCATATGACTTGGAATCGTATGTTGAATTTTTTAAATTGAGAGTAGTTTAATTTGCAATAGATGTAACAAATAAATTTGTTGTTGTAAATTAAATGTTTAATTATATTTTATTTCATACATTGTAGGATGTCTTCGACAGCCATGTTACCAAGTAAAGAGTGGACGTCGAAACGTAGGTCTTCACCAGAATACTTATTAGGTGTATTGTCATTCATTAGATATTTGGAAGCAAATTCTAGAATTTTAGGGGATGACGACTATTTTTATTGTCCTTGTACGGAATGTCGTAATGTTCATGCACCAAGGAAAAAAACAAGCGTAATTTCAGAACATTTAATCTGTAAAGGTATTGATAAGTCTTACAAGTCATGGATATACCACGGTGAACAATGGGGTCAAAGTTATAGAACTGTTGGGGCTAGTTCGTCCACTACTGATCATATTGGAGATTCCCTTCCAAGGATGACTGATATGGTCAGTGATGCACTTGGACGTTTTGACAGAAATGAGTGTCACAATGAAGAGACATATGCGGCAGAAGCTACAGACCATTCCCATGTTCCGGATGATTCAACAGGTGATATTCAGTACGAAAAGTTGATGGAAGATGCTGTACAACCCTTGTATCCATCGTGTCGAGTAGAAGATACAAAATTGTCGGTTACGGTTGAGTTATTGAGTATGAAGAGTAGACATCAGTGGTCCCACAAGAGTTTCGATGAGTTGCTACGATTGATGAAAAGGATACTGCCAGTAGAGAATACTATGCCACATAATACTTACAGTGC
This sequence comes from Liriodendron chinense, assembly GCA_003013855.2. NCBI lineage: Eukaryota > Viridiplantae > Streptophyta > Magnoliopsida > Magnoliales > Magnoliaceae > Liriodendron > Liriodendron chinense. The sequence continues at coordinate 4,942,800 of PVNU02000773.1, read as the reverse complement.
AAAGAAAATGATCAAGGATTTGCGAATGGAGTGTGAAATTATTCATGCCTGTCCTAATGATTGTATACTATATTGGAGAGAGCATGCACAGAAGGAGAATTGCCCAAAGTGCGGTGAGAGCAGATGGAAACCTGTTAGTGAAAGTAAGCGGAGGAAAAAACTCATCCCTAAAAAAATTCTGAGATACTTTCCACTTACAACGAGGTTGAAACGGATGTACAGTGTACCGTGGATTGCCGAAAAGATGAGATGGCATGTGGAGGCAAGTAAATTTGGATGCAGAACATCGATGCGTCATCCGGTGGAATCTACTTGTTGGAGAGAAGTAGATCGGAAATGGGAAAGCTTTGCAGCCGAGCCAGGAAATGTCCGCTTAGGACTTGCAACAGATGGATTCAATCCATTTGGGAACAAGAACAATTCGTACAGTTGTTGGCCTGTTATGATTGTCCCGTATAATTTACCCCCGTCATTATGCATGAGGAAGGAGTTCACAATGTTAGCACTACTAATTCCTGGGAGGAATGGTCCAGGACATGAAATTGACGTTTACTTGCAACCATTAATTGCAGAGTTGAATGATCTGCGGTCCTCCGGATCCGATACATATGACTCTTTCACCAAGCGAACGTTCAAGATGAAAGCAATTTTATTGTGGGCGATACATGATTTTCCAGCGTATGGACATCTATCGGGGTGTAGGACTGCAGGGGCGTATGGTTGTCCTGTTTGTGGTGAAATGACAGACTCGGTGTGGCTAAAACATGGAGGAAAGTTTGCTTACATGGGTCACAGGAAGTATCTAGTAGATCAAAACCATCAATTTAGGGGTCAAAAATCAAATTTTAATGGACAAGAAGATCACAGGACTGCAAGTAGTCGTTTGAGCGGTGTTGAATTATTAAGCAGACTAGAAAATACTATTAACGAATTTGGAAAAGTGGCAGGGAAGAAGAGGAAGCGGTCTGCGAACGATGAAACTCCTTGGTCAAAGAAATCGATCTTCTTTAACTTACCGTATTGGAAGGTGCGTCTTTTAAACGTTATATGTTCTACAATTTGTTCGTTTTTTCATTTCACTAACAATTATAACAATCTAACAGGATTTACCCATTCGACATAATCTAGATGTCATGCATGTGGAAAAAAATGTAACGGAAAATCTCATTGCGACAATCATGAACACAAAAGATAAGACTAAGGATGGTCGCAAAGCTCGTTTAGATCTTAAAGAAATGAAGTTGAAGAAAAAATTGTGGCCAGATGACGTCAAACAGATTTTACCTAAAGCTCCTTATGAACTATCTCGGGAGGAGAAAGAATTAATATGTAAAACGTTGTATGACTTGAAAGTTCCAGTGGGTTATAGTTCAAGTTGGAAGCATAACGTGAACTTGCAAGAACTACAATTGAAAAATCTGAAGTCACATGATTACCATATTCTTATGCAACAACTACTGCCGGTGTTACTAATGCACGCGTTTAAAGAAAGGCAACAGAGGCCATTACATGCTGCCATTCGTCAATTGTCGATATTTTTCAATGTTTTATGCTCGAAGACTATCAATCGTCTAGAGCTACAAAGACAAAAACATCACATTGTGGAAGCAGTGTGTATATTCGAGAAGTACTTTCCTCCAGCATTTTTTGTTTCGATGGTACATCTCCTTGTGCACTTGGCGGAGGAAGCGCTTGTGTGCGGACCTGTCAGATATCGGTGGATGTATCCTTTTGAGCGGTAATTTAATAAATTGATTGTACTCTTTGGTACTTGCGAAGAATGTAACCGTTCCTTGTTGGTTCTTGTGGAGGATTGTGGGTGTGAAGGATTGTAGTTGCGGAGGTTTATACACTACAAGAAAATAGGCCTTTAGCCATACCTTTTTTCTTGTAGTGATAGTTGTGGAGGATTGTGGTTGTATTGTGTTGGTTATGTAATGTAATTATGGAGGATTGTGGTAATTGTATTGTGTTGGTTAGGTATTGTGAAGGATTGTACTTGTATATTGTGTTAGTAAATGTTATAGTTATTTGTAGTTATTTGAGAATACGGACAACCATAAGGAAGTGCTCGTTCTATTGTTCAAGTTTGTCAGACCACAAGGCACACCCATCTTTACACGTAGCAAGCTTGCCAAAGTGAAGATGCTCGGATTATTGTTTTTCTTACAAGTAGGTATTGCTTCATTGTCTTTTGTTAATGTTTTTTTCTTTTTTGATCTTATAAAATTGATACTATGTTTTATATTCTGGATTTTGCAGGACAGGGCCATCTGTATGGAAAATGAACAAATTTAAGGAGATCACCAATGACCTGCATACAGTCTTTCCCATGTAGGTGATTTATGAAAATTGAGTGCCCATTGCTATTGCTAGATACTAATTCCATGTGGGTCAAGCTCAAATGGCCTTGTCGGTAAGCGATGAACGATACTGATCTCTTGTCCTGCAGATCGGATTGCATCTTCGGACTTTGGACTCTTGGAGCCGTCGATCGGTGAAGAGAAACCCAAGAATAAGGTGACTATGCATGGTTCATTGAATTAGCGGTTTGGATTAAAGATCTATTGAGGTGCTTGATTTTTTTTTTTTTTTTTTTTTTTAAGATTTAGGATTTTGATTTGTTTTGTAGTTGATTACACTCAAAATCGAGCTAGAACGGATGAAAGATGAGAATCGAAAGCTAAGAAGCATGTTTGATGAGATAACGAACAACTACGGCACGCTGCAGCGAGCGGGCAGGATCGAGCAAGAACAGGTCATTTTTATTGATAGATTAATGAGAGATTAGATTAGGTTTGTGGTCCTGATTGCATGAACATGGTCCTTGATGGAATTGTCGTGAACTTTTAGGTGCAACCTTGAAAAAATAGAGACTTTTCTTAGAAACAATAAACAGAAGCCTGATTTCTTTGAATTGAAAAACTGTGCTTTTGGATCCATGTCAAATCGTAGATTCTTTTCAGACTTTCACGGCCCTTGATTAGTGGCTTTTATGCAAGAAGACATGTGGCCATGTGCATCTCTCCAACCATAAGAGCCGACGGATCAACTGTGTTCAAAATCTGAAAGTGAACAATCGAAGTTTTTAATCGTACGTAGCTTTTTACTTTTTACTTGGATAAATGTGTAAATATGTCTATTATCTAACTTTGTTAATTGAAGGTGTGTTTGGATGCACTATCCAATTAAATTGCAAATTATTATTAGTTCAATAAAGTGGAAAAAAACCCAATTGTATTTTCCATCTAACATGCTCATCCATAACTGTTTTGATTCATGGTTGCTTATACAGGCTCCATATAAAAGATGGCTGAAAATGAGGACATTCAGCCATGGGTTTTCTTTTTCTTTTCTTAGCTTAGCTTATATTGTTGTATTTTCAAGTTACCAGGTGTCGTGTACTCCTTTCATATAGCTCATGCATATTATATTAAGAATATTCCCTGCAATACCAGGTGTTGTGTGGCTAATTTGTTCCGACTAGATATGTCAATAAAGTTTGTACCACTAAAAGTGATCTGTTTTGCTCAATTGCAAATAATAGCTGCTTGTACAGGTTGTGTTTCAAACTACCAATATACAAGAAAATAACCAGTGTTTAGAAACTGCCTCAGGCATTGGTCTGAGTTTCAGGATCTGCATTAATTGAAGCCTTTAACCAACTAGGAAGTGATAAGCCTTTGATGATGGGATTGTACTTGTATATTGTGTTAGTAAATGTTGTAATTTTCTAAATTATTTATGAATTACAGATTTACAGGATGTATTGGGGCACAACCTTCATTAATACAGGTTATTTTTTTTTCATGCAGACATAAATTCAATTGGTTGATGGTATATTGTAAGTTGATTGTACTCTTTGGTACATGTGGAGAATGTGGTTGTGGATTGTTTGTATTTGAGGAGGATTATGGGTGTGGAGGATTGTAGTTGCGGAGGTTTGTAGTTGTTGAGGATTATGGTTGTGGAGGTTTGAGGTTGTGGAAGATTGTGGTTGTATTGTGTTGGTTATGTAATGTGATTGTGGAGGATTGTGGTTGCGGAGGTTTGTGGTTGTGGAGGATTGTGGTTGTATTGTGTTGGTTATGTAATGTGATTGTGGAGGATTGTGGTTGTATTGTGTCGATTATGTAATGTGATTGTAGAGGATTGTGGTTGTATTGCGTCGGTTATGTAATGTGATTGTAGAGGATTGTGTTGGTTATAATTATGTAATGTGATTGTGGTTGTATTGTGTTGGTTATGTAATGTGATTGTGGAGGATTGTGTTGGTTATGTAATGTGATTGTGGATGTCTTGTGTTATGTATGTGGAGGATTGTACTTGTACATTGTGTTAGTAAATGTTGCAGTTTTCTAAATTATCTACGAATTATAGGATGTGTTGGGGCACAACCCCTACCAAAATATAGGGATTTTTTTTCCGTGCAGACAAAAATTCGACGGTCCTAGACCGTCGAAAATTCCTATAATTTTTCCCAGAACGGCGGCTTAAAACCGTCGAATTTGTTTCTCGACTGTCCAGGACCGTCGAATTTATTTCTCAACTGTCTAGGACCGTCGAAATTTCCAATATTTTCCAAGAAACGGCGGGTTAGGACCGTCGAATTTTTTCCGACGGCTAGCAGCCGTCGAAATATTCTTTTATATTCGAACCGTACACGACAGTTATGGACCGTCGAATTTTTTTCGACGGTTCACAACCGCCGATTATGCAAATACGAGTTCGACGGGTGTGGACCGTCGAAATTTTTCGAGCGTCACGGACCGTCGAAATTTGTCGACTGTCAAGGACCGTCGGACCGTCGAATATTAACCGACGGATAAGAACCGTCGAATATTAACCGACTGACCGTCGAATTTTAATTGACGGTTAGGGACCGTCGAATATTAATCGACGGTTATGGACCGTCGAATTTTTTTCTACACTGGCTGATCTACGACGGCTTTTTTCGACGGGTTTGGACCGTCGAATTTAGCGCTTTTTCACGTAGTGCTTGAAGATATTTCGGTCCTTCGATATGTGAATGGTTGCACCAGTGTCTAGCCACCATCCACCATCGGATATTACTGTGTTGGCTTCAGTAATCATTGCTACGAGTTGGTCTTCTGTCATATTAGCCTAAGCTTTCAACTGTTTCTTCCTGTGTTGACATTCCTTTATGTAGTGTCCTGGCTTGTTGCAGAAGTGACAATTGTCTTTCTTCTTTCCCTTTTTCTTGAAATTTGTATTCTTCTTTGGAGGAATGGATTTAGAGTTCTGAGATTTTGGCTGGTCCTCTTCTACTATATTTGCTTTGGAATAATTTTCTGAAGCATCTTCTCTCTTGTCTCAGTTTCTGGACTCTTTTTCTATACGAAGATGTCGTTGAAGCCCTTCAAGAGTATACTTCTTCTTATCATGTTTCAATTTCTTTTTATAATCAAACCATGATGAGGGTAATTTTGCAATTACTACACCGACCAAGAATTCTTCAGGAAGATCTATACCACCAATCTTCAATTCATCAGCCAAGTTTTGTAGTTCAGTTACTTAGGAGAGAATTGGCTAATCATTTTTAAACTTGAAATGGATATAGTTATCGATCAGAAATTTCTGTGTACTGACTTCTTCAGTTTTATATTTTTTATCTAACTTTGTCCACAGTTCTTTGGTAGAGGATATTTTACGGTATGAGTTATATATGGAATTAGAGAGGGCGTTTAGGATATGACCTTCGCATAGAAAATTATCTTCCTTCATTTTCTTCCTTTCCGCCTTTACATGTTCTGAGTTGTCGTCTTTTGGCTTGGGCAGAGAATGCAGATCATCATCTAAGATGTAGGGCAACTTAAGAGTTGTCAGAAAGAAAAGCATCTTTTGCCGCCATCTGGAGAAGAATTGGTCGTCGAAACGATCCAGTCGAACAAAGTTTTGGTTCATAACTTGAATGGAATGAATTGCCTCCATTGTGACTAAATATTAGAAGAAAATTTGTCTTGAATGTTGTAAAAATTACTTCCGTATATTTAGTACACGGCTAAGTCAGATTTATCGAGTTCAAGGCTTGACTTGAATAGTCAATTTCTCAAGACAGATTTGCTGCCATTTTTCTGGTAATTCCATCAAGTGCAAAAGAAGGAAATCCGCAAATTGTCTTCAGGATACAATGAACTCTCAATCCGAATTTTAACACAAAAATTTATACATTTAAATGTTAAACAGATCTCTAGTTATAACACCAATATGCCTTCAAGTACGTCCAGAAAAAACACAGTAAGAGGTCAGATCTGAGAGTACTGAACAGAGGATGACTTGATCAGGGAAATGGATAGAATCATCGATCCTTCTGGATTATGATATCTAGGATATATAGCAATTGAAGGGTCATGGTGTCTTTTCTGAAGAGACACATGTGCCTCTTCAAGACATCCACACCCTTTCATATACAAGAGACATTCTGCCATGAAAGGACATAACCTTTTCTGTTGTGGCAGTTATTTCTATATCCTTTCAGACAAACACGGTTATGCAACAGCCCAAAACTGTTGTCATGTGGGATCCAGATCATAGTCAGCATAACTACCGCCACATGTATGACACGTGACACAAATGTCACATGTACAGAATGTCTTAGCCACTCTCTTAATCAACCTCTGACCTAACCCAAGTTCACTCCTTATTGCACCTAGTACAAAAAAAAAAAAAAAAAAAAAAAGGTTGGCTCCTTGCGACGATGCGTAAGTACAAAGTGCGCCTAATAAAGCACCAAAAAGCGCCCAATCAGCCCTACAGCCCACGCCACACGCTGGTGCGCGGATGGTGCTTCGCACCGTCCTTGTGATTATTTGAACCTTTGTTTGAGTAACAAAACCCCCTCCTCTTACCAACTGGTTATATAAACTTTTATGGAAAGTTTTAATAATAAGTATATTTATGTACTTATTAAAAATAAACTTTTATTTTTTTAATTAATTTTCTTTTATTATTTAAAAAAAAAAACACAACAGCAAACAGATCTAATCATCATTCTAGACCATCCATTTTGTGGCCGCTTACACCAATGGATACTTAATGGATGGAGTCCTTCGCCACCGAAAAATCAGTTTTACCCCTGACTGACTGCAGATATTACTGTTCGACCTCTTCTCATGGTTTTACCGTTCCCAAATGACAGTACTACCCTTTTTGCCCCTATTTGAGCTAGTTAATCAATTGCATGAACGTCATTGCATGAGGATGCATGAGGATAGGTGGGATCCACATGAACGTCTCTGCATGACGATAGGTGCTGTCCACGTGAACATCTCTTTTGAACTAACATCCACCGACACGTGGCAGTGATGGATCGAGACGGTCAAAATCACACCCATCACACGTATCTAACCATGAATTTAGCTGATGAGTATATGCAGTGGACATTTTTTTTACTTAGCTTAATGCTCATCCATGCTACTACCATGATTCAGACACACTCGGATTGCGTAGTGTATAAGACAGCACCAACGTTGGCACTGCATGGATGTGGCAAGATCTGTGGGCCCATCATGATGTGTGTTATATCCGCACCGTCAATTTGTTTTTCCAGATTATTTAGGGCATGAGCCCAAAAATGAGTCAGATCCAAAGCTCACTTGGACCACACCGCAAGAAACAATTGGGAGAATGATGTCCACTGTTGAAACCTTCGCAACGGCCCACCAAGATGCCAACATGTTCATAAGGTCACACGGACCACACCATAGGAAACAATGGGGATTCAACGCCTACAATTGAAAACTTCTTGGGGCTACAGAAGTTTTGGATCAAGCTGATATTTGTGTTTTCCCTTTGTCTGGGTATGTGTGATCTTATGAACACGTTGGCATCATGGTGGGCCATAGGAAGGTTTCAACGGTGAGCATTATCATCTCCACTGCTTTCTGTGATGTGTTCTAGTTGAGCTTTGGATCTGCCTCATTTATGGGCTCACTCCCTAAAATGATCTAGCAAAATGGATGGACAGTGTGGATATAACACATACATCATGGTGGGTACACACAAAACTTTGCCACATCAACACGGTACCAACCTAGTGTTGTGTTCTACACTACGCAATCCAAGTCCGATTCAAACAGTCTCCATCAACCTTTTCCTCTTCCACTGGACAGTAGATTGTACGGGAATGCAAGTTCAACCAATGCATTGCATAATTTTAAGGGATGGGCCCAAAAATGACAAATCCATCCCATGCATCGGATTTGCCATCTGATTTTAGAGAATTGGCGCAAAAATGAGGCCGATACAAAGCTCAAGCGGGCCAAATAAACAGGAAAGAGTGGGGATTGAATGCCCACCGTTGAAACATTCGTGGGGCCACAGGATGTTTCTAACAAATCCACTCTGTCCGAAGTTCATTTTAAGGAATGGACCCAAAAATGAGGCAGATCCGAAGTTCACAGGGCCACACAACAAGAAACAGTGAGATTGAACGTCCAATGTTGAAACATCCCGGGGCCATCATGGGGCCATTTTGAGCTTTGAATCCGCCGGAGTTTGGTTGGCAGGGTAATCAATGTGCGAGCCAGAGGTTTGGTGGACATTCAAGTCCAGAGAGGAGGGTTGCTTGATGGTTGGTTGGGCTCACCATGACGTTTGTGACAAATCTAATCCGTCCATCTGCTTTGCCACCGCATTTAAGGCATGGGCCCAAAAATGAGGCCCATCTAAAGCTCAGTTCCATTACAATTTATTTATCTTTATACTTAATCTTTGCCCTCTATTTCCTATTATTTAAGGTTATGTTTGGTTGCACTAAATATTGTGAAATTTCACTATTAATCAGTTTACTTTGGTGCAACATATCATGAAGTTTAAGATATTTAGTGCAACCAACCTTAATTGAAAATCTAGAAGTAACATGTAACTTATGCTAGACACTATATAGCTTATCCCTCATGCTTTAGAGGTGTGAATACTATTCGCTATTTAAAACACCGGATTTAAGATGCAGGAATTTTGACAATAATTTTTGGGTACTCGAGTTTGAAAGTCCTTGTCTCGTTTACCCATTGGAAATGCATGGATCTAGCTAAGAAAAGGATAGAAAGGGTTATTTAAGGTTGTGTTTGGTTGCACTAAATATTGTGAAATTTCATTATTAATCAGTTTAATTTGGTGCAAAATATCATGAAATTTATGATATTTAGTGCAACCAAACTTAATTGAAAATATAGAAGTAACATGTAGCTTATACTAGACGCTATGTAGCTTATCCCCCATGCTTTAGAGGTGTGAACACTATTCGCTATTTAAAACACTGGATTTAAGATATAGGAATTTTGACAGTAATTTTTGGGTACTTAGAGTTTGAAAGTCCCTGTGGCATTTACCCGTTGGAAATGCATGGATCTAGCTAAGAAAATGATAGAAAGGGCTCCTTGATATATACCATGAGCAGCGAGATTTTCCCCCTCGAAGTGGCTCCTTGATATATACCATGGATATGAATATCGGTATCGTATTGGCTAATATGACCGTATTGTATCTATATCGGCATGAGCTGATACATGATATAGGGTCGTATTGGGCCGATACGCTCATAAAAGCCTAATTTTGAAATATATTATTTTTTCAAAATTTCACACGTTTTCTCTTCTTTCTTTTTTTTCATTTAAACCATGAAAGAAGCTTAAAATCTTATTTTAGACTAGATCTAGACGTATTTTGGTATAAAAATAAATGATTTGAATGGAATTCGACAAATCAAAGCAAAATGGACCATTATGGGAAAAATCAGAAAGAAGTGTAAACCTTCACTTTCTTTTTTATATTTTCATCTTCTTTTTGTTGTATTTCAATGTAATGGACCGTTGTTCACCAAATCATACTTGATTTGTGTTTAATTAGGACCCATTTAGTTGACCTTCAACAATTCAAATCGTCAGACAACATTCTCATGAAAGAATGGTCCGATACACCATTGAATGCATGGTCAAAAAAAAAAAAGAAGATAAATTCTTGGATATCTCATTTTTTTTTTCTATTTTTCTAATATTTTTCTTTAAAAAAAAATTCTGACCAATACGGGCTGATACGGCCCCAATACCAATACACGACACCACATCGTATCACTTTCCACCAGGCCGATATGCCAACCGATACCAACATTCAGAACCATGATATATAAAGATCCTTACATAAACATTTACATGTACAATTATGTCTATCCATGCATGAATCATGTGTGTGCATACCAGCATAAAGAATCTAAGACAACAAACAAATACCCATAGTTGCAGAATACTACACCGGATTGATTTCAAGATGACATACAATTAAGATTATAAAAAAATTGCACCCACGGAGATAGCAATACCTGATTAGCCAAACCATGTAGTGGCCCAGCTAAACCATTTAGTGCAGCTGCAAACCAAAGGTAAGGATCTGAAAGGGCACTAGCAACCTGCGCAAATTTAACATCATGTTATTAGATGCAGATATCAAATGTATGCAGAAATTGCAAGAGGTGCCCAAGCATATCAATGCAAGTATCTCTATGTATAGTATACACATATAAAAGAAATCCCATCAAAAGTACTAAATATTTGCACAAAATGATAAGAAGAAGAGAAATCGACATAAGTACCGCTTTTGGATATACGTTATCAAATTCCGAGACAAAAAAAAAAGGTACTGAATCTTTAGGAATAAGAAAAAAAAAAAAACACAGACAGACATTACATGCAGTCTGAACATTGAATTCATCGAATCCAGTATGACTTACCAGATGAGCAGTGTGGGCACTAACATTTCCACATTCATGGTCACTGCAAGCATGAAGGCAGATAATAAACATTGGCTTGAATAAGTGATCAGAATTAATCATCCCATTTCACATATAAGAAAGAACCCTTTGGAAGGAAATAAGAAATGATGGGACAATTACAGGACGAGAATGCCTAAAAGGACCAGTTGACTGATATGAAAACACCCACCTATGGATAGTGACATATAGCCTCATCAGCTCTTGCATTTTGGGACTATCAAATCCAAGCATGTGAGAGAAATTCGCACCATAATCTAGAGAATTATCCACAGGTATAATTTGTCCATCCTTATAAGCCCTTGAAAACCAGAGCAAAAAAATTCGTTTAGAATGTGAATGTGCTATCAACATATTCGAATGACTATGATAGAACTGCTATTTTTTTTTTTCTTTTTCTGTCTCTTTTTTTTGGTTTTTTTTTTTTTGTTTTTGTTTTTGGAATGATAGGTCCACTAATTTACCTGTGATGGGTGTCACAAGTTTTAAAAATTAAATCAAATTTGACATCTACGTGGTTGATTGTAATCAACCGATGTAATTGACTATTAGAAAGAACTTGATTGTAATCAACCAATGTAATTGACTATTAGAAAAAACTTGATTGTAATCAACTATGTAATAGTCTATTACATAAACATTGCACCTGTGAGAGTTTTATGCTCTCATTGCTGGTCCCCAGCCCGGATAAAGTTGGGTTGAATCTGGTTGGCACCCGGCGTCAAATTTATGCCATAAGTTCCAACTATGTAATAGTCTATTACATAAACATTGCACCTGTGGGAGTTTTATGCTCTCATTGCTGGTCCCCGGCCCAGATAAAGGAGGGTTGCATGTGGTTGGCACCCGGCTCAAATTTATGCCATTAAGTACCAACATGAATCCGCATAGCAGAAAAGGATTCATGTAGCTGAACCCAATTAGTTGGGATAAGGCTTAGATGATGATGATGATATCTACATGTGGTCGCAATTGAGTATAACAGAAGTTATTACATACTATATTGATCACAAAGCGCTCGTGGCAAAAAATATAGAAAAGCATTGCAAGTTTCACACAATCTTTGATCTGAACTATTCATGTTCAAATATTATTTGTTTCTAAAGGAACTACTGTTTAGCATAAGGGGTTAAGGAAACACAATGAATTTGATTTACCTTCGGTAAACAAAAGAAGCTACAACAGGGACTTGAGCAATCAAATTGAGGGAGTCCTCATATGTTGAAAACCTAAAACAGATTTATATCAAGTTAATGTAAAAGCATATGCATCCCAACAGGTAAATCATGGAAACATGACCTGCTGAAAACTTACTTTGATTTTGGAATCCCTTTCTCATATGCTTTCTGAAATTCACTATGAACCTGAAATAGAGATCATGGATGAAGAAAGAAAGTTGAAATATATGTATCAGAATGTTCAAGAACACCAGTGGCAACAAAGGAAAACGATATGCTGCACTATCTACTCTTTAAAGTAGATGATAGCTCGAGTTATATGAATGTTGAGACCAATTAGGACTTCGTTATGAACAAAATATGCAACTCGGACAATTAATAGAACTTCTAAAATTATGACTTTCATGAAGGCCTGTTTGGGAACAAGGAAATCAAAATAATGCAAGCCCGACTTTCATGGAAATGGGATTTCACATGTCCATGTTTCGCATGGGAAAACCTCCTTTTGCTTTCCTCAGAATCTCATTTCCATACTTCCATGGTCTCTCCTTGATGGCACATGAACTCACCCAGTTCTGTAACTCCTCCCACATCAATCTATAGATGAGATAGTTCTATAACCCCCTCCCCAATCGGGAAGAAAAGAGCCCCTGCCCCTCTTTTTTGGCAAAATCAGAACCAAGCAGCAGAAATGTGATTTCATTTCTATTAATTTCCATGAAATGCCAATTCCATGGAAATCACATTTCCACATACTGATTTCCTTTTTCCAAACAGGCCCTAAGAAATTTGGCCTAGTGCAATGAATCCAAAAATATCACACCATGGAGAGGCAAGTATCAGTATCACACTGTGCATCACACCCTTAGGATACAGAAATATCATGGGAAACGTTGGGAAATATCGCATATACTGTGTACTATATTGCAATCTGAAGGACACATTGGGGAGTTATAGGAAAATGGTGGAATTTTTATGTGAAACTTTAGAAGTTAAAAGACACATAATTGCACACTTAGAACTCAAAACATTAAAAAACTATGCATAATAGTTTTCCACTATTTAGACGACTGTGCATTGTCAGCCGTAAGTGATGCAATTATATCCTAAAGGAGTTCATATCATTTAAATTTCATACAATACAAGCAATAAATACAAAGAATAAAACATAAGCAATCAACATATTTTGTCCACACTATACGATTTTAATAGGTGAAAAACGGAATTCAGATTTCTCCTTCTTTTTTTTTCTGTTTTTCTCCTATCATGTTGTGGTTCAAGAGAAACATGCAAAGACATGTTTGTGTGGCACACAATTAAGGAATACTGACAACTGCTTGCCTATTTTCTCTAGAGAACAAAAGTTCATGAAGGACTCAGTGCTGCAGAACAAGTTCGTTGTCTTGCAGTCCAAGGGAAATATGCACCCGAGTATTGAGGTGTTAAGCTTGTGCGCAATAGGAAAGATAACTTCTCTTCCTCAGTTAAGAATATCAATGCGTCTTTTGTCCATACTCCTCCAAGAGGGAACTTGTTGACATTGTAAGTCATTCTTTTTCTACACTGATGTCACTATTTTTCATGAATTGTACTCCATAAAGACCAAAATTTCTCTAAACATAAGTTTATAGTAGGCACCATTCAGTAACTTTACAAGAGCATAAAAGGCCTAAAGACAAACAGAAACAAATGTGTGCACGCATCATGTGGCTAGCAATTATAGACCTACATGTAAGCACATGCAGGCCCACAAACGCACTCACTAACCCTTGCTCAAGTGAATGCACCTGCCCCTCAGCATGCTCACATGCCTGTGTGACCAAGCACAAAACCACTAGCATGCAAACTCCATGGCTACCAACATTATCAAACAAATCAACTGGACAGTCAACTGTAAACTCCATTCATCAACCTGAAGTGCTATAACGCCTGCTGCAAATTGCGTCATTGGATGGGCTGCAACAGGAAGAGCATTGATCGCTTTATATACATGGTCTGCAATAAAAATAACAACTCTCAATTATATACAAGTTACGGGATTAAGTGTTCTACTGTTTACATGGACATGGACATGCACATGCTAGTTTCATGTATGGAATATCTCATTATGTGAGTAGTCTAATTAAGAATCTGCATTTCAAACAACAGAATAGCAGACTGAATGGAGGGGAAATGGAACTATATTTAGGATTAAAAGAACAAAAATACTCTCAAAAAACATTCCAAGAAGCAATCATAAAGAATTGAAAACCAGTCCATGAGCATCATAATATGAATAGCTGTTGAGCAGATGAAACATGGCGCTTTAGATACTAGACACTTCATCTCTTACAAAGTCTGCATGTTGGACGTGCATCCTAGACACCTACAAGCTATGTAAATTTAATAGCAATCATTGGGATCTTGAATTGCCTTTTTTCTTGTTGGTTGACGTCATTATTCACAAATCAAATGTATTTCTCCATATCTAGAAATAATTCTGTATATGATATCTTTATGCCTTCCGTGTTCTTAGATTTATTTTATAATATGGCATTTTTTAGCTTTGCCAAGCTCGCAGGAATGTACTAGGCATATCATCTCCATGACACCACAATACCACATGCACCAGCATGTTAGACGGGTGCAATATGTAGGCCATTCATCAGGTGGGTCTGACTGTAAAAGCTGGTCCACTCAGCTGGGCCACAATATTAGAAACAGGTAACAGGTTAGAGAACTTGGGTGAGTTTTTCTAACCATAAATTTGTTTCATAAACTGTGGTGTACCTGACTAGCGCACCATTTTAATTCACAGGCCAGGGCATCTACATAGTGGTTACCAGTCTGATGGACGAACTGGATCTTGTAACTATGTGCCATGCTGGCACATATATGGAGTTACACGTGTGCAGGCTTAACAAAAATCTATTATATTTTACTGTGTGTGCATGTGTCTATGACCCTAGTAGCGATGCAATAAAGAAACAGAAGATCAGCCGTTTCCTCTTCTCACCACGGCATGAAGGACATGGCCCAAATAACCCTAGTCGCGATCCAATTAAGAAACAAAGGATGAACCATTTTCGCTTCTCGCCAGCGCATGAAGGACATGTTAGGGAGTGAAGCTTCTTTTCATCAGGTTTATCCAGGGTGTGAGAATCCTGTTTGTTTAACTGCTATTGAACAGAATGCTTTGACGCAGACCTGTGGAGCACAAGAACCCCAAACTTTGCACAATGGAGAGAAATTAGTCTCATGCA
Source organism: Liriodendron chinense (assembly GCA_003013855.2). NCBI lineage: Eukaryota > Viridiplantae > Streptophyta > Magnoliopsida > Magnoliales > Magnoliaceae > Liriodendron > Liriodendron chinense. Next base: position 4,927,594 of record PVNU02000773.1, on the reverse strand, counting down.
TCCACTCACAAAACTTAGATTTTCATATGATCCATCTACAAAAATTTATGTACTGGGCCACTTCGCTGCAATAGAACTCCACCCATGAGTTTTCTCAACCCCTTTATGCCTCATTAGCTCCCTAGCTATCTCCACTGCTTGCCATCTTCCTGCCTTTGCGTATATATTGGAAAGAAGCACATAAACCCCACTGCCCTGAGGATTCAATTCTGCAATGTGGTTCCCTACTCGTTCGGCTATATCCACATTGCAATGGATCTCACACCCACTTAAAAGAGCACTCCATATGGAAATATTTGGTGTAGTTGGCATCAATTCTACTAATTTCTCGGCCTCTCCCAGGCGACCTGCTCGGCTCAGAAGATCAACCATGCATCCGTAGTGTTCGATTGTGGGAACAATGCCATGCACACTTGTCATGGAGTTGAAGTATTCATGGCTCTCATCAACCAGCCCCGCATGGCTGCATGCACATAGAACTCCAATGTATGTAATATGGTCAGGTACAACACCTTCCACTTGCATTTGTCGAAAAAGATGCAGCGCATCCTCTCCACGCCCATGCATGGCCAACCCAATGATCATGCTAGTCCATGCTATCACATCTTTCCTAGGTAAATGGCGAAAGATTTGGAGTGCGCTATGTGTATCCCCGGTCTTAGCATACATATCTAGGAGAGAAGTGCCGATCGCTATGTCCCTGTGGATGTTGGTCTTTTCTATATAAGCATGAGCTCCTTGGCCCAAACTCAAGGCTCCAAGCTGAGCGCATGCACCCAATAAGCACAACAAAGTCACCTCATCGGGCTTCACATCCGCACCACGCATATCGGCACATAATCTCACCGCTTCGTTGGCCCAGCCATACTGATTATAGGCACCAATCATGGTATTCCAGGACACCACATTTCGTTCAGGCATTGCATCGAACAGATCCCTTGCAACCTTTAAACTGCCACACTTTGCATACATGTCCAAAATGGCAGTGGCAAGGATGACATTCCATCTCGAATTCGACGGAAATGGGTCCATGCCAACTTGGCGAAGATGGCTGTGGACCCACCTCCCGGTCTCTAGATCCCTCGTCTCAGTGCAAGCAGCCAAGACGTTCACCATGGTGATCTCGTTGGGCTCAACTTCCGCGACCTCCATTTCCTTAAACACCCTTATCGCCTCATCCGCGCGATTGTTGTTAACGTATCCAGAAATCAAAGTTGTCCAAGACACCACATTTCTCTTGGGCATTTCCTCAAACACCAGCCTCCCGGCCTCCAGATCGGCGCAGGAGACATACATATAGATCAAACTACTAGAAACGTATAAATCCGACTCGAACCCAGTTTTCGCAACGCGGCCGTGAACGCACCTGCCGCAATCGACGGCCGAGATCTTTGCGCAGGATCGGAGCACGAAGGGGAATGTGAAATGGTCTGGCGAATAGCCCGACCGCTGCATTTCCCTGTACATAGACAGGGCTCTGTCCGGGTCGTTGCCATTCGATAGCCCTTTTATCATTGAATTCCACATGAAGACGGTTGGGCGGTCGATCCGGAGGAAGATCGATCGGGCGTAGTCGAGATCGCCGGCTTCCGAATTCGCGCAGAAATCCAACAGCCGGCTCAGGGAGGTCACGTCGCTAACTTGCGCCGTGGTGATCATTTGCCCATGAAGCTGTTTGAGCTGTGTCATGGTCCTGCATCCTTCCAATAAGGAGAGGATGTGGCTATTTCTCATGATCTTTTGTTGCCTCCTGAAGAGGAGGGAAATGCCCTCCAGGTTTAAAATTCTTGAGGGTATTTTAGTCATTGGAAAATAATAGGTGGGCCCCTCTATGGGCTGGGCTATTGTAAGTCCTACCCTGGTCAGCCTAGGCCCTGCTATGTGTATAGATGGAGGGATCTGATAGATCGTGGGCCCCATAGATACCTTGTTAGAGATCCAGGCCATCCATCAAGTACTTTACACTGTAACATGCCATGAGCCAGAGAATAATTTTGGTCCGTTGATCTGGCAGCTCATACTTGTATGTGGAAAATGGACAGTTCGAAAGCAATCAAGAGGGTCCAAATGCAACGGACATGCCTGGCTCACTTGACCAGTGTGCTACTCTGATTTTTGTTAGATGACATGTTCGAAAGCAAGCAAGAGGGTCCAAATTCAGTGCACCCTATCTAATGAATGGCTCAGATTGATAACACATGGGTCATCTCACGCTTGGAATCAGACACCACCTATAGGTGGGCCCAGTCCTGAAATTACAGATTGAGCATGACAAAGTGGATTGCCGTACTAACTCTTTTTTTTTTGTTAGTAAGTTAGTTGGTCAACACACCTACACATTTAGTCACATGATGCACCCACCCACCCATCGGTGGGGTTGGTGTGTCTCCTTAGCACTAGAACCTGAGACTGCCGTTGAAATGGCAAAGCGTCTTCCAACTGAGCTATCAGGTGAGAAATCGGATTATGTACTAACTCAGTATTCTCAACTTACTGAGTAAATTGTGGGGTTCACCATGATTTATGTATTTTATCCACGGTCCATCCAGATAATTTTAGAGCTTGAGTCCAAGTAGACCACATTATAAGAAACAGTGTGGATTGAACATCTACTATAGAATAATTCTCGGTGGCTACAAAAGTTTTGGACCAAACTGATCTCTTAGTGAGACCCACCAAAAAAGTGGCACGGATCTCTCACACATAATGTGACATTTGCTGCGACGCGACTTAGCACCCCTCATGTGTTTTAACACGTGTTGGGATCAACATCCTTGCTGTCAAACATCAGTTAAGGAAGTTCTCAGCATCAGTTCACATATTTGTATTTTGCCAGTTGAGGTTAAAATGTGACAGTCTATCAACCATTCAAAAGATGGTAACTCATCAACATGCCAGGAAGGAGCTAACACCCGCATCCATAGCTCAAGTGGTAGATTGAGTGAAGATAGCCTCGTTTCAACACCGAGGTCATGGTATTGATTTCCAAATTGGGGCTGGCTAACATTGCAGTGTGACTAATTGGGTGGGTGTACTAACCCCAAAAAGAAAAAAATGCCTGAAAGGAGTTAATAATCTGCTGAGCAGAGCCGTTAATCAAGTCAAGCAGTCAATCATCCTTGTAGTGATACTTTCAATTGATTGATCAGCAGTTGAAAGTTCCCTCTTGCTGGAGATGGGAACATGGAGCCTGAATCTCTCAAGCGCCAATTTGAGCCTTCAACTTGGTATCATTGTTAACCGTTGACAATTGCAGTACCCATTCAAATGATGAATCTTGCCCCTTTAACGTGTTTGAGTCCCATGAACATTTAGGGCCCGTTTGGATACCACCAGGCAAGTAAGTTTAGTTCATATATGATCAAATTATAAGTAATATTTTTACTTAAAGTTACTTAATCACTTCAGCTTAATAAGTAAAAATCAAGATAAGCTACTTGAGGCATAAGAAGCATAAGTAAGATACCACCAAATAAATTACATTTTCTATTTGAAGCAGTAGATAAGTAACGTAATTATTTGAGATAAGTATATTTGGTTTATGATCAATTATAAATAACCTTTTTACGAAAAGGTATTTAATCACTTCAGTTTAATTAAGTAGAAACTAAGATAAACTACTTGAGGCATAAGTCGCTTATCTTAAGTAACTTGAATCCAAACACTCCTTACATGTCTTTTTTAGTTTTTTTTGTTTTTTAATTTGCCAATTTTCAGCCAAGATGAATTTATTTAGGAATTAGAAATCAATGTTGATTACGTAAGACCATGTACTTAAAATGAAAATCCAATAACATATTCATCTATGGCGAAGTCTTAGAAGAATTATCTTAGGGGGGGGATTAGGTAATCAACCTCCACCAAAGGCAAAGAAGATATCGTGAAAAAATTGTATCATATCCAATGATTCGCATCATATCAAACTTAGGATAAGTTTTTTTCAACCAAAAGAGTCTAATGTAGCCGTGATTAAATATATACTATGATACTGTGTGGGCCCATGTCTGAGATGAGAAAAAATTGCACGTGTCGCAGCATCTGCATCTGCCAGAATGACGGCGGAGCACCAGAATTTGGTGTAGGTATTTTGTAATCAAAACATAATTACAGGAAAACTCCCTTTTTAAACATGCATTTGTTGCTTAACATTGCGAGGTCATGCATTTACATAACTAATACTACCAAACAAATGATGCCATCTATTCCATGTAAAAAGAAAACAAAGTAAAATGGTAAGATATAAAAAAGAAGTCTCTTATTACAAACAAAAGCTTCCAAATGATAAAAAATGAAAATTTTAGGAGATAGAATATTTTTCTATTTTTAAGTGAGAGTACATATGAATAAATACAAGGGAAAATATCATCTTTCCTAATATAAAAGTATTGGGTGCGTTTCACACAAGCCTGAGGATCTCGCCCCCCAATGCACTAGAATTATGGACTAGGATAAAGCAATAATCAAGAGTAAACAAAAAACCACACGACACAAGGAGTTTTTACGTGGAAAACCCTCCAAAGAGGTAAAAACCACGGGACCTAATCCAGATCAACAATCCACTATACCAGAGAACTGTTACAACCGATCACAAGCACACACCACTTGTGATCAAACCTTCTTCACCCACACAGGGATGGATAACAATGAAAGGACAAGAAAACTGAGAGATCTCACCCGAGCACGAGGACGTTGAAGAGCCGAGACGTCGTTGCACCGGGAATCACCTTCTCGAGCAATGCCTCCTCTACCAACAAGCTTCCTCTCCCTCTTTCTCTTCCTCTCTTTCTCTTTTTTTCTCTCTCTCACCTAGGACGTGTAGAACACCTTGTGGGAACCCCAAATTCCGAATTAGAACTCCATATATGTAGTTTTGTAAGAGTCCTAGCCCGATTTGGAAACTGCGGTACCAATCCGCACATACCTCCGACTGGTCGACCAAAACCATCGGCCGGTCGGACCCACCAAAAATCAGTCCAGAGAGAAACTGTGTATAACAACACATAGCCCGACCTGTCTGCCGACCGGTCGGTCGGCCGGTCGAACATGAGTATGAACACTCTCTCTCCTCAGTGTAATGAGGAGGAAAACGCCAACAAATCTCCCCCTTTTCAGACTCAGGAGGAGTTCACCATCTTCAAGCCAGCCCGGCTTCTACAAGCCTCAAATTTTCCCTTGAGCAGAGCCTTGGTCATCATGTCTGACCCGTTATCGTCCGTGTGGACCTTCTCAAGCTGTAACACCTTCTGTTCCAACGTATCCCTGATCTAGTGATACCGAATCTCTATGTGCTTCGACTTGGAATGCTGACTTGGATTCTTGCTCAAGTGTATCGCACTCTGGCTATCACAATAGACCACGTGCTTCTCCTGCTTCAGGCTAAGTTCCTGTAGGAACCACTTCATCCAAAGCATCTCCTTGCATGCTTCTGTGACTGCAATGTATTCGGCCTCTGTCGTTGACAATGCTACGACCTTCTGTAGCTTGCTCTGCCAAGAAACCGCTCCCCCAGCAAACGTGAACATGAAACCCGATGTGGACTTCCTGAAATCTATGTCACCTGTCATATCTGCATCTGTGTAACTCTCTAACACAGGTTTCCCGTCACCATAGCATAGGCTCAACCTGGATGAGCCTCTCAGATACCGTAATATCCATTTCACTGCTGCTCAATGTTCTTTGCCAGGATTGGCAAGATACCGGCTGACAACACCAACCGCATATGCTATGTCTGGGCGCGTACACACCATAGCATACATCAAACTTCCTACAGCCGAGGCGTAGGGTATCTTCTGCATCTCTTCCACCTCTGCCTTCATCTTGGGACACTGCTTGTCGCTCAATTTGAAGTGATCATCCAGTGGAGTACTGACCGGCTTCGCTGCATTCATATTGAACTGCTCTAAGACTTTCTCAATATACCTCTCCTATGACAACCAAAGCCTTCTGCTGCTTCTGTCACGGGTTATCTCCATTCCTAGGATCCGTCTGGCTGGGCACAAGTCTTTCATCGCAAATAACTTGCCCAACTCCTATTTCAGCCTGTCAATCTCCTTGATGTCCTTTCCCATGATGAGCATGTCATCAACATATAAGAGCAGAACTAAGAAATCACCATCTGAGAACCTGCGAGTGAACACATAGTGGTCCGACTCCGTTCTATTATACCCATGTGTCAACATGAACGAGTCGAATTTCTTGTACCATTGCCTAGGAGCTTGTTTCAACCCATACAAGCTCTTCCTAAGCCTACACACCATGTGCTCTTTGCCCTTGACTTCGAACCCTTCTGGTTGTCGCATATAAATCTCTTCTTCCAGGTCACCATGGAGGAAAGTAGTTTTAACGTCTAACTGCTCTATCTCCAGATCCATGCTAGCCGCCAACCCAAGCAACATCCGTATGGATGTCATCTTCACCACTGGCCTGTGAGAATATCTCATCGAAGTCTATTCCTTTCCTCTGACCAAAACCTTTCACCACGAGTCTGGCCTTGTACCTTGTCTGTCAATTCTTCTGCTTAATCTTCTTTCTGAACACCCACTTGTTGCTCAGAGCTTTCTTGCCCTTAGGCAATTTCACCATGTCATATGTGTGGTTTTTATGCAAGGATTCCATCTCCTCTTGCATAGCTTTCAACCACTCCCCCTTATGCTCGTCGGCTAGGGCCTCAGAATAATCTTCTGGCTCTCCCTCAATCAGTAAGCATAATGTACTCATGCAGCGAGTACTTCTTGGACGGGTGCCTGTCCCTAGATGTCCTCCTCACCTGTGGCTCAACAGGTGGATCAAGTGGGGGCTGCTCCCCCTGTCCATCTCCTGTAGGAACTCTCTCGTCCTCTGCACCTTGCTGTACTCCCCCGTCATCAGGCACCACGGGAGGAGTAGTGGGATCCAAATCTTCCAGCTCATCTGAACTGGGCTGGGTCTTCTCTGGCTTTCCAATGTCTTATATACACTGATCTTCAATGAAAACCACATCTCTGCTCCTGACTAGCTTCTTCTCGGTCGGATCCCACAACTTGAAGCCAAATTTCTCATTACCGTACCCCAAGAACACACACTGCCTGATCTTCGTGTCGAGCTTGGACCTCCCGTCCTTTGGTACGTGAATGGATGCCCTGCATCTAAATACCCTGAGATGACTGTACGAAGGATCACGTCCAGTCCACACCTTCTCAGGTACTTCTCCATTCAAAGGGGCTAATGGAGACCTGCTTATCAGATACACTGCTGTGTGCATTGCTTCTCCCCAAAACATCTTGAGCAACTTCGCATGGGATAACATGCACCTGATTCTCTCTACAATGGTGCGATTTATACGCTCAGAGACACCATTGTGCTGGGGGGTCTTGGGTGCTGTCTGTTCATGCCGTATACCTAGGGACTTGCAATACTCATGGAAGTCGCCAATGTATTCACCATCAATGTCAGTGCGAATGCACTTCAATGATCTACCTGTCTCCTTCTCGACCATGGCATGAAAAGTTTTAAACACACCAAAGACCTCGTCCTTGGATTTCAAGGCATAGACCCAAACCCTCCTAGATGCATCATCTATAAACGTGACAAAATACAATGCCCCACCCAAGGTTTTAATCCTCATAGGACCACAAACATCAGAATAAACCAAATCTAATGGATGTACTTTCTTAACATGAGAAGCAGTTTTTACAAATGAAACCCTATTCTGTTTCCCTGATAAACAATCAATACAGGTTTTAAGAGGTGTACCTATTAACTCTGGAAGGAGGTACTTCTTCGCTAGTAGCCGAAACCCTTTCTCACTCATGTGGCCGAGCCGTCTGTGCCACATGTCTGTCGCTGAATCTTCTGCTGCGTTCAACTCACCCTTGCATATACTGACACATGTCTTGTATAGGGTGCAACACATCTTCCCTCTTGCTACGATCATCGAACCCTTGATGAGCTTCCAATGCCCACCAACAAACCGACTCTCATAGCCGGCTACATCCAACCTTCCCGTCGACATCAAGTTGAGGCGAAGGTCTGGAATATGTCTCACATCTTTTAGAACCAATGTACAGCCTAAATCGGTCCTTACACAAATATCACCAACTCCACAATCTGAGACACTCCAGAGTTCCCCATCTTCACTGTACCATAGCTGCCTTGCTTGTAACTTGTGAAGAAATCCCTTCGTGGAGTTGCGTGAAACGACGCTCCCGAATCGACCACCCAATCGGTGTCCAGATTCGCAGCTGTGAGACAAACATCATGATCTGCTGAGAGAATGACTACAACGTCACCATCTGAGGCGACCGCAGTAGAATCTGATTCATCATCTTTTTCCTTCCATTTTCCTTTCTGATCCTTTTTCTTGCGACATTCACTTTTGTAATGGCCCTTCTTGCCGCAGTTCCAACATTCAGCATCTTTCCTGACACTAGACTTGCTTCTGGATTTCTCTCGGGCTTTCCCGCCCTTTCTGTTCTTTCCTCTCCCCCGATCCTGTGTCACAAGGGCCTCTTGCTGAGTAGACCCTAGAGACTTCCTCCTTGTCTCCTCATTAAAGAGACAACTCGTTACCTATTCCATGGATATCTTTCCGCCTGGCGCAGAGTTACTTAGAGACACCACCAATGTCTTCCAACTATCAGGCAATGAGCTAAGCAGTAGCAAAGCCTGTAGTTCATCGTCCAAGACCATCTTCATAGCGGAGAGTTAGTTCACAATATTGCTGACTTCATTCATGTGCTCAGCTACACAACCATTGTCCTTGAACTTGAGATTTACAAGTCTTCTAATCAGAAATATCTTGTTGCCAGCTGTCTTCCTCTCATACAACCCTTGTAATTTTAGCCATAGGCTAGCGGCTGAGGTCTCTGTAGACATATGGTGGAAGACCGAATCGTCTAACCATTGTCTAATGAACCCCACCGCCTTTCGGTCCAGCTTCTTCCAATCATCATCTGACATATCATTCGTCTTCGCTGATATGCCTATAATTGGAGCATACAGGTCCTTGCAATAAAGCAAGTCCTCCATCTTAGCCTTCCATATGGTCCAGTTGGATCCATTGAGACTAATCATTCTTGATGAGCCACCTTCCATAATTCAGAATCAATCTCACACCGTTCAAACAACCTGAACGCTCTGATACCACTTTGTTGGGTGCATTTCACACAAGCCCGAGGATCTCGCCCCCCAATGCACTAGAATTATGGACTAGGATAAAGCAATAATCAAGAGTAAACAAACAACCACACGACATAAGGAGTTTTTACGTGGAAAACCCTCCAAAGAGGTAAAAACCACGGGACCTAGTTCAGATTAACAATCCACTATACCGGAGAACTGTTACAACCGATCACAAGCACACATCGCTTGTGATCAAACCTTCTTTACCCACACAGGGATGGATAACAATGAAAGGACAAGAAAACTGAGAGATCTCACCCGAGCACGAGGACGTTGAAGAGCCGAGACGTCGTTGCACCGGGAATCACCTTCTCGAGCAATGCCTCCTCTACCAACAAGCTTCCTCTCCCTCTTTCTCTTCCTCTCTTTCTCTTTTTCTCTCTCTCTCACCTAGGACGTGTAGAACACCTTGTGGGAACCCCAAATCCCGAATTAGAACTCCATATATGTAGTTTTGCAAGAGTCCTAGCCCGATTTGAAAACTGCAGTACCAATCTGCACATACCTCTGACCGGTCGGCCAAAACCACCGGCCGGTCGGACCCACCAAAAACCAGTCCAGAGAAAAACTGTGTATAACAACAGATAGCCCGACCTGTCTGCCGACCGGTCGCCGGCCGGTCGGCCAGGACCACCGGCCGGTCGGATGACCGATCGGCCTTCACAATTTTCGTCCAGAGAAAATGTAGTTTCTAGCCACTTTGTCCGGCCGGTCGGACATGAGTATGAACACTCTCTCTCCTCAGTCTAATGAGGAGGAAAACGCCAACAAAAAGAGCCTCGCTAAACGCACACGCGTCAGCAATAATGCTCATGTACATGCCACATACATGTTACATTTTGTCACAATTGATCTGAGATCCAATCCATCCATCAGACAGAAATCACAGAATTGACGCTAGCTCAAGAATCAAGTGGATCACATTTTTCAAAACAAATGTTTGGCTCTGAAAAAACTTGGCTGAAGTTTTTAGGTTTTTCAACCCAATCACCTCTTTCCTATATTGGGGCCCACATGCTGAATCAACCATATTTATTTTTGGACATAAATCTCTCTCTCTCTCTCTCTCTCTCTCTCATAACCTCAACGTTAAGTCCAATTCCTTAGAGCTGGCCTCAATCTCCACTCTCCATACTCTCGTCACCATCTCCACTCTCTTGGGTCCACTTGATGAGCAGACCGGGATGAGTTTTCATTCTAGAGCACTAAAAGAATGGTTCACTTGAGCGTTGAATCTGCTTCATTTTTGGGCTCATACCTTAAAATGATATGAGAGAAGGGATGAACTGCGTGGATAAATAGATACATCATGGTGGGCCCCACACAGATCTGCCCGTTCCTTGCTATAGACGGGCCGGGGCCGGACGCAATCCGCTTCCCTAAACTTGATTCCATAGTCAAAAGGAAAGAGTCAAATGATGACTGGTCTGTCAGGTTACCCAAATCCGGTCAGATTCAGATCCGACACCTCATATACAGACCCACTATGACCGGAATCTGACTCCGTGGTTGATTCGGGGTGCGGGTACAGTAGTATCCAACCTAATCTAGGTCCGTTAGTATGTTTTCAGGCCCGCCCAGCCTGAGAACAGGCCTGTTTTTTAAATGGTCGGGCTTGGGCCTGTAAACCAAGGCCCAATTACTAGCAGGGCGGGCCCATCCTCAACTTCCAGGTCCGGTTACTAAACGGGCCGGGCTTAGATTGATAACATGGCCAAGACCCGGCCCGTTGTAACCCTGGGTACGATATCTCGCATGGCCTGTTGCCGCAGATTACGTTCATAAACATTGAATCAGTAGGTTGGTATCCGACAACTAAAATAAGTTATGGGCCACTGTTCCCACACTCCATGCATCGGACTGGGGTTGTCAATGGGCCAGGCTAAGCTCGGTCCAAATCGAAGGATTTATATTCAAGATACACATGTAGTGCATTTAGGGCCCATTTGGATTGTAAGTTACTTAAGATAAGCTAAGTTACTTATTTTGGTTTTTACTTATTAAGCAGATAAGTATGTTTGGTAAACAACATACTTATCAGCCAGTAAGTAAATAAGTATGTTTGGTAATAGCACATTGATAAATAACTTTTCAAAAAAATATTTCAAATCTACATATAATAAGCAACATATTGACATGAAAAGAAAAAGCTAAGTGTTAAGGCAGTTTTCCTAATAGAATGAGCTTTTCTAATCCCACCTGCGTCCAATAAAGCTCATGTACATGACATGCATGTGCTAGCATAGCACGATTGGTCCGAGATACATTCCATCCATCAGAATGGGGACCACTATATATATGGATGCCCTGGCACAAGAATCAGGTTGATCCACTCGTTAGGTGGGCCACAGTCTGCAAAACAAATGTACAGCTTTGGAAGACTTGGCTGAAGTTTTCTAACCCATTCACTTGTTTCCAATAGTCGGTCTACATGGTGAGTGGACTAGAACCATTTTTGGGAAAGATATAGAAGATCAGATCAACCTAATTGGTGTATTGGATCTTGCACCAATTAATGTAGGGCCCATCTTTGATGTGGGCCGTCCACTGCGTGAGCCCCACCTTTGATGGTATGCTCCATCATGTGGGGCCTCGTTTGATATGGACGGTATGAGAGAGTAGTTATTGAGTGAACGATGAGAGAGAACTTTGACATGTAGTGTGACTTGAGAGAGATAAGTAGAAAAGCCAAATAGGAGGGTGGTTAATTAACATTGGAGGGTGTCTAACAGTGTGGGTGTGTACTAACTCAAACAAACAAAAAAAAAAGACGGGGAGTAAAAGAGTAACATGAGAGAGATAAGTAGAAAAGTCAAAAGTCAAAAAGCTAAAAAAATACTTATTAAGATAAGTAATTTTGAAGAGATAAGCTACTTTTTTAATTAAACTTACCAAACGAACTTAAGTGCAAAAAGTAACTAAACGTGTTAAGTTCAGTAAAAAGTAACTTATTTGGTAGTATCCAAACGGGCCCTTAATGAATGAACCAATCCTGATTTTAGGTTAGGGTACGTTCACGGCAGGTGGACCCACCTCGCAAATTCTCCGGATCTTACACACGTTTCAGAGAATTCATCCCAGCAGTCCAACTGCAGATGGGCCATTGCCCAAATATCAATCTAGGTTTTCTTATTTTGCATGCACCAATGACCATATATATCTTGGGTCTCTTGGCTGATGATCGACTGTTTGCACGCTACCGATCATATGGTTATCATCTAATCTATGTGATTTTTAGGGTAGGGCCATAGATTGAATGATGGCCACGTTTATGATGGTGATGCAGACTTGTCATCCAACGAAGTTCCAACTGTAAACGGAGAGGTTATGGAACGCACCATATCATTTAGGAGGTTTGGTCTACCCAGCCGCGTGTATGGGTCAGCCCACTAGCCTACCTATCTACATGTCAATGCACGTGGCAAGCTGCCATCCGTTTGTAAGAACATACCCACCCATCAGACACAGATCAGGTTCCCTGGCCCATTTGTTTCATTTTAGCTGTCCATTGGTCGCATTATTTTTCTATAAAAAATATTGACCGTCTACCTTAAAGGCCATGTATCAAATGGCTTATATGTGTCAGATTGGGGTTACATTTGCATGGTAGCCCATGAAATGTGCGGTGGATGTAGATTGGATCTCATGAAGTCGTGCCAAGGAGTCACCAACCTTTCTGGCAAACAAAACTATAATTTATGTTTTTGTAATAAATGTTATTTTCAACCTTTTTTTTGTTCATGTAGAAGGAAAGTCTCCGTATAAGAGTGTAGGACGGGAATCAAGCACATTTTTATCATACATGGGTCAAAAAAAAGTTTAAGGAAAAGTTAATAAAACCTAGCAAAGTTTGACCAGTCAATTGAGTCCATCGAAATTCTGCCAAAATTTTCAGTTTGGCGCTTGGACAGAATTTACTCATTTAAACAAGTCGAAATTAAGCTTAGACATGTTGAAATTGAGCTTTGACCAGTTGAAATTCACTTGGACATGTCAAAATTTATGAAAATTTTTAAACTTTTATTATTTGTTTCCTATTTGGTTTATAACTCTTTTAATGCATTTTAGAGTTTTGCTTTAAGCTATAAAATATTTTTAAGCTCGTTGTTAATTTAAGTTGGACTTTATATATCAATAAAATTTCGACCTTTTTCATTTTCTTCTCTCATGGATTCAAGAAAACACTAAAAGATTCCAAAAAGCCTTGTAGATTCAAAATAATTATTTTGTAAATGTAATTAAATGATATATAGATGTATAACCGTAATTGTATTATAAATATATGTGTAGTGTTTAAAGGTAATTTTCAAGTTATAAAAAAAAGAAGCTAAACACGGGACTCAATCAAGACGTGCAGCTCTTACTGATGGGCCACCTTGATGTAAGTATCCTGTATCCATGATGTCAATCCGTTTTTCCAGATCATTTTAGATAATTATACAAAAAAACAAAGCATATCCAATTATCGGGTTGGCCATACCATAGGGAAAAGTAGTGATTGATTATTAATAGGCCACAAGAGTTTTGGATCATGCTGATATTTGTTATTTCCATTCATCTAGGCTTATGTGACCTTATCAACAAATTGGATGGCAAATAAACACTATAGTAGGTAGTTAAATCACCACTGTTTCTGATGGTATGGTCCACCTGATAACTGGATCTGCTTCATTTTTTGAATAATGCCCTAAACTTCTCTGGAAAAATTAATGGATAGCGTGGATACAGGATACATACATCAAGGTGGGTGCCACGGTAAGGGTCACACTGTCTTGGATGAGTTCTGCGTCTCAATTAATCTGCTCCCATTCTAGACAGGGGTTGCACACAGAGCGATTGGGTATACAATGCGTTCAGCAGGGTCGGCCACCAGGTGAATGTAGAGTCTTGTGGATGGTTAGTAGTTGTGGTGTGGTGTGGTGTGGTGTGGTGTGGCCCGCCGAATAATTGGATAGGACTGATTTTTGTAATACTATATTCTTATGGAAAGCTCACTTAACACGGATTAGATGGCAAACACACTACACGGTGGGCCCACACAGCAACAGTGTATAAGCGGAAGCGGATTGCGTCCTGCCCTCCCCTAGATCAAATCGGTCCAGGCAGGCGTCTATGGGGCCCACCTTAATGTATGTGTTTTATCCACGCCGTGCATCCAGTTTCCTAGTCATTTTAGGGTATGGGCCCAAAAATGAGGAAGATCTAAAGCTCAAGTGGACCACATGGTGGGGATTGAATGCTTACAGTTGAATACTTCTTGGGCACCACAAAAGTATTAGATCATGCATGCTGGCATTTTTGTTTTCAATCCGTGTTTTTTTTAACCTTATGAATAGGTTTTATGGCTAATAAACATCACGGTGGGCCCTAGGAAGGTTTCGACGGTGGACATCATAATAGCTGCTGCTTCCTGTGGTGTGTGGTCCACTTGACCCTTGGACTAGACTAATTTTTGGTAGGAACCCTAAAATGATCGGAAAAAAAAAAAGGATGAACGGCGTGGATAAAACCCTAACGTCATGGTAGACCCCACGGAGCTCCTGCCTGGACCAATCTCCGTCCATGCCAGGGCAGGACGCAATCCGCTTAAACAAGCAGGTGTCTATTCATATGAATAGGCAAGTGAATGAGCTGGTAACTTTTCCATGAAGGTAATTATCTTTTTACAGCCGGTGAATAACTTATAAGCTAAGATAAATATTCAAAGGACCTGCAAACGGACCGGGCTCCTAAATCATACGCATTCCCTTGGGTTCTTAGAAAGAAAGTGGTCCGATTCCTCCTTCAAGTCCTTGTAAATTAAAATAGGCTTACTTTAAAAGTTATTCACCTGCATTTAAATCTTTATTCAGCTGCTTTTGCACTATTGCCAACGTGGTGCCCACCATTTTGTGTGTGTGACATCCCCATCATGATGATGACGTGGTCCACCAATAGGTATATTCAATTCACATGAGTGGGTGGCCCATTTGATGGTTGGATTGGCCTGGTCTCCGCGGCGTCCAACTTTCATGGCGGGCCAACTCTGCTGAACAGATTGGATGCCATACAAACACACACCATGGTGGCCCCACGTGTAACACTTGTGGAATAAGCTTCTCTTTGAAGGACCTGAGGAAGAACCGGCCACCAGTGGAAGAAGAAAAGAAAATGATAAATGATAAAAGCAAACATGCACCCAACCTAAAGATTTTCATAAACTCAGGACACGCTGTTTTTCTTTCTTTAGGTGGATTCATGGACCTTTAAGACCCCCTCACTTATGGACGCGGGATCCACCGTGCCGTTGGATCCCTGATTGTGGGGCCCACAGAGATATATGTGCCTTACATCCATACTGTCCATCCGTTTTGACTGCTCATTTTAGGACATGATGCAAAAAATGAAGCAGATTCAAAATTCAGGTGGATCACACCACAGGAAACAGTGGTGATTCAATACTCACCATTGCAAACTTCTTTGACGGCCACCAGAATGTTTATTTTCCATCTAACCTGGATGAAGGGACCAGGCAAATATCAGCTTGATGCAAAACTTTCGTAGTCCACAAGAAGCTTTTAATTTTCAATCACCACTGTTTCCTGTGGTCTGGTCCACCTGAGATTTGGAACTGCTTATTTTTTGGATCATGCCTATAATTCAGCTGTAAAAACGGATGGACGGCATGCATGTAAAGCACGTACATCATTGTGGGCCCCACAGTCCGGGATTCACTGACCTAAGTGTATCCAGGAATCCACTGAAGCCGCGCCCTTCATTTAAGTATACAAGCTGTTATTATCTATTTTTATTATTCTAACAACTAAGATGAAAATGGCTTCTTTTAAGACCCAAAGCTACATTCACCTCTTCTCAGTAATCCCACGTAATACATATGGAAAGTTTTTTTCCATTTACACCATTTTCCCATTTGGATTTTTTCTATTCTAAAAACCGAGATAGATTTTTGTACGGTTGTACGCTACCTTGCATGTGAAGCTCTCTCTAAGAATAACCAAAAGGAGTTATTTCATGGAACCTCACTCTCCTATGATTCCAGCCCTAAATAAACACTAAAAGGTCCTATAAAATCCAACCCTAGCTAGCTCCATGGTCAAACACCATCTCTCCCTCCACAACAATCTCCTTCTTCCATAACCCTTCTCTCTCTCTCTCTCTCTCTCTCTCTCTCTCTCTCTCTCTCTCTCTCTCTCTCTCTCTCTCTCTCTCTCTCTCTCTCTCTCTCTCTCTCCATGGAACGCCAACTAGCCATCGTTCCTAGCAAAATCAACAGCCCTCGGATCGACATGAGCACATCTTTCACCATGGATTATGGCCGTGCCACCATTTCGAGCTTATTCAATACATCTTGGATGGACACGAACTTCACACTGCCGGCCGAAAATCAACCCGCCGTTCCTAGCCCAGTTGGCGCACCCCGGTTCGACCCAAATGGCTTGCTAGCCATTGGAAACCAATTGGGCCCTTTCCCAAGCTCGATCAGTTCATGGCCATTTGATCCTAATAACTTGTGTCCCATTCGTGGTCGAGTTGCCTTTAACCCGGTCTGCACATGCCGGACCAGCCCAATTTCCTCAACCCCAAGCCAAGCCAATGTGCCTTGGTTCATTGGAGTTCAACCGAGGCGAGATTTGAAGAAGGTTTACGTGTGTAGTATATGCTACAAGGCATTCCCTAGTCCTCAATCCTTAGCGGGCCATCGGAGCTCCCATTCAAAGCTAAGGAACGTGGATCAAATGGCTAAGATGAGGTTCGTGAAAAGGGTGCCAAGCCCACCATATAAGCCAAAACGTGGCTCCAATGTTGCCCTTGTGAATTCACCATTCGGACCTATTGTCACACCCGGGTTCGGAGACGGATCAAGCCCTACACCAAATGTATCAAGTGTTAGAAACTATTTGCTGGGGATCACAGATGAGAAGCTCAAAGAAGCAAGGCGACCGATCATGATCATCAAGCAAGAATTTCCTATTGCCAAGCAAGAACTGAATTCAATGTATGAAATTCTCCGCAATGGACAGCGATCAGCCACCAACCAGGATGTCAAGAAAGGATGTACATCAAATGATGGCATCTGCACGAAAGAAGTTCTTCCAAAGAACAATGATATCAAGAAAAAACGACGCCGGGCAGTCGAGGCGGATCCAGACAAAGGGGGTTACATAAGCGATGAGAGTGTTACTAGTAAAAGGCGGCCAGTTGCGGTGGCGGAACTCGACCTTCTCCTACGGTTGTGATTGAGGATTTGTTTCTCTTTTCATTGTCCATGGGTTTCTGTTGTTTTGGGTCCTTTTCTGTTGTGGCCATACTGGCTATTCATGCACATTTGTTGGGTCAAGTGCATGAAGTTTTGCACCAGAAGCCATGCTTTGGGACGTACCCGATTTTTAGGAGCTTGAGTCGTGTGCTTAGGTGTTTGATACAAGGCATGGGGTGTGTATTTAAGCACCATGCTAGTATTAGAAGTTCTGGTTGGTATGTTTTGAAAGATTTAAAAGATTTTTTATTTGAGAGCAGATTCTGTCATTCTGAATACGTGGGACACATGGATCTGATTGAAACCGCCCATTTCACGCTCCTAATAGTGATTGAAACCGTCCATTTCACGCTCCTCTACTCATTGGCCACGGCTCCCATTAAGTAAGAAAAATCCCATTTATTAAATGGTTAAGATAGTCTAATAAATAAATAAAAATAAATAGTCTAGTATAAAGAAAAAAAATTCATTGTCAATCGACGGCCACAGGATGTCTGGCTCAGATCATCATACACATCTACCACATGTGGTATGTATACAATCTGTTAAGGTTTTTGACTTTTGCTGAGGCCACATGTTTGTATAGCCCAGGGCACGTGTGCCACATGTCAATATGGCACACATGTGCATGGTTGTCATGGTCCATTAGGTAGGCCACGTATAGCTTAGATCTTATTGCCTGGAAATCAGGAAGGTCAACTCATCAGGTTAGCCAGCAGGGTGTATCAAAGAAGCGGGCTGGTAGAACAATTTTTTTTCCAAGCCATCCATTTGTTTTGTGTACTGCCGGCCTGATTTTGGACCAGGACATCAACACCCCTTGGCCCACCTGATGGATGCTCAGATCTTTTGCAAGCATACCCTATTTTCAGGGTCTTGATGGAATAAAATCGATATGAGAATATTTGCCTCACATGTGTAAATGAGGCACAAATTAGAGATCGTAGCAGTTCATCAGGCTATACTCTCAATTGTGTAGATGCCTTGTCTCAGAATATCTGGCCCATGCGATCATCAAAGTGAGCCAGACGTGTATATAGCATCTGGACCGCTGATCAATTTTCTCTTAACTGCTCATTTGTTTGGTACGTGTCAATAGTGGGCATTTGCTGTCACATTGGGGTCCACATATTGAGATGGTCTGATGATTGGGACCATCCGTGTCCCGGATGCTGCTACGTACCGGTGAAGGTAAAAAAACTGGCTGAGAAGATGTTCCACACACACCCACACCACATCAGCACCTGATCCAATGATCTCAGTGTTAAAACGGAGTCTGCAGTCTGCCACTGAGCCATGGAGCGGGTCCCATATGAAAAGGAATTTTCAATTGCTCAAATTCAGAGGTAAAACTGGAAGTTCAGGACGATTATTTCACAATATACCCGTCATTGGAGCACGGAGAAGATGGACGGTTTTAATCATCGGACCATCTTTGGATGTGGGCCACAAGAGTTTTGACTTTTGCTACACTTTTTTCTACTCTTTGGCGCTACGTACCATAGGGCTGTGCATGCAGCATAATGAGGAGCGTAAAAATTACGTGACTCCGTACATGTGGACTCTCACGACGTTGAAGTATGCCATGCTCCAAGTTCATGCACGTCACATTGCAATAAATGAAACCCTCGAAATCTTTGCATCTCCATATATTTTGGGTGCTTGCTTTCTATTCTTGGCCACTTCCAGGTTGTAAGGTGCTTGAAAAAAAAACAGCTTTAGAAGCAGATGTAAAACCCAACCCTTGAAATGGCGGGTTCCTTGAATTGTGTGGGCCCACACATCTGCTTAACCAACAGGATGGTGGACTTGGTAGCCCGAGGAGTACCTAACTGGCGAGCGCCACGTGGAATAGAGACTAGTAGAGGTGGGCAACAATTCAATCTGTGTCGAACATGGACTAGATCAGATCATTTGATCAGTTACTTGAGTGAGTGTGTTCAAACAAACATTCGAACAGGGTAGATATGTTCAAACTTAGTTTGGTCTGGCTTTTTTATGAGTTCGAACATATAAATTTCAGATAATTTTTATGAGTTCGAACAAGTTCAAACAATTTCGCTTTTTTCACTTGAAAATACTTCTTCTAGTGCTGAATAATGAATACCGATTTATTAGCAAATTATATATCACAGATGAAAAATCATAAGGTTTAAAGTTTTTAACAAAAAATGAGGCACATACAAAGCTCAAGTGGACCACACCAGAAGAAACAATGAGGAGAATGAGGTCCACCATTGAAACTTCATAGGGCCCACAGTCATGTTTATTTGTCAATATTCATCTCTCTCTCTCTCTCTCTCTCTCTCTATATATATATATATATATATATATATATATATATATATATATATATATATATATATATATATATAACTGAGTCGAGTTAAGTCAAGTCGGTCAATATTCGAATCGAGTCGAACAAGGTTATGATTGAAACTGACTCGAATTTTTTTTCAATTAGACCCTACGTGTTCCAAAAAAGTTAAAAAACAAAGACTTTTTGTTTGAATAGAGTTTTACCAAGTCCATCCGAGTCAATTCGAACGATCGAACTCAGTTCATATCCAGCTTTAGAGACTAGGGCTATAAATGGTTGGGTTTAGGGCGAGGTTAGCCAAAACCAAACTTGCCCATTTACTAAATGGCTCTAGGTCCAAATTTTTTACTCAGACCCTTTTACTAAATAGTCATATTTGAGTTGGATCTAAGTCAACCCTATCATACCCATTTATAAATGGGTTTGGGTATGGTAGAAGGAAATCCACTCAAACCTATTTATAAACGGGTCAGGTCTTATGGGTCTAGGTCTAGATCTAGTATGTAAGTATTTTTACAAGTTTAAAATCGGATTTGGATGCATCCAGCCCTGGATGGTCCCTTGCAACATGGACCAAACTCGCCGATTTACTAAATAAGTTGGAGTTGGGCCTTATATGTATAAAGGAAATGAGATCCAAACCCATTTAACAAATAAGTCTGTCCTTGGACCTAGCCCCATACTCTAAATCGGTTAGGTCTGGTACCCATCGGTCAGCTGATCCATTTACAGCCCTTATTGGGACTAATGTGTAGGTTCGAAGAGGGGTTCTATTTGTAAACATAGTGATTATTTTTAGTAAGAAAATTTCAAAACGAGAGATGTTAATTTAGGTATACCCTACTAATCGCTTTTATTGTACACGTGGCATGCACGCATCCAATCAGCACGTTTGAAATCAAGGGTGCCAGTGTAGAAGGAGCATGGCACGAAATTCTCACTGCTCAGATGATCCGATCATCAAATTCATGGCCGTGAATGGACAGTCGAAATGGAAAGGTCAGCGGCCTGAATTTAATGAGTCAAATCAGATGTTAATTAAGATTGTCCAGTATGTATGATTTTTGGACCACTTTCGATCCACGCTGAGGTCCATAATTTGGACGGTCCAAACTCGGCGTAAATGCATGCCACATGCGAGATGATGGTTGGTGTAGCTCATTGAGGTGGCTCTTGCCTGATTATTCCAAGGACTCTTGCTCTTTTACAGACGAGCTGCTAATTCTAGTAGCATCAGTCTGGAGGCACGGCAGATTTTGTAATCCCAAACTTGCACGTGTATCGTGATCCGAACCATGCATTATCTCGCGGGCATGTGTGTCATATATGATCCGGACCGTGCATCTAGTGGGCATTCTGTGGGCTCGGACGTTGATTGGCCCCTATATTATTTTCTTTTATTGTATTATCCTAAACATGTAATAAATAGGTCTTCGTCACTTAATGTGATCCGTTGCAGATATTTTGACTTGTACCGTTGATGTTGTATGCCATCAGTAATATGGACGGTTTCGATCATCAGACCATCTCTGAAGGGGGACACACGGGGCGACATATGCCGGGACCCTGAGGGACGTGGATTGCGCCGTGGGGCACACGCCACCGACCTCGTCGTGCGTTGATCGTGGCAAGGTTCTGTGGGCCCACAATGAACCATGATGTACGTATTATATACCACCGTCCATCCTTTTGGCAATATCATTTTAGAGCTTGAGCTCAAAAAATGAGGCAGATCCAATGGTCAAGTTAACCACACCACATAACGCAATGGGGGATTGAACGCCTACCATTGAAAACTTAATGGGCTACAAAAGTTTTCGATCAAGCTGATTTTTGTGTTTTCCCTTCATCCAGGTCTGTGTGATCATATGAACAAGATGGATGGTAAATAAACATCATGGTAGGCCCTCAGAAGGATTTAATAGTGGGCCTCACTGTTCCTACTGCTTTCTATGATGTGGTCCACTTGTATCCGCAAAAAACATGAGGCAGATGTCAAAGGTCAAGTGAACTACACCTAAGAACACGGGGGGTTGAACGCCTACCATTGCAAACTTCCTGGGGGCCCACGAAAGTTTTCGATCAAGCTGTTTTTTATGTTTTTCCTACATCTAAGTCTGGGTGAGCATATGAACAAGATAAATAGCAAATAAACACCATGGTGGGCCCTAAGAAGGATTTAATAGTGGGCCTCACTGTTCCCACTGCTTTCTATGATGTGGTCCACTTGTATACGCAGATACAAAGGTCAAGTGAACTACACCACAGGACACAGTAGGTATTGACCGCCTACCACTGGAAACTTCCTGAGGCCACAAAAGTTTTCAATCAAGCTTATTTTTGTGTTTTCCCTTCATCCAGGTCTATGTAACCATATGAGCAAGATGGATGGCAAACAAACATCATGGTGGGCCCTAAGAAGGATTTAATAGTGGGCCTCACTGTTCCCATTGCTTTCTATGGTGTGGTCCACTTGTATATGCAAATACGAAGGTCAAGTGAACTACACCACATAACACAGTGGGTAGTGAACGCCTACCACTGAAAACTTCTTGGGGGCCACAAAAGTTTTCAATGAAGCTGATTTTTGTGTTTTCCCTTCATCTAGGTATGTGTGACCATATGAACAAGATGGATGGCAAATAAACATCATGGTGGGCCCTAAGAAGGATTTAATAGTGGGCCTCACTGTTCCCACTGCTTTCTATGGTGTGGTCCACTTGAGCCTTGGATCTAACTCATTTTTAGGCTAATGCCCTAGAATGATCTCGTAAAATGGATGCACTGTGTGGATATAACACATATGTCATGATGAGTCCAACAGAACTTTGCCACGTCAACACACACCGACCTCGGTGGTGGGTGCCAACCCACAAATTTCTGGGAGCGGGTTAGGTGTGGCCCTGACTTACTCAACATGTTGCGGCCTTGATCGTGGGGCCCACCTTGATATATGTATGTTATATCCACTCCGTCCATCCGTTTTCCAAATCATTTTTGA
Organism: Liriodendron chinense; assembly: GCA_003013855.2. Lineage (NCBI taxonomy): Eukaryota > Viridiplantae > Streptophyta > Magnoliopsida > Magnoliales > Magnoliaceae > Liriodendron > Liriodendron chinense. Next base: position 4,904,857 of record PVNU02000773.1, on the reverse strand, counting down.
GGTCATGATCTCAAAAATGAAGCAGATGCAAGTATTAGGTGGAACACACTGCAGGAAACAGCGGTGACTAAACGGTTACTATTAAAAATTTCTTAGGGTGCACTGTAATCTTTATTTTCCATCAAACCTGTTGATATGGTTATATAATCCAAGAAATACACTACTCTGGATTAAAGAGAAAAAATCATATAATCTTAATCTAAGAAATTTTTGTCCTCGAGAGGTTTTTAATGGTCAATGACCATTGTTTCCTCTAGTGTGATCCACCTGAGATTTAGATCTGCTTAATGTTGGAAGAGAGCCTTCAAACGAGGTCCCTGGACTGTGTACCGATCGGTCATGACCAATCAAACAGTAGGGGCCAAACGGTCAAGACCGATCGGCCAGTGTTGAGGCAACGTGATTTTTGTGGGATTTTTACTCCCTGGACTATTTTTTGGTCCGGTCCGACCGGTAGGCCATGGGTTCGACCGGTCAAGATCAGTCGGCTATGTTACGCGGAGTCTTGCGCGGTACGTGATTTCTTGCGCTATTACGCGAATTTACATAAGACATTTCTAATTATGGGTTAGCTGCTATATATGGGGCTTGATTCCGGGATTAGGAGAAATCCTAAGGTGTCCAAGGTTTTCAAAGTGTATTTGGAAGAGGGGAGAGTGTTTTGTGAGAGAGAGCTTGGGTTTTCTTTATTTTTCCTTGCTTATGGGATGTCAATCTCTGTAATCTTTTAGAATCATAGTGGATCACTTTGTGCCATGGTTTTTTACCCGTTGAGGGGTTTTTCCACGTAAAATCGGATTGTCTCTTATGGTTAAATGCTTGTGTGAATAGGTTTCATTGTGTTTATCGTTTGATCTTATATCTGCTGTGGTGTTTGTTCGACTTCCACTTCCGCTGTCGGCGTCCCTATTCCCAACACTTAATTATTCATATCATGACTAAAATGACCTTTACTAATGGATGGATGGCATGGATATACTATGTATACACTAAGGTGGGCCATGGTCCGCACCGTACTATGTTGCGTGATATATGCCGCGCTGGACCTAATCCGCTCCCACCCATATTAATACCACGTGGGGAATGCTATTTACACCCTCGTTTTTGCTGCATTTTTCTCAACACTTGGGTAGAGCTGGGCACAAGCCAAGCCAGCTTGAAAGCTCAGCCCAGGTTGGTTTGAAAAAGTTCTAGCTTAGATTCGTTCAAATAGAAAGTTGAACCCGGCCAAGCCTTGGGGTCAAACTTATTTAAAAAGAAAACAATCCAAGCTCAAACTAGAGCAGTACTAGTTCGGCACGGCTCAAAGCGCAGTTTGATTCAGCTAAGCTTGATTAGGCTGGTAGATTGTAAACACAGTACTGTTTCCTATCGTGTGATCCACTTGAGATTTGGATATGAATCCATTTTGGGATCATGTCCTCAAACGATATATAAAAATAGATGGACAGCATGGATCATATATATACATACATGATGATAATGTGGATAATACATAATACATATGCATGAATGAACATTGTTTCATTGCATTTGTAAAGTTATGCTTGCTTACTTTTGCTAGTAAAAGGCTCTTATATGTCTATTTAAAGATGTTAAACATCACGTGGTGAGATATTTTTGTATTTTTTATGTTATTATCAACTTCTTAAATTCTTTTCTATTTAAACAAACAAGCTAAGGAAAGAGTTGCCACCTGCTCGAACTCAGCCCAAGTCGTTTAAATTTTTTTACCAAGCTAATCCCAGCTTAGACTATTTTTTTCCAGAGCAAACCAAACTTGGGCCGTACGGGTCGGCCAAAACCCAAATCTAGCCCATCCACAAACTAGGTGGCACAAAAACAAGCCGAGCCAAACTAGGGCTCACTCAGCCCTCCCGGATCATTGCCCACCTTAACTCTCGGGTCCTGTGCTACAGAAAAAAGTAGAAAAGAGGGGCATTCGACAGGAGGAGGGGTGTAAAAATCACTTTGCTCCGTACAGGTGGGCCATTCTCCAAGTTCATGCACTTTGCGTTGCAAAAGAGAAACCATAGCCTCTGTCGTGACTAGGGCTCCAGCGTGTGTCGCCAGCTACTGTGACCCACGTGATGAAATGATCGGATGATCTAAACCGTCCATGTTCTCTTTTATTGCCTAAATATTCTATTATCCCATACCCGCGCTTCAATGATGATTTTAACCTTTGACTTTTAGAGTGGAATGTGACCCATTGAAAAAAAAAAATCACCATTCTAAATTCAAGTACAGATAGTAATGGTCAGAATCAGCTTTTTAGCCTAAGTTACTAGGAGGGCATGTATAGCACAGAACCCACAACGTGGACGGTTCCGATCATCAGATCACTCAGTAAGTGGGCTCCAATAGGTGGCAACACACGCTGAATCTTGAATCGCGAGAGAGGCAAAACACTTTTGGCATCCCAATTTCGGTGCTGTTTTCTATTCATGGGATAAGAAAAAAAGACCAATTTCTAAAAGAGGAGGATTTTCCAGGTTGTAAGATGCTCAGATATAGACAACTGTAGGTTCCTTGAATTGTATGGGACCCACCCCTTGAAATAGTAGGTTCCTTGAATTGTATGGGTCCCACAACTGCTTAACCAATGGGGAGGGTGGACTTGGTTAGCCCGAGGAGTACCAACTCACCTGTGCCGCTCATGGTTTTAAACACTCGGACGAGTCCGATACGACTCGTCGGGTTCGGTAGTAACTGATCCGGTCCGATACCCCGAGTCAGCCCCGACTCGGGCGAGTCCGGGCTCGACCTATGGCCAATGTGAGTCGCCTGAACCTTTTAACCACGGTACCTCTTGGTGTAGGGATTGTGGCGTTGGGTGCAAAGGACAGATCAAGTTACGGACAAGCTATTATCTTTGTAGTAATTGTTACGTGCACAGTTCATTCACCGTACACCTGGCATGCATGCATGCAAATTCGGACATCCACCGTACATTTGGCATGCATGCATGCATGCATGCAGATCCGGACCTCCGAAATCAAGGTTTCCAAGCATGGCACGAGATTCACACTGATCCAATGATACTGATCGAATGATCCAATCATCCATTTCATGGACATCAAATGAACGGTTGAGATGGATATGGTCGGTGCTCTAAATTCAACGAGTGAAATCAGATGTTGAGATCGTCCCATTTGTGTGACTTCTGGACTATTTTCCATCCACGATGAGGTTGATAATTTGGACGACCAGTGATGTAAATGTTAACGTGCAGAGTCTCAAAAATCAGATTGTTTGAACAATCCTAACCTCTGATTCGTGGACACTTGTTTGTTGACATAGGACCATTTGAATTTTTCATCTTCAACCGTCCAATAAATGGCCACTAATCCGTTTGTCAGATTATAACATAACATACTTTTTGGTTCATCATGCATCTAAAGTGTGGGACCCATAATTTGGACAGTTCGGATTGAATTACTTATCTACCACGTATGCAATCTTTTAATAATTCCTAAGTGCATGAGTATTATACACCACACTCTACGATGTATCAAAGCTTTTTTCTTAGAGAAAGGTTAACATGGAACGTTCCAAGCGTGCGTTACTTCTGTGTATTGCCGTGATTTTATCCAATGTCTTCATATAATCATATGGATTTCACACCCAATCCCTTTCCTGCTGAAGTTGTTATTGCATGAACTTCCCCGGACAACGCTCTCGTTTCTTTAAGAGGCCGCATATGGACTACATCAGAATCTTACTGAAGGTGGACCACAGGAGAGCGGGACCGTAATCATGCGCCGGTGGTAGACTCATAAGAGTTTCAACACAAGCTTATGAGTTCAGTACCCACAGTGAAATCCCGGTGTCGGTGTGGTGTGAGTGCGTGGGTTAACAAAAGAGAAGAAAAAAAAATAAAAAAAATGAGATCCTGACTTCACCTAAGACGTGCAGCCCTTACCGGTGGGCCCACCTTGATGTATATGTTATGTATCTACACCGTCCATCCATTTTTCCATATCATTTTATGACATTATTCGCAAAAGTGAAACAGATCCAATTATCAGGTGTACCATACCATAGGAAGCAGTGTTGATTGACCATTAATAGGCCACGAAAGTTTTGGATCAAGCTGATATTTGTTTTTATTTTTATTTTTTTTCCTTCCTTGGATGGTAAATATACACCACAGAAACATTAAGGTGGGCCCTAAGAAGTTTTTAAAGGTTGGTCCGTCAATCACCATTGTTTCCTATGATATGGTCGACGGCCTGCTTTATATTTTGGATAATGCCCTAAAATGATCTGAAAAAAGTGATGGACAGCACGGATATATAATACATACATCAAGGTGGGCCACATGGTAAGGGCCGAACCGTCTTGGGTGAGGCCGGTGTCTCACCTAATCCGCTCTCGGTTTACTGGGGACATTGAACCAAATGGTGTACTGCCAAATCCGAGTAGACTTAGACGAGTCGAATCGGACTCAGCGAGTCGCACGTCTAAAGACCGTGATTGTATCTGGAGTTCAAATCATAGATTACTAACACAGACCACCACATGTGCCTAGCCATCCGTATGGTGTCTTCAACATGGACAATTAGAGGGACTGCACTGTAGATGATCCCCACCATCTGATTTAACAGACTGATCTGGGCCGTAGAATATGGTGAAGACTGTGGCGCATCTCCTATGAATCAGGTAGTGTACAAAGTGACCAGAAGAACAGAATGTGGTAGAGCGATTATGGCTTGTCACATGGGTCGTGGTTATCTTTCAATCAAGATTGTCCATCTAGTGGGACCCTCTATGGATAGAAATTTATTGAAGACACGCGTAGATTAGATGATCCTATCCATCTAAAAAGTGGTCCTCAAAATCGATGGTAGGAAAGAAAAATAGTTAATGGTAAACATTAAAGCTGGAAAGTAAAGATGAGTGATGGTTATGGTCTTCTGATAAGTATGATTTAATAGATATCATCCATCCATAATGAGGTCCACTATTTGGACAGTTCAGATTGATGGATAACCCAGCAACTTATAATTTAGAGAGATTTCTCTACCATATTCTGGTTCTTTCAGTTCTACCCTATCATATCCCAAGAAAATGGCCACACAGTTTTATAAAAGCCACTGAAACACAGAGGCTCCCTCACCCATCTCTCTCTCTCTCTCATGGAAAACAAGGAAGCTCCTGGGTTTGAAAGGGAAGGAGAAAGAGGGTATAAGAAGCAAAAGGTCATCCATGCATTTGCATGTCCTTCATGCACCAGGAAGTACCTCTGCTACAATACCGTGGGTCTCCATCCAAACGTCCACCCTCACCACAGATGCCCTTCCAAGGCACCCACCACACCATTCTCTCATTCCTACAAGAAGCTCGCCTCGATCGCCACATCGCCATACCCCGCTTATCCAACAGCAATCGAAGGTAGCCCACCTATGAAATACTTTTCTTCGGCCTACACGATGATGGGCCTCAGAAGCATCGGCTTTCAAACTCATGATGAGAATAAGTTCGTGACACAACAACATGCGATGCGGCCCCACCGCGACTGGGCCATGGCGCATGATACGCTGGAGCTGATTTACGTTAGTGATGACAGCACTGAGAACGTCGAAATGAAATGCGAGAAAGAATTTGATCTGAATCTAAGATCGCCGGAGCTCGAAGAAGAGCCTGATTTGAATTCCAGACTACCCAAGTTGGATTTGAACTCGCAACCTGCTGAATCCGAAGAAGAGTTGGATCTTGCACTGAAACTCTAAGATAATAATCTTGTTTTCTTGTTTACTGGGATTTTGTTCATTTTCAAGTTCTTGTGAAATTATGTATTTTTAGGGCGTGTTTAGATAGCTGGATTCGACCGTAGTCCGAAGTAAAGCCGTATGTAATACAATGCTATTGCGGCTTCAATTTTTTTGACATGCATGTAATGTAATCATGCGATTACATACATATACATGTTGATATAACTTACCTAATAAGTATTATATCCACACCGTCCAACCATTTTTCAAAATCATTTTTGGGCATGACCCCAAATATCAGCTTCGTCCAATACTTCTGTGGGCACTGGAAGTTTTTAATGGCAGGCATTAATCATAACTCCTTTCCATGGTATGGTCAATTTCCATCTTGGATGTGCCTATTTTTTTTTTCTCTTTTCATAAAATGTTCTCGAAAGATGAATGGACGGTGTGATACAACACATACATGATGGGCCCACCAAACTATACCACTCCAATACACCTTTGCCTATCCAGATTACTATGATTTGATTTACATCACATTCCGGTGGAATCTGTCCATCCAAACACGCCCTTTCCATTTTCTATTTTAGCTCAAAAAGAAATATACATGCACATGCATATATCACACGCATGTGTGTCTATATATATATATACATGGAAAGTGTATTATGCGCTCGACCTCCTGGGAAGTTCCCATGAGGTGAGCTGTGTGGGCCCCACCGTGATGTGCATTAGACATCCACGTCATACGTTTGGTGGTTCCCCTGTTGGTTATGGGATATCAAAAAAATCAGCTTTATATGAAACTCAAGTGGGCCATACAAACTGAAACAGTGTAAAATCAGCCTACAACACCTAAAAGCACTTTTCGGGCCCACCTGAGTTTTTGATACGGTTGAAACTTAGTGTGACCTCTTTTTCAAGTGGGACGCAATCAATGGATGGGTTGGGTTTCTCAACCACATCTTAGTCGATCCTATAAACGATTATAAAAGTTTCAATGGATGGATATCCATTCTTATCTGTTATCTAGGTGTGGCCCACCCAAGTCATAGATTGGCGTCAGTTTTAGGCTCATAGCCTAGCTAACCACGAAATGGTGCATCTGACTGACCCACATCACAGTGGGTCCCACACAGCTCCACTCATGCGCATAGTACCTTTTCCCATATGTGTGTGTGGGGGGGGGGGGGGGGGAAGGCACTGCCCATGAGTCGAGCTGTGTGGAGAGAGAGAGAGAGAGAGAGAGAGAGAGGTATATATGTGTGTGTGTGTAGTCCCTTGCTGTGACCCACATGAAAAATGGGATGACATATCTGATGGTTGGCGTGGATGTCACGTGCACAACACGGTGGGGCTAGCCTGACCCAGCTCTTTTGCTGTAAGCAAGGTACCTGCGGTACTGATTGCATGCCCGGGACCACTACTCTCTGTACGTTTGTATCATTACTCTCTGTACACATATGTAGACTCCCGGTCTCTTGCGCACTGGGTGTGGCCAGCTTAAGTAGCCCCACCGTAATGTTGAAGTGACGTGTCACCCATTTTAGCCGTAGGGCCGAAAACTCAAACCTTATTCGTGATTCAGGTGGATTAACAGTTGGGAGTTCACCCCACCCTTAATTTTTACATGGCCTGCTGAGATACTATGAGCTTTGGTAAGCCCAAACATGTGCACAAGTCAGCTAATGCACATGCCACCAAATATGCAAGTGTAGGGATACGGGTTCTATATCCAAGCCATCAACCAGAAAGTAGCACCATGTAGGTACCCTGTCCTAAGAATCTGGTGGTCCAAATTAGCTAAAACAGATGTGAACCCACACTTACTTCTAAGTGGATGGCTTGGATCTACACTGTGAGGTCATTTGGATGGCTTGGATATTTCACCTGTGTGCAAGGATGCCATATGTGATGCACTATGCATTAGCTGACCTGTACATGCATGTGGGCTTAGCAAATTTCATTCACATACATACACACATACATAAACATCGGAAATCATCAGACATTGCCCCAAATGACATCCATCCGACGTACCTGATTAATATCTGAGTTTTGTTTGTGCTAGATTCAGTTAATATTTAACATGTGATTTTGATACAATGTAAGTGGCCAGATGTTTTTGCTAAACAAGAATAGTGATGAGCTAAATTTAGAAAATTAATACCTGGTTTTGCCACGTAAGCGGCGACAAAAACAAGAAATTTATCCCCAAAAAAGATTTTGAATTTTGAATCTTGACCCCATCGATTGATAATGTTCAGGTCGAATTTTATCTTTGTTCTAAGATCCAGACCGTTGAAGATTCTGCACATTAGCTTGCTAATGAACCATCTCGGCATTCATCAATAGCCCATGAGCTAAGAAAACTGTGTGATAGCTAAGGTTGCGCCTTTGGATGTACAATTGAATTGAATTGCAAACGTTCCGTCCAGTCAAGGGCATGTGACCAAATTGTAATTGATAAAGTTTCCTTGTATTCTTTGTAAGGAAGTAGTCCAAAATTCTAATTACATTGAGTCAACTAAAAAATTTGGACGACTTCTTCCAAAAAAAATTCTCAACTGTTTGCAGTAACATTTGATTTTTAGCATATAAATAATATATAATTGTGTCAAGTTGTGCTGAGCTGAGTTGACTTCTATCCAGTTTTTCCGAGTTTTACCGAGTATTTAGTCTAGTTATCTTGAGTTTTAATACTCTAGTTAAAATCTAGTTAAGTCAAGTTGACTCAGATGAGTAAGGTCGAGTTTTTAATTAATTTTATTTCTATACTACTTGGGAAGGTAATTACAATGTGGTTCACTTGCACTTTACCAAACAGGTATTGCAATTGAAAATAGATCTAATAATCATTCTCGACCATCTATTTTTGTGGCCGTGCTTTTGATTGCATGTGTTCTTCGAGAATCGCTCAGATCATAGTATCTTATACATCCGATCAATTCAAAATGTCTGATCATCAATTTGGAAAATCCATCATGTGGGTCCCACTTCTATTGTACGTGAACTCACTTTGCTTAGATCATCCTCTAACCATCCGATCAATTGCTAGGAAAAATGAATGGTCCATATTGTATTGTAGGAAAAATTAATCAAACCACAATTCAAATGGGTGCGGCCCTAGTTTTAATTTCAATTGCCAGGAAAATGGAATACGTCCATGTTGCTTGTAGTGAGTCTAATTACCAAGATAGAGGCTGGGAATGCAGCTAGCGCTATCAATGGGCCAGCCCAAGCCAAGCCAAGCAAAATCAAACTTTTGTACTGGTCCAGCCCGCAAGCCCGTAGTGGTTGGAATGATTCAAAATCCCAGCCGTAGCCTACACAGGCCCAGCCTGTCAAACTCCCTAGATGCAGCCACCCAAGACATCCCTATTTTAGTGAATGCTCTTAGCTCTAGGTCCCAATATTATGTGGCTTCCATTCCAGGTGATTGCACGCTATCATTTTAGGACCCACTTACTACAGGGCTCAAATCTCGCATTTGGAATACATGCTATAGGATCAACACTTCAATATATGCTCCTGCAGCACACTCTTCGGGAAGGACATCCACGGAGTAATGTCATCCCAAAAAACAACATCGACACCCCAATCCATGCGCCTACATGAACGTTGTGTTGGTTGAGGAGATGACTCAAGACTGCCGGGGGGGCCATCCAGCGCAGCAAAGCTTAAGCTCATATGCACCCAAGAAAGCCAGGTGCGAGAGTCAGCGAGGAGCATTGATCCCCACAGCGGATAGTCCCGCTCTCTCAACTGCCTATACTCTTCGAGTTTTCCCCAATTCCTCAGGAAAAATACAGTGAATCATACTCACAAACACATCTACCATACCAGTGGCATCTTTGCACATCAAAAGAGACCGTCGAGATCATTTGCTCCACTGAGATAAGGCATGGAATGGCCCACTCCAGTGAGTTAAAGGCATGGCCCAAGATATACCCTGATTGTGTGGTTCGAGCCCCTGATCACCATTGAATTGACCATGGCATAAAAAATCAATCAAGAATCCAGATTCATAGGCCGAAACAGAATCATCAGGACTTCCCATCAAGTAATATCTGGGCCATACCCATGCAAAATGGACCAACAATTTGGACACAAACATGCCGTAATGCATGACTTTTCCTACATCTCAACCATTTCTGAAATTTAGTTCGAAAAACACAAAGTGGCGTCACTCAAATGATCCAGAAGCCGCCGATCATGCAACTGATCAATTACACCTGGACCCAGGCCAGAACAAGAAGCCTCTACTGCCTTAAACAGCATTTTACACGCCCTTATTCCGCTGTTATTATTTTGAAAAATCAACACAGCAAGTTAGCATCAGCTTGGAGCCTTTCAGCATCAAGCTGCCTTCTTGCAATAATCCTCAAGCCATTGCATCGTGACACTTTTCGGCCTTTCAAGTGGTAACCCAAGAGCGCGGTCCCATATTAGCTGCACCAGAAGCATCGACATTTAGATAAACTGAGGTGAACAGAAAAATTATATATCTCGATCTGACAATCAATTGTTTGAAATGAGAAAAGAGAAGGGAATGGAAGAGAGAACCTGGGAGCATATTCCTATGCTTCTTGAGACACCAAAAAGAACAGTGAAATATCTGCACAAAATCAGATTTTGTGGGGATATTATCATCTTTAATTTCGAAACACAAACAGCAGCAGGAGATGAATAACATAACTGTATTTCTAATACATTGCTGAATAAAAAGAATTACTAAGACCACCACGAGAGAGGATTTTGTATACCTTGCTTCAGTTAAACCAAAATGGTTCAGCAATACCCCACTATGAGCATCAACATTGGGCCATGGATTCTTGACCTGCAAGCAACCTGATGTTACAAGCATAATCCATGTTGGGAAATGGAAATAAATTTCACAACACGACACCAACAAGAGTTCCCAAGGACAACTGCATACCACACGATCCAAGCCAGAAACAACCCTACCGGTAGCATTCAATCATAAGATCATCTACATTGGAATGAGGATGAGATCCAAAGAAAAGAAGCAACCCACCTAGTGTTGATCGACTCACCCAATCATTTAGCACGATGCTTGGTTAAGTACCGTTGCTGTTCCAAGTTTCTAATAATGCCTACCAGTGTTTTAAATAGCTACGCTATGTAGCGTGTAGCTTAGCCTTAACGCAACATAGCTCATGAAAATAGCTTAAGTCACATGTAGCCTGACACTACATGATAATTTGCATACACTACACGCTACATAAACTAGGCTACATGTTACATACCTCACATTACAAGTTATTTTTCATTACAACATTAAAATCAAATAATATTTTCAATGATTTGTTATATTTTTCTATTTTCAATATTTAATGTTTTTAGTAAAAATAATACAAGTAACAGTATTAAATTAGTTTTGTTGCTCTTTCTTTACCTTTACACTTAATGATTACCCTTTTCTATTACTTTAAGTCCCGTTTGGTTGCATCAATTATCATGAAAATATGTTAAATTTTATTATTAATCAGTCTAATTTGGTGAATATCATGGAATTAGTGCAACCAAGAACAATTTTAATTAAAAATCTAGAAGTAACATGTAGCTTATGCTACACGCTATGTAGCTTACGCTTCACACTTCAGAGGGGTGAACGCTATGCTACACGCTACTCTCTATTTAAAACACTGATGCCTACCAATATATCAATTTACCATCTGTAATTTATCCTTTTTATTTCCTTAATAAGGACCGTAGCCTTTCCATGATGTGCGATTACAAACGAACAGGAAGAACTGGGGCTGCAACTTGGGTTTGGGTCAACCTGAACCTGACTGACCCAACCCATGTTGGGGTCAGGTTGGGTCAAGATCCTCAGATTGGGATCAAGGTTGAAAAATGCCAACCCGATTTGAATTTGGGTTGGGTTCAGGTTGAGGAAATTTAGGTCAGGTTAGGAATAATCACATGTAACGGAAAAAAAAATCACGTCAGGTCAGGTTGCAAGTTAGGACGTGTTGTGCTCAGGTTGACCCTCAAACTGACCCAACCTGACCGAGTTGCACCCCCAGGAAGAACAGCCAAACATAGCAATTTGAGAAGCAAGGCTGCAATACGACTTCCTAGTTACAAATTTATAATGAGGTATCCGATGTAATTTGGTCATTAACAAGTTTGTTGGCTTTATGTCATTAATTTCAGAATTGCTATATGCCATATTAGCAAGGATCCTAGAAAATATAACACACTGATAAGACTAGACAAATATATATTTAAAGATTTATAAGATATAAATATTGAAAATGTACCATTATATAAGCTTTAGGTCCTAAATGATTATGATAGGGGAAAAAATTGCATCTAAACTAGGAATACATTAGTTAAAGTAATAGTATAGAAACACTCTTGTGATACAAGAATGAAAAATACATTGAGGTTTTTCCCTGGCAGTCATGTTGATGCATATCTGTTGCTTGGCTAGTACAGGGGTACTCGTATTTCCCTATTAATGATGTGACCTCATGCCACAGGCTTACATCAAGTCAATGTCATGGTCCCTAGGCTTGAATTTAGACTTCAGATAGTAAAACATCTCTATTCCTCAGCCCTAGGCTTGATTTTAGACTTCAGATAGTAAAACAACTCTATTCCTCAGCATGCCTTTCCCTTTCTGGTGCAAAAGCCACCCCAGAGTATAGAGAAATTAACAACCACAAATCATCAGAAAGATGGATAAGCAATAATTTCTCCTCCTAAGAATTCACACTTGCCTAGATGTTTAATATACACATACACTAACAAACAGACACATGCAGGCTCTCCAGTGTAAGAAAATGAATGCATGCATTATGCAGTTGCGAACCAAAATCACTTCTATAACAATGTAAAGCTTGTTCATGCTTGTATTAGAAACTAATGAGCATTTCCAGAAAGAAAAGGTGGCATAAATATCCTCAGGGTAATGAAATTGCTTTCGTTCTTCAAGATTTTCATTACCCCAACTGATAGAAAGCTCATTATGCACCTTAAAAAATTGCATCCTGATAGTCGGGGGAAAAAAAAACCACTTTAATGTCTCCTGATAGTCATCATACCAGTTGCAGGTGCTGAGAATTCAATTTGATGACATTGAGCATTTAAAGAGAGCTTTTATTAGTGGCTGCTTGCCCATTTGATAAGTCAAAATACATATACTGACGTATAATCATATTCTTCATTGAGGACACGAGAGAGGGAAATATGAACTTATTCGATAGCTTTACCTTGCCAAGATGAGTAAGTATTGGAGGAACTACTTCATAAAGTTTTGAAACCTGAGAAAATGGGAGAGCTATGTTAAAAATGAATTGGATATGCCTTACATTAAAGATATTCCACCAAAGGAGAGTAAACCCAAGATGTATCATTGGAGGTTTTAGGAGCAAACCAGCTGGAATAGTGGATCGTCAGGCAAGTGCTTCAATGCAAACTCCCTCTGGCACATGTATCTTGGATCTGTTTTCCTCAGAACTCCATGTCCAAATCCAGGAACAACCTGCACAAAATTATCTTCAAAACTTTAGATGGAAAGAGTGGCAAGCAAACCAAAAACTATAGTCAGATGTTTAACAACAATACATAGAACTTAGGTTTCAAATGAGATAAGGAAAGGTATAGAGGAATAGTCGAATTTCCTGAAAAGAGCTATGCTTCGAACTGCAGAAACATTATGGTTCAATTCAGTGTCTTCCATTACATCATAAAACATCAGTTAATACCTCCCATAGGCCAAAAGAAAGGTCACTTCATGTGAAGTCGAGACAAATTAGACTTTCACGTATTATCCCAGGAAGATCATTGATGAACCGGACTTGCACCATAGTTGCATAAAAAAAAGGAGAATTTTGATGACAAACTTCCAAAAAGAACTGCTCTACAAGGACTAGGGCAAGGAAATTATTTTGTAGTTTCATAGAACTGTTTCTCATGAAGCATTTTCATCAGCAGACCTTAATGAAAGCTCTTCAGAATTGTTAGAAAATCTTTGTTACCTTCACAAAAGCTCTTCAGAATAGTTAGAAAATCTTAGTTAAAGGCTACGTAAGAAGAAGAATCCATCTCACAAAGTTTCTCATGTTGGATATTAGAATAAAACCTTTTTTTATACGGTTGACATATTAAAACATTAATTTATAATTTATGTTCATATTTATAATTTATGTTCATTTCTAGGTCTACTGTTTAAATTTTACAGTTGGATTTGGTACAACCACCACTGATTGAGATTCGGACAAGTTATTTTATTGGCTACATAAGGAAACACCATAATTCAATGGTAGAAGATCAAAAAAAAAATCCTTCCAGTTTAGCATCTCAGTTCTCTGCCACTCCGAAGAAATATATCAATTTAAAAAAAAAAAAAAAAAAAAAGCAGCATACAGATTTTACAGTATTATTGACTTATTGTCATTTGGCAATAAAAAACTAACGGAAATGTCTTTATGTATTTAGAAAGGAAAATTTATAGCCAACTTGTCAAGACAATAGAGAAGACACATGCTGATTCAAATGCAGATGGAAATAGATCCATCTGAATGTTCACAAATATTTAGAAATATAAAGTTATTTCTTGCCTACAAAATCTGAGAGTGATGATTGCCAACCTTGCCACTATTCAATGTCTTCCAGACATATTCCTTCAACTGTTCAGTTGTTATGTCTTCTCCGCACTCCTCTACTACAGATTTTATCCATAACAAAACTTCCTGTAACCAAAGTACAGTGAAAAGGTAAGGACACGTAATTACAGTAATCATGCATGTGATAGCGGAAAATAAGATGCGCAGCAATATGGTATAACTCAAAAAACTGAAGAATGTTTGTGACAGTAATTAGGTATAGACTTGAACCCCATGCCCTACTGAAGTTCAATAACTCCAGTCAAATATAAATGAGCTTGTATAGGCCCAATGTATATATATGAATCATGAGATTCTGCCCTACATAGAAAATTCAAGCTAGCAATCATGTATGAGAAATGAAACCATGCATGATACAGTGATACAGAAATTGATGCTTAAAAGCTTCTAAAATTAATCCCACAGTTTCAGAAATTGATGTTCGTCAATTTGTTCAGGACATGCCAAAGGAATTCATGTCCATATGACTGACTGTTAAGTATTTCACCTTTCCTGTTAAGCATGTTTGACTAAAAACTGTGACAAAGCTACAAGCATGTCAGATAATGATTCCAGTTCCTCTCTTAACCTACGATGCATTTCGTTGCACCAAATTTCATGATATTTTATGATTAATCAGTCTAATTTGGAAAGAAAAAAAAAATCATGGAATTTCATATTTTGTGCAATTAAATGCACCCTTAACTGTACTCTTATTTATTACAAGGGATTTTTCCATATGGCCCCCCAAAAACCTACCTGCTTTCAAACTATTTCCCAAAACCCGCCTATCCATTTCATATACATCTTGTAGCTGCTTACACCAATGGATACTCAATGGATGGAGTCATTAACTACTGAAAAATCAGTTTTACTCCTGATTGACTGCAGATATTACTGTTCGACCCCTTCTCATGGTTTTACCTTCCCCAAATGACAGTACTACCCTCCCTTTTTGCCCCCATTTGAGTCAGTTCATCAATTGTATGAACGTCATTGCATGAGGACGCATGAGGATAGGTGGGGTCCACATGAACGTCTCTGCATGAAGATAGGTGCCGTCCACGTGAACACTGCTAATTGCATGGACATCTCTTTTGAAGTAACATCCACCGACATGTGGCAGTGATGGATCGAGACGGTCAAAATCACACCCATCACACGTATCTAACCATGAATTTAGGTGATGAGTATATGCAGTTGACATTTTTTTACTTAGCTTAATGCTCATCCATGCTGATACCATGATTCAGACAGACTCGGATTGCATGGTGTATAAGACAGCACCAACGTTGGTATTGTATGGACATGGCAAGATCTGTGGGCCCCATCATGATGTGTGTTATATCCGCACCGTTCATCTGTTTTTCCAGATTATTTAGGGCATGAGCCCAAAAATGAGTCAGATCCAAAACTCACCTGGACCACACTGCAGGAAACAATGGAGAGAATGATGCCCACCGTTGAAACCTTAGTAGGGCCCACCATGATGCCAACATATTCATAAGGTCACACAGACCACACCACAGGAAACAATGGGGATTGAACGTGTACAATTGAAAACTTCTTGGGGACTACAAAATTTTTGGATCAAGCTGATATTTGTGTTTTCCCTTTGTCCTAGGTATGTGTGACCTTTTGAACACATTGGCATCATGGTGGGCACTAGGAAGGTTTCAACGGTGGGCATCATTGCCCCCACTACTTTCTGTGGTGTAGTCTAGTTGAGCTTTGGATCTGCCTCATTTTTGGGTTCACTACCTAAAATGATCTAGCAAAATGGATGGATTGTGTGGATATAACACATACATCATGGTGGGGGCCCACAAAACTTTGTCACATCAACACAGTACCAACCTTGGTGTTGTGTTCTAGACTACGCAATCCAAGTCCGATTCAAACAGTCTCCATCAACCTTTTCCTCTTCCACTGGACAGTAGATTGTACGGGAATGCCAGTCCAACCAACGCATTGCATAATTTTAAGGGATGGGCCCAAAAATGACGAATCCATCCATCAGATTTGCCATCTGATTTTAGCGAATTGGCCCAAAAATGAGGCCGATACAAAGCTCAAGTGGGCCAAATAAACAGGAAAGAGTGGGGATTGAACACCCACCGTTGAAACATTCATGGGGCCACAGGATGTTTATAACAAATCCACTCTGTCCATCTGCTTTCTCAGATCATTTTGGGGAATGGACCCAAAAATGAGGCAGATCCAAAGTTCACAGGGGGCCACACAACAAGAAACAGTGAGATTGAACGCCCAATGTTGAAACATCGTGGGGCCATCGTGGGGCCCATTTTGAGCTTTGAATCTGCCTGGAAAAACAGATGGACGGGTTGGATTTCTCACAAACATCAAGGCAGGCCCCACGCACGGCTGCAGTTTGGTTGGCACGGCAATCAACGTGCGAGCGAGAGGTTTGGTGGACATTGAAGTCCAGAGGGGAGGGTTGCTTGATGGTTGGTTGGGCTCACCATGACGTTTGTGACAAATCTAATCTGTCCATCTGTTTTGCCACCACATTTAAGGCATGGGCCCAAAAATGAGGCCGATCTAAAGCTCAGTTCATTACAATTTATTTATCTTTATACTTAATCTTTGCCCTCTATTTCCTATTATTTAAGGTTGTGTTTGGTTGCACTAAATATTGTGAAATTTCATTATTAATCAGTTTAATTTGGTGCAAAATATCATGAAATTTATGATATTGAGTGCAACCAACCTTAATTGAAAATCTAGAAGTAACATGTAGCTTGTGGTAGACGATATGTAGCTTATCCCTCACACTTTAGAGGTGTGAACACTATTTGCTATTTAAAACACTGGATTTAAGATACAGGAATTTTGACAGTAATTTTTGGGTACTTGATTTTGAAAGTCCATGTGCGTTTTAACCATTGGAAATGCATGGATCTAGCTAAGAAAATGATAGAAAGGGTCATCTCTATGAGCAACAAGGTTTTCCCCCTTGAAGTGGCTCCTTGATATATACCATGAATATGAATATCGGTATCATATTGGCCGATACGACCGTATTGTATCTGTATCGGCACGAGCGGATACGTGATACAGGGTCATATCAGGCCGATACGCTCATAAAAGCCTAATTTTGAAATATATATTTTTTTCAAAATTTCACACGTTCTCTTCTTTTTTTCATTTAAACCATGGAAGAAGCTTAAAAACTTATTTTAGGCTAGATCTAGACCTATTTTGGGATTAAAAAAATGATTTAAATGGAATTCGACAAATCAAAGAGAAATGGACCATTATGGGAAAAATCAGAAAGAAGTGTAAACCTTCACTTTCTTTTTTATATTTTCATCTTCTTTTTGTTGTATTTCAATGTAATGGTCCGTTGTTCACCAAATCATACTTGATTTGTGTTTAATTACAGCCCATTTAGTTGACCTTCAACAATTCAAATTGTTAGACAACATTCTCAACAAAGAATGGTCCGATACACCATTGAATGCATGGTCAAAATACAAAAAAAAAAAAAAAAAAAGATAGATTCTTGGATATCTCATTTTTTCCTATTTTTCTTTTTTAAAAAAATTTACCGATATGGCCCCGATACCAATACACGACACCAAATTGTAATCATTTTCCGCCAGGCCAATACCGACATTCAGAACCATGATATATAAAGATCCTTATGTAGACATTTACATATAAAATTATGTCTATTCATGCATGAATCATATGTGTGCATACCAGCATAAAGAATCTAAGACAACAAACAAATTACCCATAGTTGCAGAATACTACACCGGATTGAAAAAATTGCACCCGCAGAGACAGCAATACCTGATTAGCTAAACCATGTAATGGCCCAGCTAAACCATTTAGTGCAGCTGCAAACGAAAGGTAAGGATCTGAAAGGGCACTAGCAACCTGCGCAAATTTAACATCATGTTATTAGATGCAGATATCAAATGTATGCAGAAATTGCAGTAGGTGCCCAAGCATATCAATGCAAGTATCTCTATCTATAGTATACACATATAAAAGAAATCCCATCAAAAGTACTAAAATATTTGCACAAAATGATAAGAAGAAGAGAAATAGACATAAGTACCGCTTTTGGATATACGTTATCAAATTCCGAGACAAAAAAAAAGTATTGAATCTTTAGGAATAAGAAAAAAAACACAGACAGACATTACATGCAGTCTGAACATTGAATTCATCGAATCCAGTATGACTTACCAGATGAGCAGTGTGGGCACTAACATTTCCACCTTCATGGTCACTGCAAGCATAAAGGCAGATAATAAACATTGGCTTGAATAAGTGATCAGAATTAATTAGCCCATTTCACGTATAAGAAAGAACCCTTTGGAAGGAAATAAGAAATGATGGGACAATTACAGGAAGAGAATGCCTAAAAGGACCAGTTGACTGATATGAAAACACCCACCTATGGATAGTGACATATAGCCTCATCAGCTCTTGCATTTTGGGACTATCAAATCCTAGCATGTGAGAGAAATTCGCACCATAATCTAGAGAATTGTCGACAGGTATAATTTGTCCATCCTTATAAGCCCTTCAAAACCACAGCAAATAAATTCATTCAGAATGTGAAGGTGCTATCAACATATTCGAATTATAGAATTGCTATTTTTTTCTTTTTTTTTCTTTTTTCTTTTTTTTTGGAATGATAGGACCGCTAATTTACCTGTGATGTTACAAGTTTTAAAAATTAAATCAAACTTGATATCTACATGGTTGATTGTAATCAACTGATGTAATTGACTATTAGAAAGAACTTGATTGTAATCAACCAATGTAATTGACTATTAGAAAAAACTTGAATGTAATCAACTATGTAATAGTCTATTACATAAGCATTGCACCAGTGGGAGTTTTATGCTCTCATTGCTGGTCCCCAGCCCAGATAAAGGAGGGTTGCTTCTGGTTGGCACCCGGCGTCAAATTTATGCCATAAGTTCCAACTACGTAATAGTCTATTACACAAACATTGCACCTGTGGGAGTTTTATGCTCTCATTGCTGGTCCCCAGCCCAGATCAAGGAGGGTTGCGTCTGGTTGGCACCCGGCTCAAATTTATGCCATTAAGTTCCAACATGAATTCGCATAGCAGAAAAGGATTCATATAGCTGAACCCAATTAGTTGGGACAAGGCTTAGATGACGATGATGATATATACATGTGGTTGCAATAGAGTATAACAGAAGTTATTACATACTATATTGATCACAAAGTGCTCGAGGCAAAAAATATAGAAAAGCATTGCAAGTTTCACACAATCTTTGATCTGAACAATTCATTGTTCATATATTATTTGTTTCTAAAGGAACTACTGTTCAACATAAGGAATTAAGGAAACACAATGAATTTGATTTACCTTCGGTAAACAAAAGAAGCTACAACAGGGACTTGAGCAATCAAATTGAGGGAGTCCTCATATGTCGGCTCCCAAAACCTAAAACAGAATTATATCAAGTTAATGCAAAAGCATATGCATCCCAACAGGTAAATCATGCAAACATGACCTGCTGAAAACTTACTTTGATTTTGGAATCCCTTTCTCATATGCTTTCTGAAATTCACTATGAACCTGAAATAGGGATCATGGATGAAGAAAGACTTTTGAAATATATGTCTCAGAATGTTCAAGAACACCAGTGCCAACAAAGGAAAACGATATGCTGCAGTATCTACGCTTTAAAGTAGATGATTGCTTGAGGTATATGAATGTTGAGACCAATTAGGACTTTGTTATGAACAAAATATGCAACTCGAACAATAAATAGAACTCCTAAAATTATGGCTTTCATGAAGGCCTGTTTGGGAACAAGGAAATCAAAACATGCAAGCCCGACTTTCATGGAAATGGGATTTCACATGTCCCTCTTTTTTGGCAAAATCAGAACCGAGCAGCAGAAATGTGATTTCATTTCTATTAATTTCCATGAAATTCCAATTTGTGATTTCATTTCTATTAATTTCCATGAAATGCCAATTCCATGGAAATCACATTTCCACATTCTGATTTCCTTGTTCCAAACAGGCCCTAAGAAATTTGGCCTAGTGCAATGAATCCAAAAATATTGCACCATGGAGAGGCATTGGTTGAGTAAATCAGTGTTCAAAGTATCAGTATCACACTGTGCATCACACCCTTGGGATACAGAAATATCATGGGAAATGTTGGGAAATATCACATTTACTGTATACTATATTGCAATCTGAATGACACATTGGGGGTTCTGGAAAAATGGTGGAATTTTTGTGTGAAACTTTAGAAGTTAAAAGACACATAATTGCACACTTAGAACTCAAAACATTAAAAAACTATGCATAATAGTTTTCCACTATTCAGACGACTATGCATTGTCAGCCATAAGCAATGTTGTCAAATCATAAATCGTATCGTAAATCATTTTCTTGTCTGAATCATATCGTATCGTATTGTAAATCGTAAGATTTTTTCAGATTTTCATAAAAATATCATAAAAAATACAAAACAATTATACATAGATAAGAAAAATTAAAAAAATATATCAATCATCCATTTTCTCATGAATATGCTAAAAACACAATTTAACTATGACATTAATGTAGTATCAATTATATGTATAAATTATAATGTATGATGTATGATATATCTATGTATAAATGTATTATTGTGTTGTAATCATTTAAAAAGTAACCCTAAAAAAGATTTGCAAAGAGTCCTTAAATTTTTTGTTTTGTACCTTTCTTAAGTGTAGAATCATGTGAGAAAAAATGACATTCGATTCCATTGTGAATCAAAAGATATCTTGATTTCTTTATTTTGGGTTTTTGAATATCAAAATCCCCAAAAGAAAAAATAGGATATTTTTAATGGTAGAGAGCAGCCAAATCATAGACCTATTTGCATGAATACGTATTAAAAATATGATATGATCAAATCGCTATGTCTATAGAGTCTAAGTAAAACCCTGAATTATTAATCCACTCATAAATCGACATAACTATCATGAATATTTTACCGGTCTTTGATGTTTTAGCTTAACTTTGATATATTAGAATCTAAGAATAGTTTAGATTTAAAGAAAACCCCACCATTCAAAAGACTGAACTTTTCATGGAATGTAAAAAATTCACGATTTGTACTTGGAATGGAAAATTGAAATCTTTATTATTGGGAAGTCAATTTGTTAATATTTTTTATTGAATCCAAATGAGGGGTACTTCCTTATTTATATAAATAACTTGAAGTAAATGAAAAATGTTTTTATATAAATAAGGTATACAGTGCAGTGCCGTGGTTGATACCAAGGCTACCTGGATCATGGGTCTCTTTGGTATGTGGTACGGGAACAGGCACACAGTACTTAAATATGTGGTACGCTAGGGGTAGGATCATGTGCATCACTCCTATAACTACACTGTGTATGCAAAATGGTTTTATATATGAATTCATATTACAATTTATATATGAAATGATGAATGTTGTTATCATAGACCCCCCAGGGTCTATAGTGTTATATTATAAATAAAGGTATATATCTCTACATTGTAAATATAAATTTGCATTCACTTAATCAAAGTAAGAACAAAGAGCAGTAATTCGGGTCACTAAAACTAGCAACCTGGATAGCAAATGGCCCATATTCAGGACTGATAGATCCAGATTGTAAAACACGTGGGGTTTTACATTTGAGGTAACATTGGTTGATGCTATCAATACATCGAGAAACACTGAAACAAATGATCTTCTATGTTAATGAGACATTGAACTAAACTTGCATATCCATATTGATATGCATCACATACTGGTATGGATTGCACCAGTTTTCAGATAGTCCACAATTTGAATATCATTCCATGGTTGTGTATTACATACATTGATGTATATTTTCAATAAGGAATCCCAGTGTTCCTAAGGTCAACTGACTAGGAAAATTGTGTTTGTGTATGCATGCAAGTATTAATGTTTTACCTCCTCATCGAATAAAGAATGCCTAAAGTTGCTACTAACAAACCAGTGTGAATATTAAGAGTTACCTGCCATGACTAGATGTTCCTCATGAAGAACAAGCAACATGAACAGTAAAACCAACCCAGACAAGTTGATTAGTGATGAGATACATGCCAAACACCCATAATTCAGCAACATTATCAGGACATCTAATTAGAGTCTTGACTGGTAATCTCTCTTTGACTAATGAAATATGATCCATGAGTTGATAAGTTATAAATTACTAACACTCATGCAACCCCGTTATGATGGATTCATTCTTATGACATTCTACTATCTTCAAATCCAACATTTTTCATTAGAATCTTGAATTCAATACACAACAGCAACTAAGATAAGAGCTCAGAATGCTAGAGAATGAACATCCGCATGAGAAGTAATTCTAGTCTAAAACAAATAGGGGTCACGCTGATAAAAAGTTCAACTTAATCATGTTGTGGTTCAAGAGAAACATGCAAAGACATGTTTGTGTGGCACACAATTAAGGAATACTGACAGCTGCTTGCCTATTTTCTCTAGAGAACAAAAGTTCATGGACTCAGTGCTGCAGAACAAGTTTGTTGTCTTGCAGTCCAAGTGAAATATGCGGCCCGAGTATTGGGGTGTTAAGCTTGTGCGAAATAGGAAAGATAACTTCTCTTCCTCAGTTAAGAATATCAATGCGTCTTTTGTCCATACTTCTCCAAGAGGGAACTTGTTGACATTGCAAGTCATTCTTTTTCTACACTGATATCACTATTTTTCATGAATTGTACTCCATAAAGACCAAAATTTCTCTAAACATAAGTTTATAGTAGGCACCATTCAGTAACTTTACAAGAGCATAAAAGATCTAAGGACAAACAAAAACAAATGTGTGCACGCATCATGTGGCTAGCAATTATAGACCTACGTATAAGCACATGCAGGCCC
The DNA here is from genome assembly GCA_003013855.2 of Liriodendron chinense. NCBI lineage: Eukaryota > Viridiplantae > Streptophyta > Magnoliopsida > Magnoliales > Magnoliaceae > Liriodendron > Liriodendron chinense. The sequence goes on along the minus strand of PVNU02000773.1, from coordinate 4,881,578 downwards.
ACAAACACGAGCACAAATGCACTCACTAACCCTTGCTCAAGTGAATGCACCTGCCCCTCAGCATGTTCACATGCCTGTATGACCAAGCACAAAACCACTAGCATGCAAACTCCATGGCTACCAACATTATCAAACAAATCAACTGGACAGTCAACTGTAAAGTCCATTCATCAACCTGAAGTGCCATAACGCCTGTTGCAAATTGCGTCATTGGATGGGCTGTAACAGGAAGAGCATTGATCGCTTTATATACATGGTCTGCAATAAAAATAACAACTCTCAATTATATACAAGTTACGGGATTAAGTGTTCTACTGTTTACATGGAAATGCACATACTAGTTTCATGTATGGAATATCTCATTATGTGAGTAGTCTAATTAGGAATCTGCATTTCAAACAACAGAATAGCAGACTGAATGGAGGGGAAATGGAACTATATTTAGGATTAAAAGAACAAAAATACTCTCAAAAAACATTTCCAAGAAGCGATCAGTAAAAAATTGAAAACAAGTCCATGAGCATCATAATATATATATATATATATATATAGCTGTTGAGCAGATGAAACATGGCGCTTTAGATACTAGACACTTCATCTCCTACAAAGTCTGCGTGTTGGATGTGCATGCTAGACACCTGCAAGCTATATAAATTTAATAGCAGTCATTGGGATCATGAATTGCCTTTTTTCTTGTTCCTTGATGTCATTATTCACAACTCAAATGTATTTCTCCATGTCTAGAAATGCCTTCCGCGTTCTTAGATTTATTTTATAATATAACATTTTTGAGCTTTGCCAAGCCCGCACGAATGTACTAGGCATATCATCTCCATGACACCACAATACCACATGTACCAGCATGTTAGACGGGTGCAATATCTAGGCCATTCATCAGGTGGGTCTGACTGTAAAAGCTGGTCCACTCAGCTGGTGGGCCACAATATTAGAAACAGGTAACAGGTTAGAGAACTTGGCTGAGTTTTTCTAACCATAAATTTGTTTCATAAACTGTGGTGTACCTGACTAGAGCACCATTTTAATTCGCAGGCCAGGGCATCTACATAGTGGTTACCAGTCTGATGGACAAACTGGATCTTGTACCTATGTGCCATGCTGGCACATATATGGTGTTACACGTGTGCAGACGTAACAAAAATCTATTATATTATACAGTGAGTGTGTGTGTGTGACTGTGTGAGTGAGAGGTGTGTATATGTGTTGTGTGCGTGAAAGAGAGGTGAGAGAGAGAGAGAGAGAGAGAGAGAGAGAGAGAGAGAGAGAGAACATGTGAGGTAAAAGGCTAATTGGGTTGACATGTGTGAGACATCTCATGTCCATTTTCCACACCAACATGTCTGAGTGCAAGTCATGTAGCTGCATTGGCAAGTATTAAAATACTTTGCTCGAGATCGAGCATTGAACAATTTCCACAAGGTTGGTTGGCAAAAAAACCTGGAACATTGGCACGACTTTGCAATTCTTTAGATAGTGCATCAACTTGCTCTTTACTCGGTACCTAAAAAATCCAGAAAAGGGTTGGCTTGATTATGAACAGTAAAGAAATTAAAATGGGTACCCTAACCCCATCACTCAAACAAAGAGCATGAAAATTGACCAATTTCAAGTATTAGTCATATTGCAGGCTATATGTACAGTATAGAAGATTAAATATAGGCAGTGAAGATAGTGGGGAAAATGTTTCACACCAAGTCCAATAGAAAGGATTCTGAAAGCCTCATGGAAGCATGAAAGCATGGCACGACATGTTTGACGTATGAAGTAAGATTCTGATTTAAAAAGACACATGTGAGGTGGTTGATTGTAGTCAGCCTATGTAATAGACTATTAGATAAATGCTTGATTGTAATCAACCTATGAAAATGTAGTAGTCTATTACATTGCACCTATGGGAGTTTTATGCTCTCATTGCCGGTCCCCAGCCCGTATAAAGGAGGATTGCATCTTGTTGGCAGCCAGCATCAAACTTATGCCATAGCTTCCAACAACAGGATTCATGCAGCTGAACCCAGATAGTTGGGATAAGGATTTGATGATGATGATGATGATGGATTTTGGGTTGAAAACTATACTTAGAGATGGCAGTTAGTGATTCGCCAGCAAACTATAACGGTGATTTCAATGTCTTTTTCTAATGGTAGGGGCCTAGGGGGTCTGTCTCTGTAGTTGCTCATGCACCAAAAGTCCTGGCCTCAGTGGCCATATGACTGTGGTTTATATCCACAGGTCCCTGCCATTAGGTCAGCATCACCACGAACCTTGTGAAGTTAAGGTAAATTTTGTTGCTTACAGCACTAAGTAGGAGAAGCATCCCTGATATTGCATATTCCCGTGTATTTCACAAGCAAGAAAATCCACTTAGGGTTGACAAAATAGAAAATGACATCCCATAACATGGTTTAGTTTTAAGGATACATTTAAACTAGAATATCAAGGGGATGTTTTTCTTGTGGGCAGTAGGCAGAGCTCTAAGGATAATTGAGGAACTGGAATTAGACGAGAGAAGAATGATGTGCAGAAAGAACTCACAAAGAGAATCTTCAATTAGGCATTATATGACCAAATGGTGATTGGAGATCAAATCCTTAGAATTCTCTTATGGGCGTAATTTAAACCCTCACCCTACCTCGAGTTAGAAGGTAAGTGAAAGAGATTTTTTTGACCCAAAAGATACTCCACGCTTTGGATTTCCAAACCATCATCATCATCATCTAAGCCTTATCCCAACAAATTGGGGTCGGCTACTAACTCTTGTTCTGCCATTCCACTCTATTAAGGGCCATACTTCGTTAGACCATAGGAATATAATCACATTTACAAATTTTGCTTGAGCTCTCTCTAATTTATTTTCAGCAGATTGGAGTAAGGTAATGTTCATTACAAAGCCATCATTGTCAGTCATCTAGGTCTTATCCCAACTAATTAGAGTCAGCTACACGAATCTTTTTCCGTATGGCGTGCTATAACAGTCGTTATGGGGCCATAAAGGCCGTTACGTAAAGGTAATGATGGCAACCGTTACACATTACAGGGTCGTAACAGCCGTAACGACTATTAGAGAAAAAATGACCCATAACTGCCGTTACAGCCTCCATAATGGCCCGTTACGCCCCCCATAACGGCTGTTATAGCCTCTGTAATGGCCCATTATGCCCCCCATCTGATACAGGTTCTTCGGTTTTTTTTAATATAGAAAAAGAGACCGTAACCAAGGTATTCTGTAATGGTAACGGTGGCCATAATGGCCACAACCATTACCTTTAAGATACAATATGTAACGGCCATTGCGATCTCTTTTTTTATTAAAAAAAAAAAAAAACTGTGAAAAAACTTGTATTGGCCCTATAATGGACCGTTACGGCCTTTATGGGGGGGGCATAATGGGCCGTTACGAAGGCTATAACGGCCTTTACGGGTCATTTTTCCATAACGGCCGTTCTAGCTTTTACGACCCCATAACATGTAACAGTTGTCACCGTTACCTTCACGTAACAGCCTTTATGGCACACCATGACTATAACGGCCGTTACGGGGGCCGTAACAATCGTTACAGCCTATATCATAAAGGTAATGGTAGTTGCCATTACAACCACCGTTACCGATGCGAAATACCTTACTTTCCCGCCATTACGCTCTATCAAGGGCCATAACTTTAGTTAGACCATAGGTCATCAAGTATTTTCCCACTACCTCCACCCCCGCATCCTTTTGGGCCTTCCCCTTGCCCTTTTAGAGCCTTCAACTTGTACCAACTCACTCTTTCTAACTGGCATAATTCTTTTCTCCATTGCATATGAACAAACCATCTAAGTCTTCTTCTCCTCATCTTATTACCTATTGGTGCTACTACTAAATTCCCTCCGATGTATTCATTTCTAATTCTATCCTTCCTTGTCTTGTCACTCATCCAGCTCAACATCCTTGTTTCAACTACACTCATCCTTCCTACGAACTTCTTAACTGCCCAACATTCTGTCCCATAAAGCATGGATGGTCTTATAGCCATCCTATAAAATTTTCCTCTTCAGTTTGAGTGGTACACGACAATCACATAAAAGTCCAAAGGCATATCTGATGCGGACACTAAAGCATTCAAGGTGTACCAACGAAGAAAGCGCCAACCACAAGTACTGTCCTTGTGGATAGGCGATTATTGAGGAACTGAAGACCCGCTGAAGACCCTTCACGTATGATTGGACACATAGAAGACCCCACTCAGGGAAGACACGTGTGAAGGAAGAAAGGAGAAATAAGGCCAAAGAACTGGACTAGTCGGGCGCCCGACCACTGCCTTCGAGCACCAGACCACTGCCGATGGCGCGCCCAAACTTTGTCTAACGAGCGCCCGAACCTCTCTGGAGGTTTTCGGACGACTTCGAGCGACTGCTCAGGCGCTGGACCGACCGCCCGAACTTTCCCGCACTTATGTTTAATTACGCGTTTTTCTTAGTTTTAGGAGTATTCTAGTACTTTTATGTCTTTATTTGCTTATTTAAGTTGGCTAAAGCCCTAAACTCGAATTTAACTTTGATTATTGATTAATGAAAAACCTCTTGGTGCTTCTCTCTTTCTCTCCCTCTCTCTCATGGTGATGTTTCTTCTTTCTTGATAACCCTCTTTCTTCTATTTGCTTCTTATGTCCCTCTAATCCTTCTTCCAGGTAATTCTATCTTTTCTAACCTATTTGTTTCGTTATCCACAATCCCAAAATCTGATTTTGAGCATAAACCCTAAAGTTTTCAGATTTTCAAATCCCTAATCCGAAATCCCTTGATTTCCTGGATTAGAGATTCCTCTTGATTGATTGGGTTATAGCCATGCAAGATCGGGAGGTCCTATCCCTCGTCGGATCCAACCCTAGCCATACTTGAAACTCAAACTTCGTGGTTGTAACGATTTGCTCGATCTATTGCAAGCTCCTTTTGGATTTTCTTAATTTATGATAACTGATTCTGAATTTTAGGTTATTTATTTCTTTTATTTTCCACTGTTTAATTATGTTCATGAGCATGCATCATAATTAGGGCTGTCCTACGTCAACATCACCATTTCTTCCACCCCGCTTGCAAACATCCTTCTCAATCTCTCCACTCTCATGAATTATCATCCAAGATATTGAAAGTGATCACTTTGGGAAACTTTCTTCTTTTCTTTTTTTTGGTTAACTGCTTTTAGCAAATTTCTTAGTCATCAATCTTAACAAATTCCTCATTCTCACTCTTACAATTACTAAAATTGCACTCCATATACTCTGTTTTAGTCCAGCCAAATTTAAATCCTTCAGATTCTATTGCACCCCTCCATGAATCTAGCTTTGAGTTTACGCCCTCCCTCGGCTTGGCAATCAAAACAATGTCATTTGCAAATAACGTACACCACGGGATCTTTTCCTACAAATGCTTCATTAACTCGTCGATAACCAATGTGAAAAGGAACAGGCTCCTTGATCCCCTGTGCAAGCCCATAGTAACTGGGAACTCACTTGGTCTCTCCAACAGTTGTCCTCGCATATGTTATTGCTCCCTCATGCATGTCCTTAATCATGTCGATATATCCTCTTAAAACTCATTTCTTTCCCAACGCTTACCAGAATAACTCTCCATGGATCCTATCGTGAGCCTTCTCTAAGTCAATGAAGATTAAAGACCATATTGAGATCCTTCCTCTTCTCCCGTATTTCTCCATCAATTGTCTAAGTAGAAAAATAGCTTCAGACGTAGACCTCTCTAGCATGAAACCAAACTGATTTTCTAATACATTCTTCTCATGCCTTTGGTTTTCTCAATCACTCTTTCTCAAAGTTTCATAGTATGGCTCATAAGTTCCCACGATAGTTGGTGCAACTCTATATGTCTCTTTTATTCTTATAAATAGGTATCACAATACATTTTCTCCATTTGACTGTCATTTTCTTCGATCTTACAATCTTTTTAAACAACTTTGTCAACCAAAATAACCCAATATCTCTCATACACTTTTAAACCTCTATTGGTATACCATCTGGAAAAAATGCATTTCCTATTTTCATCTTTCTCAGAGCTTTTTCACTTTAGATATATTAATCCTACAAAAGTATCTATGGACTCCTACATTATTTAGGTTTATGGTTCCTTCTATCCTTATGCTCTCAAAGTGATTGTCATTTAACAAATTCTAAAAATAGCTTCTCCACCTTTCATTGATCTCATTATATCCTTGACCGGTACCCTCTAGTCATCGCTTTAAATGCATCTAACATGATATAGGTCCCTACTCCTCTCTCTCTCATTTTTGCAAGTTTGAAGACATTTTTCTCATCTTCTCTTGTCCTAAATCTATTGTAAAGATCATCATAAGCGTTACATTTAGCCACACTTACCACTTCTTCCAGTTATTCAAAAATGGTTATTAATACCTAACAGTCACAGAACCATTATGCTTTATGGTGTTGTAATGGCCATTACAGAAAAATGGCCTATAACAGCCACCATGGGGTTTTTTCAAGGCTATAACGGCCGTTACGGCCCGTATCATAACGGTAATGGTGGTGTCCATTACAGCTATTGTTACCGTTATTGAATACCTTGACTTTCTTAGCAAAATCTTTTTTACATTTATATATTGTTCAAGATTTTTATTGTTTATAGATTCTTGTCAGGCTTTGAAACATGAACATTTCTTGCTAATATCTTTTTGTACATCGTTGTTCCACCACCAAATTTCCTTAAATGATTGGCTTTTCCCCCTAGATACTCTTAAAACATCATTTGCCACTTTCCTAATGCACTCACCTTACAGTCCTTACATATTGATCATTCTATCTTCCTAAGTAAAAAAGAAATCTAAATCTCGTGGCACAAAGTTTACCACTTACCACCTCTGCATATAATGTTTGACCATGACTCAACAAGCCATGCACTGTAACTTAGATCAGATAATTCCTCTTTGGGGGACTCATCATATTTTCCTCATTGCTTTTGCTTTTGCATTGTTTTGAAATTTAAGTGGCCTTTCCTAAAGTCAGCGTTACCATCTCAAAAAGAATAATAATAATAATAATAATAACAAAATTATTGATAAGCAATTGATCTTATTAATAATTCATTTTGATTATTGAACATAACTTATTTGTTTAATTATAAAGGACACATGAGAAAGATATCATGGGATTGGAGAATCAAAGATGAGACATCGTTCTGGATCCTGTTGTTTACAACACATAAAACACATCTGCAAATTGAAATCTTATAACATTATGTTTCAGTAGTATTTTTTTTTTTTTTAAACATTGATTTCAACCTCAAGTTATTACCAATTAGCTTTATCTAGATGACAATTTTTTGTCTTAATATAAAACTTAACAGCTCTACCTGACCTCCTCATCATTTGACAAGATTGCCAGACAACCATTGAAGTAAGAAAGGTCGTGGAACTAAGCTTAACATAATGAATCCTGCTACTCAGGGCAATCTCTAAAATAGGTAGTCCTAAACATGGCAGACTTGAAATCAATCTTCATATATTTAAGCAGAAAATTTTGAGCTGACATGCTTTATTCCTAACAAATAGGCAGACCTAAACATGTCAAAATTGAAATCAATCTTGAAAACATTTAAGCTGACAATGTGAGTATGAATCTATCAGACAAAGGAGTCCAGAGAAATCCTTCCAGCTACTTGGGGCAACATCTAGATTTAAAGGACAGACAAGTTTCTTTCCAAAATAAATCAGAATGTCATGGATCATGTAGTTGTTATCTTCTTTTCATGTTGGTACTGAGTTTGCACTTTTGTACAGTTCCAAAGCTAAAAGCAAACCAACAGCAGACATTTCGACAGTCACCCAAGAACAACTAAAGAAATCATAATGAAACCAAACAAAGTGATCACCTTCCCAGTTAGAAGAAACCACAGCAAGCCTTCAGGCAATGGCTCACCCCCAGGTTTTGCAGCTGGTAACACTTTCTGGCATTCAGGGATGGAGAGATCCCTGAAACGAATTCCCTGAAAAACAGCATATCAAACTTCACTCATTTAGAAACTACAAAAGCATGATGAACTCTTAGTGATAGTGATCCAGAAAAGAAATAAAAGCACTAAATGCTCGTGAATGACATCTAAAGATTAAGCAGAAATGTACCTCATCTGGATCAAGCAATGAGGTTTCCCAAAGCAATCCAGTCATTCCTCTCATTCCACCAATTACCTATCAAATAGTAAGCAAGCAAGAATTCAATTTTAAGATGTGGAATCAAATTGCAGTCCTATAACATTGTTGTCCAAGAAATCAATGGACATAAAAATCACCATGCAGCTTCACACCAAACAAGTCCAGTTGATGAGTACAAAGAGGTATTTAAGAAATAGATAGATCAAGGTATACAATAACAATAACAGTGGCCATAACGGCCAGCCCAAGGTATCCCTAAACGGTTACGTATCGGCCGATACGTAATGGAAACGGTCATAACCGTTACGCATTACAGGGTCGAAACGGCCATAACGATCCCGTAATAGTATTTTTCAGAAAATAAAAAAGGGCCGTATCGGCCGATACAGTGTCCGTAATGGCCACCGTTACCGTTATGGAACACCTTGGGCCAGCCTTATGGCTGTTATGGTACAAGCTGTAACGGGCTAACGGCCATTACCACACTGTGACAGTTAACAAAATCTTTAAGGAAGACTGTAAAGGTCCCATATTGGGCTGTTACGGGCCTGTATTGGCCCATTACAGGCTATTTTTTTCAGAAATGTATGTTACAGCCCTGTACCGCATAATGGATCCCACCATTACTGTTACATAATATCACGAGATAGATATTTTTACCATATCGACAGTAATGTTGCCAAGCTGAACCTTCCCATGTTCCGCTTTCAGTTTCTTAAGGCGTTCCTGTAAAAGAACAAAATAGCCAAACTCAGGTCGTTCCTACTTAAATAAAATCAGGAAAATGTTCCAGTTAAGATCTAAGAAGACCTTCAAAGTTTATAATCTTGTTTCCTATCCACCTATCACACTCTAAGTTGCCTTCATTTAGACTCTTAACAATTGAAGTGCAGAAGGAACTGTTGTAGCTTAAGAAATAAAAGAAGGGAGCTACATGTTACCGGTTGTAACGGAAGTAATATATGAATAATCCATTAAAATGAAGTAAAATAGGCTTCCATACTGGAACCAAGAACAGGGAAGCTTCAGCACTATTGAAAGATCAAACATGCAATGTTTGATCAAGCATTTCCATGCCCCAATAAACTGTACATGTGAGCCCCCCCTGTTGATGATCCAAAATCATTCACATGGTGGCCAATGGTGGATCGAAGACACTGTAAAATTTCCCCCATTGGATAATCCTAACCATTTTAGTTGTAATCGTCCGTTTTCATCAGATGGCTAGGATTATCCGATAGAGGAGATATTATTGCATGGCCTATCGCATGCATACATGACAAGCCAACCAGATCAAAGGAATAGATACAGAAAGGTTGGCTTGCTAGGTCAAACTCTGTTTCTTTTGATCGAGCACCAGATATTACCTCTTATTGAAAATGATACAGATTGTAGAAACTACCATCTGGTCATAAACCATCCTTACATTTCTCTTCCGAAGCATATTAATTACCTTGGGCAAATCAAAAGCACATAGTTGAAATTAAGCTATTGTAGAAAAGATTAGCAAACCTGTTGTTCCGGAATCAGATCCTTCAATTGAGAATGAAGATCCTACATACGGCAGGAAAAAAATTGTATGATCAACATGGTAAGAGCACAGTAAAATAACCAAGAAAAAAGGAATGCCAAACACAAAACCATCAAATCAGTATTATAGTATTGATCCTACAGAATTTCACTCCCAATAAACAATTACCTATGCAGCGACTTCAGTGGTGTTTTAAAACTAACGGTCAATTTGATACTTGGGTCTCACCCCCTGAGGAAGGATATCACTCAGGCATTTTTCTTTGTTCTTTTTTTCTTTTCTTCTATTTATATCGAAATATGCCAAACTACCCGCCAAAATTTAGAACAATTCATCATTCTCCCCATTACATTAATATGACTGGCAGAAATCCTAAGTTTGAATTCAAAGATTCAAAAATAAATAGACCAAAAGGCGCAGAGAAATGTAACCAACACTTAAGTCCGCATAAGATTTTTTTTTTTTTTTTTCCCTTTATAGTGATTCTCAATTTGAAAGAAGAGATGCCAAATCTTACAAGCTCTGGAGCAGTTTGGATTTGTAGCCATCGCACAGAACCATTTAAAGTAGACTGCTGAACCTGTAACATCAATTCCATGAAAACAAGGACAGCGCGAAATTCAGATACCTTGCAATTTTCAAATTCCAGTAACACTGCCACCCGCTTCCGATTATGCAAAATGAAATAGTACAATACACCAAATTCCTTCAAGAAAGAGTTTTATATCACTCACACGGCGAGAGCAGAGCTTCGAGAGAGAGCAGACGCCACGAAAGAAAACCATTGCTCAAGGGCGATTCTCTGCACACAGACAAAACAGAGGCGAATGAATCCCCAAGAGTTCAAAACCTCTGAAAGAATCGCCGGGGGAGAGACGAACGATCTACCGGTTTTCAAATCCGAGGTCGTATTCGAACTAAGGTTAGGGTTTCAGATATCTAGGGTTGGAGTCTCGGGTTTTTGGAAGAAGAAAAGAGAAGATGGAGAGAGAAGTTCCGTTTCTTTCCTTTCAAGTTGGAGGAATGGAAAGAAGCGGAAATCCATCTCAGTTGGATCTTTTCAAGTAAGAAATAGAAGAAACAGCAATGCAGAAAAGAAAATCGCAGAGAGAAGAACTTACTGTGAAACGAAAGCGCGAACGATACTGCAGAGAAGGAGCGAGCGAGAGAGAGAGAGAGAGAGAGAGAGAAATGCGCTGCTCTTAATGGAGTTCGTTTTGCCACTGTAGCGACTCAGCCAACTCAGTATCAGCGTGTCGCCGCCGCCCACTGGGGCCCACATGCTGAATGGTCCGATGACTGCAACCGTACATGTTGGCGAGTCTATGCTTCCTTAAGAAAATTAGGCTGAACGAATGATGTGACCATCACTATGTCTAGATGAATTCAGAACAGTTTCGATGGCTCGAACTCAATTTTAAAGAATCAAAGGTTACGATCATCACTGAAGCGTTATTTTGGGGCAATAGTAAAGGTATCATGGAGGGTTCGAGTCATCGGACCACTCATAACGTGGCTCCAGTGAGTGATGAGAGTCGCGACCCAGACAGAACGAACTCAGATTGGGAGGATTTATACACGCATAATACCGATAATACCCCTAATTGGTTTCAGAATATCGGCATTAGCCTCCCATACATTAGAAGTCGATTAGATATGGACCGTCTTTCCCGCCAATGCGTCATTTCCCTTGCAAAAGGGAGAGCGGATTAGGTGTTAGCCGAGTAACACCTCAGTGGTTGTTACCTTGGCCATGTGGGGCCCACCTTGGTGAATATGTTGTATATCCACACCGTCCATCCGTTTTTCCAACTCATTTTAGGACTTGATGCCAAAACTTAAGAAGATACATATCTCAGGTGTACCACACCACTGGAAACAGTGGTGAATGACCATTAAAAACCTTTTGTAGACTACAAAAGTTTTGGACAAAGCTAATCTTTGTATTTTCTCTTCATCTATGTCTTCTTAACCTTATTAACAAGTTAGATGGAAAATAAACATTACAATGGGGCCTGTGAAGCTTTTAATGGTAGGCATTCAATTACCATCGTTTTATGTGATGTGGTCTATCTGAGATTTGGATTTGCTTAATTCTTTGGACCACATCCTAAACTGGGTTGGAAAAACGGATGAAGGGCATGTATATACAGAACATTATCAAGGTGGGCCCCACAATAAGGGTAACACTCACTAAGGTGTGATACGAGTGACACCTAATCCATGCATTGCAAAATGTGAGTTACATCATCACAAAAATGCAGATTCCACCGGGAGAATGGTCCAATCATAATCAAATTAATGGACAAACAATAGGCTGATTTCGGGGGAACACAATTTTGATTGAATCCAACCAAGCCTTCTAAGTTGTACATATACAGTAATTGCTCTGAAGATTGACTGATGGCTCTAACAAACTAAAGAGAACTAGCTTGAATCTAGACCTAAAGTTAATAGCTGGCCTAGCTTAAGGAAAACCAAAGCCAGAACTTATTTACATCTTCTACAATTAAAGTAATCATCTAAAATAATGCTAACTGATATTAATAAGTTTTTAATATAGGAAAATTGATGTAGGACAAGAACCCCCTGATACAGGGCATGGATCAAGCACATTATTATTGCATATAGACAGGAAAAGATTAAGGGAAATTAGACAAAAATCATCAATTTTTGCATTGATGAACCAAAAGAAGGTGGACTGTAAATTGGCTGTAACTTTTGATCCGGGAGGAGTTATGGGAAGCACAACATGTGAATTTCTACTGAAATTCTGTTTCGTGGTGAACCAACCCACTATAATGGGTTGCGTCCGTCCGTTTCACTAGAAAACACGTAGTTATAACAGAAAAATGAGATTTTAAGGAAAAAAAAGTTACTATTTTTAGTGATTCTAAATTTTAGTTTTTTTTTTTTATAGAGTTTTTGTTTATTTAGAAGTTTTTATTTTGTTAAGCAATGAGTTTTAGAAAATGATCTGTTTAGTAGTAGTCTTTAACTAGACTTTATTATTTTTAGTAACTTTTTATTTCGAAAAACTTATTATTTTTAGTAAGTACGAATTTAGAGTTTAATTTATTATTTAAAGCATTGTAATTATGTTTCTTTTTTCAACCTATAAAAATAATGATTTGGAATTAATTTCTTCTTTTTATCCTTTTAATTCTTCTCGTGTAAATGAGGACTATTCGGTTAGGGAGATGGTGATCGACCTACCACGTCCTCCCCACGTCACCATCTCCCTAACCGAATAATCATCGTTTACACAAGAATAAATAAAAGGATAAAAGGAGAAAATTAATTCTGAATAATTGTTTTTGATAGATCGAAGAAAAAAAACATAATTACAATGCTTTAAGTAATAAACTAAATCCTATATTCGTACTTACTAAAAATAGTAAATTTTTCGAAATAGAAAATTACTAAAAATAGTAAAGTTATAGTTAAAGATTACTACTAAACAAATCCATTTTCTAAAACTCATTGCTTAATAAAATAGAAACTCCTAAATAAACAAAAAAACTCTAAAAATTAAAGAAGAAAGAAACAAACTAAAATTCGGAATCACTAAAAATAGTAACTTTTTTTCAAAATTCATTTTTCTGTTGTAATTGCACGTTTTCTAGCCAAACGAACGAATGTAACCCGCGGGTTAGTTCACCAAGAAACATAATTTAAGTACGAATTCACATGCTGTGCTTCCCATAATTCCTCCTGGATCAAAAGTTACGATCAATTTACAGTCCACCCTCTTTTGGTCCATCAATGTAAAAATTCACAATTTTTGTCTAACTTCCCTTGATCCTTTGTAGTCCATATGCATTAGGAATGTGCTTGATCCACACCCTGCATCAATGTTCTTGTCCTAAATAAAAAATGTTAATTGTTACTAGTTATTATTTATAAGTTGTCTTATAAGAGGATTTTAAGTATTATTAAGTGGTACATTGTAAGAGATTATTAATTGCTCTTGTTGATTATGTAATCATTAAACCTGAGACCTGTTGTTGAAACGCCTAGGCGTCTTCTTGCTGAGCTAGCAGGTGAGACACACTAACCCCACTGGTGAGTGGTTGCATCGTGTGACAAACCAAGTGTGTGCGTTGCTCAGCTAACAGGGTAGGTGCATTGCATCACTAACTTGAAAAGTAAAATGTTAAGTTGTCCAATGCAGGAGATTATTTATTGTCTTATTCCCCCAAAATTGCAGCTGCAGCTTCAATGGTATCGACAGATATTCTGGTGAGAAGCAAGGGCAATTCCGTCCTATACAAAAAAAAAAAAAAAAAAAAACGAATTCCCACTTTCCAGAAGCTTGAACGCCGAGGCCGTGAAACGTGCTTTTGAAGATTATACAACGTGAACGACGCGGAATCCCCGCCGTACTTTGACCTAAGGAAGTCAATGGCTGGGGGCAGCGAGTTAGTAACCAGTGGGGGCATAGTAATGTATTTGTTGTATATCCACACCATCCATCTGTTTTTTTATATCATTTTAAGAGGCGATTCAAAATATTAAGTAGATACAAATCTCAGGTGGACCATACCAAATAGAAACAGAGATGAATAACTATTAAAAACCTTTTTGTGGGCCATAAAAGTTTTGGATTAATCTGATATTTCTAATTTCCCTTCAAAAAGATCTTTTTGACCTTATCAACATGTTGGATTACAAATAAAAATTAAGAAAACGTTATGATGGGTCCTTTGGAATTTTTAATGGTGAGGCACTCAATCAACACTGTTTTCTTTGGTGTGGTCCACTTGAAATTTGGATATGCATGAAATTTGGTAATCCACACTAAAATATCCTGTAGAAAAGGATGAGCGAAATGGATATACATAAAATGCTCAAGGTGGGGTCCACCGGTAGGGGTAACACCCACTAAGCTTTACCCGGGTAACACCCGATTCGGTCCCATGGCTGGGCAATTCCAGCTCGCACACAACTAGTCGCGGACTCGCGAAACACGTGTACGAGATCGTCCCACTCATCAGACCGGGCCCAATGGATATACGGATGACCCTCAGTTGCGGGATTGAGTCAAGCAATGGCATATAAAGAGAGTTGACCAGCACCCATATTTATTTCTCCAATCCAACGGTTAGATGGGAGCGGATTGGGTGAGACCCCGGATCTACCGAGGTGGGTAGGCCACTTGATGGACGGTCTGAGCCATCAACAAGTCCATGAAGTATGGGGATGATCTATACATGCATGTATAAACCTCTCTCTCTCTCTCTCTCTCTCTCACGGCAGTACTGTAGGGCCAGGGCCTTTCCAGCCCGATTAGAGCTAGGGCCAGGGCTTAAGAGACTATGGCTGGGCCAGGGCCAATCACGGTCCGGCCCATTACTACCCCTAGGTGTCTTTGTAGACGTGTGAATTTTGGATTATGGACTACTAACAATTAGCCTACCTGGTG
The DNA here is from genome assembly GCA_003013855.2 of Liriodendron chinense. NCBI lineage: Eukaryota > Viridiplantae > Streptophyta > Magnoliopsida > Magnoliales > Magnoliaceae > Liriodendron > Liriodendron chinense. The sequence continues at coordinate 4,866,453 of PVNU02000773.1, read as the reverse complement.
AGGGGTCAGAATGAGCTGTCCAGATCTTATACGACATTTATAAGGTCTCTGATACAAGACACTTCATGCATTGGTTGCATGATTTCCACACGCTTGAAGACGAATGGGAGCTCAAAGGTCCTACATTTCTCTATGAGGAATACCATTAATTGCAAGTAATGTATCCACACACACAGGTCGTCAAGTGCCACACGCGTGACAATGTGGTACGCATGTACGAGATCAATCCCATGTGTTAAAAGGCCATGGTGAAACCCATCATCAGGTGGGCCACACATGTTAAAAAATGGACGATTATGGAAAGGATAGCCATCACCAACAGTTCATCAGGTCCCAACATGGATAAGATTGCCTTCAGGTCCCCAGATCATCCGGATCATCTTCCTGGCCAAATCATGGGCCCCATTAGGAATGGATCATAGCCAAACAATCGCACTGATCTGATAAGTTCGGCTATTGAATTTGGACCATGAACCAGTCTTTTCACAGCCATCCATGTGACTGCCAACAAATTAACTTGCCAGATTTGGCTGATCAGTGTGACATACCCATAACTATTCAGACGGTCCAGATTGATTGAGGTATCTACCGCAAAATTATGATGGATGAAGGACGAGTCACACTGGGACATAAATAGAGTTGGAAATGTGATGGGCCAGATTGGGCCAGCCCTTTCCGAGGTCTTAGTGCCAACAACTAATGAGGCCATACCTGGGCACCACCCAACTAAGGCCCAATAGCATGGTCCACTGCGATGGGCCTGTTTAACTGGCAAGCTAGCCAAGCAAGTACCGAACCCACGTTAATGTTCGTGGGCTGGATGGGTCCTGGGTCTTTTTAAACCACATCCTAGTCCTGGCCAGGCCCTGTTGCAACCAGCGACGTAGGCAGCCTGCCAATCTCATAAGGTGGCGTGGACATTGATACAGCTTGGCGGGATGAAGGTGCATGCCAAACGGCCACAGTTTGATATGTTGGCTGATTCAGTCTGTCTTGGGGGACAGGGGACTAGGTGCTTTCCGAGCCTGTGCAGAGCTTGGGACAAGCTTGATGCTAATGCAAATCACGTTGTCAGAAAAGACCTGCCACGTCAGCAAGCCTGATACAAACCTGTCACGTCGGCTCTCTACCACTAAGCACGTGCACATACTGACCTATCCCGAGCTCTGCGGAAGCTCAGGTAGTACCTTATCCACGCCCCTAGGTGCAACAAAAGAATGTCATGGCCATGCAGGGTTTAAAAGAAAAGGAAAAAGAAAAAAAGAGAGAGAGAAAGAAAAGGCGCCCATGCCATGTTTGGATACGTGGTATTAAGGTTAAGAAAGAAAAGTAATAATTGTTCTATCATTGTTTTCACGAGTGCTGTAAAAAAATATATTCTAATATATTTTATGGGTCTTGTTTGAGTAACAAGCAGAAATTGGATACTCCTTAAAGAATGGTAATTAGGGTTGTACATTGGAATTAATATTTAGTTGCTCTGTTGACTTGTTTTTATGGATTCATTGTTCATTGACTTTGCTTATTTGTATGGAACATATTTAGTATTACAAGTTTGTTGTCCTTGGGTAGCTTGGAGATTATACACATCAGGATGTGATTTATTGATGCAGGGAAGACGTGGGAGGTATATCATATCACCGTCTTCCTCATCGGTGGTTTCTCGAATTCACGAAAAAAAATAAAGAGATAAAAGAAAATTAATTCTGAATAATTATTGAATAATTGATTAAATGCTTATAACAAAATTACAATGCATATAAATAGTAAACTAAATCCCTAGGTAAAGTATTAAACTCCTAGAAAGCCTGACTTATTATAAATAGTCAACTTACTATTTATAGAAGTCTCTCAATCTCACTGAAACTCATGGTTTTCAGCAAAAAATAGAAAGTTTTCTAACAGACCCTACCATGTTGTTCTATTAGTTATTTTAAGCCATTTTCATGTTGGGCATTAACTCTAACACTCTACGGATCAAAAGTTATAATCGAATTAAAAATTACTATAAATAGTAAAATTGAAATAAAATTAGTTTAATGACCGTTGATCTGGTCGAATCTCGCGATTCTGGTGTGGGCAACCCAGCGTAGCCGGTTGGGTGGCTAAAGTAGCTCGAGCTATCCCAAAATCATATATTATATGTTCAGAATTCATTCTAGATTGCAAGATACGACTGTTTTATGGTCTTGACAGCTCGGATTACTTCCGACCCCAACCGGTCTTCTTTTGGTCCATCTGAGCCATGAAATAATGATAACCCACTCTACATCATTTATAAATCTCAGTGTTTAAGCCATGACCACATAGGTGTCTAAAGAGGACACAGATCCAGCTTGACTAGACCTAGGCTCATGCGTAGATCATGACCTATATAATGTAGTAGAATATTATAACTGGTGTCTCTCTAAGATTCTTATTTTTTCCTTATGAATAAATTATATCTTAAACTGAGAACTACCTCATAGTATAAATAATCTTGGACGCTCTCCCAGATCATGACCTAGTTAGAGAGAAAAGAGAAAGAAGGAGAGAGGGAGAGCTCATCTTCCCTTCTTTTCATTACACGTTCTACACTTGTCATTCCCCCTAGTGCGGATGGTTCTTACATCCATTGGCCCTGTTCTAAGAGTTAATGTGTTTAGCTCTCACCTTTCCTCCATTTAAGATAAATTTGGAAAAGACTTTCTACACTGGAAGGTTAACAATAGGTAGAAAGAAAAAGAAGAAGAAAAACAACAACAATTCATCATGCAAACACATCCAATTTGAAAAGGCATGTATTTGTGTCAAATGAACTCCAACTTAACGCACGAGTTCAAATCATTGAGACATTCAACTTGGTGCACTTCTTAGTATAAATTCTCAGGTCAGCTGTACTATCCCACCTAATTTTGGCAAGATTATGGTGTCGAATCAACTCCAAACTTCAATGCATGTGTCTAGCTAGGGTTGGTCATGAGCCGAGTCAGCTCGAGAAACTCAATTGACTCAACGTCGAAAAAACTTGCATCGACTCATTAAGACGAGTCAAGCCAAGCTTCATTTAGGAGCTCAAGTCAGAAATTAAGTCAAGTTCGAGCACCATCGAGCACCAGGTCACTCAACTCAACTCGACTCGACTCAAAACTCGACTCGATTCAAGCTCGACTTAGCTCGACCTCGACTTGACTCGTTTCATATAAATATCTGCATTCAATGTGTGTGTGACCTGGCCAATGAAAAAACCGATCAAAGCTAGGCCATTTAAAGGGTGGGGTCCCACTTGTAGAAATACTATTCTCCACTAATATATGTGTGACTTCTTGAACTTAATGTTGTTGACTTTTAATTTGTATTTTGTAGTAAAAAATATTATAAATTAAAGTGGGAATAATCTCAACTCAACTCAAGGTAGGCTCAACTCGACTCGATCCACTAGCTTGCCTTGAAAGGTTTAGCAAACAAGGCAAGTTCCAATGGTAAGCTCGAGGGTGAGCTCGAGCTCGAGGAGAGCATGGACAAGTCAAGCCAAGCTTGGCCCACATTGACTCGGCTCAATGTACAGCCCTATGTCTAGCACATCAAAACCTTTTAACTTGGTTTGCTTCCGGGAGAAATCTGATGGGTGGGCCCCACAGGTCATCTCTTAGTCATCCTGTATCGTGAGACATTTGATTGAGGATGGACTAATGCTCTACGTGTGTGTCCAGTACATTGGGACCCATGCTACTCTTGGAGTAAATCCGAAGGTGGGCCACAACAATATGCCCTTAGCCAATTTTGGACATTGGAGTACAGATCAACCCTACTTTTGAAATGGCTCCCTCCCATTTTAGTGAGCTCGGATTGAGCTTTTATTGGATCCAACAAACTATATGTGCAACCAACCTTCTGGTCTGAATTGTTGAGATGGTGGACCCTATGGTCGATTCGAGATAAATTAATCATCTCTCCCATCAGATGATCTGAATTGTCCGGAGCTCTGTTTGTGCTTGTTGATTTCCATTGCATGGTGAAGATCGTCTGATTTGAGAGATATTAGGGCACCGTCCATCCATGACGCAGTGCACAGATCAACCTCCAGGTTTTTCCCATGGTTTTTTGACCCGGCTCGACTGACTCGTTCACTCCTGCGCCATGTCGTGACTCCCCTGACTCATCTGAGTCGGGCCCATTTGCACTCCTGACTTGTGGTATTGAACCAGATTGGACTTAAACGTGTCCGACTAACATCCAACTCGGACGAGTTGTTAATCCATCGTTTGCCCTACCTCCACCCTATCTCAATTGAGCACCATGATTTCATGAAATTGCCAACGTTGCAAAGGTGTCCTTACTCAGGCTGCTCAGACATTGTCCGGGAAACAGAAAACTGGCTAATCCGATCACCAGATGATGGCCCACACATGTACAAGCAATCTGAGCTGTTTTTCAATTAGTCTTACCTGTCCATTTATTTTCTTCCTGTGTGGCCCACCTAATGAGTTGACCGGCTTTTTATTTTTATTTTTAGGGCGGGGGTAACGGATCAATGGTCCAGATTTCACACTCACTATCTCTAGGTCTAGGCCTCTCTAAAGTCAATGTTTTAAATCTCAATATTTTCTAGGTAATTCTTAAATCTAGAAGTCTTCCGTCAAACAACAAAAGCAGAAATAATGGCAAGCGCATGCCTTTTTTGGTTGGATTGCATCATGGTCGGTTCACACAAGGCTATCAAAGGAGCAGGCCTGTGGCTGGCTTTCTTATTTGCGCTGAGCCCATTCAATAATTTTAATTTGTTCGTCCCAGGCTCAGCCCAGTAACAGCCCTAAAGAGTCACAAACATGTAGGGCTGCTTCAGGCCGGGCCTGGGTTGAAATCCTAGGCTTGAGAGCCAGGCCGGGGCTGAAAATTTAAGCCTGATTAATAATTGGACTGGGTTCAGGTTTCATTTAAGTCCGTCAAATGGATGGAGCATTGTCAAAATGCTACACCGTCCTGATTCTTAACTATCCAGTTAGTGGCCGTAGAATGGACGGCTAAAAGGAAAATGATCAGTGGTTCAAATTTAACAGGGCAGGACAGATGGTTGTGATTTTCTGTGCTATCCTCAGTACACAATAAAACCTATGATTTGGATTGTTGGATTGGTGTAGGTGCATGCCATGTAACCATGGCATGATCACCGTTCCATAAACCGTTCAAAGGTAAATGTACCATTATAACTGGCTATACAAACCTTGTGGTATATGATAGGTGCGGTGGCCATCTCTTTTTGTGGCGCTCACCTGAAATGTATTTTGTCCATGTCTTTCAATAAACATTTTCTTTCAGTTAAAAAAATAATAAAAAATTGCAGCATGTTGAAAAAAATTAGTTCCAAAATCTGATCTATTTGGAAATGCTGTTTGGATGATACTGTTTGTTTTTATTTTTCTACATAAAGTTAGCGTTTGGACAAAATCATTTTACAAAAAAATAAAACAAAAAAAATAGTAGCACCATATGTTTTTTTTTTGTCAGTCAGGCAACGCACCCACCCTGTTAGGTGGGTAATGCACCCACACGATCAGTCACACGAAGCACCCACCCACCAGTGGGGTTGCTGTGTCTCCTTAGTACTCGAACCTGAGACCTGCTGTTAAAATGCCTAGGCGTCTTCCAGTTGGGCTAGCAGGCGAGATACTCATAGGTAATTATCAATTTAAATAACTCTACCTTTCTCAGCACCTCACCCTTCACATCAAAAGTCCAAAGTAGCAATCGAGGATGGACCCTCAATCATGGACAGCTAAGTCAGTGACTAGATAAACAATATGGATTGGACTGTAGATCTCCTTTATAGGACGAGTCCGAGCTTCGTCTATGTGGGTTCAGCTTGGTAGCTCGTCTTCAAGTCTGAGTAATTACTCACCTGCTCAAATGGTCTCCTTGCTTGGACTATCCGTCAGTGCTCCTCAGTTTGAAAGACAAAGCATTTGTAGATAACCGCTCGGCCCCTTTATTCCCATACCTCAGCTGAGAGGGCCAAGGACATGTAGATGCTTTGCTCAGGGTTCTCCTTAGCTCAAAGGGCTGATCGACCTATTTGCTTGGCTCCATTGCTCCTCAGCTTGGTGGACAACGCAGATGACTTATACTTAAGCCTTCTGGGCTTATGGACTTTTTTCCTCACGTGAGGGACCAGTTTGGAATCCCCCACAACATGTACTACATTGAGACCTTCACTTAGGTGCGCTTCTTGAAGTCATTCCTTGGGCGAGCCTTGTTGGCTATTGCGTGATGGGTAGATACGTCCAACTTGATTCGGCATGTATTTGTGTCAAATCGACTTCAACTAAACACACGAATCCAGTACAATGAGACCTTCAAGTTGGTGTTCTTCATGGTAATTCACAGGTGAGCCCCACTGGCTGACCGGATTTTGGCAATATTTTGGTGTTGAATCAAAACCTTCGAGGGTTTGCTTCCAGGAGAAATCTGATGGGCGGGCCCCATGGGTCATCTCTTAACCGTCCTGTATCATGAGCCATTTGATTGAGTAGATCCATTGCCCCAGCAATGTGCCCTTAGCCAGTTTTGGACATTGGAGTACAGATCAAAGAAATAGCTCCCTCCCAATTTCATATTTGGTCAGCAAGGACTTGGGTTTGAACAGGACACTGTATTGGTTCCTTAGGTGACAGATTTTCCATGTCAACAGGCCACTCCTCTTGGAAAACACCTGAAATAATGTATGCTTAGGGCTTGTGGGTTAGCACATGACCTAAGGTGGACCCAAGGGTCCAATGCTGATATAGCTCGGTTGAGCTTTTGTTCGGCCCAGCAAACTATCTGCGCAGCCAATCTTATGGTTTGAATTGTTGAGATGGTGGAACCTATCGTGGATTTCAGGTAAATCAATGATTTCTCCCATCAGATGATATGAATTGCCCGGAGCTCTGTTTGTGCTTCTCGATTTACATCCGATGGTGAGGATCATCTGATATCAGAGATATTAGGGCACCGTCTATCCATGACGCAGTGCACCAGATCAACCTCCAGGTTTTTCCATGGTTTTTTGACTTGGGAACTCAGACTGACTCGATCAATCCTGAGCCATGTCGTGACTCACCCGAGTCAGGGGCTTAATTACTCATCTGAGTCAGGCCCATTTGAACTACTGACTTGTGGCATTGAACCAGATTGGACTTGAACGTGTCCGAGTCACATCCAACTCGGACGAGTTGTCAATATGCCGTTTGCCCCTCCTCCACCTTATCTCAATTGAGCACCATGACACTGTGAAATTGCCAACGTTGCAAAGGTGTACTTAAGCCGCTCATACATTGTCTGGGAAAAAGAAAAATGGCTAATCCGATCACCAGATGGCCCACACATGTAAAAGCAATCTGAGCTGTTTTCGAATTAGTCTTACCTGTCCATTTATTTTCTTTTTGTGTGGCCCACCTAATGAGTTGACCGGCTCTTTTTTTTTTGGTGGGTCCAAGGTGTAATCCCAGCCTCCTAACTGATAAATGGTCTCACTACTCACTCTCTCTAGGTCTAGGCTTCTCTAAAGTCAAATGTTTTAAATCTCAATACTTTCTGGGTAATTCTTAAATCTCGAAGTCTTCCATCAAACAACAAATGCAGAAATAATAGCAAATGCGTGCTCTTTTTTCTTGGATTGCATCATGGTCGGTTCACACAAGGCTGTCAATGGAGCTGGCCTGTGGCCAGCTTTATTATTTAGGCTGGGCCCATTCAAATTTTTTAATTTGCTTTTCTCAGCTGGGCCAGCCAAGTAACAGCCCCACAGAGCCACAGACATGTAGGGCTGCCTGCTTCAGACCCGGCCTGGATTGGAATGCTAGGCCTGAATCGCCTGATGGCCAGACTGGGGCTGAAAATTTAAGACTGTTTGGGCTGGGGCTTCATTTAAAAGTCCATCGAACGGATGGAGCATTGTCAAAATTATACACCGTCCTGGCGTCCTGATTCATAACTATCCATTGGCGCCATAGAATGGATGGCTAGATCGACGGTTAAGATCATTCGATGAGCGTGATTTTCTGTGCTATCCTCAGTCCACAATGAAACCTATGATTTAGTTCCAAAATCTAATCTAATTTGCAAATGTTGTTTGGATGATACTGTTTTTTTTTTAATTTTTCTTCATGATGTTTGTGTTTGGACAAAATCATTCTAAGAAGAATAAAAAGTAGCACCATATGTAATTATCAACACAAATATTAACTCTCCCTGCACCTCTCTCTCTCTCTCCTTCTCTGGAGCTGATTAGGTGCACACTGGCCTCACCCAAGATGGTGCGGCCCTTACTGTGGGGCTCACCTTGCTGCATATATTCTATATCCATGCTGTCCATCGGTTTTTCAGTACCATTTTAATTTGTAGGGAACAATTCCAAAAATGAAGCAGATCCCAATCTCGGGTAGATCACATCATGAGGAAACAGTGGTCAATGACTATTAAAATCTTATTATTGGCCACAAAAGTTTTGGATCAAGATGATATTTGTTTTTCCCTTCATCCAGGTTCATATAACCTTATGGCAAATAAAAATTATGGTGGGCTTTAGGAAGTTTGTAATGGTAGGGCATTCGATCACCACTGTTTCCTATAGTATGGTCCACCTGAGATTTGGATCTTTTTTATTTTTGGGCTCATGCCCTAAAATGATCTGGAAAAACAGATGGACAGAATGGATATAGAATAAATACATCAAGATGGCCCTAAATCATGTAAAGTCTAAATCAATGACTGGATATATAATCAATATGGGTTATTCACTTCCTAAACATTGATCCTATGAATTGAAGTGTAAAATGCAAAGAAAATATCCGATATATAAAGCACAATATTGTTTAATGGACCACAAAAATACCTCTGAAAGAAAAATTGAATACTAGTTTGGGCTCATGGATACACCATCCACATGTGCCTTTTGATTAGTAATACTTAAGAAGATTTTCAGATAATAAGATAAACTAAGTAGTATTATTTTTGGGGAGAAGGTCTCACAAGACAGCTAGCATATAATCATCAGCATCCCAATTTTTGTATAACATCCAATCCGTTCATAGGGTTGGCCCCACCATGATATTCCTATAAGTTCCAAATAAATCAATCTAATTAGCTATTAAACCTGTTTGAATGCGTGTGTGCACGTGCATTTTTATTTATGCATGCAACTTGGGTTAGATTAATGAATTTTGCATTGTATGGACCCAAAAAAGGGAAAAAAAAATTAATTAAAAAGTTACAGGAAAAGGAAAAGGAAAGAAACGACATTTGATTGGGGCTGTTTGGCGTATCTGACAGCAAGTTGGAAACTTGGAAATTGGGTTATTGACTTGAGAAGGTGGTTGACATGAAGGAAGTCAAGCAGCTCTATTCCAACCACTTCATATTTTTTTTTTGTTTTTTCTTTTTCAAAATTAGTCCGCGTCTGTTGCACCAAATATCATGAAATTTCACTATATTTGGTGCAACCAAACACTACCTTAAAAAATTAAAAAATCATCAATTTGTTTTTTTTTGTTTGTTTGTTTTTTTTTTTTTTTTCAGATGGGGTCTCTTTCGTGTACACTGCATGGTGTGTTGAGTCAGGGTGACAACTGGGCTATGGCTAGAAGTAAAGCTTGGGGCATGATGCCTGCCTCGTTATTTAGCCGGGCCTGACCTATCCATTTAGGTCATGAACGCTGGCTTGTATTTGGGTTTTTGGTCAGGCCTGTCTCAACCACAACTTCAATTTGTTTCCATATGCAGCAAAAATTTCCTTAGGGCCAACCTTGATGTGTGTGTGATATTCATCTTTCTATTTATTGTCAGTGTCAGTGTACGTGAGCAAAAAAAATCAAGCAGATACAAAACTAAGTGGGACTCACTGCATGGAACCATGGGGAGACAGTCCCCACCATTGAGACTTTGGCCCCTCCATGTTCATATGCCATCTAGTCATTCTCCTCAAGATAAAGGGAAAAATCAAATATCAACCTGATACAAAACTCCAGTTGGCCCCAAGAATTAAGGTTTCAATAGAAGGCATCCTAACCATCACTTTTCCATGCCGTACACCCATCTTATTTTTTAGGCCACTACCTAATGTGAGTTGTACATATGATAGGCGGAGTTGATGTCACACACACATACAGATGGGCCCCACAGCTATTTCCCAGCAGTACGCGGATTTCCTGGGAAAGCCTTTGGCACTTGGCAGGAAGTTCCTGGGAACTTGGTGGGGCCACCATGATGTTCGTAAGAAATCCACCCTGTCCATCCGTTTTGTGGGCTCATTTTAGTAGGTGAGACCAAAAATGATCCGGATCCAAGACTCAAGTGGGCCGAAAAGGTGAGGATTAAACATCCACATTTGAAATATTCTTGGGGCCAAAAAGGTTTTGAATCAGGCTAATATTTGTGTTTTCAGTTCATCCTAGTAGGAATGAAATTATGAACGGTATGGATGGCATATAAACATCACTGTGGACCCCAACGAGGTTTCAACTGTAGAAATTTCCCTACCCACCTTTTCCTTTAGTGTGGGCTACTTGAGTCTTGGATCTGGCTCATTTTTGGTTGAACGTCCTAAAAGGATCTTAAAAAACGGATGGACGGAGTGGATTTCTCACAAACATCACGGTGGCCCCACCTAGGTTCCGAGCGCAGGAACTTCCTCCCAAAGGCCTTTGCTGGAAATCGGCGTCCTTCTCAGCAAGCTCCTTGTTGCAGAAAATTCGTATTATATTAAATGGGACATCAATGTCAAGCCCTGTCCCTTTTGGAAAGATCATTTTAAGGCATGACTTGAAAAGAACGAGCCAGATACAGATCTCAAGTGAACCTCACAACAGAGAACAGTGGGGACGGTGACATCCACCGTTGAAAACTTTTTAGGGGTATAGAAGTTTTCGCTCAAGCTAATATTTGTGTCTTCCCTTCCTCCGTGTCTTTGTGAATTTATGAACAAATTGGACTTCAAATAAAAATCATGGTGGGCTTAGGAAGTTTTCAACGGTGGATGTCACTGTTCCCACTGTTTTCTGTGATGGGTCCACTTGAGCTTTGCATCTGCCTTATTCTTTGATTCATGCCTTAAAAGGATCTCTCCAAATGGATGGACGGTGTGGATACAACATTTACATCATGCTGGCCCACGGAACATGTTGACGTCACTTCAGTAGCGAGATTCGCTACTCAACCTTTCAGTAGCTAATCCGCGTCCTTTGTATTGGTCCTACAACGGCATACTTATGCTGATCCACTGCAAAGCTTTGTAGGTCAATCTTATCTTACGATGCCATGTTTGGGACCACCGTGATGTGTGCACGAAATCCAATCCTTCCATCATGCGGACCACCTCATGTTCTCCTTCACCCCCAAAGGCTATTCTGATCCACAAGTCAGGAGAGTCACACCGTGTAAAATCATTCTTAAAACCTTTAAAATGTGGTCCACCTGAGTTTCGAAATGGCCTTGATTTTTGCGAGTCCATTCACCCTGGTCGAATGCATCTTCTGAATAGATTGGATGGCACATACAAAGCACAGTAAGCCCCACACGCAAAATGGAATGTTTTCATTGTGGGTGCCCCATCCCAATTATTTCATGGGGTGTGGCTTGATTTTTAGGCGCTAAAGAGAACCTGAGTTGGTGCAGTGGACATATAGGATGTCATGCACACGTTATGGTGGGCCCCACATATCGTATCGTATGGTGGGCCCCACGTATCTTAAAACTACAAAGCTTTCTAGTGGATTAGCCTCTTCTTAAAAGGTCCAATTTGGCATTGGACCATCCACCGATGTGCCAAATTAGTTAATCACAGCCCTCCATTAGTGGACCCGTTGGGAGCATGCGAAGGGTGGTGATCATTCAGTCAATCTAATTGTGGGGCTTTGCCCTATCTAAAGAGACCAACGTATGATCTGGACCATGGAAATCAAGATTCATGCATGCCACATCTGCGGTGGCGGCGTGGATGCATCGCTCTGCCTGCTGTCAGCGTATTAAAAATGGGGTGTTATGTGATACTCAGGCAGCCCATGACCCTTCATACACAGGCGCTTAGAAACTATATTTGTTCTATAAATTAACTCAAAAGTAAACCGATGAAACTATGGAACCCACTGCACTAAGTCACAGTCCCAAAATTACAAGGGAAGAACAACCTCAACCTCTGATTTGTGGACACTTTTTTGTTGGAATAGGACAACAGAATACTCTTCAGTTTTAACCGTCCAATAGATGTCCACCAATCGAATATTCATAATATCAATTTTAAGCGTAATTTTCGTTCATGATACATCTAAACTGAACACCATAATTTGAATAGTTGAATTTGATCTAATTGTATTCAACGTCTGCAAATTCTAGGTTCCTGCGTATCATCCAAACAAACTGCCAGAGTTTCAAAGGTTTCCACGTCAGAAATACCGGGAAGCTGCAATTCTATCACAACCTTTACTGTGGCAGTTGGTATACTGTCAGTGTCGCAAGACTTAATTTTTGGGGCCGCTGAGTAAAGATGACAATCATCAAGTGGGCCACACAAAGAATAACACATTTTCTTATTAAAATATTGATGTCCGTACAACCCCTTGAAGCACGAGGGTTGAATAATTTTCACTCCCACCTTCACACCTCTCCCCTTTAACGAAGATACGCACGTTTGCTCAAATAGCTTCATTCACTGATGCCGATGCCTCTCCAAATCTGGGAGAATAAGCTTATTGTACAGGTGCTGCTAGTGCAGCCCACACCCAAATCCGTAGCTCAAAGTGGTAGACTAAGTGAAGATAACCTCGACTCAACAAGGAGGTCTTGGTATCTATTCCAAGCAGGGGGAACAAAAATACTGCCTGTGCGGCCCACCGAGGTGTTTTTTTGGATGGGTTATCTATTGTTTGTTTTTGGTTATCTATTGTTTGTTTGTGGCGGGGCCTACCACATTAGTGCCATATATAACTTATTTAGTATTTGATCCCAATTATGATGATAGGAGCCTAAAATATTAGGCTTATACAATCATTATGTGCTCCAATCAAAGAAACAATGCACAATCCACTAGAAAATTGTAAATTCATGTGATGGCCAAAATGATACTTTGGATTATTTTTGGGGCATCCAGCTTTTATGCTAATTAAGCCTGCTTTTATGAACAGGATGGATGCCATGCACAGGATTTGTGGGCCCCACATAAATCACTTCTAAAATAAACTTATTATTCTAGGACTTGTAAGGGAAGGAGCCTCTCTTTAATAAGGAAAATGATTACAATGTGGGCCTTTGTAAACATCACCAAGGACTTGGATTAGGTACCCTCAGGATGCTGAGGAGATGGACAGGGTGTGTGCTCATCATTGGTGGCCTCCACCAATGTCGAAGTGCCACACTCCCCATCTGTCTCCTTAGCATTTTGGTGGGAGTAGTACCTAATCCGAGCCGCCCCATCACCAAGCCTGAAAATCATGCCAATCAAATCATCGATGGAATGGGCAGCAGTTATGGCACCTTGTAAGGTGGTTGGGTCATGCCCATTTGCCATGTAGAAATGGTCATGAGCCTAAGGTTATAGACCCGTAGTCTTGCCCGAATCTCGCTGTCCGGTGTAATTTGGGCCTTCCATCATAGTCTTCAAACCAAGTTCGCCAACTCAGCAACTCACTTGAGTCAATCAGTCTGGGTCATTTGATACATGAATTGGTTAAAAAATCAAGTCCATACTGGTTTCAGCCTGGCTCAGTTGAGCTTGACTTGATTTCTTAACCAAATTCGAGACTTGCCCCTTTTGGCCTTTTTTAGAATATTTCATAATAAAAATAAAAATTATTTTCTTGACCCATCTTGTCAACCCACCGGCTCAAGGGTCGACTCAACCTCATTGTGGGTCCAGTCGAGTCCTAGTAATTTACAAACCATCTTACAAACAAGAAACACCCGTTGAAGAGGTTTTCTAAGCTCACATGTGTACAAGCCAGCTCATGCACGCCACACCATGAGTCCCAATTTGGTGTACAGGCGCAATAGCCAAGCCATCCATCAAATGGGTGTAACCATTTAGACTTTGGTGCATGAAAATAAATATGGTCCACTAATTAAATAGGTGGGCCACGATTTTAAATGCAATTGGACAGGTTAAAAAAAAGAAAAAAAGAAGAAGAAGCCTTCAACCAAGTTTTCTTCAGCCGTATATTTGTTTCACAAGCTGTGGTCCACCTCACGAGTGGCATCTCCATGAGTCGCCTTGCTAAAAATATTATTTGCACCAAAAATTATAGAACAAAAGATGGAGGAGGTGATTTACAGTGACAGATAAATTATAATATAATTCCACGTGTTGCAAGTTGGTGATAATTAAGAGTTCCTTGTCCTTAAAGCTAAGAAACTCAGAAGCACATACATGCATTATCCATTTCCATCTCTATCTCTTCATAAATAAAATTATTACAGATGGGAAGCTAATGAAGATAATATGATTGAAAAGACATCAAAAGCACATAAACAAGTTACACATCTAAGAAAATGTTCATGTATAACTTGATGGGAACATTAATATACAATGTTTTTATATATTTTCTACTAACGTGTCACTTTAGTACAACATCCGAGTCGGAAAATGGTGAACAACCATCAAGATCTTCACATACAGAAAAATAAGAACAATCAACTCATTAGGTGGGCCACACACATATATTGAGTTGGACCTCTGGACACTCAATGTATGGATATCCTGGTTCTTGCCGTAGATGATCTTTATAGTGTATCCCACATGTTCATTCTACGGTTAGGATATTAAAGAAAAAAGTGATAATGGTGGGAAAGAAGGCGTTGTACGCTAAAGTTACCATACATTAATGTTTATGAACATTTCTCAATGGATAATATACTTATGGTTTGATGTATATCCATCGTTTGGATAACATGTTGGTGACTTGCGCTATCATCGTACGTTTGCAGATGACCAAAGCAACGTTCGTTTTCTCTCATGAGGTGTATTTGGCACATGTGTGGAACATCAAGACGTCTATCAGGTGGGACACACTTGTACATCAGGCTAGTCAACTTTCAGCAGTACACATGCTCACAAGCTTTTCTAGACCATTCATTATTTCAATAGATATTTTGCTATCAGAAAGTTTACCAGACTGAGCTTTTTCTTCCAGATGATCCGTCTGGGGTGTCCCACCCGATACACGGTCCAGATGTACTACACGCATGCCAGGTTGGCATGTATCTCCACCAGCAGAGTTGCATGAGGGGATACCCAAGCTTGGTTGTATGGCATCATGTTCGATCACTGGAAGCCACAATGTCCGTTTGACCCGGAAATGTTTCAGGTGGGCCTACGTAATAGTAACCTAAGCCGTTGGTCTGGTAAGTCCACGCCCTAATATCTACGCTATGAGATGATCCTAGCCATCAATGAAAATGGATGAGTTGCAACCTATTGCTCACATTGGACGGGGCCAAATTAGAGGGTTAGGATCATCCAAGGGATCAGATATTGAGGGTGTCCCCATCCACCACCATAGGGACTACTGTACGAACGATTTGGATGATTGGATCGCCCCAGGGATGAGCACATGAGGGCCTAAATGGTAGATCGAGCATTTAAAACTTCATATACCTGAAAGATGTGTCATGATGATGCTCGATTGAGGCGTTCATCCACGTCACCCAACAATCGGTTCACGTTGGCCTGCCTTACCCTAATCTATTAATTTGCTGGGACGCATCGTGGAATGTTCCTCTGATGATCCTGACCATCAGATGATCTAAGCACCCAATAATCCAATCGTCTAGGTGACACCATATTAAAAAGTTGGGACAGGAGAGCCCACCATTAAAAACCTATTTTGTGCGGAGCATATTTGCTCTAATTTGTAAAGATATAGCAGAAATTTAAAATGATAAATCAGAAATAATATTATTAATTGAAGAGCTGATGCATGTTAAAGTCGTTGTCTTAAAGATAAAATTTTAGACGTTTCCTGATGCATTGAATTTCAGCAAGTCTCCCTCCAGGATATGACTACTCTCCTTTTCGATGAATGGAGAAACTAATAATTCATTTTCAATGAACGGCTTAGATCTAGTGTACTCTTGATCATAGCCAACGATCTCAAAAAATTCAAATTAATTTATCTAAAAGAGAGTTGTGGAAAAATCTAGAGAGGAGATAAGATAAAAAATTTCGAATTGATTTCCAGAATAGAAGATATATCCTCATGAAGGAAAAGCTGATAACCAATGATACTCAAGGCACTTGCAATTGCTGTAATAATTGCGTAGAAAGATAAAACATAGGTAGAGCTTTGTTTTTCAATACAAATTATTAGCAGAGAGTTTTAATATAAAATCTTAATTTCCAAACACCTTCCTAATGTGGAACTAAACCCAATCAAGCAAAGTAGTTTAAAAAATAAAAAATCAATCTTTTGAATCTATCTTTTAAAACTATTTTAAACCAACAAAGCTCACTCATGTTTTTTCATATGCCATTCATGCACCCCACCAGGATGAATGAACACTGTAAAGATCAGCCCATCACAAAATAGGTGAGCCACTCCACATGATTTTAGGTTGATTGTGGTGTTGCCCACCTTAGCTTTGGGTTGGCTTGAATTTTGGTCTCACGTAATAGCCGGATCAGATGTCTTTCAAATACTATGGTGGGTCCCAGACATATAGCTTTCCCGAAACAGTTCAAAATTAGGGCTAGATTTACCACAGGCCCGGCCCGTTGACAGCCCTACCACAAAGCTTTGTAGTGGATCCAGCGACCCCAGTAAATTACAATGGTTGCAACCTGGCCTCAATGCGCGTAATCCAGTCCACGTATCAGCGGGGTCCACCATATAGATCCATGAGGGAAAATAAGATGGTCCACTCATCAGGTATTCAGGTTTGTCCGGGTACAATAAGTGTACACCGTTGGTCATTTTTCCTTCAATTCTCTTGTGTTCTCACACCCGTCCAACCCACCTAGTGAGTAGATTGTCTTAATTTTGGACCAAAGCATCTACAGTCCGGGCCCCGTCAGATGAGTGGTTTGCATCTTGCACGCGTGGACCGTGCTGGCAAATTCTTCCCGCGAGTGCACGTACCAATCCTCACATGCGAATCTCTTGGTAATGCGCGAAGAAGAAAAACTTAAATGCGATAAAGGCAGTTTTATTCGCTGAATCTGAACCATTGCTTCTTCAGAGTCAACCTTTTTCCAGCCGTTCATTTGCTGGCCTCATGGTTCGCTCGCACGTGGTTTCTCAGCAACGGTACATTCGTACCACTGTCTACCATATCAAGCTATTCTGGCAGAATCACCCTACACGCGTGTCAGTAGTAGGAAATATCCTCCCACGTGAGGCAGAACGGAACACCAAATCCCGAGTTTATTTTACGCGCAAAAACACTCCGCTGAGGGGCGGCGCGCGTGTAGATCCGGTAGGAGGGCCACACGTGCCAGCGTGGCAGACGCTACGAGATCGAGGCCACCATCAAGTCGATACTGCGATGTATTGTAGCATACATGCATGGTCGTTTCCCTCGTTAGGTGGGCCGAACAATGGGGTCATCAGTTTTCCAACCGTCCATTTTGCACACGTGTATTGCCTGTGAGGAACAGCCAGCTTCTTTTTAGGCCGCCATATGCTCACTTCACCAGCGACCCGATGAAGCACACGTGTGATAACGATTGGCTCTTTGCTCTAATACTCGCGCGGATCGCCTTAGCAATTCTCTGTCCGTATTGCAGTCAGGTCCACAGCTGACGTTAGCAGCACTCGTGGCTCCCGGCCGTGCTGCTTGGCTGGTCGCAGTTCGTACTTCGTAGAGCCCAACTGCCCTAAAGCGGACAAATCATCAAGCCTCGGTGGAGAGAGCGGATTAGGTGAGACCCCGGCCTCACCTAAGACGGTGCGGCCCTTACAGTGGGGTTACTGTGGGGCCCACCTTGATGTATTTATTATGTATCCACTCCGTCCATCCGTTTTTCCAGATTATCTTAGGGTATTATACCAAAAATTAAGCAGAAAAAATTATCAGGTGTACCATACCATAAGAAACAGTGGTGATTGACTATCCTACCATTAAAAACATTATTAGGACTCACCTTCATGTTTATGTAGTGTTTATTTACCATCCAATCTGTTGATAAGGTCGCATGATCCTGGATGAAGATAAATAACAAATATCAGCTTCATCGAAAACTTCTGTGCCCCATTAATGGTCAATCACCACTGTTTCCTATGTTATGATCCACCTGATAATTGGATCTGCTTTATTTTTGGTGTAATACCAAAAATTATCTGTAAAAATGGATGGACGGTGTGGATACATAATACATACATAAAGGTGGCCCCACGGTAACCGACGGTAAGGGGCGCACCATCTTGGGTGAGGCCGGGGTCTCACCTAATCCGCTCTCCTCGGTGGAAGCATCTTTTTCCGCCACGTGGCACCCTCCCGTATCTCAAACTTGTCAGCCGGCAGATATCTTGGGAAGCGCCCCGCCCACCGGAAGTTACTGTCCGTAACTATATGGGGTCCACAGAGATACCCTTGAGAAATCCACTCCGTCCATCAGTTCCTCAACCTCACGATAGGACAGAAATCCAAAAAAAGTCAGTCAAATTCAAAACTCAAGTAACCCACATGACATGAAACAGTTAGAACGGAAACGTGTTGAAACCTTCCTGAAGTTGATCATGATGCTCATATACCATGCAAACAATATATGAGTTTATTACCGTTGGATTAAACCGCAGTTGCAAATTTCATCCTCATCCAAGACTTTTATGCCCCACAACAGTTGCAAATCCCCACTTTTTTGTGTGACTTCTTCCACCTCAGCTCAATGGTTACGGGCAATTCGGGTCCTATCTTGTGAGATGCGGATGGCCAAATCACCGGGATTTCCCTGATAACCCCAGAGCGGATTAGGTGATACCCCGGCCTCACCTAATAATGTATCATGCCCTCCATCCATTTTTCAATATCAATTTATGAAATTATTAGAAAAATGAAACGGATCCAATTATCAGGTGGATCATACCATAGGAAACAGTGTTGATTGATTATTAATGGACCACAAAAGTTTTGGATCAAGTTAATATTTGATTTTCCCTTTCTTCCCCGCTTATGTGACCTTATTAATAGATTGGATGGTCAATAAACACTGCAGAAACATTAAAGTGTCCCCTAAGAAGTTTCTAATGTTAGAACAGTAAATCGCCACTAGTTCTTATGGTTTGGATAGAGTGTATGCATAATAATCAAGGTGGGGCCAAGGTAACCCCATGTTAAGGGCCACACCGTCTTGGGTCAAGGTGAACTGTTTCGGCCACGACCCTAATCAAAATTCTGATTTTTCAGGTCAAGCCCTTCCCATAGACACCCCTATTTGTGGCGCCATAGTGATGAATACGTTATATTCACTTCATGCAGCTTATGCAAGCTCATTTTAAAACAATAAACCAAACATGAGGTAAATTTGTCGCTCAAATGCACCACACCATAAAAATTGTGGAAATTAAACACCCACCATTAAATATTTCTTTAGGGCCACATAGGTCCTAGATTAAGGATTCACCTTCTTTATGGCCACACAAGTTCTGGATCAAGGATTCACCTTACGAGCATGTTAGATGGCATATAAACATTATAGAGACAATCCATACATGAAACAAATCTAAAGCTCAAATGGACCACACCACACAAACCACACCGCAGGAAACAGTAGGAATTACTGTTCGATATTTCTTCGGGGCCGCGGAACATCTGGATGAAGTTCTAGCTAGATGGCATATATCACGGTGGACCAAGGAAGGTTCCCACGGCAGGGGCATTTTTCCCTATTTCTTTGTGGCGTGGTCTACTTGAGATTTGGATATGCCTACGCATGTCACGCTAGCTGCATGTTGTACTAGGGCTCCCTAGCGGACGCGGATTCCTTGCGAAGGCTTTCACAGGAAGTTCCTGCGCTGGGAATCTGGGTGAGGCCTACAGTGTTTTTTATAAATTCATGCTGTCCGCTGTTTTGTGACATCTACCTTCAACAAAGAATTATCGGAATCCAAGACACAAGTGGGCCGTACTAAAGGAAAAAGGGGAAATTCTTACCATTGAAAGCTCTCTAAGGTCGACAGTGATGTTTATATGACATCCATACCGTTCATAATGTCATACCTATTGGGATGAACTGAAAACATAAATATTAGCCTGATTCAAAACTTCTGTGGCCCCATGAATATTTCAACTGGGGATGTTTAATCCTCACGTTTTCAGCCCATTTTAGCCTTGGATCCGGCTAATATTCGGTCAAAAATTCCAAAATGAGGTCACAAAACGAATGGACGGCATGGATTTATAAAAAAAACATCACGGTGGGCCCCACTAAATTCTCAGTGCACTAACTTCATGCAAAAGGCTTTGGCAGCAAATCCGCAAATCCGCGTCCATCCCCAGCGGCCGGCTGCAGGCCAGAGAGGATTAGGTGAGACCCCATAGGGTGCAGCCCTTACCGTGGGTTAACGTGGGGGCCATCTTGATGTATGTATTATGTATCCACGCTGTTCATCCGTTTTTTTTAGATCATTTTATCTTATTATCCGGAAAATGAAACAGATACAATTATCAGGTGGACTATATCATAGGAAATGATGTTGATTAAGCATTAATCGGTCACAAAAGTTTTGGATGAAGCTGATCTTTGTTTTTTCCCTTCATTCAGGCTTACATGTGACCTTATCAACAGATTTGATGGTAAATAAACAGTACGGAAACATTAAGGTATACCCTAAGAAGTTTTTAATGGTAGGACGGTCAATCACCACTGTTTCTTATGATATCGATGCTGTAAAATGATATGGAAAAACGGATGGAAGGAGTTCATACATGATACATAGTGGGCCCTACGGTAACCCCATGGTAAGGGCCGCTCCGTCCTGGGTGAGGCCGTGGTCTCACCTAATCCGCTCTCGCTGCAGGCAATCCGAGTACTATCTTGTGCCTCCGTGCACTCGCTCGAGTGCACTTTTTGCCATGACCCCTCTCACGTGGAATATAGATACGTGGGAATGATCCAATCTGCTAATCGGGAGTCTTCCACTGACGCCTTTCCGTATATTGGATTTGATAATCCACAGGTTGATTCGATAATCTGGTGGGTCACAAATGTACAAAAGAAATAGACGGTTAAAATAAATAAATAACCCACAGTATGCAATTACCACCGTGAACTTTCACCGAGGGATCCTAAACAGTGGATTCCCACATGATGAGTGGCTTGGATCTGTTACAAATGGGCCAGAGTTGCACGTCGAGAGGCGAGTGCCAAAAGAGTGCAGTGGCTGGACTGAAATGCACTTGAGGTTTGTCATTATCTGTCGTACGAGCCGGCAAAAATCACTTCCAAGTACGTGCAAATCGGACGGTTGCTACGTAAGGAAAATACGAATCCCTAAGGACGAGTAGTGCATTAGCCGGCCATGTCCACGCTAGTTTCCATCCAGCTTTTATGTTTGAGAAAGGTTCACATGCAACGTTGTACGTGAACTTTCGGACACAACAACCGCACGAGGCACCTGTTGGCTCTTTAGCTTTTTCTTTCTGAAGACTTTTAAAACGCTCAATGTTGTGTCACACCCAAAAGGCTGATTTATTAGGTGGAGAGACCCTTTCATCGTCCAACCTTGCTATGTGGGACAAAACCAACAAACCCCCTCCCACCGCGGATTTGAGGCCCTGGAATTTTTGAATCTTTGATCTCGACATACCCGTCACTTGTAGGACCTGGTCCTCAACCTAATGGATATGTGGCTCTCGGAACTTCATTTTGGCATACCCCTTGCCATGGGCCTTGGATGGATAACTCTCGATTTGAGAGCAGTTGTGTTACAAACAAAGGCTAACCTAACACTATGTGGTCTGACCTAATATATCGTTTTGGCCCACCTGATAATGTATTGGTCACCTTTTGAATGGCTTGGATGTTGTGTGGAGTTTCACTGGCAACTTGTTGGTGAACATTTAAATTAAGGTGCAGAGTGAAGATTAATTTAATACTCTTGCAAAGCGGATGGTTCATACACTTGCACTGGAAATTTTACACTTGAAATAACGTAAACCAAGTCACAGCATCCACATCGTGGACAAGTCATACCCTAAAGTCGTCTGAATGCTGACAGCCTATGATGAATTAGCCAGTTAGCTCATTAGTTGGTGTACTTGTTGGTTTATGGCACATTTAAAGTGGGCCCACTGTTTGGATGATTTATGGCACACCTAAAGTGGGCCCACTATTTGGATGATTTATGGCAGATCTAAAGTAGTGCCGAGGTGTACAAATCCGAGTGCATGCATTGGGAAACCATCACATTGACATGAGAGTGAGACATGGGCTACTTGTTGGCAGAGTTGTACATGGGTCAAGTAAAATTGAGTATCACCTTGCTTGGCGCTCGATTCGGACCCACCTACCCCTGTTCATTACTCGGTTCTACTTGGCCGAGTCCAGTAGGCCCCTGCTCGATTAGCAGACTGAGTGATTTCGAATTTTTGAGCCGAGTCCGAGCTCAATTCTTTCAAATTGAGTTCGAGTTTGTATTTACAAGCAAGGGTCACTTGAAATTTTATGAAAAATAACTTGGGGGGGGGGGTGACGTGCGAGCAGGGTAAGGGTGGCCAGCGACGAGCAGGTAGAGTGAGGGTGACCGGCCGGCCGTCGAGCTCAAAGAGGGAGAGGGTGGGTTAGGATTTGAAAAAAGGGGCGCTCGGTGGGTAAAAGGTAAAAATGTAAAAATAATTAAGGTAAAAAAAAAACTTATATATAGTACAACTCCAAGTTGAATTGAGTCGAATTAAATTGAGCTGAGTTTGAGCCTATAAATGAGTCGAGCTGAATCGAGCATGGCCCTACTCGAAGCTCGCTTGAACACATTTGAGCATTAAAAATTTGACTCGGCTCAGCTCAAACTCACTTCTGATCTGAGCTGAGTTGAGTATTTTCGAGCTTACTCGACTTGTGTACAGCTCTACTTGTCGGGTGGCTGCTGCCTTGCATCAAAAGTGTAACTGATCCATCAAGCAGGTGGGCCACACCTGTACATTGTATGTAGACTGCTGATGGTCTTTTCTCCTTTAACCATCTATTTTTCTCATACAAGTGTCATCCACCTGATGAACGGATCACTCACCTGATTATTCTGGCCAGGGCATTCTCACGGTGGGCCCTAGCAGATGAATTGCCTGGATGTCACTGCACACATGGCGAAAATTCATAATGGCAAGGCTGCAAAAACCTACCTTCTTTTCATCAATTAAAAAGCGATACTCCTGTTCACGTAGCACTCTGAGTTATAGTTCTCCTGGTTTTATTGGATCACGTCGACAGTCCAATCAACCATCTGAACCGTCCACTAAGTTCATAGCATTTTTAATTGATTACAATGAAAAAACTCACTCTGGTCAATCTCTAATCCATCTTGATTTGGCCTTCTTTTTGTAGCCGTCATTTTTCTAAGCCATGGATTTAATGGTTAGAATTTCCTAAAGAAATTAACACTTACCTATTGTAAGCAATCCAGGATGGGCCCTAACAAGTTCAAGGATCAAATTGTGGATTGGACCTATTTTTGTCTAAGTGATCTTCACCGTTGATATTAAATGTCATCGACCTTATCGTTAAGAATTGTTAGATCAGTGTGATCTTTGCATGGTAACCAACGAAGTGAGTGTCGAACCTAATGGATAGTCAAGATCAATGAATTGGACTGCCCAATTCTCCCACTACAACTAGGAGTACTATAACTTATGGTGCTCCCTGCAGCGTGTCTCATTAATTAAAAAGATGGGGATATTGTCATTATGGCCATGGGTCCCCATTAATTAGATGAGAAATGCTCTCTCTACACTTAGACATTCCCATCCATTGATCTAGACTGTTCATTAGGTCCAACCCCACGCAAACATCACACTGATATAACAAATGTTACCCATTTGGTCAATGGAGGTCTAATAAAAATTTTGATCCACTCCATCCACTGCTTGGAAAAGGATGGATTAAATAATCTAATCATTGTGATTTTTGCATGGTAGCCCATGACATGTGTTCTGAACAGTTCGGATGGAACGGTTGGACTTTCCAAGTGAACCGATGGGTGTGTGTACTAACAGTGTGATGTGTGAACTAACCACCCTCCCCCGCCCAAAAAAAAAAAAAAAAACCGATGCAACTAGGAGCACTAAAAGTTATAGTGCTACTCTTAGATTAATCTAAACTTCAGTTATTTTCCACTGGGGGTTTTACCGGTTTCATCAGAGATTCCGATGGTTGGGATTTCATGAGGTGTGAAAGCTCCACCAGTGACAACCGGCAATTCAAGCATACGAAGATAAACGCAAGGGACAAATAGAAACGTGTGAGATTTCACATATAACAGGTAAGATTTAGAAAGCTTATCTATTAAAAGACACGCAGCTAGTTAAATATCAGCGTGCATGTGAAGCATGTATCATCCAACCGTCCAAAAGGTTGGCTCCAAAAATGGTACACTTATCAAGTGGGCCACTCCATTATCTCGTCCAAAGTGCACATGTGGACCACTTGAAGAGCGCTGATCGGTTTAATCTTTTGTGAACGGTGATCTGCATGGTGGGCCAATCAGTTAGTTTGGATATCATACGCGCATGACAAGTACGCAACTATTCATTGGATGGGTTCCAAGCTCTCAAGTCCAACCGGTTGGACCATAACTTACCGTCCTTCCTGTCAATAACATCTAACCTTTCATGTAAGTACGACATCCAACCCGTCCAATAGGTTGTCCACATTATGAGGATCACCTTGTGCAATAATCAGCCACAGTCACTCATCAGATGGGGGCGTCCTCATGGTGAGGCCAACCTATTGAAAGAGTTGGATTTTGCATGTACGTATAAGGTTGGAAGTTAGTCGCAAGGTGGACCGTAAATCATGGTCCAATCGGCTGGATTTGAGAACTCCTTTTATAATAACTAATACAAGTATGACATGATTAATGTTTTGTGGGGGCCACTTCCTATGCTTGAGAGAGAGATGTATGACGATGCATTTGTCGCTTGTGCAAATGTTGATTTATTCTGTTCATTTACTCGGATTCGTGTGCAAGTTGAGAAATCTTATAAAATTGAAACCGAACTAAGGACCGGAAATGACCGAAATATTCATTTATTGTTTGATAAATACATACACTGATCACTTATTTCGTGGTGTCGTGAGGGGTTCCTTTGATCCATTTACCGTTTTCCGGATATATATGGGCTTTCTCATGAATGGCCCTGATCTCATGCACGTGTGCCACAAGGCCTCCTCATCTGGTAGATAGAGGAAAATGGATGGTTAAGAAGAAAAATTACCAACAGCCTGTATTCAACGTACACTGCCCAAACTCCGTCCTTGCTTTAGATGGGCCATAGCTCTACAACTAGATTGATTGTACGGATAATCCCAACTTCCGTCCATTAGACATTTGCTTGTTGCTGTCGACTATTTTTCGTTCGAACCATCCATCTTGTGGACCACACATGGATAAGACCATCTAGTCAGAGATATTTTCGTATTATGACCTATCCACAGTGGGGCCCACGAATAGGAACAGCTAGCTCTGAGGTAATCATACATGTATGCCACACCTACGGTGCTGTTGTGCAGTATCCGACTACTCATCAGATCACATGACTTCAAAATCATGGCCCCCATGTTAAGGCCCCGGTCAAATGACTCTTTTGTCCCTGTGAACTTTCCGAATATGTCCCACCTTCACGGGGGCAAAATCAGTTGCGCGGTGGTATTCAACTTCTGGGTAGGGGATTAGGTGCAGCCCTTACCGTGGGTCCCACCTTAATGTATTTATTTCGCATCCACTCCGTTCATCCGTTTTTCCAAATCATTTTAGGACATGATCCCAAAAGTGAAGTAGATCCAAATCTTAGGTGGACCACACCACAGGAGACAATTGTGATTGACTATTAAAAACTTCTTATGGGCCACAACAGTTTTGTATAAATCTTATATTTGTTTTATAATTTCATCCAGGTGTTTTATCAACAGGTTGGATATAAAAATAAACATTACCAAAGCATTGCGGTGGGACCTAGGAGGTTTTTAATGGCGGATCATTCGATCACCAGCGTTTTTTCTAGCATGGTCCATCTGAGGTTTGGATCTTTTGATTTTTTTGGGATAAGTTCCTAAAATGATCTGAAAAACATGGATTGACGGCGTAGATACAGAATACATACGTAAAGGGCCGCCGCAGATAAACCACTCCCGAACTTCTGACGCTTCCGCCGAGGGCATTTTCGTCATTGTAACATACCACAATGCTGTCAACGTTTATGGCAGCAAACGGTGCAATGCAACCAATCATATATGATTACAAAAAGAATAAATATTATGAGACCAATTTGTTGTCCGACCTCAACGTGAGTGGGCCCCACTACGGATGATCACAACCATTCACTAAGTGGTCCCCGAAATCCTTTTTTTATTATTATTAATTTTTATTCACCCTTTTCTCTTCCAATTATAAAATTCAATTAATTCATGTCTCCTCCTCTATTTAAGCCTTTCTTTCGAACAACCTCTCTCTCTCAAACACACTTGGCTCGTGAGACCTGCAATCTGAGTCCTACCGATGAAGGAGGTGATGAAGTTCCGGACGTGCGAGCCAGACTCGCCGTCGCCAGCCGTCTCCATGCACAAGGAATCGCAGATAATATCGAATTTCAAACCGAAGATCCGCATAGTCCACATATTCGCGCCGGAGATCATAAAGACCGACGTGTCGAATTTCCGGGAACTCGTCCAAAAGCTCACCGGGAAGCCCACTGGAAGAAAAGAAGGTAAGAAGAAGGTGAAGAGGGCTAGGAGCGTTTCGAGTGAGGAGAATGCATGTTGTAGGCCGGCCGAAGCAACTGGGTATCGTAACGGGTTTTTGAATTCGAGGTTGGACGAGAGAGTTAAAGAAGAGGAAGCGGAGATGTGGGGAGAGGCGAATTCGAGCTTTTTAGGTGGGTTGGGAGATTTAGATGGTTTCATTCAAGGGCTTAGTGAATTTCCTTTACTTCCAATGAATTCTTCTCGTTTGGGTGTGTTTGGAGAGACTCATGTTTCCTACCAATAGATGGTTTCAATGGATATTTGGGTTTTTGTTTTCCTTGTTTCAGATGTTGATTTTAGTGTTTGTTTGGTGCTAGATGTGTCTCTCTCTTTTTTTTTTTTTGGTTTAATTCGCTCTCTCTCTCTCTCTCTCTCTCTCTCAATCTTTTAGTAAACAGGGAAGAGCTAAGCATACCTATATTTCTTTTCTTCTTCTTCTTTTCTTTCTCTCTCTTTTTTGTTTATTTATTTATTTTCTGGAGTTTTGAGTTTTTGCAGATAGAAATATATATGTTGGGTTAAGACCCGAGTCTGCACTTTTATAGGTTTGGATTTTGGAACAGAGTTTTTGTTTTGTCTTTCTTCTGTTTTTTGTTTGGCTTTTGATCTTGTTTTTCTCATATGGATTTTGTGACCCCTCTCTCTCTCAGGTTTTGCACAATACACTGGGTTTTTGGATTCTAGAAAAATGGGACCCATAGAACGGTAATCCAGACCGTTAGGCTGTTGTTTCCCATCATGGATAAGCCATGCTCTAAAAAATATCCTCATCCTCAATAAGATAATCGTATCCTTCTCATAATCTCATTTGCGGCCTACAATAGACATTTATGATTACGAAGAAACGAACCATCCACATTCAAATAAAAAATGCCCCAATATTGCACGGAACACAGCGGACCAATGGTCTGGATTACTGAAAAATGGGCCACAATTGTCAGATCGGAGAACCCGAGCACACTCCGAACTGCGAAGTCTCCTACCGAGGTTATTATAATTTGCTGGAGCAATGACACAGATGGTGGCTCGCCCAATCCTAATCTACTGGGCTCTGCCGCGATCAAACTCGTTGATTAGAGAATATTAGCCGTGCAAGTGGGACTGATTTAGCAATTTAATAATAGCCGTTCATTTCTAAAGCTTCCACTTCCGTACCGAGTTGCAACGGCTAAGATAACTTGACTGTCCAAGGCTTACTCGCTCATGAACCCGGCAAGAATGTAGTGGCCCACTGGGTCTCACGTGTTGATGATCTCTTACATTAATCCTCGAGATGGGCAAGCATTATCTCTAGAAATGTCGCAGATAATTGATGCGCGTGGGTCGGGTCTAGCTTGGTGCTGGCACAAACAAGCTGTGGGGCCTTGGTTAGGTTTGAGCAGGATTCCGAGTCTCCGATTCCTCTCCTATGGAGATATAGAGAGATCTCATCTCTGTGGCACCACCGTCTATCCACGCCGTCGTACCATTTTTTTCAGCTCATTTTGGGGCTTGAGACAAAAATGAGGCAGATCGAACCACACAACAGGAAACAGTAGTAATTGAACGCCCACAGTTAACAATCTCATAGGGCCCACTGTAATTTTTATTTGCCATCCAACTTGTTGATTTGGCCACACAGACCGGGATGAAGGTAAAACACAAATATCTGCTTGATCCAGAACTTTCGTGCCTCCAGGAAGTTTTCAAATGGTAGGCATTGAATTACCTATGTTTCTTATGATGTGGTCCACCTTAGATTTGGATCTGCCTCATTTTTTTTTTTTTTGGATAATGCCTTAAAATGGGTTACCAAAATGGATGGACAGCATGGATAAAATACATTCATCATCGTGGGACCCACAGCCCTGACCCGTAGCCATTGGACGTGTCTCTACCGAATCCGAGTCCGCTGTGATAGAATGCGGGACGGCGTCACAGCCACCCAACGGAAGCGGATTGCATGGTGATTCTGCCACCACGGACGTCCATGGTGTCAAGACTCTGTGGGGCCCACTGTGATGTATGTGTTTTATCCACAATGACTATCCATTTGCCAACTCATTTTAGTCCATGAGCTAAAAATTGAAACAGACCCAAAGCTCAAGTGGACCACACCACAGAGACTTGGATTAAAGGAAAACACAAATATTAGCTTGATCAAAAACTTTGTGGCCACCGTTTCCTACAACGCTTTTGATCTGCTTTATTTTTTGTTCAAGCCCTAAAATGACATGCCAGAATAAATGGACAACATAGATAAACCACATAGATAAACATGTAAATCATGATGGGCCCTAGCCTGAAACCATGAACCTTCGTGGCAGAGTCACTATGCAAGCCGATTCCCTACCCAGTGGGACACGGATTGCTCAGTGACCAAATCTCCAATGACCCAAATAGATGAATCAAATTATTTATTGGACTTACTTTTGTAAAATTATCTTGACCGTTCATATTAAAGTCCACTGATCAAATGGTTCATATTGACGTATGCTGGATGAGCTGCGTTTGCTCATCTATAGGAATAGATTTAACGAATAAATAAAGTAGTGGATGTTAAATTCGTTGAACCTAGCACCTGCCAAGGTACGCTGACTCCGCGAGTAGACTCGGGACTCAACTGAGTCAACTCAATCTTCTTCTCCACTGATTAAAAAGTGACGCAAACTCGGTTGGGTGAAAAAACTGCATGAAGTGAACAAGTTTTCTTATGACATGGTGACTCAGACGAGTCTTTTCACCCGAACGAGTCATATCCTCTACTTCCACCTCCTTAATTCCTTTCTTTTTCTATCTCCTTTCCTTCTTCTTTCTTCTTTTAATGTGGATGCTGCGACGGCCAGCCCCACAGTTCATTTTCAACCCTCAAACTAAAGGGAATTATTTGATTCCCCCTGCTGCGTGTGACAGTTGATACGCAAGCATCTAGAAATTGTACATCTGGAGCGTAAGAAACTCAAACTAAATTGTCTACACCAATTTAGATGGACTAGATACAATATTTTACAGCGATTTAAATTCACAGCTTCTGGATAAATTAAATTTGATGGTCTGAATTCAATCTGAGGGGAGTTTCGAGCAAGCGAGCCAAACCCATTGACTGGATCGAAGTCCTCTTGAAGACAATATCAACACAATTTGTATCTAAGCACACACTTAATTAGGGGAGAATTAGGAGATGATAAGCCAAGGGTGTGTACCATGCAAGGAATCTTGGAGAGTGATCTGAGCCGTTTACCATCATGTCTCATTGCTTAGAGGAATGTCGTGTATCATTTGATTGGCATGGCTCAAGGTGTGCGGCTAACTTTATAGCTTCGTAGTTTTTTTAGTTGGTAGCATTACCTATGTATGCATTTCACAATCCTAATTTTTTGAATCATAAATCAGAGATTTAATTTCATAAAAAGCTACCACCTTCAAGTACATGCTTGTGCTAGACCTTGCTTGAATACTAATATACATGTTACCTTGCTAAAGTAGACAATTGGTTGTCGCATTATAGACCTTAATTAAGGGTCTTTTGCTTGCTAATGTGACCCTAGCTACTTATTATTGTATCAGTCGCTGATAACAGTCAAATTAGCTAACACAATGAGGGTATTCACAACATCAATACACCATGAATTAAGATTATAATTCTTCGCATGTATTGTGGTAGGAGATGGACATGTTTCATGGTTCCTTACAATGTCTAAAACTCTAACCTAACTTACATTAGGTTTTATATGAAAGTGAGAAGGTAGGAATTGAGTCCAAGTGGCCAACTAGTCAATATAAGGAATGAAAGGGAATGACTTCCTTGAAGGCTGAGTAAAATTCCCTTGTTAAAGAAGGTTAACTACCTAATCTTCCTTGAAAAAGGTATCAGGCCGTCGCCTATTCAACTCATATGGAAGTTCAAATCTTTGTGATTAATAGTTCTCTCTCTCTTTTGAGTTCATATTTATGTCTTCATTTTTCAAATTCAAGATCATTGCCATTAAAGCATTAAATAACCTAACATCTTCTAACGATCATGATTATGGATTTTAGGAAATGGAAACTGAATTAAAGTCTTAAGGTTGTTACATAATCAATGAGCCTATTAGAGAGCACATTATCAAGATGATGTTGGAGAGCACATCCTCTTAGTCCAATAAATTATATGTATTTTATTAAATAATGCTTTGATTACTTGCTCATTGTTATTATGTATACATAGAATGGATATGATTAGGATAAAATTATTAAGAGCCTTCATCAAGGTATCTATATCTTTAGGGAATAAAGTAAAACAAGTTCGATATAACATGTGTTATAAGGATTAACCTGTTTGTTCATAGACCTGAAATATTATTATGGCCAGCAAATAAGTCGAGATTGATGGATATTAAAGAAGAATAAAATCAGCGAAATTTCAAGATCATACCTTCAGGCTATAATGATTAGATTTATATTTTATAAACGATTGAAATTAAAACAGAATTAATGATACTTTAATCATACAACACCATTCAATGACCAAATACCCTTCAAATTAGTCAAAGGAGAAATCTTCTAGTCTATTTAAGCACTTCATGCACTGGATTAGATGGAAGATCACATGCTATGTTTTGCTTGTAGACTAGAGACCCTCTATGAAAAAACATTTATATCTTTCTCCCATCAAGAAAGTAGTTACCATATGGAGATAGCAGATGGGTAGTTATTTCCTACACCTTAACCACAATTGCTTAACTAATTAGGAACTAAGAGGGAAGGGTTACATTAATTTAAAAGACTTAATAGTTTTAAAAACCTAACTTAAGTATGGGCTGATGTGGCAATAACTACATGTAGTGTGATGACACGACAATTGAATGTGGGCTCTATCAATCACTCTCTTAAATGAGATATGTCCAACATTCTCTCATTTGGTCATATAGACACAACTGATTTTTGAAAAAGGCACATTGAGTTTTTTAAGTCTTTGAAAAAACCAAACATGTGACTATATATTTTGAAAACAAAATTGTTCCCTTTCTACTTTTATCAAGAAACTATATACCCAATCAAAGAATCTCAATATATGAATCATAACGATAAATACTTTCAAAAAGAGTATTACCTTTCATGTATTGCAATGTATTGATTCCATTTAATTGAGTGCTTTATGTAGCATAATTTCCTTATGAATGAGCTACCCAATGCCCATTCAAGGTCCAACTTTATTATTCAAATGAACATTTTGTCATTCTCTAAGACTTTATATATACAAATAATGAGAAGACAGATTAAAATAGCACCATCACAAATCATATATTGCAATATTAAGACAAATAAACTCCAAATGAGTCCTTAGATGCACATAATAAGTCAAACACAAATATAACTAATCAGTCCCATATGCTCCATATGTTCCTTATACAACTTGGGTGACAACTGTTTTGTCACGGGGTATGTAATCATTAGCTCAGTTTTGATGTACTCAATAATTACTTGATAATTCTGAACATTTTCTCTAACAACGAAGTATTTTATGCCGATGTATTTGTTTTGACTACTAATTTTGTTGTTTTTAAAGAAGAAAGCTGCTATAAAATTATTATAATAAATCCTTAATGGCCTAGAGATAGAATTCACAACTCTAGTCTTGTAATAAAATTCTGTAACTATAATGCCTGTGAAGTCGCATCACAACATGCCACACTCTCTGCTTTCCATAGTAGAAGAAGTGGTTAACAATTGTTTTATACTTTTATAAGAAATAACCCCTCCTACTAAAAGAAAGACTATCATAATGTCAACTTTTTAGAGTCAAGGCATTTAGTAAAGTCTGAATCTGAATATCCAACAACTTTCAAATAATTGGATGAACTATATGTAAGCATATATTCTTTGGTCCCTTGAAGATATCACATCACTTTCTTAACAGCTCTTCAGTGTTCAATGCCTGGGTTACTTTAATATCCGCCCAACATTTCATCTGCATATCCGATGTTTGGTCTTGTACAGACTTAGGTGTACTTAAGACTTCTAAATGTAGATGCATAAGGAACATCTGTTCCCTCTCTATATCATTTTTCGGACACCGATCTAAATTGAATTTGTCACCCTTGATAATAGGTGCAGTACTAGGCGAGCAGTACTTCATTTTGAATCTCTCCAAAACTTTGTTAATGTAGGCCTTTTGAGATAATTCCAATACTCTTCGAGATTTATCTATGTGAATCTTTATATCGATGAGATAAGAGGCTTCACCCATATCTTTCACATCAAAGTTCTATGCAAGAAATTGCTTGGTCTCATGTAACAATCCTATATTACTGCTGGCAAGTAGAATATCATCCATATATAGGATTAAAAAGATAAATTTTCTCCCATTGACTTTAAGGTATATACATTGATCAACAATGTTATTTGTAAAACTAAATAAATAAATTACATTGTGAAACTTTAAATACCATTGACGGGAAATCTGTTTTAGCCCACATATGATTTCTTAAGTCTGCGAACCAAGTGATCTCTCATATCTGAAGAAAATCATTCAGGTTGAGTCATGTATACCTCTTCCTCTAGATTACCATTAAAGAATACCACTTTCACATTCATTTAACTTTAGATTAAAATGAGCTACTAATGCCATAATTATCCGAAACGAGTCTTTCTTAGAGACTGGAGAGAAAGTCTCATAATAATCAATGCATTCTTTTCGAGTGAATCATTTGGCTACAAGTCTAGCTTTATATCATTCGATATTGTCGGTTAAGTATCTTTTGATCTTATAGATCTATTAACACCAATGACCTTAACTCCTTTACGCAATTCAATGAGATCTCAAACTTGATTCTTAGCCATCGAATCCATTTCCTCTTTCATGGCATCATACCAATGTGTAAATTTATCTCCACTCATGGTTTATGAAAATGTGACTGGATCATCTTCAACTCCAATATCATAATTAGACTCTTGTAGGTACACAACATATTCAAAAGAAATTACAGGTTTTTCTTGTTCTTGAGGATTTTCTTAATGTCATCTCAACATCTACATCAAGCTCTATAGCAACTTGTTCCTCATGGAGTGACACTTCTAAAATTAGTTATTCTTCCATAGTGACATCTTAAGAATTATTTTGAAGTATAGTTGACTCTTTTATAAGAGTAGGAAGAACAATTGGAACTTGCATTTATTCAAAAATTAAATTTCAAGGTTGCTCACTCCTACTAATATCACCATTTTAAAAAACCTGACATTTCTTACTTCAATAATATTAAATCTATAGAAATGACAGAAGAACTTAAATTCCATAGACTTTTCCATAAAGCCGATGGAGTATTCACTGTTGGTCTTTAAGTCTAACTTTTTATCTTGTGGATTGTACGCACTGATCTCAACTGAACAACCCATATGTGTATATATCTTAAACTTGATTTCCAACCCTTCCATAGTTCAAAGGGTGTCTTTTGAACTGCTTTAGTGAGAACCCTTGTTTATGATGTACACAACGATTTTTAAGGCCTCACTCCTCAAGGATAATGGAAGAGTGGAGATCATACCCCTTACCATGTCCCTTAACGTACGATTCCGTCTTTCGACTACACCATTTTAATGCGGTTCACCTGGCATTGTTTATTGAGCAACAATGCCTTGTTTTTTAAGGAACTTTACAAATGGTCCTGATTTCTGTTATATGCCTATGTACTTACCCTAATATTCTCCACCTCTATCTGATCTCACGATTTTAATTTATTTTTTCATTTGTCTCTCTACCTCTGCTTATATGTTTTAAAGGCATCTAGTGCCTCGGCCTTTTCATATAACAGATAGAAATACATAAATCGAGTATGATCATCTATAAAAGAGATTGAGTATTTCCGATCGTTCAAACATGGAGTATGAAAAGGTCCACAAATATCGGTGTGTATGATTTCTAATATTTTGGAAGTCGTTTTGGCACTTTTCTTGATTTTGTTAGTTTGTTTTCCCTTTATGTAGTCCACACAAACACCAAAGTCAAAGAAATTAAGAATCTTGAGGACTCCATCATTCACTAACCTTTTAAGTCTATCATTAGAAATATGTCTCAATCTTTTGTGCCATAATATTAATGATTTCTCATGCATAACACTATGCTTTATACCAATATTACCATGCATAGTTGATCGTTATAATCAAATGTTAAATTTAATTGAAGTTTATATAACCTATCATTAAGAATTTCATTACTATTAATGATAGAGTCGTTTAATAAACTAAAGGTAAGACCAACAAAAATAAAACTGAAACTATAAGGAAGAAGTTTAGAAACTGAAATGAGATTTCTGAAAAAAGATGGAATATAGAGAGTCCTATCAAGATCTAATATAAAATCAGATTGTAAGATAAGTCTAAATGTCCTAACTGCTTCCACATTCGAACGCATTCGATTTCATGAATAGATGTTTTGTTCACTTTCCATTAGTTTTCTTCGGTTGAGAAAACCCTTCATGGTATTGACAACATAGATTATAGAACCCGAATCAATCCACAAAGTGTTTCGAAAACCATTAACCATATTAGATTCATAATATACTAAGGAGATATGATTACCTTTCTTTTCGAGCCAATCCTTATATTTAGAGCATTTCTTTTTATATATCTTTTTTTTTTTTTTTTGCAGAAGAAGGATGTGATAATGTCTTTATTGCCAACTTGATTAGTTGATTTTTTTTCCTTTTTCTTCTTCTTTTGAAAAATGCATTTTTCCTTTCTTGTATGTCACTTTCCATGAGTCACTAGATGTGCACTGTCTAGTTTCTCCTACTTTAATCTCCCTTCCTCTTGAACATACATGGTCAATAATTCATTAATTAATAATTTTTCTTTATATGTATTGTAAAAAAATCTTGAATGGCCTATATTTGTAGGCAAGGAGTTGAATCTGAAGTGGACAAAAAATGTCTTAGAAATCTCAATCTCTAGGGATTGGAGTTGGGTTGCTATATCCCTTATTTCCATAATATGCTCACACATTCCACTATTTTCATTATATTTCATGGATGACATTTTAGTCATTAGGGTGCTGGCCAATGCCTTATCGAAACTCACATACTATTCTACAACAGCATTAAGGAATTACTTTGCCTTAGTGCATGTAGGGATAGATCCCGAATACTTTTTCGTACACGGGTTTTAATGAGCATCAAGCTTAAGTAATTAGATTTCTCTCAATGCTCATATGCGACCCTTTCATTTGGTGTACTTGATTTAGTGAGAACGAGTGATTCATCTATACGAAGTGCAAAATCAAGGTCCATGCACCATAATGTAAGAAGAACTTTCTTTTTCCAATCCGAGAAATTGTCACCACTTAACATTGAGATACGAGATGATTTATTCAACATAAAAGAAGAAGACATAACTGTAAAATTTAAACAACAATCATGCTTACTTAGGTGCTATGAAACATTTATAACAAAAATTTAAAATGTTAACTCATGCTAGTAAATCTGATAGAAAGAAAAAAAATATTACATCATTATAACCCTCCTATGGATTGGGGTTGTAACATGTTATTGATTTGCTAAATAAATTTATAATAAGGTTAAACGGATTTATGACATCAAAATAAAAAATATCCTATACATATGGGCATTTAGAATAAGCTTTATTAATGTGAAACTCATTATCTCATTCTGATTAGTCTATGAAATATGATAGCCTTGGAGCAAAGCTATTAATTTTCAAAGAATAATTGCAATTGTTGATGCCATTGCCTTAAAAATAATCACATATATATTTAAGATGTAATTTGTGGCTGTACATTATAATGGTTTAAGATGATGTGGCCGCTCTATACGCCAATCAAATGTTTTAAACTTTATAATGACATCCAAAGGGTAATAATTTGTAAGTTAACTAAACTAAAAGTCAATATAAGATTCTAAACTAACGAAGAATTATAAAACATTAAACACATGGTAATATGTGTAAATTTAATCAGAATATACATCATTTTACAATAAAGTGCTTCTATAATTTTCTATCTGTAAATAAGCCATTATTAATTTCTATACAAAACCCTGTAATATAACAGTTATATGCTCATTATAATTTTTATTGTATACAGGTCCCTGATTAAGAATTTACAAACAGATAAAAAAAATTACAGAAAAATACCTTTAAAAATTACAGAAAGGTATTTAAAATTAAATTTAATTTCTGCCCAACTCAAAGTATAATAAAATTAATGTCTAAATGCATTTTAGTCATTAAATGGGTTTGAACTAAGCCTTAAACTCAATCAAATTATGGCCAAAGTTCGTTTTATTATTCAATGTTTAAATTTATATGCATTTAGTTTTACTTTAAGAAACTATGAAAGATACATTTATACATATAACCTTTAATTTATTTATGATTTTAATATAGAAATGGATTAAGCTAATTAAAATCTAGCAATTATACTAAAAGGAGTCTAAAAGATTAATCATAGTAATCACATCACATTAAGGAAAAAATGTATAAGATCTCATGGTCTTTACTAAATAGGAAATAAAGTGATATGATACATTAATATGATTTCGAATAAATTATACTAATAATTAGGTGCTTACATGGAAAAATAAAATCACGAGATTAAAAAAAAAAAAAATCCTTTAGAAATAAATCAATTCCAATAATAAAATTAAAATTTCAGCATGATATCCATACAGAATTTATATGAATCTTATAACCTTATAAAATTCATATAAATTCTCCAAAAAGAAAAAATAACAAAGTATAAAATAATCATCATATTTCATAACCTAGCTCTGATACCACAATGATGGATATTAGAGAAGAACAAAATGAGCGAAAGTTCAAAATCTTACCTCCAACCATGATGATTAGTTTTATATTTTGTCAACTATTGAAATCCAAACGAAATTGATGATACTTTAATCGTACGGCACGATTCAACGACAAAATACTCTTCAATTCAAAGGAAAAATCTTCTAGTCTATTCAAGCACTTCATGCACGGATTAGATGGAAGATAACATACTACTTTTTTACTTGTAAACTAGGGACCTTCCATGAAAAAATCATTATATCTCTCTCATCAAGAAAGTAGTTACCATATGGAGATAGTGGATGGATAGTTATCTCCTACACCTTAATCACAATTACTTAACTAACTAGGAATTTAGAGGGAACGGTTACATTAATTCAAAAGACTCAATAATTTTAAAAACTAACTTAAGTATAGGCTGATGTGACAATAACTACATGTAGTGTGATGACATGGCAATTGAATGTGGGCCATATCAATCACCCTCTCAAAATGAGATATGTCCAACAGAGATAGATAGCTTCATTCATAAGCTATTATGCACTGTGTGACTGTTGTACATACAACGGCATGGGTTTTAATGAGCATCAAGCTTAAGTAATTAGATTTCTCTCAATGCTCATATGCGACCCTTTCATTTGACGTACTTGATTTAGTGGGAACGAGTGGTTCATCTATACGAAGTGCGAAATCAAGGTCCATGCACCATAATGTAAGAAGAACTTTGTCCTTTCAATCCGAGAAATTGTCACCACTTAACATTGGGATACGAGATGATTTATTTAACATAAAAGCAGATGACATAGCTACAAAATTTAAACAATAATCATGCTTACTTAGGTGCTATGAAACATTTATAACAAAAATCTAAAATGTTAACTCATGTTAGTAAATCTGATAGCAAGAAAAAAATATTGCATCATTGTAACCCTCCTATGGATCAGGGTTGTAACATGTTATTGATTTGCTTAATAAATTTATATGAAATTAAACGAATTTATGACATCAAAATAAAAAAATATCCTATACATATGGGTATTTAGACTAAGTTTTATATTAATGTGAAACCTATTATCTCATTCTGATTAGTCTATGAAATATGATAGCCTGAGGTAAAGCTATTAATTTTCAAGGAATAATTGCAATTGTTGATGCCATTACCTTAAGAATAATCACATACATATTCAAGATGTAATTTGTGGCTGGACATTATAATGGTTTAAGATGATGTGGCCGCTCTATAAGCCAATCAAATGTTTTAAACTTTATAATGACATCTAAAGGATAATAAATAGTAATAATCTGTAAATTAGCTAAACTAAAAGTCAATATAAGATTCTAAACTAATGAAGAATTATAAAACATTAAACATATGGTAATATGTGTAAATTTAATCAAAATATATATTTTTTACAATAAAGTGCTTCTATAATTTTCTATCTGCAAATAAGCCATTATTAAATTCTGTACAGGACCTTGTAATACTACAGTTATATGCTCAGTATAATTTTTATTATATACAGGTCCCTAATTAAGAATTTACAAACAGATCTAAAAAATTTACAGAAAAATACCTTTGAAAATTACAGAAAGGTATTCAAAATTAAATTTAATTTCTACCCAACCCGAAGTATAATAAAATTAATGTCTAAATACATTTTAGTCATTAAATGGATTTGAACTAAGCCTTAAACTCAATCAAATTATGGCCAACATTCATTTTATTATTCAATGTTTAAATTTATATGCATTTAGTTTAACTTTAAGAAACTATGAAAGATACATTGATACATGTAACCTTCAATTTATTCATGATTTTAATATAGAAATAGATTAAGCTAATTAAAATCTAGCAATTATACTAAAATGAGTCTAAAAGATTAATCATAATAATCACATCAAACTAAGAAAAAATGTATAAGATTTCATGGTCTTTACCAAATAGGAAGTAAAGTGATATGATACATCAACATGATCTCGAATAAATTACACCAATAATTAGGTGCTTATATGAAAAAATAAAATCACGAGATTAAAAAAAAAACTCTTTAGAAATCAATCAATTCAATAGTAAAATTAAAATTTCAGCATGATATCCATATAGAATTTATATGAATCTTAGAACCTTATAAAATTCACATAAATTCTTCAAAAAGAAAAACTAACAAAGTATAAAATAATCATCATATTTCATAACATAGCTCTGATACCACAATGATGGATATTAAAGGAGAATAAAATGAGCAAAAGTTCAAAATCTTACCTCCAACCATGATGATTAGTTTTATATTTTGTCAACTGTTGAAATCCAAACGAACACGATTCAACGACCAAATACCCTTCAATTCAAAGGAAAAATCTTCTAGTCTATTTAAGCACTTCATGCACGGATTAGATGGAAGATAATATACTATTTTTTTGCTTATAAACTAAGGACCTTCTATGAAAAAATCATTATATCTCTCTCATCAAGAAAATAGTTACCATATGAAGATAGTGAATGAATAGTTATCTCTTACACCTTAATCATAATTGCTTAACTAACTAGGAATTTAGAGGGAACAATTATATTAATTCAAAAGACTCAATAATTTTAAAAACTAACTTAAGTATAGGCTGATGTGACAATAACTACTGTAGTGTGATGATATGGCTATTGAATGTGGGCCACATCAATCACCCTCTCAAAATGAGATATGTCCAACAGAGCTAGATAGCTTCATTTATAGGCTATTATGCACTGTGTGACTGTTGTACATATAATGAGTCTTTAACATGAGACATTGTCTTTGTTACAATTATTCTTAGACTTAAGAAGATGCAAGATTCTGACGAGAATTTAATGGATTATTTTGATTCACCAATATGGGTTGTTGGTCTATTTATTTTAACATTTTATTTGTCCTTCATTTGTTTAATGGTCAAATTAGCTGTCTAAACTGCATGTTTTCTAGAAATAACATCTACATGGTGAAGATGATAGAATTAAGTACCGTAGAATCGCGTCATGTTAACAAGTGATGTAATTACACTTACAAAGTGCCTAGCATTTCCTACGCTAAAATGCTAACTCGTAGGGGACTTTCTGTAGGTAACTTTCCCTAATGCGGGGAAAAACTTTTCTTACATTAGATTGACCTGTGTTCATTAGTTATACTACCTAGTGTTTGGCCTTGATTCCAAAAGGTAATTGATTCAACACTTAGGTGGATCACCTCACGGGAATAATATAAAATTATATACCTAAAACCTTTAAATTTAATGGTATGACTCCCCTAATTTTTTGAAATAGTATGTTTGGGCTAATACTTTCATCCTGCCAAGTAGGATCGACTTCGATGGCTGATTAAAACCGCAGTTGTACTTAGGTGAACTAATGAAGTTTGTACTCATCCCACCTTTTTTCCTATGATTGGGCCTACTTGATTATTTGATTATCATAATGGTTTTTTGGGTTGCAGGTAAACATGAGTCAACTGATGGATGGGATGGACTCATAGACAGCCCACCCACTACGCGAGGTATGTCACTCATGCAGTCTTTTACTAGGACGTGGTTTGGCTAGTGACCCAAAAACTAGCCAGCTAACTGATATTAAAGCTCCATGGGTCCACCATAGTGTATGTGTTTTATCCATGCTGTCCATCCATTTTACAAGATCATTTTAGGGCATGAAAGATCAAGTGGACCACACCACAAGAAACAGTAGGAGTATAATGTCCATCATTGAAATCTTCCCACCGCCCATAGTGATGTTTATTTGTCATCCAAACTCTTAATAAGATCATATAAACATAATGAAAGGAAGACATAAATACTAGCTTGATCTAAAAACATTGGTAGACTCCAGTAGGTTTTCAATTGTAAACGTTCAATCCCCATTGTTTTTTATGGTGTGGTCTACTTGAGCTTTGAATCTACCTATTTTTGGCTTATGCCCTAAAATTAACTGGAAACTCGATGGATGGCATGGATAAAAAACACACATCATGGTGGGGCCAAAGCTTTGACATCAACTAGCTACTGGATGATGTTGGGGTCACCAACCAAACCACGTCCTTAAAACACTACTTGTTGTGGGGATATTTCAAGCTGGACCAGTGCTAGGAAGCCCACCAGTCTATGGGCCCAAGTATAAGTCCTCGGTTTATGAAGGCCTACTCAACCAGGAAGACACTGACCTTAGGCATCAAGTGCCATTTTTGCACAAGGAAGGAAGATGAGAACGAGGACGACGATGACTATGACAATTAGGTGTTTATGAAGGTCATTTTGGATACATCAAACAACTCAAGCTAAGTTGTTCTACTGAACGCAGCCCTCAAACGATATGCTTGGTCCTCAATCCTCGGACTATCAAGTTCTCAGCTCAGTCCCCAACCTCAGCTAGGACCAACGACTCTAATTCAAAATATCTTCAAGTTAAGGGGCTTAGCTGACTAGCTCCGCCTCTAAGCCGACTTGGCCTATGACGCCATAAAGGCACGCGACAGTTCAAGGATGAGCCTGAATAAATCGAGCACGTTTCTAGCGATTACGGACATGATCCATGTCCCGGGAATCACGTTGGCCATTATAGGCATGACGCCCACGTTCGTAACTCTCTGCAACCTCTCTAATTGCCCTATAAATAGGGAACCCTCCTATAGGCATAGGTACGCACAATCTATCCAAAACAATGTGCCTCTACTTTATCGATTCCCTTTCCCGACTTAAGCATCAGAGGGCTAATGGTCGGACCTCGGTCACCCCCCTTAGCTTTCTTTTTTATGACTTGCAGGATCTTACGGACTCTCAATCCATATCTAGCCCATTCATTCTAAGTGATTAGAGGCGGCAACCCCTTTAACAACGGTGGAGATTGTCTGATATCGACTGTTGTCTAAAATTTAGCGACAATGCTGCTGATAAAATGATATGGTAAAACATAAAATGGAGAAGATTTTTGCTACACCCACAAGCTTGCATACGCTACATACGTGTAAATCCTAGCTGTGAGTGATGTTAGTATCTCGAGGGGTGTAGAATAAGGAGAGAGCGAGTCTCTCTCCTCTCCTCTCTTTCGAGAATCTCTCCTGAATGGCAAGAGATTGGAAGTAGATTTCATGTAAAAGCCTTCCGACACTAGGAACCTAGGTAGGGCCCACGACTGGTGTTTGTGAGAAATCCACCCCATCCATCTGTTTTGTGGGCTCATTTTAGGATGTGAGAAAAAAAACGAGTCACATCTAAGAATCAAGTGGGCCACACAAAAGGAAAAGGTGCGTAGGGAAGGAAGTTGATTGGGGAGTAAGGGTGCAGATTGGGTACTACTCCACCATGACCTAGCTAGCGACAAACAGTCCTGTTAGGGGATCTGTCGGGTCCACCATGATGTATATGTTTTATCATGCCGTCCATCAATTTTGAAATATCATTTTAGGCCATAGGCCCAAACAGGAGGCAGATTGAAGGCTCAAGTGGACCACACCAAAGGAAGCAGTTAGGATTGAATTCCTACCATTGAAAACTTTCTAATGCCTACCGTGATGTTTATATGTCATGAGCTTGTTCTAAGATTACATAAACCTGTATGAAGGGAAAACATAAATATCAGCTTGATCTAAAACTTCAGTGTCCCCTGAGAAGTTTTCAATGATAAGCTTTCAATCCCTACTGTTTCCTTTGGAGTGGTCCACTTGAGCCTTCAATATTCCTCTTTTTAGTATCATAGCCTAAAATGATCTATCAAAATGGATGAATGCTATGGACAGAACATTTACATCACTGCGGGCCCCACAAATCTCCTTACAACTGCCAGTCTCTAGATAGGTCCCGGTGGTATAACTAATCCGCACAGCGCGTACTGATTAAACTCTGTGGGGCCACTGTGATTTATGTAGTTTTCCTACTCCGTCCATCCATCTTACCATAT
This sequence comes from Liriodendron chinense, assembly GCA_003013855.2. NCBI lineage: Eukaryota > Viridiplantae > Streptophyta > Magnoliopsida > Magnoliales > Magnoliaceae > Liriodendron > Liriodendron chinense. The sequence continues at coordinate 4,822,891 of PVNU02000773.1, read as the reverse complement.
AACTTTAGGGCTTGATACAAAAAATAAGTATATATGAAGTTCATGTGGACCACACCACAGGAACAATGTGAATTAAACATTTAAAATTGAAAAATTCTCTAGGCCACAGAAGCTTTGGATCAAGCTGATATCTGTTTTTTTACCTTCACCTATATCCGTGTGATATTATGAACAGGTTGGATGATACAACAAAAATAAGCATATCCGAAGTTTAAGTGGATCACACCACATGAAATAGTATGAATGGAACATTTACAGTTGAAAAATTCTTGAGGGCCATGGAAACTTTGGATCAAGGTAATATATATATTTTTTACCTTCATCCATACCTGTGTGATATTATTAACAGTTTGGATGTCATATAAACATCACAGTAGGCCCTAGGAAGTTTTCAACGTTGGAATTCAATCCTAACTGCTTCCTGTGGTGTGATCTACTTGAGCTTTCAATCTGCCACCTATTTGGGCCTATGGCCTAAAATGATCTTTCAAAATTCATGGACGGCATGGATAAAACATATACATCACTGTGGACCCCACAAATCCCTTGACAGTACCGTCCGTCACTAGCTAGCTCCTGCCTTAACATGATCTTAGAAACTTGATGGACGGCTTGGATAAACGAATACATCATGGTGGGACCCACACAGATCTGGTCGGAGCGCAATCCGCCGACATACAGGCTCTGCATGAACATCTACGCATTCTTCGGGCAGACACGTAGACATTGCTAATTTGCTATATGAACCGCTTTGGAGACTAACGCCCTCGTCCGTTTCTCCAGGCTTATCCATGGGAACAAATCTCGTTCTTGGCAATTTCTTGGACCGAGATTTTTTCGTGAGATTTTCAGATTTTGAATATTTACTCAGGATATGGACGAGGATGGCATCCTACCCCGCCCGTCTCTAGCCAGGAACGGGCACATTTGTGTGGGCCCACCGTGATGTATTTGGTTATCCAGACCGTCCATCCCTTTTCTCAGATACATTTTAGGTATGAGGCCCAAAAAATGAGGCAGATTCAACTATCAAGTGAACCACATCACTAATGACTCTTGCATTTAATGCAACCCAAGCTCACTATTCAGTGTGGTCCACATGAGCGTAGGATCTGCCTCATTTTTTGACTTGTAACATAAAATGATATGAGAAAAGAGATGGAGGCACGGATAAGCAAATACATAAAGGTGGGCCCTACACCAAAGTACCCGTTCGTGGCTAAAGATGGGGTAGGACCCAATCCGCCTCCGGATACTATGGGCCCACGTGGTATGTGTATCAACTCTAACCCATCTAACAAATGCACGCTGGTAAATAAGGGTAATTCAAAAAAATGAAGAAAAAAAAGGAAAGTAGTATTTCATAAAATCTCATGTTAAAGTCTTTAACAGAAATCAATAAATATCTTTAAAATTTTATATAAATATATATATATGCAAAACAATTCTTTTACATCTTTATTCTTTTCTCATTAACTTCGCGTGAAAAATCGCAAATAATAAAAATAATAAAAATAAAAATCAGCGAGATAACTAAAAATATCGCCATAACCCGTTTTGTCAATTTTCCGCGAAAATATCTCGACAATTTCAAAATCTCTGTAAGGAAGGCGTTATCATTATCCGAGCCACGTCATTACCGCGCGTCACAGAATCATGGCACTCTGGCTAGGATCGCATACGTTGCTACCTTCGAGTTGAACGTGTGTCCTACCTCACTCCATCTATTTAAGTGGAGATGTTCCGTGTATGTACGCTGTAAGGATTTTGGGAATTTCGTCGCATATACGGTGGAACTCGGTGTATAAACTCTTGATTTTCGTCTCTTTGGTTTGAAAAATGCAAACAGGAAAGAACGCGATGGCTTCAGCTAAAGAAGCGGTTGTAAACATTGCTGCCTCTGCCAAGTCCGGCATGGACAAGACCAAGGCCACCGCACAGGAAAAGGTGAGTACGCTTCTGTCTAACGTGCGCCGGCTGCTCATGAGCCTCCAGCGCGCCATGAGCAACCCGTTCGTGGGTACGTGTGACGGTTGAACTTTCTTGGGCCTTGACATGATCAGGCCATTCATCAGGTGGGCCGCCTTGTGTACGTGAAGTTGATTGAAATGATATTGCCAGATGCGTCCGATGTTGATTGTTCATGGATGTAGCCCAATGCACATACGAGGGGCCCACCTGAATATGGGTGAAAATGGCCGGGTTTTAACCGAGTCCGGCCAGGCCCAGCCCGACTTAATCCGCTTACATGTTTTCTATCCGATAAGTATATGCTCTTAAATCATCGGTTAGCAAACGAGTGCAAGATGCATGTAGGCCGTTGGTTTTCGTTTTTTTAAACCTATATTTACTTGTGCATGTGTGGCCCACCTGATCAATGGATATGTGGTTCGTTGGTTCTATCTGTTTCTTTATGCCTGTGTGGCCCACCTGATCAACAGATGGATTAGGGATAATCATCTTCTTAAAATCTGGTCCTGAGATTGGGCCTGCTGTGCTAGGCTGGTCCGGGCCGTCCATAGTCAACCATGGGCCAGGCCAAATGACATAAGGAGGATGTGGTAGGTCTATCACCGTCCTCCCAAGTTAGATAGATATCTTGAGTCCTCAAAAGTGTTCTCGAATTCACGGGAGGATAGAAGGAAATAATTTCTAGGAAATTAAAATAATTATATTGAATGCTAAAAGCGAAATTACAATACATTTACTACAAATAGTAAGTTATTTATAGAAGTCTCTCAATCCCAACTCATGTTTTTTTGGCCAAAACCAGATAAGCCATGTTCTTCTACCACTTTTAAAACCCTACGTATCAAGATGTGATCAAAACAAAACTTACTATTAATAGTAAAATCAAACTAAAACTAGCCTAATGACAATGGATCTAGTTGAATCTGGTGGGCAACCAACTGTAACCGGGTTGGGTGCTACCCAAAATCATATATTACACACTCCATAATTTATTTTGTATTGCGAGATACAACTGTTTTACCGTTGTAACGGCCATGAATCACTTCCTACCCCAACTGGTCTTCCTCTGGTCCATCTAAGCCATGAAATAATCGGCGACACGCTCTATAACACCAAAGCCGGTCTATTGGTAGTTCGTATGGGAAGACACTAATGAACTATATGCACGTGCATGTCAATAAATACTGTTTTGAACTTCTGGCTAACCGCTAATTACGAGCGTAGGACATGCAGCAAATTTGAGGGCAGCTGACCGTGGTTCTGTCGTAAATTCTGGGTTTTTTTTGGTGGAAGGGCAGTTGGAAAAGGTGCAAGCTCATGATCCAGTAGAGAAGGAGATGGCGGAGGAAAGGAAGGAACAAAAGATCCGAGAGGCAGAAGTCATCAAACAGCAGACACGTGAGCAGAACGCCGCTGAGAAGGCAGCCGTACTTGCTGGCGGGTTTGCAGGTCACCCAGTTGGTACGGGGAGCGGTTTGACCATTCAACAGCACGGGCATGTGGCTGGTGGGACCACTGCTGCCGGCCCATAACTCTCGGCTGGGCCATGTCCGCCCGGTTGGTCACAGTGACTGTTCCGGTCCCTATTGACGGCCCCCACAGTTATGTGTTTGAATTGAACGGGTTGATGTGTTTTGGATTTTTTTTTTTTTTTTTTTCTTTTAATTTCATAATCAATATGGTTGATAGATCTAATATTCTGTATCTATCTTATATAAAATATGTGGCTTCTGCTCTTCCACGCTGCAATGCTTGTAAGGATTCCATGTCACACGGATAAAATTTACTCTCTTCGTGAGATTTGGTCCGCACACACACACATATAGTATTATTGAGGTCGACCTCATGGGAACTTCCCATGAGGTCGAGCTGTGTGGGCCCCACCGTGATGTGTATTGGACATCCACACCGTGTGGGTCCCTTTAGGTTATCAGATATCCCAAAAATAAAGCCGTATCCAGAACTCAAGTGAGCCATACAATATGAAACAGTGTGAAATCATGATGAAAACATTTAAAATCACTTTTTTGGGGGGCCCATTGGAGTTTTGGATGCTGTTGGAACTTAGTGTGACCCCTCATACAAGTGGGACACACACAATAAATGGGCTGAATTTCAGAACCACATCTCAGTGGGCCCTATAACCGATCATGATGGTTTCAATGGGTAGGTAACCACTCTAAACTGCTATATATGGTCTGGCCCACCTAAGTCATGGATTGGCCTGATTCTCAGGATCGTGGCCCATCATGAAACGGTGCATCTGGCTGATGGGGTGGATGTCCAATACACATCACGGGTTCCATGAGGTTGACCTCATAGTACCATTTCCTATAGGGGGGGGGAGTGCTCACCAATTTGCACAGGTGAGCATTCCTCTCTCTCTCTCTCTCTATATATATATATATATATAAAGACATGATCTCATATGTCTTTATGCGTTGGACATGATCTTAGACATGATCAGCGGGGCTAGTGAATGACACACTACATGGTGGTGCACACATAAACCTATGGGGATTATGGGGATTGATGAAAGATGCACCATGTGACGACCTATCCGATTGATGAAAGATGCATCACAGGGGGGCGCACACATAAGCCATGGTTGACATCCAATTCACACGGTTTCATATTATGTGACCCATTTGAGATGTGGATTTAGTTGAGTATTTTCCCCAAAACATGAGTATAAAATCCAAATCAGCAGAGTGAATTTTATACTTAAAACATGGTGGGCCATAAAGACTTGAGTGTTGGTCAGTCTTCCTCCACCTTTCTTGATTGCTCTTTCCCGTACCTCCACGGCCATCTCTTGCATGCCCCTGTATAAGTAGTTGTAGTTGCTTTAATGGAAAAAAAAGTAGTGTGGATTTTAAGGTCTGTTTGGATACCTACATATAAGTAACTTTTTTAACTTATCTGCTGGAAGTTATCGCAGTAAGTTTTCAATTTTTGCTTTTCTACTTCTCTCTTCATGTGATGGATGGTCAATGTCAAAAGAGGCCTCACACCATGGGCAATGCACATCAAAGGTTGGGCCAATGTGATGGACAATTCACATTAAAGGTGGGCCCCACATTGTTGATTATCCACATTAAGGTGAGCCCATTTAATGGATTGTCGACATGAAAGGTGGACCCTTAATGATGTATGGCCCACGTCCAAAGCCGGCTATCTATGATGGATCACCCAATGGGCCCACATGATGGACAATTCATATCAAAGGTGGGCTCCACATGAGTGGCGATGGATATTGAAGGTGGCCCCAAATGATGGATAATAACATTGAAGGTGGGGCCCACATGATGGATGACCCACATCAAGGTGGGCCTCACATAATGGACGGTCCACATCAAAGATCAGACCCTAATGATGAATGGCCCACATCTAAGGTACGCCTTGCATGGTAGATGGCCCACATGACGGATGGTCCACATCAAAGTTGGGCTCCACATGATGGGCGGTGGAGATTGAAGGCAGGCCCTACATGATGGGCAATTTATTTTGATGGTGGGCCCTACATGATGGACGCCCCACATCAAGTTGGGCCCCACAATGGACGGTACACATCAAAGGTACTGATGATGGATGGCCCACATCCACAGTGGCCCTACATGATGGATGGAGATCATCAAAGGTGGGGCCAAATGATGGATGGTCCACATCAAAGGTGGGCTCCACAAGATGGGTGGTGGATATTAGAGGTGGGCTCTACTGGATGGACAATAACATTGATGGTGGGCCCCACATGAGGACACTTCACATCGAAGTCAGCCTCTAACTACTAATGACCCACATCCAAGGCGGGTTTGTTTGATGGACAACCCACTTTGAAGTTGGGTCCTGTATGATGGACGGTCCAAATTAAAGGTGGGCTTGCATAATTGACGGCTCACATCCAAGGTCAACCTCGCATGATGGATAACTCATATCGAAGGTGAGCGTTGCAAGGCGGATGGTCCATATTGAAAGTAGGCCCCACATGACATACGGTTCACATTGAAGACAGAACAAGTGGGCCCAAGATGATGAACAGTCCACATCAAAGGTTGTGCCTACATGATGAGTGAAGGGTGGACTGAAACAATATAAGTTACTTGAGGCTTAAGTAGCTTAAGTAAAGTCACTTATTATCCAAACGCCCCCTCAATGTTCATTTGGATGTATTCAGGTAAGTCACATTCTTTTACTTATGACAATAGATACTTTTTTAAAGTTAGTTTGTTGAGCACTTTTGTAAAAATGGCTTATTAATTTCACCCATAACTATATAATTTTTATTTTTTATTTTTTTTTCTCCCCCTCTTTTTCATCTCTCCACATGATGGACATGTCTCCACGTGATCGACAGTCCATACCAAAGGTGGCCACGCATGACAGACGGTCTACATCGAAGGTGTGGCTCACATGATAGGTCTTCCACACGGAAGGTGGGCTCCATATGATAGGTAGTAGACATTGAAGGTGGCCCCACATGATGGACAATTAACATCATGATGTGCTTCATATGATGGATGGCTCACATCAAGGTGGGTCCACATCAAAGGTCAGGTTCTAATGGTGATTACCCACATCCAAAGAGGGCCCCCCATGATGGATGTCCCACTTCAAAGGTGGGGCCTACACAATTGACTGTCCACAGCAAAGGTGGGCTCCACATGATGTGCAATGAACATTAAAGGTGGGCCCCACCTGATGAATGACCCACACAATGGATTTACATAAGAGGTCAGTCCATAATAATGAATGACCCACATCCAAGGTGGGTTGGAAGACCCACTTTGAAGGTACCATATGATGGACAGTCCACATCACAGGTGGACTCCACATGATGAACAATTAACATTGATGGTGGCCCCCACATGATGTATGACTAACATCAAGGTTGGCTCCACATGATGGACAATTCATAGCAAAGGTTACCCCCTTATGATAAATGGCCTACATCCAAGGTGGGCCACGCATGATGGAGGCCCACTTCAAAGTTAGGTCCCCCATGTTGGACTATCCACATTAAAGGTGGGCCACGCATGATGGAGGCCCACTTCAAAGTTAGGTCCCCCATGTTGGACTATCCACATTAAAGGTGGGCCACGCATGATGGAGGCCCACTTCAAAGTTAGGTCACCCATGTTGGACTATCCACATTAAAGGTGGGCCCCACATGATGGATTATCAACATCCAATGTCCGATATGATTGATAGCTCACATCCAAGGTGGCCTTGCATAATGGATTGCCCATATTGAAGGTGGGTCATTGAATGTGGATGGTCCCATTAAAGTAGGCTCCACACATTGGACTGTTTATATTGAAGACAAGGCCAAGGCAGGCCGTGGGCCCAATATAATGACAGATCTACATCAAAGGTTGGCCCCACATGATGTAGGGCAGATATTGAAGGTGGACCCCACTTGAATAACTAAAATTGAAATGATTTTAATAAAAGATATTTAAAAATTGGAAGAAGAGAGAAGACAGATCGATGAAAGAGATTTAAAAACTACTTATATGCCATTTATCAAATATACTCATATGTTGAATGAGTAACTATTTTATTTATTTTTAATTTTTATATATATATATATATATATGAGTCTACTGTTGAGGCATGAGTATAAGGACCCGAATGAATAGTTATTTTAGGCATAAGTAGCTTAAGCAAATTAACTTACTAACTAAACCGAAATGGGTATTAATATACTAAAAACGAAAAATCCAAACGGAAATGGGAATTGATATACTAATGCGGTTTGCCGATGGTGTTATTGTGAACTGTTCATTCTTAGTTACATGCGCGGCCCACCTAGCGAGTGGTCTGGCCTGTTATCTGTTCAATCAGGTTGTCAGGTCCAAACTCTGGTTTACACGGTCTCAGCCGTCCATCAAATCGGGATTTGTGGTTCCATCATGTTGTGAAATGACCACATACGTTTGTGAGTTTTCCCGTTATGTATTCAAGCTTCTGCAGGACCCACCAGACCCAACCGTGGAATCCAAACCGTAGATCTGATAAACCATCTCGTATTTATGTCCATCCCACAAATCGGCCCAATCCAAAACTCAGGTGGTAAACCATGAGATAATGTAAATAAGCCGTAGCTCACCTTATGTTATGATATGGCCTAATTTTAAAGAGTTACAATCCTGATGACTGGATTGGATGTAGAGGTGGCAATGGGTCGGGTCGGGTCGAGTTCAGGTCGGGTCAAGTTCGGGTCAAGTTCGGGTCAGGTCATTTCCACCTCAACCCTAACCCAGCCCAAGTTGAATTCGGGTTGGATTTTCCCAACCCTTACCCAACCCAAATTAAATCGAGTCGGGCCGGTTGACCCACATTTTAATGATCAACTAACTAATTTGTATATTAAACTAGATGCATATAACATTACCATTCAATTGAAACCAAACCATCTATGTTTAATAGGTATGTAAGTGCCTATATATATATATATATATATATATATATATATATATATATATATATATATATATATATATATATATATATATATGCACTGGACCTCATGGGAACTTCCCATGAGGTCGAGCTGTATGGGCCTCACTGCGATGTGTAATGGCCAACCACACCATGTGTTTGGTAGGTCCCCTATTGGTTATGGGATATCCCAAAAATCAACTGCATCCCGAACTCAAGTGGGCTATACCAACTGAAAGAGTGTAAAATCATGCTACAACATCTAAAAGCACTTGTTGGGGCTCTCCTGAGTTTTGGATACGGATGAAACTTGGTGTGACCTCTTGTTTAAGTAGGACACGCATAATGAATGGGCTGGATTTCCAACTTTGGTACACGTGCGACTTTCCTACTTTTAAAAATGGAGCTAAAGAGGAATTTCACTTGATAACATCGAAGTCTCATGCCAAAAGTAAATATTTCAAATACTTCTAATTCCATTTACCTTCAAACACACAACGTCACACAATGGACTTGGGGAAAATTTCTCTTAAATCCTCTCAAATACCCTCAAAGACAACCCCACAACCAAATAAAACATTTCTAAATATGTATTTTTCCACTCTTAGTAGGGGCCCCTCTTGTTAGCCAAATCCTATGCCAAAAGTGAAGGAATTTTTATAAAACATGACACCAAGGTATGATCGTTTCAAGAGAATAGTCACCATTTTCATTTCTTCACCCCCCCAACCAACAACTTTTTAATTTTTATAGGATCAAAATGCCCTTACTTTTGGTTATTGCTTTTGCTTATAGGAGAAACTTTGTAGCCCCAATCTAAATACATGACGTAGCCATCATGTGGTGATTGGGCCCACTTAAAGGCATATCCAATTTGTTCATTTTCTTTATGGCCTATTATTTTACTGAAAAGACACTAATTCGAGTTGGATACGAGCTCTTTGTGGGCCATAACAATCGACAACAGTTGTTGTTCCTCTCAATTGTTTCATTATCGTGTGGTCCACCTTATTAACAGATGTAACTCATTCTTTGGCCTATGACCTTTGATAAAATTTCAACTCCAATAGATTTGCCACATATCCCATGGTGGGCCCCACAGACGGTGTCCAAAGACCCATAAGTAGGCCAAGTTGATCAAAGGACCCATTTGAGTTTTTTTTTTTTTTTTTTTTCTATAGAGATCTTCTTCTTTTGGAACCTTCTTCCATAAGACCTTCCAACAGAGTTCTTTTTTCGACATATGGCCATTAGCGGTCACATTCTTTGGCGTACAACATTCTTGTTTATTTCCACTCAGGATAAAAAAAAAAAAAAATGATCGTTTTGTACATGACAACCATAACTAGTGAGATCCACCACCACATTGCTACGCTCTATTCTTCGAAGGACCATTCTCCTTGCATTCTATTTTCTAGCGTGGGAATCAAATCGATTGCACATTCCTTCCCATTAGCAGATAATCAGGTCAGGTGCACATTCCTTTGACACATGACAACCAAAACCCTAACTACAAGAGGGTCGGCATTGTCATCTATATTAAGGGTTAGGGTTGTCATAATGGGCACTTAATGGTTGTCACATGTTAGGGGTTATGATCGTCATGTATTATGGGTCATGTGTTGTGGGTTGTAATGCCCATCGTACGGTATGTGTCGAATCCACTCCATCCATTTTATTTTGAATTTAATTTAAGGCCATGGACAACGAATGAGTCACATTCACGAATAAAGTAAACCACACCACAAAGAAACAGTTAGGAATGAATGGTCACTGTTATCGGTTATTATTGTGTGTCACAGAGAGCTTACATTCGACTAACATTAGTGTCTTCTCACTTAAATGATGGCCACAAAGAGAATGAACAAGTTGAATCGCCCTTCAAGTATGCCCAATCACCACATGATGGCCACGTCATGCATTGGATTGGGGGTACAACGCAAGCAAAAGTAGGTATGAGCGTGGCTCATAAAGGCAAGGTTATTTAGGTTATGTAAAAACAAAAAAACTATCCAAGACCAAAACAAAAATGGAAAGTGAGGCTATTCTCCTAGAATAGCCATACCTTGGGGCCATTTTGATAAAATTCTCAAAATAAAATGCCTGCTAAAATCCCACGCCAGCCAAAGTCCCTTGGCATTCCTTCGACCGTACTCACTACAATGGGGACAGTAGGCAAGGGAAAGGCAGAAAGCGATGGTTAATGATGGTTAATGCGCAAGATGGCAAACATTAATTGAAACCAAACCATCCAATTTGTGGGACCCACTGTAGGCAGGGTATCGTTCAAGACTCATTTTGATTGGGCAATCCTAAGCTCTGATTAATAGGCATCAATTTTCTTAATTAAGACTCCTGACTAGTTCTAGTTACAACCAACCAATAGAAGTTCACACATGATTTATGGTTTAATTTACATGTATGCCACATGTAATTTCTTTGTGCCTGCACATCAACCATCACCCCGGCCAGAGTATCAAGTTGTCATCAAATGACAAGCTAACAAATTAAAAGGGAACCGTGATTTATAGTTTAAGTTACCTTTATGCCAAGTGCACAATTTCTTTGTACCTGCACATCAACGACCACCCTTTGCCAGAGTATCAATGTTTTTATGAAATGGGAAACTAGGATATGAAGCATCATCCGAAGCTAATACACATTGCCTGACCCATATAGTCTCAGTGCTCAACGATACAAGTTGGGACTGATACAAGTCAGTCCCACCCAGAATTGCCTAATGTATTCGAGAATGGTCATTACATATTTCAATGCATTTTATAGGGTTCTGGAACTACTGTCTACTGAAAATTGTGCAATGGTTGATGAAAAATTATTTGATACTCTAGTAGAGGGTGATGGTCAATGCACAGGCACTCAAAACTAAGACAAGTAGCATACATTACCTTATATGATGAAAACACCCAGTTGTTGGACCCACTGTAGATAGATTATCACCCTCAGATTGATTAATTGAGCAATCATAAAATCTGATTAATGGACATGCCACATGCCAGTTCAGTTGGAAGTGTTGAATACTGTTAATCCGTTAGTCCTTTAAAAGCCTCTTTATCATCCAGTCAGAAAATCAAATCAGAGAATCTTTAGCTTGGGACGAAAATCAAATCAGAGAATCTTTAGCTTGGGATTCATCTAAATTAGGACCCATGATTTGGAAAATGAAATCATATGCCACCTGTGCAACTTCTTAGTATTGCGTGCCAACCATCATATACTCTGTCAAAGTTCATCATCATCCTAAGTTTAATCCTAACTAATTGGGATTGGCTACATGAATCTTTACCCTTTTCTACTTTATCAAGGACCATCAAATCTTTTCTTACTACCTCCAACTTGAAACAACTCAGTCCAGTTAGTGCAGATCTTAGTTTTCACTGCACATTGGCAAACCATTTACGCCTACTTTCCCTAAGCTTATAGCTTTGTGCTACTCCCAAGTTTCCTCAAATGTATTTATTTCTAAACTCTTTCCTTGTCTTGCTATTCATCCATCTTGACATTTTATTTTAACTACACTCATCCTATAAACATGTTCTTTGACTGCCCAACATTGTCCCATAAAGTATGGTTGGTAATATACTTATCCTATAGAATCTCCCTTCAGTTTGATTGACATACAATGATCACATAAACCTCCAAAATCACATCTCCACTTCATTCACCTAGGTTTAATTCTTTAAGCAATATCCTTCTCAATCCCTCTACTCTCATGAATTATCAACCCACTGTTATAATATATATATATATATATATATATATATATATATATATATATATATATATATATATATATATATATATATTGCGGACTATTTGGTCAAAAATCTTATTTAAGTCTTTTTTTAAAGCTTAGTTAATTCCCCATTTACACTCCTATTGTTACTAAATTGCTTATGTATTCTCTGTTTTAGTCTAACTGATTTTAAACCTTTAATTCTATCATATCCCTCCACAGATCAGCTTTCCATTCACCCCCTCTCTCATGTCATCTGCATACGAGATCCACAACGGGGCCCTCTTCCTTCAATGCCCCATTAACTCGTCCATAACCAATTCAAAAGGATATGGGCTCAACGGTGACCCCGACATCTGCCTAAAGTAACTGGAAATTCACTTTTTTCTCTACTAGGTCCTCAGTTGTTTTCATCCCCTCGTACATATCATTTTGCCAATTTATCTCTACAGACCCTAGAATATGCTTTCTCTAAGTCAATAAAGACCATGTAGAGATCCTTGCTCCTCCCCCTATATTTTTCCATCAGTTGTCTAAGTAGGAAATAGCCTCAATGATTAACATTCATGACATAAATCCAAACCGATGCCTTTTGACCTTTGATCAACCAATCTCTTACAAAGTTACATAATATGACTCAAGAACTTAAGCCCAACATAGTTAATGCAACTCTTATGTCTCCTCCTATAAACCGCCAAGGTATTCGATCCAATATTTGGAGCCTTTGGGGATTTGTCAAATCCAATATTTATGAGTCCACATATCAACTCCAAATTCTCAATACTAGGAATGGACGACTCCAAATAGGTGAGATTTCACCACAGAAGGCTTGCAAGTCCCTTCATCAATTCCCCATCATCCCCCAAAATTCACTTGAAATGGGACTGAAGGGTCTAACCTGTTGAAAGCAACATCTAATTGCTCAAAATAATTAGAAAGGGGTGAAGATGATAATATGAAGATCCAATACCACAAATCAAAGATGGTAGGATCTACTTGTAAGCAGCAACCAATAATTACAGTCCATGGCCATCTCCCTCCTTCATTCATTTGCATGTGCGTACACACACACACACACATTATGATTTATATGAAACGCCCACCACCCACCTTCATGGGACGTTAGCAACGTCCCCAAACCCTTTAAGTGACACATGGGACACTCATCATTAATCAACATTGTTCATCCAATACTGCCATTGGGAGCAAGCCATGGTGCAACAATCATGCTGATAGGATGTTCCTAACCCTATGAATGTGGCCAATTTGTTACAACGGTCCACCTTTTACAATCCATAGATGGCATGGTCATGATCATCAAACCAAAGTGCTAGTTTGGAATATAAGCAAAATACAAAATGGGATCTACCAGATAAATAGTTCAAAATGGGATAAAAATCATCCAATCTGTATCAATTCATGTTACTGCACGTAGCAAACATAAAAGATTCAGTCATGCATTTAATTAGCTTTATTTGGTGGGAAAAGTATTAAAATTTTATTGGATTTGGTGGCATGTCAATAACAGGTTTTGTCTTATACTCTACAAAAGATAGAAATTGAGTCAATAGGGGCAAATATTACAAATTGCCAATTTCCAGAAATTTGTGGTTTATGTATACCAAACAAATTTTTGTGGAAAAAAAGGTGCCTAGTTTCAGATATTAGGACCTGTTTCAGACAAATTACCAAACAAAATTTTCAGTACTTAGAAGGTACTAAAATTCAGCACTTAATTTAATTTTCAGAGCTTATTTTCCAGTTTATCAAATGATACACCAGATGGTTTGGTCATGTGCAATGGAGACCAAGAACCATGTCAGTTAAGAGTGAGTTGGTACAAGTTGAAGGTTCAAAGGCAAACGGGAGGGCCCGAAATGATGTTAGTGGAGGTAGTAAGGAAAGACATGACCTATAGTCTAACTGAAGTTATGGCCCTTGATAGAGTGGAATAGCGAAAAAGGATGCATGCGGCCAACCCCAATTAGTTGGGATAGGCTTACATGCTGATGATGATGATGATCATCATCATATATATAGTGAATAGAGATGACATTAAAGATTTAGATCCTGCAGTGATGGAAGACTAACAGTTAGATATAGTGATACAAGAAGATAAAACGTCAAATGTAAATGATATTAGAAGATTGTTGCATAGATCAATGGCCAGTTGTAGCAATGGACAGTCAACAATTAGATCTAGTGATACTAGACGATGCCCCTCGAAAAAAAAGTGATACTAGATGATTAATGATACAAACCTAGTTGTAACGGACAATTGGCGATGAGATCTAGCAGTACAATAGTCATATCACATTACAATAAATGATCAACAATCACATCTAACATCAATGGGTGATAAACAGTCATTGTAACAATAATGATGATCAACCAAAAGTTGGATCTAGTAATAATGGATGTACAATCAAATCTAGCAATAGTAATAGTGGATATCAATAATAAAAACTTGCAAACGTATTGTTGCACAAAGCGATCTCCATAGTGGGCTGCCGGTGCAGTTTCTTACACGTGACATGTTCATGCGCACTATTCATGGCGGGCCCACCTTCATATATTTTATATTCAGCACATATTGTGCTTGCTTAATTCCAGACTGACAACTCCCAGGATTGACAAAAGCCCCAACCAACAGCATGTAAGCATACCTTTGATTTCTGAAATGCTCCCACCACCAATTATTAGATTGCAAATTCGCAGCCCTGCTTATAGAATTTGTATCAATATCAGGACACCCTACAGGACCTTTGCGACAGTAAATTGAAAAAACGCATGGTCTGTGTAAATGTTGGTATTCGTTTTTTTTTTTTTTTTCCAAAACAAAACTCAAGTGGCGAAATTCTAGTACTTGGTGCTCACCACCCAAAGGCTCTTCATTTCTTTTATGCTAAATGCAATTTCAATTCTTCCAAAAACAGAAGAACATATTAAAAGTAACTATAAAATGAAGAAAGTCTTCAACAAACTCGGTGTGTAAATGCCACATGGCTGCTGCATGATGTGCCGAAGGACCTCACACATGTCACTATATGCACCACACTTGGAGAATATCCTCATATCAGTGTTTCCGTTTGGCAATATCCCGACCATCCCAATCGGCTATTCCCAGCTAGGAAAGTTGATGCAATAAATCGGTAGCTTAAACAGATTCCAATAATTATGCACTGCAACAATAACAAAAGATGGAAGCTCACAAAACCAGAAATATAACCTTCATTAGCAAGACCTTGAACTGAAGAATACAAGAAGCAATAAGCAGCCATCTATTTCATTGCTGAGACCCAACTGAAATAATTGTAGTAAAATCTGCCACATTGTGTACTTTCTTATGTTACATTACATGGGTTGAGAGATGCTTAAAGCCTTTAATTAGAGAGGATTGCTATCTTTGACTTACTTTTGCACCTCCCTTCACGTTGTTATAAAACCCCCTCAAATTTCCCAATAATGAATGGAACTGTGCAGCATGCAGATCAAACCATTTGTAAATAATCACCTAGGATTCTAGGTCAGACTGCTAGCAAATACCTGTCTTCTACTTGTATGTTTTGCAAATAATTATTGTTCAGAAATAGATCAGTGTTAGTTCTCATAAGTGACATGAAGCAGGGGCAGGTGCGGCACAGGGCTGGAGTAGCAGAGTAGAAAATATAGATATGGAAAGTAGATAATAAGCTATTCATGGACCTGAAGCATATCCATGAATAAAACTTTTTAAAGATTCAAGAAGGAGAATGAGAAATGCTCTAGTAGAAGATTCGTCAAATTATGGGGTGATCACTTTTTCTCTGAATTTGTACTTTGTGTATTTGTCAACTATTTGACATCAAAGAGGTAACTGGAGCTGCATTTTAATGCACAAGGAAATTCAACCACAAGCATTCAGCTTGATCATGAGGAAATCGCAAAACTCTTTCAAGTACAATTTGAACTCAATTCCAAAATCTACTATATAAAACGCGAGTGCACGCTCCATGTCCATATCATCTAAATTTCTAGTCCAGCTATCTCCATATGCACCAAAAATATATAAAAATATATTGCATTAAACACAACTTTGCAATAAAGATTGAAATTTGTAGGAGGAGATTTAAAGGAAAAAGATGTTAGGAAATATAGTGGCTTTGCAGGTTTTGTTGGCTTTTACTAACCTTCAGGAACGGACCCACAGCGCTCCAAGAGATGAAGGCTTCTCATTTCTTGCTTGAGCAGACTGAGTCCGTGGTGGAGGTGCATGCACAGTTATTGGAAGAACCCACTCACTCTTATCTCTTCCCTCTATAAGGAGAGGATGCTCAAACCTATCATGGGAGCAAGAATCAAAACCACAGATTGTAGGCAAAGCGAATACATGACACCGTATGGCATCACAAGCAAGTAATCATGTGTGTGTATGGATACAGGGTATGATACAGCTAGAGTTAAAAATAGGACCCTTGTGCATTTTTCACAATGCATTTGACATGTGTGCAACGTAGAATCATCATTGCCAAGTAAAGAAGAAGTCAAGGAAGAAGAAGAACAAGAAAGGATGAAGTCCAGAAGTGAAGATGGCAGAAAAAGATTAAAAGAAACAATAACAGAAGGGAGGTTCTTACAACCTAATTGAAAATTAGCAAGTACTTTTCATCTAATCTTCAAAAAAAAAAAAATAGTAATCATTTCCAGCTTGAGAGTCAATGTGTCAATAAATGCAATTGATTCTCCCACAGAAGAAAAGATGGGCTTCTGCTCCTGAAATCTAGGAACCACATATATAAGAATGAGACTCTGAACACCTGTCTTCAAGAAACTGCCCTCATTCCAAATTGTTGCCACCAAGTAGCCAAGAAAATAATTTAAGCCCAGTGGATAGTGGAAAAAACTCAGCTTCAATGTCATTATGCCAGCTGACGTAATGCCCACAGATGGCATGTCGAGGGAGCATATTTTTAATAATTTTTTTTTTTTTTGAAGGATGTTTAATAAATATTTTCACAAAGCAGTGGAAGAAAATGCAGCAAATATCGGGGTGATATGCACATCGCCCAGCAGCTAGAGAAACTCAGGCAGTAAACATCACAAAGCAATGGAAGAAAAG
Source organism: Liriodendron chinense (assembly GCA_003013855.2). NCBI lineage: Eukaryota > Viridiplantae > Streptophyta > Magnoliopsida > Magnoliales > Magnoliaceae > Liriodendron > Liriodendron chinense. Next base: position 4,805,627 of record PVNU02000773.1, on the reverse strand, counting down.
GCAGAATACAGAAGTGCTGTTGTATCTAAACCAGTAGGTGATATGCAGCTGATTATGAGTTCACAAATCAGATTGGGTGTCGCACACATGTAGAGGAAATCTAACTTCCCAACATGCTGGATCAGGTCCAGTAATCCCTAACCAGAGAATTCAAGATGTAGTAAGATAACCATGCATTCACATGAATAATTAGCAGACTCAATGATATGCCAGATATCTGGCAGAGTTTACAAGGATTTTAATAATTGTGTCAACTTGCAAGTAGCAAAAGCAATGGAAGAAAAGGCAGAATACAGAAGTGCTGTTGTATCTAAACCAGTAGGTGATATGCAGCTGATTATGAGTTCACAAATCAGATTGGGTGTCGCACACATGTAGAGGAAATCTAACTTCCCAACATGCTGGATCAGGTCCAGTAATCCCTAACCAGAGAATTCAAGATGTAGTAAGATAACCATGCATTCACATGAATAATTAGCAGACTCAATGATATGCCAGATATCTGGCAGAGTTTACAAGGATTTTAATAATTGTGTCAACTTGCAAGTAGCAAAAGCAATGGAAGAAAAGGCAGAATACAGAAGTGCTGTTGTATCTAAACCAGTAGGTGATATGCAGCTGATTATGAGTTCACAAATCAGATTGGGTGTCGCACACATGTAGAGGAAATCTAACTTCCCAACATGCTGGATCAGGTCCAGTAATCCCTAACCAGAGAATTCAAGATGTAGTAAGATAACCATGCATTCACATGAATAATTAGCAGACTCAATGATATGCCAGATATCTGGCAGAGTTTACAAGGATTTTAATAATTGTGTCAACTTGCAAGTAGCAAAGGCTGCAGGTGTCATGTCATTTGATCTCATGCCCATCAAAGCACCAATCAACACTTCCAAAGTATAATAACACAACCAAAATAACTGATGATGTTAGCAATTTCTAGTCTCAGGATTATTCTGTACTTAAGAATATTCATGTTAAACAACAACAAAGAAGTGCAACACAACCTACACCTCGGTTGGGAAAATGAAGCATTAAAGTAATCTCTGATGCAGGATGCCCTAATTGTGATGCATGCTCATGAACATATATAATCCAGCAGAATAACAAAACAATAACAGTAAAAATTCAGCATCTATCATCATAATCTAAGAGAATCAGAAAAGAAACATGCAATAATGTGGGCCAACATCACAATCACACGGTGTGGGATTCAATTACTACGTGGAATGGATCCGGCGAGGGATGGAACCTCCCGATCTTGCATGGTTTTGATCCAATCGTGCAATGGGATTCACTAGTCCGGGAGATCGAAGGATTTCTCAGATTAGGGAATCGAAAATCTGAGAGATTAGGGTTTTCAATCAATTCTCAGATTTAGGTTGTAGAATATGTGAAATAATAGGTTAGAAGGAAGAGGGAAATCAGAGAAATACCTTCGAAGAATGTTGGAGGGGAAAGGAGGAAGAAAAGAGAAGAAGGTTGGAGAAGGGATGAAGTTCCACAGAGAGAGAGAGAGAGAGAGAGAGAGAGAGAGAGAGAAGAGGAGGAGGCAACCAAAAGGCTTTTAATTTAATAATAAAAAACTAAATTCGAGTTTAGGGCCTAACCCTCTTAAATAAGCACTATGAAAGAAGAAAAGACTAAAATACCCTTGAACTTAAGTAAAAAAACAGAACTAAAAAAATAACTTGCGCGATGACGGTCAAAAACGTCCAGCGACTAAAACATAAAAACGGATGAATTTCGAGCGCCCGATAGATAATGGTCGGGCGCCCGACGACAGTGAAAACTGTCCAGAGAGTTCTATCTCAATTCGGGCGGATTTCGAGCACCCGATGACCAATGGTCAGGCGCTCGATAACGTCCAGTCGGGTCTTCATTAGCCCATACACGTGTCTTCCTATTGTGATGTCTTCTATGTGTCAAACCACGTGTGTATGGTCTTTAATGCTCCTTAATGATCGCCTAGCCACAACGAAGATGCTTGAGGAGCGCGCTTTCTTCATTGATAGACTTTGAAGGGCCTGATGTCCTCATCAATCTCTCACCACCTTTTTCTGTTCAAGGGCCTACCATGTTTGCAAAGAAAGACAAGCACAACAGGTTCATCATTTACACATTGGACAATTAGCCGTTACCAGCTTGATTGGCAGGTAATAGATCTTGTCAACTCACAGGCTTGCCCAGTGATAAGGACTCATCCATTCAGCAAGTATAAATGTATAATTGTAATTACCATTTTTATTAATTAATGATTTAAAGACAACCATGTTTGTGTGTGTGTGTGTGTGTGTTTCTAGAAAAAAGGAAGAAAAGAATAAAGAGAAGGCATTAACCACCAATTTCTTTAGAAATGTGTCTCTGTGATTTGGACACATCCTTCCTATAAACAACGTTGCCAAAATCGCATGATTTGCAATATGAATCATACGATTCACATCATACCACACGCCACACATTCTGAATCTTAGGTTCAAATCTCAAATCCCCAAAAAAGTAGTTACTGAGCTGTATGAATCATATCGGATCAAATGAATCGTAAGATGTGGACTGCATAAATCAGGCCCAAATGTACATTAAAAAAAATCAACATGTTTCATCTTCCATACAGTTTTATTCTTCTTGTTTTATACCCTTTTGCTCTCAAAACACGTAAATAGCGCTCCCCTATTAAAAACCCTCATTTCATTTTTATGTTTTGAGAGAGAGAGAGAGAGAGAGAGAGAGAGAGAGAGACCCAAAATAAAGACATCATAACATCTTTTTCTTTGGTCAATAGAATCGAATGCCACTTTTTGCAAGATACTTCTACGCTAAAAAAGGTAATATTATTGAAGGACTCTCGTATGTTTTTAAGGTAAAATTCTTGAACACAACATAAAGGAAAGACAAGAATCTTCTAGCATTATCACATATGTATACCTTATACAAGTTCTCAATTGCCAATATCATGACGTGTATTACTTTTCTTGGTGTACATTGATGGGAAATTGATGATTGATGAGTTCAAAACTTTTTTCTGACTTATTTATATTTTTCCAAAAACAATCAATATTTTAAAACAGTAACGATTTTGACAACATTGCCATTTCCTGTATACTATCTGAGACATGAGACTTTCACTAGTAAGAGATAAGGCTAGGAATATGAAATCACCATAAGTGAGCTTATATCATCACAAACCTAGTGAAAATATCAAACTAAAGATGAAATGGATATATTGAAAGAAGTTCAGATTGCAGGGGGTACCTTCTCCAATCCACATTTTTGGGAGTAGTAAGGAATTCGAACCGGAGTGCCCACTGAACAGAAACATGGGGTGTGGAAAATGACATGGGTCCATCAACAGGGATAGAGAATAGGAAGCTCGTCTGCACCAAATCTGCGACAATTTCATAGTGGTCGCTCTGAACCTGGCTTGCAATACAAAGGGTACAGCAACTGCATTCAGAATCTGATATACTAAATATATGCTTGTACATACATGTGTGTACGTATGTTGGTAATTAACTTGATTAAAAAAAAGATGATTGGTCAAATGTGAGTCGCTAAAACTGAAACTGCCTATGAGAAGCAAAGCAATAGAAAGAACAACATAAATTAGAAGCTGAAAAGTTAGCTAGCAAAACGGTTTGGGAGGGTTCAATCTTTGTGAAAATGAATCACCCCCTCCATGATGTTTGCTTTATTGCTTGCAAGTGATTGAGCAGTTCTTGATGGATATGGAAGTATGATTACTGAAAATTTTCGAAACATTTGTAGTCAAGGTATTCAATAACGGTAATGGTTACTGTCCGTACAGCCGTTACAGGCCATTTTTTTCATAATGGCTGTAACGGTTGTTACATAACTGTTTTTGATACTGTGTTTTTAGTGAGATTGGATATTAGGAGCATGTGCTAGAGGTCTGCACCTAGTGTCCAGAGTGTGTCAAGTTTTTTTTTTTTTTCGTTTTTAGTTAATGAAACCCCCCTTGTTATGTGGGGCAAAGTGTTGGGCAGTTAGAAAGAAGCATGAGCAGAGATTAAGTGTTGCAGAGATGAGAATGTTGATATGGATAGTAGTATAGATTGAGTGTTGTAGAGATGAGGATGATGAGATGGCTGTGTGGAAGACAAGGATAGAATAAAGAATGAGGTCATCCAAAGCAGCCTAAGAGTGCTCCTAACAAGAGAAAATGATAGAGAGCAGATAGAGATGATCCAATCATGTGCAACAAATTGTGGGGAATGAAGATGTCCCTGGTAAGGAGGAGAACATTGATTAGATTTGATGGACATGAAAAGAGGATGAGAGGAATGGCTAAAAGAACTTGGATTTAGGGGGTGGGAAGGGATGTGAAGATTCTCTTATTTACCAAGGATAGGACCATCCTGGATATTGCATATGTTGGCATACTCTACTTTTGTCATTAAGCTTTACTTTTCAAAGCTTAAATTGTACATGTTAACTCTAATATGAATCATAAATTTTACAAGTAAATCCATATCTTTTAATATCCATACTTACTTTAATAATCATAAAATAATTTAACTAGGAAAACATGACTCACCAAGTCACCATATTAACCTCCCAAGTCAAATTTTATGGGTGGAATGAGTCAAGTTCGTATCCGTATTTTGCCAACCTTGGCAAAGATAGATGATCATTTGCAAGAAAATACAGGATCGGATTAAATTCCTCAAAATTGCATCTGTAAAAATCTATTATATCTTTTTTCACTTTTTTGAACCAAATAATTTATATCATGTTGTAACTTGTTTTACACACTTAAAATACAATAATGTACCTTTGTAATGGTAGTGGAATTCCTTCGTGAAGGATGGACATAATGCTGGCTGATAGTTTCCGAAGTCTCCAATGTTATTGAGATCTGGAAGATGACAGCAGTTTGAGTCATGTTAATTTCTGCAATAGGCATGAAAGAAAATTAAGGCTGAGATTTCTTTATATGCACACATGCATGCCTATATCGTTGTCATTTCAGTTTTCTCACCCATACTATCAATATTTATATCACTGTTGCCAATATACCATTTAAATCAATACAATATACAGGAGGAGTTATTAAATTCTCCTGTACCGCACAAAATATCAGAATGTATCGACCGATGTACTCTGCAAGGCCAACTACTACAAACCCCAAAGTGCAAGAAAGCAAAGTAGGGTCACGAGGAGGTAGCTGCCAGGCAAACCACAAAGCACAGAATACACACACCAATGAAAGCTCATGCTCGAATAGTTGACTACACCAAATGTAAAGGAATACATCAGGATCTATGCCAGGATCAAGGTGGATTACCTATTTCTCCTTATTCATAAATGTTCATTTATAAGAGCAATTTGCCAAATTGGTAAGGTGATAAGCATGAATTCTTGGAAAATGAAAAAAGAATAATTGAAACTATTAGACAAGTGGATTGCATCACATGGTAAAGACTGGACTACGACTGTCTTAGCAAAAGATGACGACGATACAAGATTTCAATAATACATGTCGGGTAGAAAAACTTCAATAACCCCATGTTGCACCTCAGCAAAACTTGCATGTTAGCCACAATGGGAATTTGCAAATAGCTGATCTCTAAAGCATAGAGTGCCAGATAAGCTCCATTACAGAAGCCATTTAAACAAAAGCACAAGGCACATAAATGCAACACCATCAGACGGTGAGAATTATTCCCAAAAGGATAAAGTGGCTTCATAACTTCATCACAAAACAACGGGACTCCACACCAACGCCCTCCTTGGCTAGAATGTCAGCTAAAAGATTAGCATCACAGCCAACACGGGTCAATGACAAGCAATGGAGGAACGGTTAGTTTCACACAATGGAGTTGCAAGAGACACCTCATTGATCAAATATATTCGAAATTATAACAATTACCTCAAGGCATCTCGTAGCTCCATCTTCATGAAAAAAGGTGAGAGTGCCACCAATCTGTTGTCAAAGTCAGAAATGCACACGACATTAGACGCTGGAGAAATACACAAGATGCACGATGAAAGAGTATACTGTGTACTGACCATGTCACCAAAATAATAAGTTGAGTCGGAGTTTTTTGGGGAAAATCGTAGTAGAACTTGGTCATCCATCCTGATATTGTAAGACCTTCCTCGAATGAAGCCTTCTGCTGCAGAAAATGTTTGTCGCAAATAAGCTTACCAAGCTTTTATGTAGAGAATATGAGTAAGAATTTAAGAAATGCAGAAAAGGTAAATAGATTGCATAATGTGGAGAAAGTATGATAAATTACATGCTACAGGCTCAACAGTTCCCGGTGTGGAGGGCATTCCCGTATCATCGTTAGTGAAATGGGAATTTGAATGTTTTCCCTTCTGGCTTGGAGAGAGAATGTTTGATGAATGAGTAGGCTTCTTGTAGGAGGACAATTCATCTGTTAGCAAGTATATGTCATATTTTGGAAGTTCCTTGCATAAAGTACTTACAAATAAAAAAAATCAACTAAAGAGATAAAATGACACAGCTTCCATAACCATAGGCATGATACCAAAGATAGCCTACTAAAACACTACCATAAAAACATATATAAGTGGATAAAATAAACTAGCCAGAGAAATAGAAATCATTAAGTACATATCATAATAGAACTAAGATCATAAAAACTTTTAGAAGATGCTTGATAGTACATGATAAGCAGATAAAACGTCCTTGGAAGAAATTCCAGTTTCCCAAACATAGCTCACTTAAAAACAACAAAAAAGCAGCATATAGCTCATTTACCCCCACTTGTATCATATGAGACCTCTGCCACAGAGAGCTGAGGTGGCGTCATCCATGAAGGGAAGTTGGAGCGTTCTCCTAGGATATATGGAGCTTCCGCATTTGAGAGCCTTGGTGCAGGAGATTGCAAGGATAAAGAATTTCGAAAAGCCAGGTCAATATTTCCTTTTGTTGGATTATAGGAAGAAACAGATGAGATCTCATCCCTTGAACTCTCATAGCCTTCTTCAACTCCATCAGATATTTCATTGGCTCTAGCCTGCAAAGACAGAAGATATGCTTTAACAGAATAATAGAAAGCCATGATTAAGGTTGAATTGTTCTGCAATTTATTGGTTGAATGAATATGAAGTTCATTTAGCAATTTTGCTTAGTTCCAGCCAAATACGTGAAACTACTAACGACAGTTTAACTAAACCTCACAGAAACCAAAATCCAAAAGTTGTATAACTGCTTACCCATTCAGAGTCCCCATCCTTCTCTTTCCAATATATATCCATTTGAACAGTTGTAACAGGTAAAATCCCTGAAACATTTTTACACAGCCATCTAAGTTTCTCACTCTATTCTTTTGATGTAAATGGGGAAAACGCAGCAAGAATTACCTAACATAATTATTGCCCTTCAAAAGACATTTTTTTTTTTTTTAAAACCTAAAATACTAGCAACAGAATAAAGCTCAAATTCATGAACATCAGAAAGGAACATGGCACTTACGATCCAACAACTCTTTTAGGCCTGATTCACATGGTTGCCATGGTTTTTGGGTTTTTGTGTGCATGCCAGAGAATCAAAGTTTTTCTCTTCTTTTTCTTTATTTTTTTTATTTTTTTACAATAAAAGGAAAGCAATAAATCTAAAATGTTCGCATTGAATTCCAGTAAGAGAGTTTTAAGGAAAAAGGTGACCAATGATATCGATTGTTAAACTTTAGAATGAGTATGACATTGACCCGAAAGACAATAATTATACGTCCAGTAATAGAGGTATATACATCAATAAAAGAATACACTAATATACCATTGATTTGACCTTCTTCACTTAACAAGCCACTAGTTTTCTGAGTGACCCATATCTGCAGCGGAGCACGAGCATCCTACAAGTTAAAGTCTAGCAATAAGATTAACTCCATTTGGAATATAAACCATAAAAAAACCTCTCCCACTCATGCAAACAGTGTAATAGAGAAACCATATTCACCATTTCAGCAACGTAATATAATGTAATGTAATACAGAGAGAGAGAGAGAGAGAGGTCACAATTCCCGGCGGTTGGACAAGAAGTTACAGTCCACCAAGTGAACCAACTTCCAACTTATCACATGCGTGTAACATCCAACCCATCCATAGGTTGGCCCCACCATGAGCATCACTTCGTGAGAAAATCAGCCCCATCCCCTCATTAGGTGGACCACACTTGTATTTTGTTATTTATCAGCAGCTATACACTGTTTTCTAGAGTGTGGCCCACCATATGAGTTGATGTCGTGTGCGCGCACCCATACACCCACACCCAGACACCCACAAACACACATATCTATACACCACCCAACCCCCACCAAGTCACCAACACACCCACCACCACACACATATGTGTAATTCTACAATGTATGTACAATTATTGTACATACGTAACTACACACAATTCTATATGAACCATGCATGTGTGTGCATACCTATAAACGCAATTCTAAATGCATGTCAGTATCATGTCTGAATGTATACGAGTACAAACACACATAATTCTGTATGCATGTATGCACGTATCTATCATTTATATATGAACATACGTACATGATGTATATCAGTATATGTATATGGTAATTTCCTTTTAGAGCTACTAACACACACACATACAATTCTCTATGTATGTACATGTCTATCATGTATGTACAAACTAAAACATATGCATGTATGTATATGTATATGTTAACGCCTTTCAGAGATACTAAAGAAAGAAAGCCAACCAGTTGAATTAGATCCTTTTTGGACCCTCTATTAGAATGGCCGTTCTCCAATACCAGCCAACGTCCACTTAAAGTACTTCTAACATAGTACAGATAACGAATGGCAGATCCTCGGTATGATGGTGGTATAATCTTCGGCAGCTCTGCTCGCACTACATCTGCAGAAAGAGTAGCAAATACAGAATAGGAAGTACATCAGTTAGTATTGAAGTTTAGCTTTAAAAGCTTTAATAAGTATAGGGCAGAGAGCTTAGGGTAAAGCTACTCTGACATTAACCACACTAAACCAGAGACAATTCTGACAGACGATACATGTACAGGTTTCAAATTTGGAATGTTTCAAGACACTAAAAATGAGAACTTTACAATTGTAGATAAAGAACAGCAGAATATTTTACGTGAAAACATAAATAGGATAAGTCAGAATAACCTGAAAAGGGTGATTCTATCTTCTAAGAAATGATAAACAAGTCCTTCAACCACAGGAGGGTTTATCATTGCCTCAAAAAAAAATAATAATAATAATAATAATAATAATAAACGAGTCCTTCAACTTAATATGCTACGAGGATAAGCCATCATAAGCAGTTATCATCAGTGGTAAGAAATTTTCAGAAACTCGTACCAGAAGACTACAATGGTACTACAACTGTGTTATTACACTAACTTTTCTATTTTTAGAATTCAAAACTGATAAATATTTATTACCTTTCAAAAAAAATTATAAATATCTATACTGCCACTGTTATTTGCCAAACGTCTCCCACCATGTTAGTCCTCAGCCCAATGTTTGTTTCCAGTTTGAGAATCTCCTTGGAGTCACATTGATTGTATATACATGAACAGATTTCTAAACAGAAGTCATATGCATGCACCACATAAACCCATTCCCAACAGCCAAAGATCAAGATAGTAAGAAATGAAAGAATCTACAATGATAGAAGAAAAAAAAAGTATCTAAAGAAGCCAGTTATTATCAACTTGTGGTGCAGCAAGGTCAGACCAAATGTAGTGGATGTGGAGATTCTATTTATCTGTTCATTCAGTGAGGAAACAAGAGGCTAGTCAATGTTCTTGGTGATGGTATAACAAACCGAACCCTTAACATCTTTGTTCAATTTATACAAAGAATATCAATTTGTGGAGTCTGCCTTCGTTTGCCTTGAAGAAGAAAAGAAGTCCAAGGTGCCCGCTTATGAAGCATTTTGAGAACCATGGTGTGAATCGGGACATCCTTTGCCTCACCCATAAAATTATATTTTAATAAAAAACCATAAAGCAAGCTCAATGGTTGTTACTTAAAATGAGCGTCTAAACTACAACTCATGCAAGAAATAATTCTCTTTTTTAAGAAACAAAACACTGAGGTAGTCTAATTTGGGTTGTTCTTTCAATATGAATTGTGTAGCAACATCATCAAATCCACAACCAAAAATCATTTCTTAGACAACTTGTAGAGCGGAACTTGATTATCAGCCTTCAACAATAAATGGAAAAGGGGGGAGAGGTGACTAAAGAAAACATTTCAGTAGAATGAACAAGGCAATATCTACAATAAGGCTGTCCTAAAATATATCCAAAAGACCTGACCAGTATTTGATTTAGGTAGGTGATGCTGAGTTCATAGGGTTGGCTTACATGTTTTAGCATACCCAGATGAAATTATCACTTTTGAAACAATGGATGGTGTTGTACAGTCTAAAAACACCTGCTCACCTGCATAGTTCAACAACAAATAAACCAAATAAGCAAAGAACAATCCAAATGACTCAACATGACACACTTATGATGGCTCCAGAGTTCATAAAAGTGTATGCATAACTATGCAGGCTATGACCGTTCGATCGCTACAACCAGACCAAACTCAGCCACAATCATTAATCCAATAGCAATGATATGATGTAGTAAACAAAAGAAATAATTGACTGAAACTGCAGATTTATCAAGTCATATCTCATCTAGAGTTAGCATCGCAATAGTCTGAGTACAACAACACCAAAGATATTTGAGAAATCACTACTCAAAAGTATCTAGAATCTCTCCCTTAAAACAAAACATCAGCTCATCTCTTTACGTTCACAATATTCAAATTTATAAGTTAAATTGAGAAGACACAGAACGCAAAAGCTTTAGTGCAATTTGAACCATACATCCAATCTAATTTCAAACCTTACAAAACTCTTAAAACCAACCTAATTCCCCTTTCTGATAGCCTCCTAGCTACACCTTCTTACTTATGCCCTGTGTTTCCTACCATTTAGAGAACCAGCACCAACTAAACTTGTGACTTAAGTTTCCCAACCAAATTAGGAAACAAAAATGTGACTGGTTTCTTCAAAAAGCTCCCTTCCATGACTTAAACAATAGTCTTCAAAGAAAACGGGCCTGAATTCCTATGAAAAATATGGAAAAAATAGCTATAATAACTATTTCAGGTCCTGCCTAATGAATGGCCAATATCTCGTAGACAACAAGAACTAATAATGACTAGGTTCTTAAATTTGTACATCATATGTCCCTCCACTCTTTTCCTTTGCTGATATTCACTCAATTTTAAGACTTCATTCCTATGTTGCCTTCAGATAGTGTGTCCACAGATAGTTATTTATTTATTTATTTGTTTGGGGGGGGGGGGGGGTCTTTTTGGGAACTGAAACCGGAAAAAACAATAAAGAAGTATTTTGAACTTATGAATTTTCTACGTAACAGGCCAAATCCCAATGCCAAGTCATTTAAATGTCTACTCGCCAAGTAACGATAGGGTCACCTTCCTCTGATGCCTGTGATGTGCCCATTTGCTTTCATAAAAAGAAAGAAACAGGAAGAAAAAAAAAAAGAGCCTAAAATTGCAGAGTATGCTTCACCTTCTACCATGGTTTATCAAATTCCTATGCAAATTTCTCTTTTCAATTGATTTGCAAGCCCATGTTGCATGGTGATGGAAGTTTAGACAGCTTCAACTGTCAGTCTACTTGAGCTACAATTCAAGGTTACTATCATTATAAGTGTGTACTGGAGATGATGACCAAAACAAGAAGTTAAATACACACCTAACACTTTCTATTCCAAACTTCCAATAGAAATAATAAAAGTCAAAAGGCATAAAAAGTACCTCAGATGACCACCAGAAAAGATGTTATGTACATATATTACAGGTAAGCACTCACATAGAGATGGTAAGAAAAGCACAAATCAAAAGATCAAAATGACACCAGAGTAGCTGACATAAAAACATATATTTGAATAACTGATAAAATTCAACTTTTTTTCCTTGGGGTATGTAAGTTGGGTCTGCACTCCAGACTCAATGTCGAAACAAATAGTGCCCTTCAATTCAAGTATTATGATTTTTTTAAGAACCCGTATATTGGTAAGATTTAGAATTTAGAAATAGTAGCTTGATCAATCTCAATGTTTACACGTGAAACTACAAAACAAGCAAACACACAGACCTCTCCTTTGCTTCGATCCAGGTAATGGTTTCTGAGTGGCAAACCACTGAGTGTCCAACTTCTCGACTCCTTTAATTTCGAACTTAAGGTTTTCAATAAGAAGCGAATAGTCATCATTGACTGCATGTTCCATTTCAGATAACTCATTTGCATTATTTGGATTCCAAATCTCAATAGTTGCAATAACCAAATCTCCGGGTCTGTAGACTTCTTTATCCGTTTGAAGTTTCAAAGAAGGAGCAAGCTCCTGTTTGAGAATACCAGCTGATTGACCGTCCTTCCTGTTGTCATACGAAGAAGATCCCCCACCTCCAAAAAAGGAGAATCCTCGAGAAACCTTTGGTGGCATTTCCTCAGTGCAGAATGTCCATCCAAATGTCTTGGCGTATTGTCACAGAGGGTGAATCATGTAAGGGCCATTAACACTTATATGTTCCAAGCTTGCAATGGAAATGACACATCATACCAGCATGCCCACCTGCCAGTGCTGGAGTTAGTTTATAAAAGCCAGGTGAATCATTTATGACATCAAAATAAATGGGATAGGCATAAGAATGTTTAAAAATTACCCACAGTCAGTAATGCCTCAGTTCAAGAAAAAGAAATACTCACCACCAATTGATGATATAAAAGCATAGAAATACCCATGTTGAGGCATTTCAATGCAGATTAAAGAGATGCAGCCTGCCTAAATTGAGTTGGAAATAAAAGGCCCTCGATCTGTCAACAAGAACCATTGGTGACTCTATGAATGCATGTTATTCAGTTTTCTATGACTTTAGCACTGATGTAAAAAAGAAAAAAGAAAAAAGAAAAGAAAAAGAAAATTTATCTATTTAAGCATGTTTAATTCAAGTATCTCCCTTAATTGCAGATAAGCAATTGCGAACTATGCATGCACATGTGTGAGATCTAAGATGTTCATCAGCTGAGACTGGGGTGACTCGTCAAGTGGCCACAAGTGTATGGAGAAACAAGGGACTGATAAAAGAAAATAGCTAAAGGTCCACATTCAGCGTACATGTGTGACCCAGCTGATCAGTTGATCAGCATGACTTCCAAGCCAAGACACCTACAAGGCAAGGCCCAGCTAATGAACCATCAATCTTGCACACGCGGGACACAATTGCACATATGCCTGCATATATTAATAAGTGTCGAACTTTGGATTAGACTGATTGAGAAAAACATTAAGGCATGAGACAAAGGTATCATAAAATTGGTTAGGATTCATGCCAAGAAAGTCAGCCATTAAGGCTATTTTCCTACTTAGACAGCTGATGAAGAAATATAGAGAGAGGAAGAAGGATCTCCACATGGCCTCCAAAAGGGGAAGAGAAAGGCCCAAAAGGACGTTAATGGAGGTAGTGAAAAAAGACACAATGACTTATAGTTTAATTGAGGAAATGGTCCTTGATAGATCGGAATGGCGGACCAGGCTTCGTGTAGCCAACCCCAATTAGTAGAAATAAGGCTTAGATGACGACGACGACAATGATGATATCAATGCACGTATGATTAGCAATCTCTCTCTCTCTCTCTCTCTCTCTCTCTCTCTCTCTCTCTCTCTCTCTCTCTCTCTCTCACACACACACACACACACGCACACACACATGTCACGCACGCTCATGACCATACCCACACATTTGACATAGAGAGAGATTGTTTGTACTGAGTGCCACCATGGAAACAAAGTTGGCTAATCCTAGCTAGAGATGTTCAAATTCCGAACAGAATTATAGCTAACACATGGCTTTGAATTTACACACAATTGCCATAAAATGCAATAAAATTATTTCATACAACAAACCGGATCTTTTCTCAGTATCAAAACTGCAGCATCTCGTAACTTGGAAATTTCGAAAGAAACAAACGAAAATTCAAGTACTCCTATAAATCAAACCTACAGATCTAGAAATATCCAAACACGCAACAGATCGCCCACTACTGCAAACTCGGATATCCGTATCTATCATCTAATAGAAATGTGAATTCGGAAATATGGGTGCTGGAAACCCTAGAATTACCACTGGAGACGGTTTCTGAGAGTGTTGGGAGATCCGGATCGCCAAATGGTCGAATTCGTGGATTCGGGTCGGAACGAGTTTAAATCGTGCACAATTTCAGCTCGATCCGAGGAGAATCGGATTCGAAATGGAGAGAAATCGCGCAGAAATGGAGAGAATTCGAAAATGAGATTCAGATCTCAAAATTACTAACCCCTAATTTTCGGATATCAGAAATTTAAAAAAAATGACGAAAATAAAGGACTGAGGAATGCAGAGAAAGGAGCAATCACGTACCTTGGAAGCGAGACGCGCACCTCTCTCTCTCTCTCTCTCTGATAAAAAAAAAAAACGAAACTGGAATCGGACGCTGCTTTCTTGGAAAAGCGTTTCGCAGGAAGTTCCGGAGCTGGGAACTTAGGTGGGGCCCACCGTGATGTTTCTTAGAAATCCACCCCGTCCATCCGTTGTTTGAGCTCTTTTTAGGACATGAGACTAAAAACGAGCCAGGTAAAAGACTCAAGTGAGCCACACTAATGAACTGTTGAAACGTCCCTGGTTCCACAGTGATGTTTATATGCCGTCCATAATGAACTGAAAACAAAAATATTGGCCTCATTCAAAACTTCTATGGCCCCACGAATATTTCAACTGTCAATGTTAAATTCACATTTTCGGACCACTTGGGTCCTGGATCCGGCTCATTTTTTATCTCATGTCCTAAAATAAGATCAAAATACGGATGGACAGGATGGATTTCTCACAAACATTAAGGTGAGCCCCACCTAAGTTCCAGCGCAGGAACTTCCTGCGTAGCCTTTAGGCAGGAAATCCGCGTCCACCGAGGGACTTTAACTGCAATAGCTCTAGGTTGTGGCTCTTTTACTAAAAGTCCAATTTCTCATCTGGTTCATCAATTTTGGCCTTTTGATAAGAAATTAAAAATTTATCGTCGTGGATGCCCCTCCGACCTATTACCCCTGAGCACCATGATCCACCTGCGGCACAGTGGATTCCCCCTGTGCACATGGTGGTCAAAGGGGTATTCTTGACTGTATAAATTTTCAATTTCTCGTCCAAAGGCCAAAAGAGATGAGCCAAACGAGAAATTGGACTTTTAGTAAAAATAGCCACACCGCAGGGCTATTACAGTAAAAATCCCGTCCACCGGAATCGTCTACCACGCCTGTTTTACGCAGCGCGTAAAACACCTTCTCTTTGGGATCACCGTCCATAAAGTGTAAACCCTTATTTTCACCGTACAAACAAAAGATTAGACAGATAAAAAAAACTGATATGGATCACACCAGTGGGAAAAATGTAAATTTGTGGCCCACCTGAGTTTTGGACCAGGATGATTTTTGTTTCTTCCCTGATACCTGATGAACGAATTTGACGAAATATACACACCATGTTAGCACCACACAACCTTCCCTGTGGTG
The DNA here is from genome assembly GCA_003013855.2 of Liriodendron chinense. NCBI lineage: Eukaryota > Viridiplantae > Streptophyta > Magnoliopsida > Magnoliales > Magnoliaceae > Liriodendron > Liriodendron chinense. Next base: position 4,790,010 of record PVNU02000773.1, on the reverse strand, counting down.
TGGCCCACTTGAGTTTTGGATCTCCCTCGTGACTGGGCTCATGTCCTAAAATGAGGAGACGAAACAGATGGACGGAGTAGATATCACATAAACATCGTAATTGGCCCCACAAAGCTTTGGGTTACAGGGGAGACAGGCAAGTCGCGCTTCTTAGTAGAGACAAAGAGTAACCGTGCGGACGTTGCACACGTACGCGGGATCCAACCCATTCGTCAGGTGAAGTCCACCATAATATTCGATGGATGAAAGAAAAAATAAATAAGGAATCAATATGTTCGACTCATCTGACTAGCCATGTGTGAACTTCGAATGTGGGCCGTTGATCAGCTTTTCTAACAATCCGTTTTAATCACACATCTGTGTCCATGTGTGATTAGTGGGATGCCTGGTTTTTAATGTTCACGGTGAGTGGGCCCCACTAATGAAAGTCTTAGTGTCGCTTGCACATGTGACTTTTTGACACGTGCTGTGAACAATCCATTGGTCACATGGGCCCTACGCATACATTTACTCGTACATTGGTTTCAACGGTGTAGCTCTCTTGATGAATGGACCCTCCTGCTTCCAGATGATATTTTATTACTAGGACTGCAAGAGGGACCCACAAGTGGAAAATAAAAACATTGTATATTAAAGTAAACATACAACCGTTGTATGATGATTTGACCTTCTATTCGCAGCACAAATGCCTGGTTTTGGCCGTTCATCAGGTGGCTCCCACCGCGAGGATACCTGGTTCAAGAATCAGACCCACCCATATTCAAATTGGAAAGTTTTTTTTTACACTTGGACATGATACACGTGGCACATATTTGTGGGGCGGCTTCGGTGGATCCCCATATCCGCTGAGGTGGGTGGATCAATGTATGTCCTTTACATCCATGCCGTTCGTACATTTTGAAAGTTATTTTAGGGCATGATCCCAAAAATAAAGCAGGAACTAATTTCAGGTTGACCGCGCCATGGTGATTGGCTTTTAAGGCTAAAAAGTTTCGAATTAAGCGCACCAAGTCTTCCTAACCTTATCAATAGGTTGGATGACGGCTCCAAGCAGTCTTTAATGATCGGTATTCACTCACCACTGTTTCATATAGTGTGGTTCACTTGAGATTGAGATGTAGTGTAGTTCACTTGAGATTCGGATCTACTTCATTTTTTAGATCATGCCCTAAAATGAGCTTTCAAAATGAATGAATAGAATGAATATAAGGAGCATACATCACAGTGGGCCCGACAGTCAAGAATAAAAATAATACCAATGGATAGTTTTCAATTTTTACCATCATCCAGTTAGATGATCATATAAAGATAATCATGTAATTATACTTTTCTCTTGTTAATGGTATATCTAAAAATGATAAACATAATTCAAACGGTTTAATTTAAATTGCTTTATGCCATGCATATAAATTTTTTGTAAGTTCAAAGTGCATGTCTAATGATCACACAGCTAACGTGTAGAACTCTAATGTGTCTCCTTAGCACCTGAACCTAAGACACAAGGGCAACTTTCAATCAATACAAAATCTCAAAATCCTGCTTGTGACGTAAGATTTTCTTTATGTGTTTTGAGGCATATCTTCCAATGATACACTTTCACTTCATGGAGCTCACCTGTGATGTGCACGCGGAATCCAAATTTTGCGTACAATCAATTACCACATCCTTGGCGCACATAAAAAATCACTCCGACCCCAAAAATAAGTTAGAAGTAACATGTCACATGTAAAAGTTTTGGTAGTAGGCATTATTAGAGGTAGGCACAAACCAAACCAACTCAAAAGCTTGGCTCGAATTGGTTCAAAAAAGCTCGGCTTGGATTGGTCCGAATGGAGGTTTAAACCAAACCAAGCCTCCAAGTCAAGCTCGTTTGAAAAAACAAACCAAGCTCAAACTAGGGCATTACTGGCTCGGCTCGGCACAATTTGATTCACCTCGGTTTGATTTGACTCGGAGATTATAAGCACAATGTTTATGTGGTGTGATCCACTTGAGCTTTGGATATGATTCCATTTTGGGATCATGTCTCAAAATGATATGTAAAACAGATGGACAGCATGGATAATACATATACATGATGACATAGATGATACATAATACATATACATAAATGCACTCTGTTTCCTTGCACTTGTAAAATTATACTTCTGTACTTTTGTTTGGAAAATACTCTTACCTGTCTATTTTGAAGTTGCACTCCTTTGAAGGATGTTAAACATCATATATATGTTTGTACTTTTTTTTTTTAACTTTTTAAATTCTTTTCTAATTAAATAAACAAGGAAAAAAAGAGCCACTACTTGTTTGAACTCGGCTTGGCTCGGTTCAAAATCTTCAATCAAACTGATCCCGGCTCAAACTAGATTTTTTTGGAGCAAACCAAACTCGGGCCGCATGGGTCGGCCCGAAACCCAAACCAAACCGATCCACAAACTGCAGTGGTATAAAAACAAGCCAAACCAAACTAGGGCTAACTCAGCTCGGCCCGGATCGTTACCCACCTCTAGGCATTATCCTTCATAATGTGGTCATTGTTCCTTATGGTGTTGCCCACATAGGCCACAAATGAGGTTGGATTTTGGATCATAAGGCTAACATGGCAGGAAAGCCTAGATGTACAGTCAATATTGCATATGCAGAAAATGGTGGGTCTCACATAGCTTGAACACTCTACACGCATAAGAAAAATGAAGAAACACTCTAAACACAAAAAAAAAACTTTAAACACCCACAAACTCTAATAAAACCCTAAATGTTTGAAAAGACTAAAAAACACCCCCAAAAGCCTAGAAACATAAAGAAATTCCCCCAAAACACACAAAAACATCCATACAGCCCAAAAACACAAAGAAACACCCACAAATGCCTTCAAATACTGGGGAAAAAAGCACCCGAAAGCACTCAATAATACTAAAAGAATTAGAATCACCAAGAAATACCAAAAAAAATTTAATCAAGAAACACCCAAATCCTTTGGAGACACCAAGAAACAACTAAAAACACTAAAAAAATGCTCAAAATACTAAGAAACAATTAAAAATAAATTCAAAAATACCCAAAAATACTCGTAAACACTTGAAAACATTCAAAAACACTCATAAACACCAAAAAATACCCAAAAACACAAAGGCACTAAGCAACAACTATAAACACCAAAAATATCAAAAAGTGTTAAGAAACACTAAAAATGTTAACAAACATCCATAAACACTAAAGAAGCACCCACAAACACCAATACACATGCACAAACACTCAGAAACACCTAAAAACATCAATAAATACCTAGAAACATTCAAACCCCCAAAAAAACAAAAACACTCCAAAACATAAATGAAACACTCATGAAAATAATAAACACCTAATAATATTAAAACATTCATAAATACCTAAAAACATAGAAAAACACATGAAAACACTAAAAAATAAAAAGAACACCCCAAAACACCTAGAAGTACAAAGAAACATTAAAAAGAACCACAAAACTCCCAAAAATACTAAAATCATACAAAAGCACCCGAAAACATTAAAAAAAACACCTACAAATTTTCTAGAAACACTAAGAACACCCCACACACAAAAAAAAAAACAAAAGACACCCATAAACACCTAGAAATACCAAAAAACACCCAAAACATCTAAAAAGTGCCAAGAATGACAAAAGAATGGAGTGAGATAAATTTTATGTGAGTATAAAATTATACAATAGGAGTGGCCTTTGATATGTGAATCACTCAGTAGAGCGCTAGACATGTGGATGGAACAAATTTATACATCACCCTACCACATGTCCAATAGAGCTACTTGAATAATATCCATCACACTATCAAAGTTTCACTTGGTAATAATCAATATCTTTGAAAGTTTGAGGGAGACATTGCCTGCAGGCCTTGAGCATAAGAAGTTCCTATGATCGGAAGCTAGATGGGGTCCACCATAATGTTTGTGGGAAATCCACCCTATCCATCTATTTTGCCAACTCATGTTAGGAAATGAGCCCAATAATGAGTTAGATCCAAGACTCAAGTGGGCCACACATCAAGAAAAAGTTGGAGGGAAATGCCTATCGTTGAAACCTTCCTAAGTCTATCATGATGTTTATATACCATATAAACCGTTCGTAAGGTCATTCTCACTAGGGTGAACTAAAAACACAAAAACATTAACCTAATCCAAAACTTCTTCAACCCTGCAAGGGTTTCAATGATGGGCATTTTATCACCATTGTTTCCTATCATGTGGTCCATTTGAGTTTTCGATTTGCATCATTTTTGGGCTTATGTCCTAACAAAGCTAGCAAAATGGATGGACGGGACAGATTTCTCATAAGCATTACGGTGGGCCCCAACTAACTTTCGAGCATAAGGACTTCATGTGATCAAGGTGACAAGCAATCCAGGTCCAAGTTGGAGGAAAGTACATTGCCTGCAACACCCCCACTAGAGACATCCCTGGTGGCATATTGTGACCTAAGCTCTATGGGCCCACCATGATGAATGTGTTTTATCCACGTCATCCACCCCTTTTTGCCCGCTTATTTTGGGGATGAGCCCAAAAATGAAATAAGTCCAAAGCTCAAGTGGACCACATCACTAGAAATAGTGGGGACAATGACACTCACCGAGGACCCCTTAATTAGGTTTACTATGATGTTTATTTGCCAATTGCCATTCAACCTACTCATAAGGTTACATAAACCTGGATGAAGGGAAGAACTCATTTGGATGTTTGTAACTAAAATGCACTAGAATCCAAATCACATGGGAAATAAAATCGTTGCAAATTGGAATTCTCATTATATTTGAATGCCTATAATTAAAATAGATCGGAATTCAAAAATTATGTTTTGATACTTGTAATTAGAATGCATTAAGAAAATTAGTTTTAATACCCAAATTATATATGTGACATTTGACATAACAACTACAATAAGCCCATTGAAATATATATTTTGGAAAAAAAGAAATCATGATCCTTGATTAGGCCATAAAAATGGGTTGACTTTTGAAAATCATTTGCATACAATTCTCATCCTTTTTGAGAGGGGAGCGGATTAAGTGTGGCCTTGGCTTCACCCAACACGGTGCAGCCCTGACATTGTCAGATTTGATTAGTTCAACTCATGAAAGTGTTTGCACATGCCATAGATGGTGTTACCACAAGCCCGCATGTGGAGAGAGTACTTTGTTTGGAGACTACTTCTTATTGACTCCCTATGAGAGAACAAGCTTAATTTTTGTATCGATAATCTAATCGTGATGGCATCTTATCTGATAAGATTAACAAAGAACAATTAAAACAATTCTAATTCTTGAATCATTTAGAAATCAAATAAAATGATTCACAAAACTCAAAGAACATTTCGCTAGCGCCACCTGTTGAATGACCCACATCATTCTTAGGCTGGAATAAGTCAGGTGTGGCAAAGTCATGAGGGATTAGGAAATCGAAAACCTTCAATTAAATTCGCCATTGCATAACTCTAATTAGAGATTCCACATTCTACATTGAAAATCCCTAATTTAGAAATAAAAAAACCACAATTACATTCTCAATTTTACAACTTTAAATACCATTTTGACATTCAAAAAAATCAAGGTACTTTTCTTTTACAAACACACACACACACACACACACACACACAGGGAGGGAGCAAATGAGACAAAAGTGAGTGAGAGACCAGAGAGAGGGAGAGCCCGACTCACGGTAACAGCATGTGCGGCACGTGTGAGTGCTCCAATGGGCTGGACGAATCAAACCTCACCACAGTGCTCCTATGGGCTGGATGAATCAAACCTCGCCACATCAAGGCCGCCCCGTGTTGAGTGAAGCAAGGGCCCAAGCTGTTCATGTGGGGTGATGTGTTGGGGCATTGTGGTGCCCACCTTGATGTATGTTTTTTCATATCCATGTCATTCATATGTTTTCCAACTCATTTCAAGGCATGAACCCAAAAATGAAGCAAATCTGAAACTCAAGTGGACCACACCACAACAAATGCCCACAGTTAAAAGCTTCTCAAGGAGCCATTAAAGTTTTACATAAGTCCGTGTGACCTTATCAACGGGCCCATAAAGGTTTCATAAGTAGGATATCATTATCTCCATTGTTTCATGTGGTGGAGTATGGTTTAGCTTCAAATTTAGGGCGCGACTTGGGTGAGACCTGGGAACCAGCAATGTGGGTGGGACCCTAATCGTAGGAGCCCACCTCTATGCATGAATTGTATATCCATGCCGTGCATCTTCTTGTCTGTCTTATTTGCCATGGTACCAAAAATGAAGCAGATTCAAGTTTTGGGTGGACCACACAATAAGAAACATTGGTTAATGACCATTAAAAACCTTTTGTGAGCCACAAAAGTTTTCTATCAACCTGATATTTGTATTTTCCATTCTTCCCTGTCCGGGACCTTATCAACAGATTAGATGGTCAATAAACATTATGGTGGACTCCAAGAAGTTTTTAATGGTAGTTATTCAATGAACACTGTTTCCTATGGTGTGGTCTACCTAAAACTTTCACCTACTTCGTTTTTGAGACTACACCCTATAATAAACTAAAGAAACATATGAACGGCATGGATATACAAAAAATACATCCAGGTGAGCCCTACGGTCAGGGTCTCACCCACATCACAGGTTTGGGCGCCTCACCCAAGTCGCGCCCCATAGTTAGGGGTTTTGTTTTTTTCTTTTTCTTTTTTACACATGCACCCTACACCCACCCATGCACTCAGGTCGTATGGGATTTCACCACATAGGGAAATCAAACCCTGAACCCTTGTTGAAACTCCTTGAGATTTTAGGGTACATGCCTAGAATGAGCTGGATGGACAACATAGATATAAAACATGCAAACCCCACTGGGGCCTACAGCGCCCAACACATCACCACACCACTGCATGGGGGTGGTGAGGGCAAAACCACCCAGATTGCCTAGTGTAGAACACAGCTTTGACATTAGTGGCTAAACTCTATAGCCCCCATCACGATGTATGTGTTTTATCTAAATTGCCAATGTATTGTTGTGCGCCCAAAAACGAGGCCTATCCAAAACTCATATCGAACACATCATACGAAACTATGGAGATTAAGGCCCATCATTGAAAACTCCTTGGGCGCACAAAAGTTTTGGACCAAGCTGATATTTGTGTTTTTCCATTGGAATAAGTTGGAGGCAAATAAACATCAAAGTAGGCTGAGGAAGATTTCGACTGTAGGCGTCCGTATCTCTGCTCCTTCCCTTGATGTGGTCCACTTGACCCTTAGCACCGCTAATTTTTGGGCTCATGGTCTAAAGTATTCTTAAAAAATTGAATGGATGGCATGGATAAAACACATGCATCATAGCCCACCCACATAGTTTTGCCACCTATACACATTACCGAAGTTGGTGCTGTGTTCTACAGCTCACCTGTCAACCATCACACTTTGCCAGAGGATCAGGTAACCGCCATCCATTTGCACGCTTTCAACCGAATAGTTAAGGTCAGCGACTCTCCGTGGCATATTTAGTGCCATGGTCCATCAGTTGCAGGCCCACCAAGTGGATGGTCCGGATCACCAAACTCATTCTATGCATGCACAATTTTTGTTGGGAGTCCACAACGACTGGCTGACTCCAGCATGCATCAGAGTATATAACTTCTTATATTAAAGCGTGCATGCATCCTTTTTGAATGGGGCAAATTGCCATTAATGCCGTTTGCATGCAATCTCATCTTCAATAATTGAGATTTTTAAAACCATGCTTCGGTCACGGATCGCAAGCGCGCGAATCGGAATCAGAACTATGTAGGGGACGTTTGGGCGGCAGTACCATAAGCTATGATGCAAATCACTTTTCCCGCCAATTTGTCAAATGCGTGGAATATCCTATCGGTACAAAAGGTGGACCACACCATGATAAGCATCTAATATGAAAATCAGACCGATCTACAAGTACAACGATACACGCCTGAGTGATGGGTAGATATGACTTAATGTACCAGTGTAGACCACCCAACGATTTCGTCGGTCTTATTTTTGTACCAGATGATCATCACAGTGTGGCCCACACTCAGTAGGGATCAGATATTCCACATATCTGAAACATTGGTGGGAAAAAGATAGGTGTATGTATCCTGTCATTTCTATTTGTAGAGAAACACTCCAGTGAGCACTACAAGTTACAGTGATCTTAGCTGCATTGGGACGCATAGACAGTCCAATCCATTGATCATTAGGTTCAGAGCTCATTTTATGGGCTATCATGCAAACATTATGCCCATCTAGCAACCTTAACAGTCTTATCAATAACATTTAATATTGATGGTCAGGATCATTTAAACACAAAAAATAGGTCCAATCAACAATTTGATTCGTGTATTTGTATGGACCATCATGGATTGCTTATGACCGTAAAAGATCATTTTTGTTAGGCAATCCTGGCCATCTCATCCATGGCCCAGAAAAAGGATGGCTACGAAAGAAGTAAGGGCAAGTTCAGGATGGATTGGATCATCTGATTGGTGTGCTTTTCTACCCATGAAATGGGTTCTGGATTTGGGTGGACAATTCAGAAGGATCGAATGGACCGTCAAAATGACCCAAATGCAATTAGGAGCACTATCCTAATCGTCCAATATTTGGAGTAGTTCTTTCTTATATGTAGATTGTCATATCTTTTTTCAATCCTTTTATCACCAATCAATGGTTAGGATCATCAAACTAATGGAGACAGATTTTTGGGCCCTACTTATCAATCGACTGGAGGCATTGGATGATCGATTTGGGTCAACCCAGAGATGAACCCTGATTAAATTGCTGCGAAGGTTTAGGGTGACCCCATTTTTGGCTTGTATGAAAAGCAAGATCGGCTGATCCAAACTGTTAAATGGGTTGCAATTGAGCTACCGAATTAGAATGGAAACAAGCCAATCGATCTGTGTTTATGTAATCGATTAAGATCAAAATTTAGGTGTGGCCCATGGCAGTTTCGGCAGCCAATTCGAATGCATAATGACCGAAGGTGTGAAGAACATTTTATATGCCTAAGTATGGATAATCCTTGATTAATTTCAGCTAAAACTAAATGTATTTGAGTGTTTTATATTGTGACTCTCAATTAATCCTAACTATCCAATAGTGATTATCAAATCAATGGTTACAAATAAAGCCGTACATTGTCCAAATTCAATGGAAAAATAGCACAATTAGTGTCTTTAATTTGCTAGTGAGACACACAAATCACAAAAGTAGTGTCATCTGCAAGAGAGATTTTCGGGTTATGCTCCATCTACAATTGGGTTGGTGATTTGGACGTTGCCAATGTATTTTTTCTTTTTTTTTGTAATAAGAAAAACTTTGTGATTCTATGTTGATACTCACGCACCAAAAAATTTCATACACATGTTGCTTCTTGGTTTCACTTTTGGCCATGTGTAGTGTGTGCAGGCATGTCAGAACTGACTGTGTGGTTCAATTCCAATATCATGGTGGGTCCACATAGCACTGTCCAATAGCTACTTGCTACGGACAATGTCGGTAATGTTTTTTGAATTTTTTAGTAGAGTTAACATGTCTTTTAAAAAATACAATATCCATACGCAAACAGTATAAGATGGTAGGCGGTGGGTTTTAGAAAGGAGTTTAAAAGCTTATTTCTGGAATTCAACAAACATATAGGTGTCTATATGGCATTGTCTCTCTTTTTTTTCTGGTTCCTTTTTTTAGTCATGCTTCTTAGCTGCGCAATGCACCCACATGGTTAGTCACATGATGCACCCACCCATTGGTGGGGTTAGCATCTCCTTAGCATTACAATCTTGAGACCTGCTGTTGAAACGCCTAGGCATCTTTCGACCGGGCTAGCAAGCGAGATACAATACACTCACAAGAGTTTCCAACAATGAGCTAAGGGATCAAGTGCCCATGTATTGTGAGTGGGTGTGATTAAAAAGTTAAAAAGAAAAAGAAAGAGAAAATCTACTCTTAAAATAAATCGAATTGCATATTGTGTAACTCAGCCCACTATGAATGCATGTGGTCTATCCATGCTGTTCATCTGTTTTTCAAGCTCATTTTAGGGGTTGAGCCCAAAATCGAAGCATATCAAAAGCTCAAGTGGAACATACCATGGAAAATAGTGGAAATGATGATTTCCACTATTTAAACCCTCCTCAAGCCTAACATGATATTTATTTGTCATCTAACCTGTTCATAAGATCACAAAGACTAAGGATGAAGGGAAATCAGAAATTATGAATGTAAAGATATGGATGAAGGGAAAACACAAATATCAACTTGATAGCTAACTACTGTGGGCCCCAATAATTTTTTAATAGTAGACTTTCAATTTACACAATTTCCTAAAAAGAGAGAAAGAGGTGCTGCACACTTGTTAGTGTCATTTGTGCCAACCAGAACTTAACCCACGATTTATTGCCCTTTCACCTTACACCACTCATCTAAACTTCCTGGGCCATAGAAGAATTAACCCACCTCATTAGTGTCATTTGTGTTTTCCTTTCATCCAAGTCCGTGTGACCTTATGATGAGGTTTGATGGAAAATAAACCTCATAATGGACCTTAAGAAGTCTTCAACGATAGTTGTTCAATCCCCACTACTTTTTGTGGTGTGGTCCACTTGGATGTGCCTCATTTTTGGATTCATGGTCAAGAATGATTTAAAAAAGGTGATGGATGGTGTGGATCTAACACATAAATCATGGTAGGGTCATAGAAGTTTCACACCTTAAAAATTGTATTGTGCAATACGCAATCATTTGAGGGGAGAGAAACTCAGCCTTTTTTGCGAGTTGGTGTCGATGTGGATCATCGAGAAGCCACGACATCAACACAGACGATCTACACTATTCGTTATACATGAATTCTCACATAAAGGCATATTAGACTTTTTTTTCTTCCCAATTGTACCATTTTTTTGGTAATATAGTGTATTATGAGAAATTTTTAGATAAGAATAATAATTATTTACCTTTGTAATAACATCATTCTTCCAAGATGATGTTGATAGGATTGTATTCCTACCCTAAATACAAGGAAAACATAAAAATTGTAGGGCCACCTTAATGTATGTGACTTATCTATTCCATTCATCCCTTTCACAAGCTCATTTTAGGGGATGAGCTGAAAAATGAGGCATATCCGAAGCTCTAGCAGACCACACCATAGGAAACAGTGGTATTTGAACTACTACCATTGAAAACTGTTGAGAGGCCAAACAAGTTAGATGACAAACAACAACCAATGTGAGCCATAGGAAGGAAACAACTTTTAACGGTAGATGTCTTTAGGACCATTTTTTCCTATGGTTTGGTCCACTTGAGTTTTGGATTTACTTCATTTTTTCACTCATGCCCTATATTTTTATGGTAAAATGGGTGGATGGTGTAGAGAAGTCAACATACATCACGGTGGGGCTCAAAAAATTAAGGCCATCTTAAGAGGTTGTTTGATTTTCTAAACCCTTAGGTAAACATAGGGAAGTTATATATTATTAGCTTTTTTAGTATGTTCGCCAAGATACGGAGATCCATAAGTATTTTCTCCTCCAAAATTAGTCCTTAGAGGGTAGACACTTTGACCGTAATCAACTGCCTAGATTAGATTTCCTTTTTTTTTTTTTTTTTTTTTAGTTTATTGCCATACTTTTTCAAAGCTGTGATCAAATGGTTAGGATGATATGACAAAAGTGATGATTTAGAACACAAAGTAACCCAAGAGACAAAAGCATCAAATAGTTGATTTGACCTTTTAATAAAAATAATCCGAACCATCTCTTGTATAAGTGATTGGTTGGATGGTTGTAGCCATAAGCCATCCAATCAGTGTTAGTTTTATATTGTAAACCATGAAATGTGTGATGGATTCAATGGACAGCCCGGCTAAATTACTTGGACTGTCTGATTGTCCCAGGGCAACTAGGCGTAATATATAGCATACAGCGCTCCATCAACAATGGATCATTTTTGGCCGTATAGTATCAAATTATAAAAATGGGCCGCTTAAATTAGAAAAACACCAGGTTTTAAAGAGAAACCTTCATGCAGGCCGGGCATAATTACAAACTGTACTATTTATAATAAAAAGTAGAAAGAAAGGATAATGCATCAATGTTATGGATCATCAGCCTTATCCAAGCAATTACAGTAACATAATGACAAGCCCCCATGTCGTACTCATACCGGAACTGGGTTGACCATCACCATTGTGATGCGTTCTTTGATCTCACGTGTGGAATTGGTGTATGCGTCATGGTGCACGTACAAGACTTCAATTACACGTGCAAGGTTGACGGCTCGCATGATCACAGCCATGGGAACAGGTGTCGGTTTAAGGCATTCCTTATTAACTTATCTCTGTGCGATTGCAACCATATCTCGGAACTTGTTGCACGTCTCTGCATACGAGGTGCCATGCTCCCTCATGTAGCATTGCATTGCGGAAGCAACGTGAAATCTCTTTTGCTCGAGCTTCACATGTTGTTATAACAAGCAAAAAGAAAAAAAAGGAAAATGTCAGCTGATTTCGGGACTCTTCACATGTGGGACTCAAGTGGTCCACTAGATTCGTAGGGCATGTTGTGGATGGATCATATCTCTTAAATTGGCATTGATCAAGTAATCACAGTCATTCATTTGATGACTATCAAATTGATGGGTAAAAGTTAAATGTTAAATGGTCGAAATTCCATAGATAGACAAAATCAAGGGTCATTATCATATTCTTAGTGTACGTAATTTCTGGGTTATGCTCCATCCACATCCACAGTTGGGTCAGTTATTTGGATAGCCTGGATTGCTTTACAACTATGCTATAGTCCACTGTAGATACACCCATCTTTTCTGCAATTTGGTGATCAAAAGTAGACAATGGGTGTATTTATAAGTAAGAGTGGGTTTTATTAGTAGTTCTCTTCTTTTACAAGCAATTGATACACACACACACACATACACACACACACACGATGCGGTCTAGGTCGAGCTGTGTGGGCCCCACTTTGATGTTTGATGAGCATCCACACCAGGCATTTGATGGATCCCCTATTGTTTATGGGATATCCAAAAAATCAGCTGGATCTGGAATTCAAGTGGGCCATACCAACTGAAAGAGTGCGAAATCATGCCCACAATATCTAAAAGCACTTGTTGGGGCCCACCTGAGTTTTGAATACGGTTGAAAGTTGGTGTGACTTCCTGTTTAAGTGGGACATGCACAATGGATGGTCTGGATTTCTCAACCACATCTCATTCAATCCTATAAACGATCATAAAGTTTTCAATGGGTAGATATCCACTCTTAACTGTTGTCATTGGTGTGGCCCACCCAAGCCATGGATTGCCCTGCGTTTTGGGCCCATGGCCCACCATGGAACGGTGCATCGGACTGATGGTGTGGATGGCCATTACACATCACAGTAGGGCTCACACAGCTCGACCGCATAGTACCATTTCCCACACACACACACACACACACACATATATATATAGAGGAATGATCACTTGCGCACTGATGTGCATGTAGCTATTTGCACACAAGGGTATCTTACTTCCAGCAGAAACCTTTCTTTGGACTCTTTCTTTCACAAGATGTGTTGATGTCACTTAATTATGTGGGTTCCGCCATAATGTATATGTTATATGCACATCGTCCATCCATTTAGTGATATCATTATAGATCATGGGCCCAAAAGTAAGGAAGATCTAAAGCTCAAGTGGACTATACCGCAGAAAGCAATGGGACAATGACACCTACCATTGGAGCCTTTTCAGGGCCCACCATGATGTTTATTTGCTATCCAACCTGTTGATAAGGTCACACAGACCTAAATAATGGTAAACATAAATATCAGTTTGATCCATGACTTCTTCAGACTCCAAAACGTTTTGGGTGGTACGCATTCAATCCCACAGTTTCCTGTGCTGCGGTCCACTTGATCATTTGATCTCCCTCATTTTTTAGCTCATTGCCTAAAATGATTTTTCAAAATGAAGGAATGATGTGGATAAAACACATACATCACAGTGGGCCCCACAAAGCCCTTCACGGTACTGTCTGCCTCGTCCCGGTGGGGGTAATACCCAATCCGGCACTGCCAGCTTCTTCTCTTAATTAGGAGCCCAAACAGTGTAGCCTTGGCGTGGGGCCAAACTTGATGTATGTATTCTATATCCACACCGTCCATCTATTTTTCCATATCATTTTAAGGCATGAACTCAAAAATAAAGAAGATCAAAATTTCAGGTGGACCATATTATAGGAGACAGTGGTGATTGAACACTCCACCATTAAAAACTTCCTAAGCCCACAGTAAGGTTTTTATAATTTTTATATACTATCTAACTTGTTGATAAGGTCTGATAAACCTAGATGAAGGGATAAAACAAATGCCGGCTTGACCCAAAACTTTTGTACCCCATTAATGGTTAATCACCATTTTCATGCAGCCACTTGAATTTTCAACGGTGGGTATTCTCCTACCCACCTTATCATGCCATGCATCCCACTTTAATTTTGGATCTGCCTATTTTTTAAGTCCATTGGTTGACATGATCTGGCCAAACGAATGGACTGGGTGGATTTCTCACAAACATCACAGTGGGCCGTACCCACTTCCATTGCCAGACATTCTTGGAAAGGCTTTAATAGGCAATCTGGGTCAAGGAAGCTGCTTGCGCGGTATACCATACACCATCTATGTCAATGATGTGTTGACGTCACTAAGGTTTGTGGGACCTACTATAATGTATATGTTATATCTGCATCATCCATCTATTTGATAAGATTACTTTAGGGCATATGCTAAAAAATGAGGCAGATTCAAAATGTAAGTGGACCACACCATAGAAAGAGGTGGCGATTGAATGCCTGCCATTAAAAGCTTCTTGGGGCCCTCAGAAATTCTGGATCAAGCCGGTAGTTGTGTTTTCCATTGATCCAGGTCTGTGGGACCCTGTGAACAGGTTGGATAGCAAATAAAAATCATGGTAGGCCCTGAAAAGGTTCCAAATGGTAGGTGTCATTATCCCATTGCTTTCTGCTGTATGGTCCACTTCAGCTTTAGATCTGCCTCACTTTTGTGCCAATGATCTAAAATGATATTGCAAAATGGATAGATCGGTGTGGATATAACACATATATTATATTATGGTGGAGCCCACATAGTTAAGTAATGTCAACACATCATGTGGAAGAATAAGAGTCCGGAAAAAAGTGTCCCTTCAAAGCTAGATACCATAGTGCGCAAGCAGCTACATGCGCACCAGTGCGCAGGTGATCATTCCTCTCTCTCTCTCTCTCTCTCTCTCTCTCTCTCTCTCTCTATATATATATATATATATATATATATATATATACACATGGCAGGCCACATACGTAAGTTTATCACGGACCGTTGGTTAGTTTCTCTTAGCGGTCCATTCTTTTGTATGTTACTGCCCCGTTAATGAGAGGATGAACATGATTCTGGGCCATTGGTGGAGTGGAGCATGCATGATAATGATCGGTAATTTGGATCCCACACACACGTGCTACATTGGCAGTTGCAAGGCTAGGAGGGCTCGACGTAGTACTGTACCACACTTGATGTGATGTCATCCTTGAGTCGGCAAATGACACAACAAGATGTGACCACCTTAGGTACGTACGTTGATGGCCCACTCAAAGGCCTCCTTTGTTACAATATCTCCCATCCCAACCAGAGATACGACTGTAAGCATAGGATAAGCACAGCTGATATGTGCAACTTCCATGTACTCCTCCTATGTTGGCACGTACCCTGAACTGGCCCATCTCGCTTCATGCAAGTAGGCTTTGGCCACGCCCTTAAACTAACAGAAAACAAATACATAAAAATAAAAATAAAAGAAATACATGCCATTACTAATGGAATTGGTGCATAAGGGTAAGCTGGATTTTAGTTTGTACAAGTGGGGCCCAGAGTCTGGTGGTCCAATCAGTTGATATGATGGCTCATTATGGATGGCCGGCAAATTCATGGTAAAGAAAGAAATATAACAAAACCATTCTTATTAATTAAACCCAAACACCCAAATATTTGATGGCTAGGATCTTTGGGAATATTTGGCCAAAGAACTCCACTTGTACAAACTGAAAACTTGCACAATGCCATGATTCGTGCAGTCCAGTCGATGGGTCCCTGTAGTAGCAAACTTGTACAAGATCAAGACTGTTCATTAGGTGGTACCTCCGACTCAAAATCACGCAGCTGAACAGCTATCCTAAACCCCCAACTCATGAGTAGCTGCTGAGTTTGAGTTAATTAGGGTCATCCAGTTAATGTGTTTCTTTTTCCCTCAGCCATGGACTCCACCTAACAAACGGTCCGGATATCATCAATGTTTTCCACTGAGCATAAAATTTGGCTCCAATACTACCGTTCGTATGGTTAGGATCATCTGATCAGTGGAGTTTTTATTCAACAGCATAATCATGGGCATTATGTAAGAACCCCAGTAAAGCTAATTAAAGCATACATACAGCTTGTTTCAAGTATGATATAAGGTACGATTTTCCTTCCTGACTCAGCTAAACTTCAAATCCTTCAACGGCATCCAAAAGTGCAACAAAATGGGCTTTCATGTACTCTGGCAGCTGATCAATGGCCCCATGATCCCAACTAAAAATTTAAAATAAGGTGCATAAGTCTTTTCATCTTTGCGGGATAAAAATGGCGACATCATGCATCATCACCACTGTCGATATATAGGAGATTGTCCGACTGCCTTCATACAAATTTGAAGTGAGATTTCCTAGATTGAATGCCATTTGGAATGTGCGTTGAGATTCCTATCCACCATGCCTAATGACGGATGGGATCCATTGAAACCAATCTCACTTTGAATCGGCATAGAGATTTTTATGCACCGTTGAATGAGCGCCTTGGTATATACCAATCTGCTTCTTACATGCTGAGTGCTAATATAGACGAGAACGGTTCCATTACTTGTGGTGTCATCCTAAAATACACTTGGGCAGGATATCCATTCCATGAAAACTGTGGGTCCCATCATGAAGATCATCCTTCTTGAAATTCGGGCCAATACACTCTTTAGGTGGGCCATGCATGTATTTTGAGTCAGACCAACATGTGATTCACGTACACCTGTTTACTGTAATAGGGCCATTGGATATTTTCATTTTTATCTGTCTCATAAATGCATGGATCGATGGTCAAATAACCAAATTAATTGCCCTTTTTGGTTCATGATACTTGCAAACTAGGAACCATAATTTACAGGTGCTGGCTCCTACCTTTATAAACCATAATTTAGAAAGTTCAGTTCGACTTGACCATTCTAAGAAATTCCTACTAGGATGGGTGTGAGTGGAGGAAAATTTTGCTAAACCCACGTGTTAGCTACGCTAGCTACACCGGGTGTAGCGATGGCCACACCTTGATGCATGTGTTGGATCCACTCTGTCCACCCGTTTGAAGACATCATTTTAAGGCATGGAACCCAAATTGAGGCAGATCTGAACCTCAAGTGCCCCCAATAAGTTTTTAATGGTTGGCGTTCAATCCCCACTATTTTCTTTGCTGGGTCCACTTGAGCGTTTGATCTACCTCATTTTTGGTGTCATGCCCTAAAATGATCTCAAAAAATGAATGGACGGCGTGGATACAACACATACATCATGGTGGGTCATTGCTACACCCGGTGTAGCTAGCGTAGCTAACTGGTGGGTGTAGCCAAAATTTTCTCCGTGTGAGTGATTTTAGATTGATCTTCAAAGTGGAATTATTTATGCATTTTCAAACTAGGTGAAAAAATAATAATTACTTATAAGGGATTTACATAGGGAACCGAAAATCAAACAGGTCGTAAAGAAACAAAAGCATTTGAACATTGCATTAAAAAAATTAGAGAAGAATCACTTGGGTATGGGTACATATAGCATACCTTTCAAATGCAGCAGTAAATAGCTAAAGCTCCTCCAATGTACCGTACACGTCCTAGACGTCATCCATGACTGAAGTTAAAGATATTATTTTGATAATCGTTTTTCTTGCACGGGAATAATGTGGTTCAAAATACACTCTTATTTTCCAAAAGTAGCACTCCACCACTCTATCTCTGATGAATGGAAGCTTGGCTGCAAAGTCCTGTTGTTTCCACCACCTATGAGAGACACATCAATCCAATTCATGATTATTGAAATCCTGTTGTTTTGTTTCACTACTCAATCCTGATTGTCCATTTAGCATGCTATTGATCAAATAGATAAGATCATCTTGCCTACGAGATTATTCTCGCTGGATTTTTTTTGGTTGGCCGGGCGCCCGACGGTCTGGTGACCGGGCGCCCGACCCTGCGCGGACTGCTTGTACGCAGTTTCCTTCTTGGACTTGGTTTCTTGCGCGGTTTTGCGCAAGGAGTTTCTAATTTCGGGTTTTCTCCTATTTAAGGAGATGTAATCCGAGATTAGGGTTGCCACTAAGGGCCGCCAATGAGCCGAGGGATTGAGAGGGTTCTAGGGGAGAGAAAGAGCTATGGAGGAAGCTTGGAGTTCTCTGGGTTGAGGGAAAGGGATGGGTTTGTCCTCCTCATGTGAGAATTAGCTTCGGGTGGCTTGGGATTTCTCTTGTGGGCTGTGATCTATGGTTTTCTTCTGTAATCTCTTGTAACTTCTGATTCATAGTGGATTGGTGTCGCTTTGTGCCGTGGTTTTTTACCCGTGAGGGGTTTTTCCACGTAAAAATCGGTTTGCCTTCTTGTGTGTGATGATTTGCTTGTTGATTGCCATTGTGGTGTGTTCCTCGCCTGCCTTGATTGCTTCCGCTGCGGGGCTCCTAACCCCAACAAGTGGTATCAGAGATAAAAGTTGGGAAGGAGGCAGAGAGAATCTGAGGCGAGACATCAATGGCGTCTTCTAGCATGAGATTCGTTGTGGAGAAGGGTTTCGTGAAAGAAAAATATGGAAAGCGATCAGTATCTATGGAAGAAGTAGAGATGAAGAAGATGGATCGGTACGCTAATATCTCAATCAGGTTTGTCGACTGCGATCGGGCTTGATCGGGAGCACTATTCATGGTGGAGCTGTAGGATTAGCAGCAGGATCCACGATTGCTTGTGTGTGGCATGCACAAGAGCCATATGAGCAAGCGGGTGATGAAGGTGCAAGTTTGAAGTCGATGAGGCATGAGAAGTGGTGGAGCTATGATGATGACGAAGTAGAGATGAAGATGGTGCGTAGCGAGGTGTTGCATGAAGTTTTGAGTCATGGTGGAGTTTGTTGGGCTTGGACGCCTCAAACCTTCAAGCATGAAGACCACCGATCGGCCGGCCGGTCGGTCGGTCACGTTGGAGATGAAGACAGACGGGCGCCCCACGATTTTTGGTGACTTGGCGCCCCATGACCCGGCCGGGCGCCCGACCATGTTGGTCCGGGCGCCCGAAATTCAAAAGTTTCTCGCTGGATTTTTTTTGGTTGGCCGGGCGCCCGACGGTCTGGTGACCGGGCCCCCGACCCTGCGCGAACTGCTTGTACGCAGTTTCCTTCTTGGACTTGGTTTCTTGCGCGGTTTTGCGCAAGGAGTTTCCAATTTCGGTTTTTCTCCTATTTAAGGAGATGTAATCCGAGATTAGGGTTGCCACTAAGGGCCGCCAATGAGCCGAGGGATTGAGAGGGTTCTAGGGGAGAGAAAGAGCTATGGAGGAAGCTTGGAGTTCTCTGAGTTGAGGGAAAGGGATGGGTTTGTCCTCCTCATGTGAGAATTAGCTTCGGGTGGCTTGGGATTTCTCTTGTGGGCTGTATATTGCAAGATGGCTTGCCCATAGTGGCACAAATGAATGAACCATTTGGATGGATATATGATTTCATGAGAGAAAATTCACATGATACCAGAGAAAACTTACCTTGAGATGACTCTTAGCTCGCTCCGGTGTAGTGTCTGTAATAAGTTGAAATCTAACTGTGCAAACTCCAATAGCACATCACTTCCTTATCTTCCTCATAGATTGAGATGTAGTACCTTGACGGTAGCCTCTCAACACGCCTGCGAAGTGGTACTTCTAATGCAAGTTCTACTAGCCTCTCATCCAGTATATCATCCTCATGTGTGCTGAGATATGCCGCTTCATATAAACTTAACAAACCCCGTGGGTCACTACTCAATGTGGCCTTGACCTTACACTCATTGTCTTTAAACTTCCTAAACACATCTGTTTCACAATCCAAACATTTCAGGATGTCGATAATCCAAAGACGAATTTCAATATACTACAATGGTGCAATTGCTGTGGACATGTGTGTGCATGCAAATGCTGCTGAAGTAATGCACTTGAAGAGAGATACATGTATGCGTTCCAATACATGTACATGTACTTAATGAGATACATGTATTTGTTCCAGTACATGTACCTTTTAGAATATATGTATTTGTTGCAATACATGCATATATTCGTGCTTAGAATTTTGTGAAAGAGGTTCATGTCTCTTTGTTGAAGAGTCACATGTCCCTTAGTTTTTTATGCATCTATTAAATAGCTTTTATTTGTTGAACGTATCCAAAAGCCTATAAATATGTGTACAAATTTTATTTTCAAGTATGAAGAAGTAATACAACAAAATCAGCATTCTCCTATTCCTTTCTAAGTTACTTTTTTAAGTAAAAAAGGCTACAATAGCCAACAAAGTGGTATCAGAGCCAAGTTTCAAGTCTTGATTGGGTGTTAGAAACTTCTAAGTAGAATCGATGGCAATGAATGGTGCAACGATTCATCCCGCAATTCTCATTTTTTTAGGGGGAGAACTTTGATCATTGGAGCGTCAAAATGAAGACCTTGTTCCAATCTCAAGGGCTATGGGAGATTGTCGAAACCGGTTATCCAACTACAACCGATCTCACATCTCTCTCAGCCACACAACAAGAACAACTGAAGCAGAATGAGAAGAAGATGCGAAGGCCCTCTTCTTCATCCAGCAAAGTTTCTCTGATTCTATCTTCTCTAGAATCATTCCATCTCAAAACTGCAATGCAAGCTTGGAACACTTTACAACAGGAGTTCAAAGGTACGTCTAAAGTGATTGCCATCAAGTTACAAACTCTATGGAGGGAGTATGAAAATCTGAAAATGAAAGACTCGAAAAGATGAAAGATTATCTTTCTCGAGTGATTGAAGTAGTGAATTAGATTATGATCTATGGAGATTCTATTCTGATGAAAAGGTGGTTCAGAAGCTTTTAATAAGCCTCCCTGCAAAATATGATGCTGTCGTTGCTGCAATAGAGGAATCTAAGGACCTTTCAACCTTATCATTAGTTGAGTTGCTGGGCTCTTTAGAATCACATGAGTAAAGATTGTTGAGGCATGAAGAAAAATCAGTTGACAGTGTGTTTCAAGCAAAACTTTCAATTGGTTCACAAAGTTCTTCCGAGAAGACACAAGCTGGTCCCGAAAAGAATCAAGGCAATTACAAGAAAGGTAGAAAATCAATGCAAGGGGAATGGCAAAATCGAAACAAAGGTAAAAATTCAAATTTTACCTTCAACTTTTGCAAAAAGTCTGGCCATATTGAAAGTGAGTGTTGGAATTGAGGCAAACCTCAGTGTTTTAACTGTAAAAAGTTTAGACACGTGAAGAAGGATTGTCATTTCAAGGACAATCAGCATGTTGCAAACTTCTCTGAAGAAAAAGTTGAAGAAAACATGTTTTTTGCATGTCAGTGCTCGCTCACTCAAAATGAAGACATATGGTACTTGGACAGTGGATGCAGCAATCATATGACAAGTGATGATCTGATATTCACAAATATCAACTCATCCGTCAGATCTTAAGTCCGTATGGGAAATGGTGCTATTGTGGAAGCAAATGGAAATGGGATAATTGCCATTAAAACTAAGAAAGGGGTCAAGTATATAAAAGATATTTTACTTGTTCCCGACTTAGATCAAAACTTGCTAAGTATTGGGCAACTAGCTTGTTCAAAATGGGCACTCTATATTCTTCAAAAATGATTCTTGCATTATTTGTGACAAGAATGGCACAAATCAAGTGATCGCTAAGGTGAATATGGATAAAAATCGTAATTTTCCTATTAAATTGCGATATTCGATCGATTGTGCACGAAAAGCTGAGACACTTGATGAATCTTGGCTTTGGCATAAAAGACTGAGGCATTTGAGCTTTCATGGGTTGAAGTTGATGGATCAGAAGAATTTAGTGGATGGTTTACCATCTATCGAAATTAAAAATGACATTTGGTTGGGTTGTGCATTGGGAAAACATCATCGTGCACCTTTCTCAAGAAGCACATGGAGAGTAAAGACGCCCCTGGAGTTGATCCACACTGATATTTGTGGAAAAATGCAAACTCTATCACTTAGTGGAAGCTTGTATTTTATCATCTTTATTGATGATTATACAAGAATGATGTGGGTGTACTTCATGAAGCAAAAGTTAGAAGCTCTTTCGATCTTCAAGGGATTCAAATCACAAGTTGAGAGACAAAGTAGGTCTCAAAATCAAGATGTTGAGAAGTCATCGTGGCGGCGAGTATGTCTCCAAGGAATTTGAGACATATTGTGAAGAAGAAGGAATCGAGAGGCAACTGACTATTGCTTTCACACCTCAGCAAAACAGCGTTGCAGAATGGAAGAATAGAACAATTGTCGAAATGGCTCGTTCTATATTGAAGGAGAAAGGCATCCCAAATACTTTTTAGGTTGAAGCTGTGTCTATAGCTGTTTACTTGCTTAATCGGAGTCCTACAAAAGCTATGGATGGTAAAACATTGATTGAAGCATGGTCAGGTCACAAGCCTTCTGTAAAACATCTCAAAATTTTTTGTTGCATTTGTTATGTTCATATTCCATCTCAAAAGCGTCAAAAACTTGATGACGAATCTGAAATTTGTATTTTCATTGGTTATAGTACTCAGTCGAAAGGTTATCGAGTATATAACTTTGAGACATGAAAGCTAATGATTAGTCGAGATATTTTGTTTAGTGAAAGTACAGGATGGGATTGGAAAAAGAAAAACATACAAGAACAAGTCGTTCTTGTACAAGAAGATGAGCCGAAAAGCACTCAAGATGTGGAAGAAGAAACAGAAGCAGAAAAATGATGAAGAAGATTATGGACCCACAACTCCATTCTCTTCACCAGAAGCTACTCCATCCGCATCATCAAGTTCCGCATCAACAACTTCGAGTATTTTATCTGAATCGCCCCCGAAAAAAATGAAGAGTCTGAGAGACATCTACAAGAGTTGCAATTTTTCAGTTGTAGAACCGGAAAGCTTTGAAGTTGCCGCTCGAGAAGACAATTGGGTGAAAGCTATAGAAGAGAAAATTTGCATGATCTAGAAGAACTCTACTTGGGAGTTAGTTGATCGTTCAAGCGACAAAGATGTTGTTGGAGTAAAATGGGTTTACAAGTCTAAACTCAATTCGGATGGCTCAATTCAAAAATACAAGGCAAAGGTCGTTGCAAAAGGTTTTACACAACAATCAGGCATCAATTATAATGAAATTAACATTTGCACCAGTTGCTCGATTAGAGACTATACGAACCCTCATTGCACTTGTAGCTCAAAGGAAGTGATCCATTTTCAGCTTGATGTCAAATCAGCCTTCTTGAATGGTGTCCTCGATGAAGAAATTTATGTTGCTCAACCACAAGGATTTGTGGTGGAGGGCAAAGAAGACAAAGTTTATCGGTTGAAGAAAGCGTTGTATGGACTAAAGGAAGCGTCGCATGCTTGGTATAGCCAAATCGATGGTTATTTTGCCAATAATCTGTTTCATCGAAGCAAGTGTGAGCCTACCTTATATTTCAAGACTGAAGGTACATCTATTCTCATCGTATCATTGTATGTTGACGATTTGATACTCATGGGAAATGATCATAGTATGCTCCATCAGTTCAAACTCGATATGATGAAGACATATGAGATGAATGATCTTGGCATGATGCATTATTTTTTGGGAATAGAGGTTTCTCAAGATGAAAATGGGATCTTTATTTCTCAAAAAATGTATGCTGAATCTATTCTTGCAAAATTCAGCATGGAAGGATGCAACCCGGTTACTACTCCTCTTGTAATAAACGAGAAGTTGATGAAAGACGATGGTTCAAAAAAGGTGGATGAATCATTGTACAAAAGTATCGTTGAAAGCCTCTTATATCTCACTACTACAAGGCCTGATATTATGCTTGCTGCGAGTTTACTCTCGAGATTCATGAATTGTCCAAAGCAAACTCACTTTGGAGTTGCAAAAAGGGTGTTGTGATACATCCAAGGATCGTTGGATTATGGAATCATGTATACTCCTATTCCAAACTCAAAATTGGTAGGATATACAGATAGTGATCGGGCAGGATCCATAGATGATATGAAAAGCACATCGGCATACACTTTCTCTCTTGGATCCGGAAACAAAGTACCGTTGCTTAATCTACAGCAGAAGCAGAGTATGTGGCGGCATCTCTTGCAGTTTCTCAAGTAATACGAAGAATTCTTGAAAATATTGGTGAAAAGCAAAATGAAGGAATTATTATATATTGCGACAACATGTCAACCATTTCAATTGCAAAAAATCCAGTATATCATAACAAAACGAAGCATATTGTGATTAAGCATCACTTCATGCATGAAGTTATTGAGAGTGGAGAGATCGAGTTGAAGTATTGCAAGATGAAAGAACAACTGACTGACATGTTCACCAAGGCACTCCCTAAAGAAAGTTTGGGAGTAATTCAGAAAGTGCATTAAGGGGGAGTGTTGAATTAATGCACTTGAAGAGAGATACATGTATGTGTTCCAATACATGTACACGTACTTAATGAGATACATGTATTGTACCTTTTAGAATACATGTATTTGTTGCAATACATTTATGTATTCATGCTTAGAATTTTGTGAAAAAGGTTCATGTCTCTTTATTGAAGAGTCACATGTCCCTTAGTTTTTTATGCATTTATTAAATAGCTTTTATTTGTTGAATGTATCCAAAAGCCTATAAATGTATGTATAGATTTCATTTTCAAGTATGAAGAAGCAATACAACAAAAATTAGCATTCTCCTATTACCTTCTAAATTATTTTTTCTAAGTAAAAAAAGGCTGCAATAGCCAACAAAGCATACATGTGTTTTCCGCTCATGTGTGAGTATGCATACTTGTCATGAACATGTGCATGCATGTTACATACATATATATATATATATATATATATATATATATATATATATATATATATATATATATATATATATCATTTAGTTGCAGGATACTTGTTAGATGACACATTATACCCTTGTTGCCTAAGTAGTCGAAAACGGAGAGCAACAACATGGAGATTATCACCATTATCATTATCATTGATGTGGCCCTCATACATCTGATGTAAATCCTTTTCTATGTCCGTTTCAAAGTGGTAGGTGACACCAAGGTGCTGAATTGCATCAATCAAATTCATTTTTTGCACTTGATTATTAACATCACAAAGCATTTTCTTCACTTCTTCCTTCAGTTTTTCAGCACGTTGCTTAGTGCATGGATCAAGCTCCTATGTTGATGACAAACATATATAGTCAGACAAGCGCAGCATGCAAATATCACTTTTTCTCTTTCAGCAATGAAATATAGCATTGGTTTCAAGACAGTCATTTTTATAGATTTTGGAGAAATGATGAATATGTAACAACATTTTTAAATCATTTAAAAGAAGGATTTTTATAATAAAATTCCTCAAATTTCTGATTTTACTAATGTATGTACGAGCACATGTGGTTGCATACATTGCAACACGTACATACATGTATGTACCGATGTGACTATCCTCCGGTAGAGTTGAGTTCTATGAAGCATGGGGAGATATATATATATATACATACAAATGTGTATATGTTTGGCACTGAAGACTCATCTCTCTCACCTTGTCATTTGGAGAGGCTGCAATAAAGTGATCTCCCCAGACACTAGGGTGATAATTTGCACAAGC
Organism: Liriodendron chinense; assembly: GCA_003013855.2. NCBI lineage: Eukaryota > Viridiplantae > Streptophyta > Magnoliopsida > Magnoliales > Magnoliaceae > Liriodendron > Liriodendron chinense. The sequence continues at coordinate 4,764,037 of PVNU02000773.1, read as the reverse complement.
GCGGCCAATTTTCTTTTTTCTATCCTGCCCTTGAGTGATAGGACCATCTGAGTGGTCATTACCCAAAATAAGAGCCATGACTGAGTGAAAAGAAGATAAAGAAGGTGGCAAGATGAGAGTTTAAAGGCAAGCTCTCTCTTTAAAGGCTAACTGCATATTTATAAGCATGAGAACAGACATGGTGATGCAAAAGGAGTGCAAGTGAATGACACATGTGACCCAACTCAACCATGCATGTCATGTGTGATTTGATGGAAGGCAAAAAAAATTTGTCATCTCATATGATGGCATGCTACTTGCTTTTATATATTTCTCTCTCATGTGGCAATCCAGTAAACAGTCGATAGATCCGATTTTTTTTTGTAAATGGTGGTAACTCATCTATGGTACGCTTGGGGTATATACAGGTAAGGACTTCAGGTCCTCAGGTGTCGAAGATTTAAGACCTCTCAGGTGCTAATAACACATGTAGAGTTTTATATAGAAGCTTTAGCAAGCTTTCTATAGAAGCATTGTTGAAGCTTTGTCGTATTTAACCATGACACAATATTATCTATTATATTATGTAAACTTTGTGTTGTTAATTTATGAATGTGCTTACCTTCATTCACTAACAAGTAGTTAAGAAGATTATTTGATATCTCAAGGGCATGTTGCATTATAAAATTCAAATTAACATTATAACAATTTTGACTTTTACCAAGGAAATTGTTCCTGGTTAAAAGTCACTTTTACCAAGGAAATATTTCCTTGGAAAAGGTAATAGAAGGTACTACTATAACCAGTGAAAATTTCCTTGGAAATGGTAGTAATACCAATAAATATTTCCTTGCAAAGGTGTTATTGCCAAAGAAATGTTTCTTTGAAAAAATTATATATATTTCATCTAACATAATTTTTTTTTTTGTAAATATCATAATAACAATAGCGGATTAGGTGATACCCCGATGTTGGAACTTAGGAAATGGACACGAGGCCTGTTTCTCGGATGGTATTCATTGTGTATTGTTGCTCTGGGGTTCTGAGTAATAGAAACATTTATAGACAATCACAAGCATTCACAAACGGTACACAAGAAGAGATATCGCAAGGCGAATTTTATTCTAGAGATTCTGAGATCTTTTACATTCCAGGCCGTGATCTGGCACGAACCCTTAATTACATCAAATGATCGATGAACCTTGATTAGAAGGCAAAAGACTAGTCAGCAGGGACTATGGTCTTAGAGTTTGTGGTCGTAGAGACCTGTATTTGTTTTGCTATGTACTGAATCACCTTTGTATTAGTTAGATGTCTATGTCCCATATTTTGGCCGGAGATCCGGGCTGGGACTGTCAGGGTTTATGACTGAGATGAATGACTTTGGGCCCGCGCCTATCAATGTAGGGATAGGTGACCTCGGGAAGTCCATTCTACAGTTGTGTGTACCTGCGCAGCCCAACCAATGGATACTGTTTGGATGAGGTAGGGCATCGACTGTTGTGATGTGGCAGTTGAGAGCAATTGGTTTGTAGAGGATCAAAACTCTTTGAGATGGTTTATCGTGGTAACCATAGCCCTGCTTGTCTAGCTTTTTTACCCAAATCGGATCATGCCTTTATAGTAAACATAAATGATGACATATTTGCATGGTTCTGGATGCTGACGGCTCCTTTCCGTAAAGTCACTTTGTTCATCGCGTCGAATCGGGTCAAACCTCGAAGATACGCGATTTTACTCGTTTAGAGTTCCTAGAACGTTCGTTCGATCGTTTTATTACGTCCGGAATGCTCGAAATACTCAAGATAGGCTCAAGCGGACCTTGAAAATACTTAAAACTAAGTCCGGTGGACCTGCAAACTTGTCTTGCAATTGGCTGATTTTTGGGTGCGTGGGACCTATTAAACGGGTGCGTGGGGCTTCACGCACCTAAAAATTAAGTACCGAATTTCTAATGAATTTGGGGGTGTGTGGGTCCATATTCAGAATGCGTGGGACCAAATTTGCAAATCTGATTTTGATGAATTTATGGACGCGTGGAACCCGAATTTATGGACGCGTGGGCCACTTTTCGGGTGCGTGGGGGTCCGATGCACTAGTCTGATTCACGTCAAATTACTGGACGTGGGACCATTTTCAGGATGCATGGCCACACTCATGATTTAGGATTCAGACCTGTGGTGGAATATCGGTGATCGGAAAGGGTATTTCGGTGACCGGAGAGGGCTTCTGGCGGTCGAAAAAGTATTCCGGCGAGGGTTTCCGGCGGCGATTTCGGAATCCCAGAGGGCGGCAGCTCTCTCATTTTTTAGAACTGTCCAAATGAATCGGTGGACGGGGTATCTATAGGTGAAGTCGGCCAATAGGAGGGCGCCACGTGCCACGCACCCTAAAAATACCGTCGACGCACCCGGGAATGATCTCCGAAAATATTTGATTTGTCGGGTGCGTGGGACCTATTGAACAGGTGCATGGGGCTCCACGCACCTAAAAATTAAGTCTCTGATTTGTTGTCGAATTTGTAGATGCGTGGGGTATTTTTCGGGTGCGTGGGACTCCGAATGCCTTTAAATGAGAATCATAAAATGTGTTAAATTTAAGGGTGCGTGGGACCATTTTCAGGGTGCGTGGGACGCCTGAATGCTTTAAAGTGAATTCCCACTTTTAGTGATTTTTCGGGCGCGTGGGGCACCTGAATTTATGGGTGCTTGGACACGTAAATGTGAACTCCACCAGTTGGGTTTTGAATTTTGGAGGGTTTGTAGGGGCCCGTTTGGTTGCGCAATCACTTGCACTGTTCATCATGAGTGGTAATGAGGTTGCAGGTCCACTTTCGGGCGGTTCTAATCACGATGGTCGGCGGGGCCTACTGGAATATTGGCTAAGTAAGGAAATCCTGTATATTTCCGTTTTATGCGTACCGGAAGGCGTTCTGTGTGGTTCCTTTGGCTATTTTGCTTATTTTAAGAGTCCCTGCCTTTTGGGACCCCAACACCCGACCTCATCCAAGACGAGGCAACCCCTTACCATGGGGTTATCATGGGCCCACCTTGATGTATTTATTATGTATCCACACCGTCCATCCTTCTTTCCAAATCATTTTAAGGCATTATCCCGAAACTGAAGCAGATCCAATTATCAGGTGGATCATATCATAAGAAACAATGGTGAGTCGCCATTAATAGGCCACAAAAGCTTTGGATCCAACTGATATTTGTTTTTTTTACCTTAAACCTGTCTTATGCGACATCATCAACAGATTGGACGGTAAACAAACATTACGAAAATATTAAAGTGCCCCGTAAGAAGTTTTTAATGATAGGATGGTTAATCACCACTATTTTTTATGGTATGGTCCACCTAATAATTGGATCTGCTTCATTTTTTGGATAATGCCCTACAATGATATGAAAAAATGGATAGACGTGGTGAATACATAAAAAATACATCAAGGTGGGCCCCACCATAAACTCACTTGTAAGGGCCACACCGTCTTAGGTGAGGCGGGGTCTCACCTAATCTGCTCTCATAATAACCTAATAAAACATGCAATTCATAGCCACCAGATAAAGCATTCTGTATCCCAATCAAAACGACCATTCAACTGTATATATAATATGAAAATGTTTTGAATAGAAATCCAAATGTCACTCCCACCAGTACATATAGATGTCCATCCCACCAGTACAAAAAATCAATACAAATTAAAAAAAAAAAAAAAAATTCCATTAGCACTAACATCCCACTGTCACCTACAAACAGTTTGTAAAATAAAACAAAACAAAATTCAATATTAATAATTAGTAACTTATAAACAGAATATGAAAAAGATAAATGATCACCTACCTGCACAACCATCCATAAAACATTCCCACAATCACATATTAATTTGATGCCCTGGGTAGTTAAGAGGCAATCAATCATCCATAACATTATGAATTTATGTTTGAACTTATGAAAAAAAGTAACCATGTCCATAGTTGGAAACAAAAATACATGTAACATTTCGTACATTCTAACAAATAGAATAATAAAATTTGGAACTTTCATCCAATTCTCATCATGAAGCAAAATTACCATATAGATCCAAAGAAAACCACATCAAGAGGAAAAATAAAAGGGCTCTTTTAAAAAAATAGTAGAAATGCAAAATTTCTAAAGAAATCAATAAGATAAATGCACATAAGAAATTCCAAATCTTAAGAAGATCCAAATGTCATGTGATCCATACCATTTGAAACAGTGATAAATGACCATTAAAAACTATTTATGGGCCACAAAAGTTTTGGATCGTGCTAATATTTGTATTTTACCTTCATCCATATCTTTTTGACTTTGTCAATGAGTTGGATGGAAAATAAAAATTACAAAACCTTACAATGTGCCCTCTGGAATTTTTAATGGTGAGGCACTCAATCACCAGATTCACCACTGTTTACTGTGTTATGGTCCACCTGAGATTTGAATATGCTTAACTTTTGGGACCCCGTCCTAAAATGATCCGTAGAAACGGATGGACAACGTGGATATACAATACATCATCAAGGTGGGCCCCACGGTAGGGGTAACAGCCAAGTCGCACTCTTTTTTCTCTTACAAGTTAGATCTGATTATTTGACCAACGAAATATGTAGTTCATGTCATATTCACAATGCACCCTACTCGATGGATGACCAGATTCTCTGACACGTGTGCTCATCTGGAGAATACCTTACACGTGCCCCTTATCAATCCTGGGCTTCGAAACTTTAGGTTTTCTGATTGAAATCAATGAATATGATCACATCATGATCGAACGTTGAGATTTCGCATGAGATGGAAGGAAATTCGTTGGTATGATGAGGGGAGCCAATTAGGTGTTACCCCTACCATGTGGGGCCTACCGTGATGTATTTTTTGTATATCCATGCCGTCCATCTGTTTTTAGTTCTAATTTTAGGACGCGATCTAAAATTATAAGAAGATCCAAATCTCAGGTGGACCATACCAACAGAAATAGTGATGAATAATCATTAAAAGCATTTTGCGGGCCCACAAAAGTTTTAGATAAATCAGATCTTTAAAATTTCACTTCATCTGGACCTTCTTGACATTATAAAGAGCTTGGATTTTAAATAAACATTACCAAAACCGCTCTTTGAAAATTTTAATGGTATGTTACTCAATCAGCACTGTTTCCAGCAGTATTGTCCACTTGAGATTTAGGACTTGTATAATTTTTGGAATCCTATCCTAAAATGTTATGTAGAAATGGATGAACGGAGTGGTTATACAAAATACCATCCATGTGGGCCATACAGTAGGGGTAACACCCACTAAGCTATCCCCGGGTTAGCACCTGATTCGCTCCCGTACGATCAACATCGCTGTGGAAAATGACAAAATTGTCATTCGAATCACGCTGACAAATGCTCAAACTGCCCTCACTTATATTTGTTCTCTATCTGCCCCACCTAGGTTCCAGCACAGAAACTTTCCAGGCTGGTAACTTAAGTGGGGCCAATAGTGATGTTTTCATAAATTCACCTCGTTCATCTGTTTTGGGAGCTCATTTTTGGATATGAGAACAAAAATAATCGGATTCAAGACTCAAGTGGGCGAACTAAGGGAAAAGGTGGGTAGGAAAATTACTACCGTTGAATCCTCTCTAAGTACACAGTGATGTTTATATGACATCCATACCATTCATAATGTCACTACTATTGGGATAAACTGAAAACACAAATATTTGCCTGATTCGAAACTCTTGTGACCCCACAAATATTTCAACTGTGAATGTTCAATCCTCACGTTTTTGGCCCTTGAGTCTTGGATCCGGTTCACTTTTGTTCTCATGTCTTAAAACGAGCCCCAAAACGGATGGATGGGGTGGATTTATCAGAAAACATTACTATGAGCCCCACCTAGGTTCCAGCGCAGGAACTTCTTGCGCAAGGCTCTCCCAGGAAATCCGCGTCCCTCTTCTTTTGTCCTTTCTGTTTAATGGGACGTTTTCATTGGTGTCAGTACTGGCCACCGTCCACAGTGCCAGGGTTATTTTTAGGGAGAGTGCAACCTGGCCGAGGGTGACGATCCATCCACATGGACACAGGCATTGTCCACGTGGCAGATTGTTACATCAATCCAGCACGTCCAAATTATGGGCCGAACTTTTGATGGGCCATATTCCCAAAATCAGATTAATTAGCCTTCGATCACCTTAGGCCAATGTGAGAACCATACGGTACTCAGGCAGGAGTGACCCATGATACACAGCGTCAAGATATTTTACACGTGGCATACAGAACTCTTATGTTAGACAGACTAAACCGTGGAACCCATGTCGCTAAGTCACAATCTCAAAATCAGATTAATCGAACAATCCTAACCACTGATTCATGGGCGCGGCACCAGATTGTTGAAATAGGACCGTCCGATTTTTTCATTTCGAAACCGTCAAATGTTCACCCATCCGATAGTTCTACAAGAGAGAACGTATCATTTTTGGTTCATGATACATATAAGATGAGAAACGTATTTTGGACAGCTCAAATGACTTGTATTCAACGTGCGTAATTTCTAAGTGCCTGCGTATCATCCATCACACTCAGCCAGAGTAACAAAGTTTTTTTATGAACATTTATTTGTTGAATTTGGCCCACCCGAGAACTGATAACCTACAGCTGGCTGTGTCTGTGTGTAGCCTGTGCTGTCGTAGGTGATCAATCCTCTTTTTTTTTTATCATTGCGACCTTTCATTCAGTCTGCCATCAAACTGACAGATAAGATCATGGTTCATTGTAATTTTTGGATTCCGTCCCATCCACATTGTGGCCCGCTATTTCCACGGCTCGGATCGAACTACATATAGGCTACCACGTGTAAAGAAGTTTCATGCATGCGTACAGCTACTCATGGTCCGTCTGCCGATCGAATAACTCCTCACTTTGGTCAATACCAAGGGGTATTCTGGTCAACTCAGCTAGCCATCTTGCTGAGTTGCAACTTCCGTTGCAATAGTCCAAAACACACCACAGCCACGTTTGGGGACACTAATTGCTTTTCGAAGTTCCTTTGCGACACATATTTCTAGCCAGATCATCAATTCTCTACCTCACAAAGAGAGCTCCAAAAGCGACGTTGTTGGTTGACGTGAGCCGTCGATCTGATGCGCCACCACACGAGCGGGCCATATGTGCAACAATCAGAGACTTTAACCCAGCTATTTTAGGCAACAAGCCCACTTCATGCAAGTGGGTGAGATTCGCAACGAGCACACGGCTAAATTCTTCAATCACCATCTATCATTTCTGCGGTGATTGCTGTCCCATATAGGGTGTCCTACCATATGATCAATAGTTTTGATTGCGCCCTAGACAGCTGTACCGAATACAATGGAGATTCGTCTGGCACTGCATGCGAACAATGCTAGCAAATGCTGGAACGCCATTTCCATATTTAGATAAAAAGTCCTGAAAATGACCATAATACCTAAAGCCAACAACCACTCCTTATGTGGATGATCAGGAGCTTTGATCTGGTGAATCATTTTTAACCGTCCAATAAATGTTCAAATAAGTGATAAATCTAAATTGGAAACCATAAAATAGAGAATTTGACTTGCATGCCATATGTGCAATTTCTAAATGCCCGAGTATCATTCATCATACTCTTTCATAGCATCAAAGTTTTAAGCACGAGAATATTACCTTGAATAGATGACTCTGATCATCACTTAATGCACGTGAATTTGGAACATTGGAATGAAAATTTTGGATGGCTAACATTCAATTTCAAAAACCACAAATCAGGAATAAATTGAAGTTTGATTATTAAAACACATAGCTTCATTAATGTAATACAAAGAAGGTAGACAGTACTTCAAGCGATTGGACCATCTTACCATAACTTTTTTCTTGACTTCAGGGAGCTTTTGCTCAATGATGTCAAATCCGAGATACAAATGAAACAGTCACATCTTTCAGAATGGAAAAAAGGGTAATTAGAGATGTGACGGTTGATTGAGTGAATTTATCATCACGAAGCAAAATCATCTAATGTCCAAATTGGATCGACTAAATCCTTATTGATTGGGTGAATACCCCTCTTTTAAGATGTAAAGTCAACATACCTGCAGGATTATATTAGTTATAATGCTGGACAGCTCAATTGGTCAATCCAACCATCCGTCCTACAGGTTAACATGCAAAACACACGTATATCATAGTATATGATCGATCCCTTCATTGGCATTCATATCTATAACCATCCGTTTTCCAAGAAGTGGGAATTTAGGGCTCTCAATGGGTCGGATCTAGATCGGATCCAGGTTGGATTCGGCTCCAAGTCCGTATATATGTAGACGGATTCGGATAGGACTCGGATCCAACTCGGATCCAAAGGGTGATATCCATATCCAATCCATTTATATATTATTAGATCCATTTCTGATCCAAAATCTATATAACCATCGAATTTTTGTCGGATCTAAGTCCGAATCCACCCCCATTACAAATCTAAAAAAATATATAATGTAATATATTTAATTTAGAAGAAAAATTATGCAAAACCCACTATTTACTGTGGTATGGTCAACCTAAGAATGGTATGTCTCAATTTTGAGACATAGCCTAAAATAATCTAGAAAACGGATGCCCAGCATGAATATAACATATATAGTAAGGTGACAATGAGTCGGATCGAACTCAGATATGTTCTTGTGAATCTAAATCCAATCCATTGAAGTAATCGGACCTATTTTAAGATCCGAATTCACATTATACAGATTCGGAGCAAATCAAATCTTGGATCTGACCCGCTCCATTGAGAGCCCTAAGTGGGATGGTTAGGATTGCCCGATAAAAATGATTTTTCTTTTTAAGTAATAAGCAATCCGTCATGGCCCAACAAAGATGGCACGGATATTTACATCCGTTAGTTTAACTTCTCCACGCTAGTCCATGGAATATGTGGCCGACTTAATGGATTATCCATATTGATTAATTGAATTGTTCAAGCATCGCAATGCAAATAAAAGCATTATATCTTAGTATTACAGGGCGCTAGCTAGATTATTCTAAGACCTACGATCTGGTGATTATAGTTAGCCTCACTTGTCCCACATATGATGTACGAAGGGTGCGTGTTACCTCATACATCCTTCAAAATTATTAGGAGAAGCTCATGTGCGCCCAGGGTTCAATGACACTCATAGTGCACCAGTGACAAGTGGACGATCAAATCCATGATTTGGACCATCCATTAGCCTTGACCTACTTCTCATGTGCAGATGCTAACTGATAGTGGACGACATATCAGTGCACCAAAAACTCCAAAATTGATGGGGAAGGATTGATTTATCCCTGTGGTGACACGTGGCTTTGGACTAGCGCACCGAAAATTCCAGGGAAGGACACGTTTATCCCTATATGCAAGCCCTTCAATGCAAATCCAAGCACGACCTCTCAGTGGGCAACCATGCATCGAGTTCCTGAATCACACGGTCCCACGGTGGGCCCCACCTTGTTGCCATTTTGCATATCACATACCCCACCTCATGTGCCACCCCACCCTAAGTATATAGACATGTGGCATCCTTATTGTCACACCAAAATGCCCAGTGGATCCCATTGTGGTGTGTGCATGGCATCCAATATGTAGAAAGAGGATCACCTGGACATAAAATTGGACACCCCAGAATTTAGGCCGATCCAGCCATCAGGTGAGTCACACCATACAAAAAAAAATGTAAGCCTCTCAAAATATACAAATTCATTGGTGGGGCCTACTTGATGGTTGGATTACATGATTCTCCAAAGTCCCTTTATCATGGTTGGATTACATGATTCTCCTGTGCCCCTTTATCATGGAACCCTGGAATAGACGTAAACGTGCCCCACATCTTGAATGGGGCGTTTGGGCAGTTTATATTGTATTATTATTGTTTTTTGTGGTGTGTCCCGCCTCATGGTTGGATTGGCTTGAGTTTCATGCGGGGCACATCATGGTTAGTAGAAACGGTTCGACGGTCTGGAGTCATGTACACAACACATGGACCATAGAAGTGAATCATTTCTCCTTAGAAAACGGTCCAGTGCACGCACCCACTGTTAGTACACCCATCTCCCCTGTTAGTCACACCACAATGTTAGACACTCCCACTTGGAAATCCATGCGAAGACCTTATTGTTGAAACAAGGTTATCTTGACTTCGTCTACCTCTAAGCTATGGATCCGGTTGTAAAAAGTGGTCCTGTTGTCTCCAAAGTGACCTCTATTTAGTGATTATGAAATTAAATTGGACATTATTTAATCCCAACCGTCGATTTTTTATATGGCATTGATTGGTTGAAAAAGTGGTATGAATTTGTCACGGTGGACCATCAAAAGTGGAGAGAATTGAGATAACCATAGATAACCACACACGTGTGGAAGCGAGCCAGCGTGCACTGAAAAAAAAATACCGTAGGTTCCAAGTAAAAAGAGGGCATTAAGGTAATTTAAGAGGGAGTGGGGAGTGGAGAGAGAAGCACAAGAAGAACGAGGGAGAATAGAAACGCCTGATCCTGCAGCGCCAATCACTGGGCGTCAAAATCGATGCGACAGCAGAGAAAAATCGCTATTTCCTAAAAAGAAAAACGAAAAATCCCGTGATTTTGCATGCAATCGCAATCTATTCTCTTAGACTTGGTTGATTTTTTATTATTTAGTTAATTGAACGGAGGAGAGAGAGAGAGAGAGAGAGAGAAAGAGGAGTAAAAACGGGCGGATGTGAATCGGGCGATCAGCGAAATTTTTTAAACGAGGGGAGATGGATCTGGGGGCCTTAACTGCGCCCCTGTTGGATCGCACGCTCTCTCACGACACGTGTCGCAATCTTACTTGGAATCCTACACTCGCCTACCACCGTCTTTGCAACTCGGATCCTCCGAATCGGCCCACCCACTGTTATTTTTAGACCTTCCCCTCTTACAGTTTCCTTTGCATGCCTTCTCTCTCTCTCTCTCTCCCTCTCTCTCTCTGCAAAGACTTCCATTAGAAGGAAAGCCACCCTGGGATTTTCTCCTCATTGCAAGGTATACACACACCACTACTCTCTCTCTCTCTCTCTCTCTCTCTCTCTTCTGAGACCTAGATAGGCAAGGCTACACAGGGCTTCATGGTCTAAGTTCTCTCTCTCTCTAACCCAGATGGTCATGGCTACACAGGGCTTCATGGTCTAAGCTCTCTCTCTCTCTCTCTCTCTCTCTCTCTCTCTCTCTCTCTCTCTCTCTCTCTCTCTCTCTCTCTCTCTCTCTCTCTCTCTCTCTCTCTCTCTCTCTCTCTAAGACCCAGATAGGCATGGCTACACAGGGCTTCATGGTCTAAGTTCTCTCTCTCTGACCCAAATGGTCATGGCTACACAGGGCTTCATGGTCTAAGTTCTCTCTCTCTGACCCAAATGGTCATGGCTACACAGGGCTTCATGGTCTAAGTTCTCTCTCTCTCTCTCTCTCTCTCTCTCTCTCTCTCTCTCTCTCTCTCTCTCTCTCTCTCTCTCTCTCTCTCTCTCAGTTGGTAGGTCTGTCTCTAACAGACTAACACGGGTTTCTTTTAATAATCTCTTATTGAAGCGCATATAAATGAGTAAGTGTTGTTCCATCTCTCCTGCTTCTTCTCTTCAGCATGAGACTGAGTCGTGTTGTTTTCTTCCATCTCAGTCTCTCCTCCTTTCTTTGCTTTCCTGACCCTTTTTTCTTCTTCTTCGTTGTCCGTCATTATATTGACTCTAACAAATACAGTTGTATGTGTCAGATGTCCGACTGGCCCCCTCCTCTCTCTCTCTCTCTCTCTCTCTCTCTCTCTCTCACAGGGTTTTCATGTGTGTCAGATTTTAAACTGGTCTCTTTGGTATTGTATTTTAGGGCTCAAATGATGATGATGATCCATCTCTTAAATGATTTATTACTATACTAATTTTTTTAAAGAAATTTCAGAGAGTTGTGTCCCTCAAATTGAACGGTGATAGATGATCTTTTAAGGGTTAGATCTCTTAAATCCAATGGTGGTGGAATCCGATGGTGGTCGCACATGTAGTGACCATTGGGAGTTACTAGCTATTGGGATTTTCTCAAAATATTTTTTTTCAAAGCTTAGACCGCCCTTTTTAGTGTTTAAATCTCTTGAATTTTGATTTCATGATGATGGTTATGATCATTACATTTTGGATATTTTAGCTGATTTTTTTTAATTTTTTTTATTTTGCATGTTATAGAATCAGGTAATCATTTTATGAAAGTGAAAATAAGTGCTACTTCTGTTCATATTCCCATTTGGGTGGTGACCATATTCATGGAATTCGTCCGCCTCGACGCGATCGCCGCGGCCAAAGATGTGGAACCCAGCAAAGCATTCCAAACCTCTCACGGTGCCAGCGCACCACGGCGTGAGCTTAAAGAGCAGGACCTTCTCCGGCAACTTGAGGAGAATTCCGGTGAGAATCCTGATTGCACCATTGATTGCACCCTAAAGCTGGGTCTCTCTTCAGAAACAACATCCCAACCATTGAGAAACGATCAAAAGCCTCGATCCGATGCCAAGAACATTTACTCACAGGTATATTCGACGCCACCACCGACAAAATTCACGCTTTTTCATCATTCACTAAATTCGATCGATCTTTGGCCTTTTCTAGACAGTTCTAGAAGTAATTGACCTTCAGAAATTATGTTCTAAGCATGACTAGTACTCTTTTAATGTATAATTCTTAATCAATCACAACATTAACTTAAAGACAATTAGCTATCACGGAAAGATTTTCATGTTCTCTGATCATGGAAGGTTTTTCTTTTCTCATGGCACTCCTTTCTCCTATTGTGTCACACCCAAAAGGTTAACCCATTAGATGGAGTGACCCCAGGATATATGGGGCTCTGGGAACTTGATCTCGGCTTTCCCCCTCGCCATGGCCCTTGGACGGATAACCAAGGTCTGATACTAGTTGTGTCACACCCAAAAGGTTAACCCATTAGGTGGAGTGACCTAGAATATATGAAGCTCCTTCATCATACAACCTAGCTGATGTAGGACAAATCCAACATCTCCACCGTGCTATATCTTGTGGGCTGGACGATTGCGTCCACTTTCAAGCATGGATTCTTGTCTGCTGTACCCGTGGCTTAAATTTATGTGATCTGGACAGTCCAAATTATGGACCCCACTATAGGCGGAGCATGACTGAAATTCAGGTTGATCAAACGATCTTAACCGTGTAACTTCACTCTTTGAACTGGCCATTTTATTTCAATCATCGATTTTATACCTATTAAATTGATGGTTAGGATTGCTTGTCAGTATATCTCTTGGCCATGCTTGATTTTCAATGGACCTGCAATTTCGATGGCTGGGATTGATGTGCATGTAAGTCAAGTGTACAGTGGACAAGAATCATGAGACAGCTTAAAAGTTGGTGCCTGGTGGTGAATCACCGTAGCCTTGTTGTTTTCTCGTTATGGAAGGGCTTTCCATGCATCAGTTTTTTAATCATGCAAAGATGTTTGCTACAGTACAATCCCATGTATTGCTAGTTTTTACGTAGGGACTGTGAACGTTGGATCTGGGGATCATTTTGAAATGATCTAAGCATTTTATATGATGACCATTGCCTTGGATAAAATACCCAAAAAAAAATCTGATTGGAAGTTCTTATCAGTGGCCAGCAAAACGATGGTTAAAGGAGACGGTCTACATTCAAAGGAAAAGAGTTAGATGATCGAGATATTCCAGTCTGCCACTATCCATAATTAGGTTCATCATGTAAACGGTTTAGATCGTTGAAACATGACCCAGATCCAATGGCTGCAGTGTATAAAAAAAAAAAAAAAAACAATGCGTGGGTTGCACGGTAGCAAGCTTCTCATTCGAGTGAAAATGGGGAACTGAGAAGTTCAGGTTCGCTGAGCCTCCACGGACCTCTACACGCGGCTTGGGTGCGACCCCGGAACCAGCGATGTGGGTGAGACCCTTACAATTGGGGCCACCTTAATGTATTTATTGTGTATCCATGCCGTCCATCTGTTTTAACAGCTTATTTTAGGGTTTGGTACCAAAAACGAAGTAGATAAAAATTTCAGGTGGACCATATCACAGTAAACTCTGTGATCATTGAACACCCACCATTAAAAACTTCCTAGCATCCACCGTAATGTTCATTGACCATCCAACCTATTGATAAGTCACACAGACCTGGATGAAAGGAAAATAAATAAATATCAGCTTGATCCAAAACTTTTTTAGCCCACAAAAGGTTCTTAATGGTCAATAATCACTGATTCCTGTGGTGTGGTCCACCTGAAATTTGTATCAACTTAAAATTTAGGACCATGGCCTAAAGTAAGAAGAAAAACAAGATGAACGGCGTGGATGTACAATGCATCGATGTGGGTCCCTACACTCAGGGTCTCACACACATAGCTGGTTCGAGGGTCGCATCCAAGTCGCTCTCGGGCCATGCATGTGAAAAGACAGTGACTGGTCTAACTGATAGTTTAACGGCCTGATTCTTTTTTCAGACCATCCATTTGGCGAGACCCACCAGACACACGAGTCTAAGTCCTGCAAGGGCGACACGTGGGCATTGTGGGCCCAAAGAAAGCCTGGACAAGCTGAAAAATCGGGAGAAAGAAATCTCGAGGGACTCTTTATCTCTCTTGGGTCATATTTCGTGTGTCTTTTTGCTTTTCATGATGATTTTATTTCTCCCCGTGTCAGTAATCTTATCTGTCCAGAAGCGAATCTTTAAAAATTGCCGGTGGTCAAAACAGTCCCACGTGGGATCCGGTATGTGCCCGGATCGTGTGGTGTCACGACTCTGTGGGGCCCACCCTGATGTATGTGTTTCATCCACGCCGTCTATCCATTTCCCAGCTTATTTCAGGGCATTAGCCCAAAATCAAAGCATATCTATGTCTCAGTGGGCCACACTACAGGAAACAGTTGGAATTGAAAATTTCTTGGCGTTGGGACCCACAGAAGTATTGGATGAAACTGATATTAGAGTTTTCTCTTCATCGCGATCTTAGCAACACTGTGGGTCCCAGAAGGGTTCCACTTTAGCTTTGGATATGCTGCTATTTTGGGCTAATGCCATCAAATGAGCTGGCAAAACAGATAGGTGCGTGGATAAATCACATGCATCATATGGGCTCCGCAGAGTCCTGACACCACCTAACTAGGTGGTGTTCGGTCACCACGCAATCCGCATTCATCTCCGACCGTACACGTGACGTTCATTCATAGGAACCACGTCATCTCTCAGTTATGCCATGCATGCGATTTTCCAAAATATCGTGTTTGCAGTGCCCCAAGAATTCCTGAGCGTCTACTGCATGCGTCCGACTCTGGTTCATTGCGACGAACAGGTATTGGCGTCCATCTGGGGTTCCCTACAATGGACGGCCCATTTTGGAGAAACCACAACTATCAAGCAACCTTAGCTGTCCAAACTTTGGCCAACCTTATCGTGGATGTTTTCAAAGAGATTCCGTTAATCCAAGGGCTAGGATCATCTAATCAGTGATTCAGTGTCTCGTTTAGGATTTGATCGTTGGACCACAAGCTCGATAATCTGGTTTCACAGACAGTAAGACTATGTACGGCGCAACGAACCAAGGCTGGTTTATCTGATATCCATTTTCTGTAGAACATGAAAACATCCACGATAGGCCCCAGCTAACGGACGGTCAGGATTCATTGCTGCATAATCATGTTCATTATGGAGAGTGACCATAAGATTTGTTGAAGTTTCTTTCAATCCAAATCAACCAACTGATGGGTCACCTCGTAGCTAGATGGACCCCATGGTAAAACCTTCAGCAATTGGTTGTTTCTAACCATTGGATCCACAGATTCTTTTTCTTGACCGTTGATACGATTATTATCTTGATCTCCAACAAAAAAGGATATTGCAACGGATGGTTATGAACTTCCAATTAGGGCTGTCGAATGGTCTTTTCCACCGGGTGAATTGCAGGACATGATAACTCTTGGACTCGAGTTTGTATCCAGATATGGTATCCATCGGGGTCGGATCCGGATACAGATCCTAGGATCCGTTTAGTAATTGGTTCTGATCCATGTTGATCCAACCAAGATCAGAGACAGTAAACAGTCCTAGAATGAAGAGTGTTTGTTATTGTTACTTGGCTGAGTTGACCCGATGACCCGATGGATCTGGTTCTACAGTCCATGGAGTTGGATCTGGTTAACGATCGGGTCATATCAGGCCGACCTTGATCCAATCCGTTGTGACCATTTTACAGCCCTAATCTAATCAGCTCATTTCTAAATGTGGCTTATTCAAGAGTGGACCGCTAACTAAATAAACGTACCAGATTTTATTATTAGTAGCAGTCAGAAATGTTATACCTCCTAGCTGCACAAAGGACAATTCAATCAGTAAATCTGGACTGTCCATTAGGTTATAATGATGATCTAACGACAGCCCAGATCAATCGATTGGATTCTCATGCGTCCTGATGTGGCCAGGAGCGCTTCAACATTGGACCCGTCTCACCATGGTCGTTGTCATTTTGTGATAATCAGGCCATGGGAAACTATGGAATGGTGAATGGAGGGTATGGTTTATACAACAGATGGGGGAATGTGGGCCCAAGCCACATGAACTGGGTACCAGTGGGCCTCGGTGGCAGGAGTGGTTACTATGGAAGTTCATCAATGGCAGTTCCTGGTACTACTACTCTCTTCAACAGGGATTATGCAATGTTCTCAGCATTAGCCAGGCAACAGAACAGTATCTCCATGAGTAGACGCTTCCCCAGGAAGCCTGATGAGGAGTTCTTCGACTGCGTAAGAAAATGCGTGAAGTGTGAAACTACAACAACGCCATTGTGGCGCAATGGTCCCAAGGGTGCAAAGGTTAATTTCTTTACTAATAACACTTTAGATTAAAATGCATTTTGTCTTTTGGGTGTGTTTGGTTGCACCAAGTTTCATGAAATATCATGATAGTTTGCATTGAATTAGGCTGATTAATCATGATATTTGATGCAACCAAAAGCACCCTTATTTATCTTCTCAAAGTAGGAATAATATGTCATTTGAAGGGTTTTTTCCTTTCTTTCTTTCTTTCTTCTTCTTCTTCTTTTTTTTTTTTTCAAGAAAGATGGGAGCACACCACCTGTAACTAAGGGTAGGTTGAATTGTTGATTAACTTGTAATTAGATGTGGATATCAAGATTACAGAATGATATGATACTTGAGTATTCAGTTTGTACAATTTGGGCCATGGTTTAGTGATCAAGGCCATAGTTTTGTTGCACCACACCATGGATGGATCACACCACAAAATTATGACAGTTCGAAGACCCTAGTAACCAATCTTCCTCCTCTTTTCACTTGAATGTGGACCATAGAAATATTTCTCTTCTTAACCATTTATTTGCAGGCCACAAATGAAAATATCGTATTGTTCAATCAAGGAGGTTCTTGGGTCATGGTCCATCCATGTTGGGCCACATCACTGATGATCCAAACCACTGAATTAACCCCCATTTGTACAAACTGAATTCCTCGATCAAGACTGCAAAAGCCCATCTTATATTAGTCCAAGGAAATCTATATTTCAAGTAGTATTCTTTCCCATATGTGTTTTTAAGGAAGCACTAACTGGAATCATGTGAACTTCACTGACTGAGTCATTGACATTTAGTTATATTAGTACTGAAAATTTTAGTACTTTGATTTGAACTTCATGTGTTTCCCAACCCTTAAAATGACCAAAATCCTAAGTTGTAAAAAGTGAGATGACTCCTAGGAGGTTTTCATGAATTTTTCAGAAGAAAACTCATTTAATGAAAATGGAACTTCATTTAACACTAACAAGACATGGATGAGGCACTATATGCTTTTGGTCAGAATTGCTATTTTTCCATTGACTTCATTGACTGACTGAACCGTACCGTATCCGGCTTTCCAGTTTCGGTATACTAAAGGCATTTCACTCTCAAGAGCTGATTCCACAATGATTTGTCATTGAAAGTCACGTCTTGGCTCTTGTAAATATGATAATCTATCAAATTATAAAACATCATTAATATACTTTTATCGTGTATGAATATCCAGAACAACAGGCATTATAGCCTTTTCACAATTCAATCGAACACAAGCCAGGCATCTGAGCGAAGGCAAGTATTATGTTTTTACTATGCAATTAGGAAGTTCCGGTGTACTAGAGTCGTCTCAATGTTTGATTAAAGGCTGATGCCTTTCACACTAGATGGATTGATTAAGACTGGATACGAAAATCTAGTTGCTCTCTCAACCGCATATTGTAATAGCAATCAGGTGATTTGTAAAAGGGTGGAGGTTAGTCCTTCCTAGAGTTTTACATGACCTGAGTTTTGCCCCATTCAAGCTAGGGTCGTTCAATGACTACCCTAGCTCGTGTTCAGCTCAACTTGGCCTTCGAGCTGGACCAATATGGTCGAGCTAGGTCGACCTAGCTCTCGAGCCAAGTTCAAGCTTGGAAAAAAAAAATTAATAGACCCAGCCCAAAAGCCCAGCCTAAAGGCAACCCAAAGCCCAATGATACCCACTTGCTTTTATAGAGAGTTTCACCTCTGATTTCTTTGCTCTCTTCTAATGTGGGACTACACAACTGGCATAGGCGTAGACGAAGTGAGATCGAACACCATCTCTTCCATAGATAATTAATCTGAAGTCCATGGACCTCCTAGGAATCCTCAACCAGGACCTCCTTGATCTCTCAAGGGGCACTCGAAGAACACGAGTAAGTAGAGAAGAAATCTCAATATTATTGTTAAAAATGAGTAATAATAATTAATAATGAATTAAAAAGAGTTTAAATAGTCTAGGATGCGTAATAGAAACCCTAAGTCGCCAAAATTAAGAGTCTTAAACCAAAATGGAAACAAATCATTCGAAAATGGAAAGTTCACGCGCGAATCTGCACGTTTGATGACTAGTCGTCAAGGAGTTGTGACCGGTCGCCACCCACGGGCAACAGGTCATCAATGGACTATATCTGTTCAGAGAGTTCACCCTCCCCCCTACTTGAATTTGCGATCCGATCGCAGGCAGTGGCCGACCGGTCGTCAAGGGTCTAAAGAGTTTAGGCAGAGCTGGGTCTAAATTAGGCCAGTCACAGTCCTTGGGCGATCGTTCCCCAGCGATAGTGCGACCAGTCGCCAAGAATTACGACAGGTCATTTTTCTTGGCCTTCGTTCTCTTTCTTCCTCCTTCATTTGGTCGATCGAGATCATGAATTCTTTAATTACCCTCTCTACATCAACAACATACATTTTCAGCTAGTTGAGTCGAGTTCCAACCGAGTCAACCAAGTCGAGCTAAGTCAAGCTGCGATTGAGCCGAGTTTCGAGCCAAACTGAACCGAATCAAGCCCAGCTTGAGCTAAGCTCGAAACTCATTTCAAGCATGGAAAAAAAGGCTCCTCTTGGTTCAAAGCCAGCATTCAAATTTAGCTGAATCGAGCTGTTTGAGCCAAGTCGAGCCAGCTCGATCGACTCATGTACAGCTCTTGTCCTTCCTGATAGATTCTCTTTGCCTTACGTTTATGACTTTTCTTTCATCATATTTCAACCAATATATTTTTCAAAAGAATAAAAATGGAGAAATAAAACAAAAGAAGGTCTACAACGATGCTGATTTTATTAATTTATGAATGATACTAATTACAATCAACAATGTAAAAATAACTAAAGAAAATAAAAACAATAAATACATGATCTGTCTCAACGAATAGATGATCTAGGCAGATGATTAGCAAGATATGACCAAAGTGTTTGATCTTCCAAGAACTCTATTGATCAAAATCCAACAACAAATAGTTGTGGATATTTAATATACTCTTACACTACTGTAGCAATGGCGTTGCTGGACAATAGTTATTTATAATAAGACTAAATCTAGATAGGCTATGCTAAGATAAATGTAAAGAAGATAAATTATGTTTAGCATAGGTTTAGAGCTCTTCATCACGTTCTTCTTTTATAGCTTCTAGAGCCAGTAAAACCCTCGTTGGCTTTCCTCGTTGGTTAGGATCTTTCATAACCATAGCTTTTGATGTAGTCTTCCCATAAGAGATCTTCGTAAATTTGAAATCGTTTTTAGTTCTCCACTTTTATGTATCTGCAATGATTTTCATATATTGAAAATCATTTTCAGGACACTATTGCATTTAAATCTACTCGATTAAAGCCATTTCCCCCCTTATTGTGCCCTTGAATATCCGTTGAACTGGATCCACCAAATCCCGATCTTTTCCTGATTTATTGGTGTCCATCCATTCAAATATTGATCCAATCTCCAGATATTTAGAATTTTCGTAATTAACACGAGAGTTCCAAACATCTTTGGAAGATCTCTCATTCTGGAAGGATTGTGAGAGACGATTTTACCAAGTATATTTGAATCTATGATAAGATCATTGCCTCAGTGGGTCTTTTATAAACATATTGTACACGTTGCATTAATCACGTGCCACACAAGTAAGGGTTATGTGTCATTTGACGTTTTGTTCATCTAAAGGCATGTGTACGGTTTTGTATCACCGCATTGATGACGGAAGGCGTATCACAAAAGGAAAATTGGCAAAAAATATCTTTGGTGTGAGTACGATTTTGTTAGTAGTGAGACTATAGTGCTGGCACATGGTGGCATCTTATTGGACCATGTAGGTGTGCCAAAAATGGGTGTAAACACCATTCACCAAGCTTCATGTAAACTACACATTAAAACACGTGTCTATGTGTCAAATATGGCTAAGCTAACTGTAGAGAATTTAATGAAGAACCATCAAATTCTTCTTTAAGAGTTTAGCTCATGCCCACTCTTGTAGAGCACTATATAGATTTAGGGCATCTTTTATTTTATTTTATTTTTGCATTACCACTTGTATAATATATTGTATTTAGATTTATTCTTATCATATATTAATTACATATTACCATATATTTTCTAAAATTAGAAAGGCTTTTCTCTGTAAGTTTTTATCCTTCTAAAGAAATGAAAGACAACAAAACCTTCTACTCTCTAGCATCCCTTTTTTCCGTCTCTCCCTATTTAAATGAGATTTATACCTCACTACATTTAAATAGCACACTATTTATCAAGTGCATTGTAATATGGTAGGCATCATCCTTAGAAACCTTGGACAGTTGTTTCTAATTCATCATATAGTTCGATCAGCCTCAACTATTTGCTGATCATAGAAATGTCATTTTGATGAGGCAGTCCTAGGCATGCCAATTGTCTTTTGATTCCATGCGCTAGCTGGGAGGTGGGCATTGACATCAAGAGATATTCTCTAACATCATAATTCATGAAAACTTTAATTTCCTATTAAATTAATTCTCCATTAGCAATTTAAATCATTTAAATATTCAAATATTGTAGATTTTTGGCAAAGAAATAAATCCCAGTACAATGTGAATACTTGTCAATGCAGGATGAATAATACATTTATTGGTATGTGATTCCACAAAACTTGTTCCCAAATAATTGCTCATGAAATCGAGTAGCTAACAGACTATAGTGACAAACTTCATGAAAGGATGTTGTCTCCTTCACAGTTCACATAATTACATAGTTGATTCTCATTGTACTTAACAACGAAGGATGACTAATCCATGCAAATAGATGATAATTCCATGCATTTCTACATGGCGGATCAAAGTACTATTTGTAAGTAGATTGCTTCTGTATTGAATTTTATACTTTCACTTGTTAATTCTCCTATGCATTTCTTAATGCTGGTGAGCATCATAGCATTGGCATCCAATGCGATGTTTTTAAGTTATTAGATGCAAAACTATAGAAATTGAAAAGCGTGGCCACCAAGCTATTGGTTAGACTAAGCCTTCAGTATATTTTTTTTTAAGGTAGTAATCCCAAAATGGTGATTGGCCAACTCAGACTTTACAAATACGAGGAAGGACAATGGAAAGGTTCTACACACAATCCAAATTACTTATTGGTCGAAGGTACTTTTGTGTGCCAAAGAATTGGATTTTTGGAGACATACTTGGGATCGTTTGGCCATTATGCATGATAAACAAGCGAGCAAATCAAGGAAAGCATTGTTAAAGCGGATTTGTGGTCAATCAAGTAAGGCATTGACATAGTGGCTGAAGTTTTTTTTTTTTTTTTTTTTAAACTAGAGGATCTAATCAGATGGAGGGAATTGATATTAATATGGAAAATAATGCTTGAGTAGCAACCATCTCAAAAAATCTATGGCAGTGGTTCTAGAAAATTGGAGTGACGCAATGATTTGCTTTGTTTCACAAACTAGTTGTCAACTCTTTGGAAAAAAAGAGGTTATGGACTAGCAAGGAACTGTCAAAATTTCCATCAAAAGCGTCTAGAAATTCAAAATAAACAACAAATCCAATCCCCACCCACAAATAACAATGATTAAGGAAACTCTCTAAGAGATACGAGGCAAACTTAAGTTTGGTATTATATTGTAAAGGCAAATAGCATTTCGACAATTTAATCCTTGTAATTAATAGAGGGCATTTTTATCATTTCAATCCTTTTATGCGATTAGCCCACTCCCACTTTCTTTCTTCTCTACATAGACCGCATGGATGACATCCTATTAGGGAGCCCATGCAAGAGAAGCACTATGGGGTCTACCATAATGACCTTATAATATCAAATTCGTACATCAGTTACGCTAGCTCATATTAGAATGACATCAGAAAAGATGAGGTGGATTTAAGTTCTTTCTTTTTCTTTTTTTTTTAATCCAGTGTTGAAACCATTCTATGTTCTTTTTATTTTTATTTTTTTCTTTCTCTTCATGTAGCACACGTCTGTGTGTAGCCTCTTCTCTTCTTCTTTTTCTTCTCTCTCCCCTACTATCTCCACGTGTTGCATGTGACATACCCCCTAGTCCTTTTAATGCAAGGCTGTTTACACATGAATGTTAGAGTATCTAGGGTTTCGGAGGCCTGAACAACTCTATTAGTGGTTTGTTGTGGCCCAATTTGAGGTCTACTTAGGGTTGTGTAATGTCTCGTGTATTTGTGTCTCACCGGCTAGCCTATCTGGAAGACGCTTTAAGTGTTTCAACAGCAGGTCTCAAGTTCGAAATGCCAAGGAGACCCACTAACCCCACTGGTGGGTGGGTGCACCGTGTGACTAACCATGTGGGTGTGTTGTGCACCTAACAAGGTGGGTGCGTTGCATGACTAACAAAAAAAAAATTGTCTGGATTTCGATTATTTTTAGGGTTTGTTTCAAGGTGTTATAAGGGAATAATCAATGATTGAGATTAATTTAGATTCTAGAGCTAGTAAAAGGCATATAAAATATTTTTTTAGAGATAAAAAGTAAAAAAGAGTAGGGAAAAAAAAGGTGAGAAAAATAGATGAGAGAGAGAGAGAGAGAGAGAGAGAGAGAGAGAAGAAGAAGAAGAAGAAGAAGAAGAAGAAGGAAAAGAAGTAGAAGACCTCTCAGAGAAATGAAACACTTGTGTTAGTCCCTACTTCACATTTCATCATGGTGAATGCCCTTCCTACTTCAGATGATGAGAATGAAGTTGATAACTGATGGTAAGGTGCCTCAGATAATGACAACTTCTATGATTTAGCCACATGCAACACCTTAGTCCATGCCCGCCTGTCACTTGTGTAGGACACCCAAGACATGCAAAAAGTGGGCCTCACCATGACAATCAATCGTCAAGAAAATCAGACCGGTCCACTCATAAAGAGGCCCATGCTATCAAACTCAATGGGTGGTTGATGATTTAGCTAATGTATAGGTGTGACCCGCCTGCTTTGTGGATTGGCCTGATTTTTGTGCAATTAGATATTTTGCAATTCGTTATTCTTGATTGAAGTAATTTTTGGCCTAGTTCAGTTCATGAATTGGGCTGATTCAGTTCAATCTCTAATCCAGTAAGATCTTGGATTCGAGTAAAATTTTCAATATGTATATCTTAATTAGAAACAGAAAACCTTTTATTTTGGTGAACATTTTGAATTGGTTGATTAATTCTATAGATTACATGAATTAGATGGAATTATATAAAATTACACCATCGCAATAGTATTTTTCTTTTCCCTTTCAGTATTGCACTAGTCCACCAAACAAGGCGAAACCCAAACTATGGATAGGATGAATTTAAAAAACGAACCCAATGAGCCTAAACCAATAAACCGTTGATGTTGATAAGTACCGAATGATAAACTGTGAACTCGTACTCAAATCGATTGAACTCCAAATTAGATAACAATGGCTCAAAGTGTATGGTTATGTGCGTGTGCGGGTTGTTTTACATTACGTACATCCGTTGTAGCACTTAAACAATGTACTGTTGGGCATATAAATCGTATTTGTGTTTCTTCAAGTATTGAAAAGTTATCATTGGTGTTATGACTTGAAAGTTTAGTTGGGTTAGTACTGATTTGATTAGCTTAACAGCTAGGCAAGCAACTTGTTTGGTTGTTAGAATTGAAAACTAGCAAATGATAAATATACAAAGTGCAGTTTCACTGGGGCTTCAGTTAGAGCCCTGGTAAATTTTTGTAATTTGTTCATGTGTTACTATTCGGATGAGGAATTCTATTCCAACTAGCCCTCAACAACAGAAGAGTTCATATAAACCTACAGCATGCTGCACATTTTTACTAGTGGACCTGTCCAACAAGTAGGACATCAGAGTCATGCAAAAGGTGGGCCTCTCCATGAAGATCACTTGGCATGAAAATCAAGTCAGTCCGGTCATTAGGCGGACACATGGTCAAAATCAATGAAAGGACAATGATCTGACCCAATGTACAGGTGTGACCCTCCTGAAGATGCTTGAAGAGTGGACCGGCCTGATTGTAAATTTCTCCTACTTAATAAAATTTTCCTTGTAAGTGCTTTTACAAGGGGTATGTTTACCCTGAGTAGAGGGAACCTCTATTTCCATGACACCCAAGTCGCCTTTTGATCTTTCAAGGGTGCCTATGGTATACAACGGCACCCACAGATGTGTATGCCATCCAAACTGTCAATCAGGTGAGTCACACCATGACGATGGGATTTCTAAAAATCAGGTCTACACAATCATTAAGTGGGACCAACATAGAAAACAATTGACATTAAGCCAAAACATCCAAAATTTACATGGTGGCCCACGTGATGGTTTCATCAGCATTATTTTTGAGGTGCCCCATTTTCAAAGTGGGGTGACCATTTTGGATGGAGATCTATACATAATCAAAAGTAGGCCCACAAGCAGAGCTAGAAAGTAAGCTTATTTTACAAACGAGTAGAGGATCCAGCCTCTATTATTCCTAATAAGAGATGCTAATCGGCTTTACTAAATTTATTGCTTTCAGTCTCTATGCAATGCGTGTGGTATTCGATACAAGAAGGAAGAGCGAAGAGCTTTAGGAATTCCAGACAACCATAGCAGACCAAAAGGTGGTGTGATGAAGGATCCTGAATCTTCCAAGAATGAATCTTCCAACAAACCCAAGTACTAGAAACTAGCCTGTTAGCAAGGGTTGTTGTTGTTGCTGCTGCTGCTGCTGCTGCTACTGCTGATGCTGCTACCGCAGCTTATTTTGTTTGCATGTGTTGCTGTTGCTACTGCTGTAGCTTTCCTTTGTTTGCATGCGTTGTTGTGTTGAGATAATATCATGTTTTGAATAATGTTGCATGTAGTATGGAAGACAAATTAATGTACTATATAAGAGTCTAAAATCGCACTCCTATTAGACTAGAAATGGCGCGTCTATGCCATGGAGTGTTCGGTGTGAACAAGCTGTAGACTGAAAATAATGTTGATCTGCTAATTAGGCAGGGTCAAACGTGCTCGGACTACAGTCTAACCGTCCAGATTCAAAGAAAACATGTGGGCTCACTTGATGAGGGTACTAGCTATCGCTGTACACGAACCAAGCCAGTTTGAAAAGCTCGCTTGGCTCAGCTCGAAAAAGCTCGATCTTGCTCAGCTCGTAGGGTTAAACAAACCAAGCCAAGCCAAATTTTGGGGTTCGTTGAGATTTCGAACTAAGCTCGAGCCTGACCTGAGCTCGATTTGGCTCGATTTAGCTCAGCTCATGTAAAGGCTCGTATATTTAAAACATTAAAATATATATAACAAAAAAACTAAAGATAAAAGTTAAAGTTAAAAGGTAAAACCCTAAACATTCCCCCAAATCCCAATTTGATCGCCCACCCCTTCCAGCCCTCTTTCTCTCTAAAACCCTAGGTCATCGTTGGCATTCGGTTGTCCGACAAGGCGACAACAATCACGCAAGCACTCAGCTACTCTCTCTCTCTCTCTCTCTCTCTCTCTCTCTCTCTCCAATCCAACAGCCGACCTGCGACCTCCCTCTCTTTATCTCCGGCCTTTGCTCGTCGACCGCCTCATCCAAAAGCCGTCCTCTGTCCAAGCCTGAGCAACCCCCATTCCGGCAGTCCAGGCTCCCACCTTCCTTGTCCGACAACCCTCACTGTCTGTCCAGCTGATCTCCCTCTCCAGCCAACGATCCCCACTGTCCGTCCAGCCAACCGCCCTCTCCAGCCGACAACTCCCACTGTTCGACCAGGCAACCAACAAGGGTATTTTACAATTATTATTTATTAATTTTAAATATCAATTATAAATTGTGAAATAATTTGTTGCTATTTGTTGTTACTTGATAGAATATAGTTTTTTAAATATAGATTGTTTTAGAAAATTAATTTTAGAATTGGTTGAATTTAATTTAATTTTAGAATTGGTTGAATTTAATTTAATTTTAGAATTGGTTGAATTAATTTTAGGATATAATTAGTTGAATTAAATTGTTATAAATTGTTGTTAGTGGCTCGAACAGGCTCGAAAGCTTGAAGCTCGAACAGGCTCTAATTTGGCTCGAAAGCTCGACCAAACCAAGCTAAGCCCACCACTTAGGCTTGAGGACCGAGCCGAGCCGAGCCTGAGCCCAGTTCACTCACTGACCAAACTAAGCTATGTTGGAGGAGCCTTCAAACTGTGCTAAAGTTGGGTGCTCAGACCGGTCGACCGACCTGTCTAATTTCTGCCCAGGGAGCACAGCAAGGTCTGGACAGTTTTTAGGTGTTTCAGAGGTGTGCTCCAATCAATCGGTTGTTAAGGCAGACATGACAAATTTGAAAGTTTCATCTCTAAACTATTTTGCACCATGTGAGACCAATCTGCCGACCACTCGTGCGCAATGGCGGTTTTATGCATGGTTACGCGCTTTTGCGTAACATGCTGATTGTTTGCTATGTATATGGTATGAATCCGAGATTAGAGAATATCCTAAGGTGTCGAAGGTTTCCTAATTGTATTAGGGGGAGGGAGAGAGAGGGAGAGAGAGAGAGAGAGGGCTTGGGTTTTCTCTTAGGTTTCCTTGCTTGTGGGCTGTTCATCTGTGTAATCTTCTGATTCATAGTAGATCACTTTCCATTAAGGAGTTTTTATGTAAAATCGAATTATTTTTGTGTGGTAGATTGCTTGCAGGTGTGATTGCATTATTTTACTTGTTTGATTTTATTCTCTGTTGTGTGTTCGACTTGCATCCCCAGTTTTTCCCAACGAGCCAAACTATGCAAAGCTCAGTTCGGCTGGGCTCGTGTACAGCCCTGGTACCAGCACTGGCTTTGGATGTCTGACATGTTCATTACGTGCAATGCCAAATAAATGGGCCCGGATCTCTGTTCAAACCGTGGACACCGGCCCGTTTGTTGAAATAAGACAATTGGATACTTTTCTTTTTCTTTTTCATCTTTGACGGCTCAAATAATGTCAACAATTGCAATTGTCCCGTAAGTGTAATTTTTGGTTCATGATACATAGACTACGTGAACCGGTAATTTAGACGGTCTAATTTAACTCATAGGTCACACCACCAACGTACGTCCTGAACTCCTGCGTACCAAATGTCATGTGGACATGACATTAACGGCTGATCCTAATGTGACACTGTACAGCTATCTGGACATGTTCCGTCTGGTGGAACTGAACATGGCAGGCCGTAGCCCACATGCAACTCTAATATTCCAATGACTGGCCTCCAAATGGATTCAAATGGACGGCTCAAACAGAAAAGGTTTCAGATTCGAATGCCATAGACCAGATTGATCGGTGGTTGGAATCTTCTATACGAATGGCATAGATCAGACTGATATATATATATATATATATATATATATATATATATATATATATATATATATATATATATATATATATATCGAACTATTAGCTGCAACTTTGGAATGGCCCAGTCCCTTGATGCTCATCTGGTCACTGGCCTTATCAAACACAGTACTCTTGTGGCCTCTATCTCGCAAATTGCCACATCATGGCTACAAAGACTTCAATCAAGATCATCCAAGATATTGCCCACTGGGGGGCATAAGCCTTAAAATCACCACCACCTTTCCTTTCCAATCTACACTATCGATGACGATAGTTTGGTCATCCGCGCCATCGTTTGCAAGGTCCCAACCACTGGCCTCGTTTGGCAACGTGGATTTGGAATACCTGGCTTGACAATTCCCTAGATTTAAAATAACCCTGGATTCGGAATCCTCCTACTGTGTTGGGCACCTTGGATTCAGAATCCCTTGTAATTCAGAGTTTGAATTTAATTACTAAATCAACTTTAATATCCATGATGTAAATGATGAAATTCCAACCCTCGGATGAGCCACAAGCATTGGATCATAGCTGATCGACTAACCAATGATTTTTAACCATTGACTAACCAATGATTTTTAACCATTGACTTAACGTGAAAAATGTTTGAACTGATTCAAATCATTCTGCTTAAGTAATTTTATTGATGACATTGGTAATCTGATTGTTTTGGGATATCATTAGTGGGCCACGTGCCCAATAAATTAAGCGTTGCCCAATAAATTAATAGCTTAATGACATATGTTACACATGCTACCCTCCTAACTCTAAAAATGAGCAAAAAAACAAAAAGAAGAGAGTCGGAAATCCAAGAAGAAGAGAGGGATTGCAAAACTCACCAAAAATGAGGATTTGAAATGTCCCAACACCGCCATTTGGCACCTTAGATTTGGTGGTAAATGGAGGTATATCAAATCCAAATGGCTACTTTTGGCATTTGGCAGCCTTGGATTTCAAAGTAAATGGAATCAGACATACTTAAAATATACCTTTTTTATGGGTCTTAAAATCTTTTTCTTTTTGCTGAGATTCCGATGTAAGCTGGAAGAAAGACATTTTTTGCCTCTTTTTCAAGGGTTGGAGAGTCGGAGGTATCACAAAGGTGTCTTTAGGCTACTAGTCCACCTAGACACATGCCAAGTTGATGACAGCCTCAAAACAATCCAATTATCAGCTGCAACACGAAAATCAAATCAATAGAATGATCTGAACATTCAAACATTAGACATCTAAATGAACAGTTAAAAAACCGTTGATGAGTCACTTGTTTGTGATCTTCGCATTTGTGGCCCACCCAAGGCTTGAAATTTCCTCCTCTTTTTTTTTTGCAATAGTTTATATTTTAATGGGCTTATTAAAATCATTCTATCAAATATCTCGCGCGCGCGCACGCGCGCGCACACGCACACACACACACACACACACACACATACTAATTTGGTATATGAAGGTTGATTTAGTTAATCAAATCTAAGTCCTGTGAATATATCAAGGAATTCCAATGCCCTCTAAATTCAAGCTCCCAAACAGAAGAATTAGATTCCAATGCATTTCAACCAAACACAGATGAGGAATTGGAATCACCTTGGATTGCAATGTAATTGTGATTTGGATTCCAATGCGTTCCAGATCCAAGCTCCCAAATTGGAATACCCTCTAATCCACCCTACCAAACAAGTAATGGAGTTGGAATACCCTCAAATCCCCATAAAATCCCCATATTGGTGCATCCCAACCTTTCAATTCTTTGCCTTCTTTCCAGAAATCCAATCCGCCTATCTGCATGGACTCCACATGAAGATAACGGTGAACCTCTGGACACATTTGAGAAGCAGGCACCAAGGAATTGGGCTCCACCCTACCCACTCAACAATCCAAATACTCTGCTGACCAGCATTTAAAGTTGAGCCAGGTTCTGTGGGGCTTGCAGGCAAAATGCAGATGCAGGTCCATCCAATCAAACTTTCAACAAAAGCCTGTCTCTGAACCAGGGGCATCAAGGCTATACATCCACCAGGGCCTAGACCAGGCCAGGCTGCTGGGCTAAGCCCGTATCCCAAGACCGATTCCAGAATTCATTCCTTACG
The DNA here is from genome assembly GCA_003013855.2 of Liriodendron chinense. Taxonomy (NCBI): domain Eukaryota; kingdom Viridiplantae; phylum Streptophyta; class Magnoliopsida; order Magnoliales; family Magnoliaceae; genus Liriodendron; species Liriodendron chinense. Next base: position 4,733,797 of record PVNU02000773.1, on the reverse strand, counting down.
CACGGTGAAGCACCACACATGCAATTGAGTTATTTGATACTCTGACGGACAGATGAGTCTCAGGCACATGCATGTGGAAGTAAGGATATATTCAACTCAAATTAAACGATCTAATTCACTGAAACCGCCATCATGACTAGGTTGGTGAATGATTTCTATACCTGATTGATGAAATTTTGTTTGTTTGAATTCAAACTGTTGATTACCTTTTCATGTCAACAACCGTTCAGCCAATCGACCAGTTTCTATTGGACCATTAAAAAATAAAAAATTGGCGCACACTATTTTGATGGCTTAATTTTGAGTTTCATATACACGGCAGTATGCAATTTCTGAGCATGTGCACTGCCAGAGTATCAAAGTTCTTGCTGCAAATGCAGTGAAGGAAAAGCATACCAAATGCAAACACAGCTGCTGAAACGAGGGTTCCTACAAGCAACAACAATTGTGAATATAGAAATTAACAGTCCCAAATTACCCATCTTCACCAATATAATGAAAAGATCCTCCTCACAGGCAAGAAAAACACACCAAATGCAGCACTCTCGTGTCCTGATTGTGTATATGGATACTATCCCTATTACCTTCAGACATTCAACAGAGCATTACACACAAATCCGCCTAGAAACCATGAATTTTAATGTTTTCCTTCTTCACAATGCCAGCCTGTGGAACAACCAGAATCAGGGGGAAAAATTAGCAAGAACCAGGCAATGTGATAAAACATGCTGATGGGGCTGGCAGTGGGCATGTGGCCCACCCACAATCAACGGATCAAGCACGCACAAGGCCCCACCCCCAATGCTGCTAACTAATTTGATACAAACATTACATAGACCTAATGTTCTGATTTATATAGCTTATCAATGACCCAGTAAGGGTCCAGTATTTAGAGCTATGGCTCAAGTGTTTTAAATAATGAATAGCATGTAGCATGGCAAATCATTGAAAACTGATTTTTTTGTGAAAATAGCAAAACATACCCATGATTGAAAACATTAATTGATTTTACTGCTTTAATGAAAGATAGCATGTAGTGTGCTCTCCAAGCAACTTTGCTATTTTCATTTGCTGCACAGCACAAAGGCTAGCTACACAGAGCTTAGTGTATGCTACATGCTAATTTAAAACACTGCTCCAGCTATACAACAGATCATCCCACGTTGAAAACAAGGTTAAAGGTAAATGGTGTGAAGATGTGTAGGGCCCACATACCTGAACAAGGAAAGTGGAGACATTTTTACGTTGATCGCCTTGCAGTTGGATGACCTAAGGTGTTGGCAAGATTAAATATGAGGCCCGCATAAACAGAAGAAGCAAACATGCATATGCAACAGTGCATGGATCAGAATGTGTACCTGACCCAGCTCAGGGTCCTGGACGACTGTACCATTGCAGCAGAATTCTTTCTTGAGATCTTTCAAGATCTTGTTATAGCTGAACTCTTTCTTCAATCCTTGCACTGTAGTCAGGCTCTTCCTACCATTTCGCTGCTGTATGCGCACATGCACATACTCCTTTGATGCGACACCGGAGTCGTCAGCATTTGCCTCAGTGAACGGATCTGTAACACCCAAAAAAAAAAAAAAAACTTCATTGATGTACATAAATCTGAAAGATATATTTTCTCTGTTTACTGTGGAAGTTGATTTTGAATCCTCATTTTGAAGTTGTCTCAGCAGTTTTCGAAGTCTATGCTTTCTAAGCATCTGTGCCATATTGAACATACATAACGTGTGTACATGTCTATGCACACACGCACATGCATGCGTACATGTAGCCTCATTCTCCAAGCAATTTGGGTTTGCCTTTTACATGTAGATTGGCAGACATTTCACAAATGATTGCCCACCAGGCATCAAACTTCATCGTATCTCCAAGTTCTTTGTACCAACCGAATCAAAGGGCAAGCCCCCAAAGGGCTGCCCATATTTATTTATTTTTATTTTTTTTAGAAGGGCTGCCCATATTGACCAGCACATCTATTATCACATGCAAGATCCAAAGGGAAAGCAAGCAAAGTTGGGTCATGGAGGGGCAGTTGTCAGGCATGTGCATTTTCCCCGTCTGGAATCAACTTAGACACTCGCTCCACTTTTGGTAGTGCCCTTCTGTCAATTCCTTGCTAACTTCTAAGCCTCCAACACTACAAAAATACTACTCCCGGAACCCATAAACTCCGATTTCTCATGAATTGGCTACGGATACCTTGTCAGCATAAATGATGCTGACCAGGCATCACAGGTCAACAGATGTTACTTTTCGGACTCCACCAGCACCTTATGAGAAATCAAAGTTCTTCAGTTCTGGATATTGGATGCGCCTTGATGGTTATGGGATCCCACATGAAGAGTTACATAACCAATTCAAACAGATCAAAAACTTAGACCCATTTTACCAAAGTCATAAATCAAAGGAAATTTAAATAATGAAAATTGCATTGATGCCTTCTTCTTTTTTCGCCCTTTCTTTGATAATTGTATCCTTTAGAAAAAAGCAAAAACTTTCAAAATCTTTAACATTTTCTTGCATGAGCAGTTGTCTAAAGGCAAATTTGACGTACCAAAGGCAGTGGGAATCTGCACGTCGAGATCAGACATGAAACTTGGCTGCTGAAAATTGAGATGAAACGAGCAGAGGTATTTGCTTTAAGCAGAATGCACTCAAGGCTGCAAGAAATGTTAGTTTCCATCAGTTTCTCTGTGGATCAGGTGAAACACGCAGAAGTCGAGTTATAAGAAAAATCAAGCTGTACCAAAGTTTAAAACTCACATTTCAAATTCAATGATTTTGAGCTTCTAAAACAGTTAAAAGATGATAAATGGATTGTTGAATAAAACCACTTGCCCATGCATCACTAAACAGAATGGGAAAAAAAACATGATGTAACTACTCATTTAGTTCATCACCATAAATCCAAACTCTTGGCAAATCCCAATTTCTCTGACTTCAGAATATTTGATCACAAAAGATAACTTTCGAAGTCCAGAAAAGGGGTGTTCTGCCATATAAAAACATCTGGCAGGAATCCAGCAAGCATTTCAAAATGCAATTTTTCGGAAGCCCATCTTGAAGTCAGCACACACCATTCAGACACAACTGTAACCACAAGGGACAGCCATCATCATCATCATCAGTTTGCAAGGAGAATCAATCCACCTCCACTTTCTATGTTGAAATGGGGCAGATGATTACATGAGTATGATGAGTTGATGATAACAAGCCATTTGTGCACCAAGGGCAACCATGAGCGCTCCATTTACCAAGATCATATGGAATGTAAAAACCTAGCCATCTAAAAAAATGGCGTGTATAAATCAAGAGGCATCCGGTCAGTGGTTTTGTAAAACATTCTTTTACATCATTAGGATTTTGAGGTAATTGTGATTAGTCTATGATCCATTTAATGAACCTTAAATGATTTTTTTTATCGTTAGGATTTTGAGGTGATTGATTAAACTATGATCCATCTACAGAACCTAAGGACACAGAGACAGTTCAGATCATCATACACATTTCCATATCAATCAAAATGACAGTGACAAGAGATAAATGATATAATCAATTAAGAAAACATACATCGACTCGCTAGGACAGTGTCAGAAAACACAAATATACCCAGAGAGATTCATGCAGGAACACCGCGGTCAATGAGTTCTAAAACACAGACATGCAATGAAGAGAAATTCGTATAAAGACAACAATACATTGCTTATGGTGAGCACAAGATACTCATATAGAATTGAGATGAAATAGTTAAAAACTTCTGCACCACTTTTTTTTTATGACGATAGGGTGTCCCCACCCCTCTTTAAAGGTGAGACTAATACCTGCAAATGTAGGCAACCACCCACAAACCACGTTCTATGGGGAAAAAAGATGGAAAAATAGGAAAATGCATCATAGCACAGAAATAAACAAATCGCAGGTTCTAGATACGGGCTTCGGAATGTAAATGAGCAACCCCCTATCACAGGTGCATATCCAATCATTATCATCAAGGCCTTATACCAGCTATTTGGTGTCAGCCTTACAAATACTGTTACGCTTATTAGTTCTATTGAAGGCCCTATCTTCAATAAGTGAACATGCCTTCATATCTAGTCAACTATTCTCACAAACTCATACCCAGTGCTTTTAGGTCATCCTCTTCAACCCTAAACAATGCTCCCCTATGTATTGGAGTCATATCTAATATTCATTCCATGCTCAATCTGCTCTAAATAATTTATCTATTGGGGTTACTCCTAGACTTCTTTAGATGATCTCATTCAATTCTATCCTTCCGAGTCCTCCCATATATTCATCTCAATATCCTCATCTCTGCAACACTCCAGCTCTACTCAACCTGCTTTCTAACTGCCCAACATTATCCTGGTAGAAAATAGCTGGTGCTGAATAGCTATCTTATAAAACTTACCCTCAAGTTTCATCCTTTGAGAAATCTTTGTTTAGAAGTCCTTGGATATTTGGTTCTATAAATTTTAAGCCTCTAGGCTCTAGAGTCTTCTTATAAACCTCCAATTTAGCATTTGCTCCCTCTCTAATCTCATCAAACAACATGTCATCGTAGAAACATACACCAAGGGACCGCCACCCCATGCACTAGTTAGTTAAAATATCCATAGAAAGTGCAAAAAGGTAGGGACTTAATGTCGACCTGATAAAAATCCACCACCACAATGTACTCATCAATTTCAATAGAGGCAGTTTTTGCTCGTCGTCAAGTAAGTCATACATGTCTTTAATGATGTCAGTACATCCTCCATACTTCCCTCACTAGCAACTCGAAACCTCGCTAGGTGCTCCATTCTATGCTTTCTCTTGATCCGTAAAACCATATGTAGATTATTTCTCTTATCGCTATTATTTATACAAAATTGCATAACTTCGGCAAGCAATGTTCAAGTATGAATTCTTCATGTACTAATTGGATGCAATTTTCTGAATGGACCTAGGCAGGCCCACCTAAGATCATAGTGGCCTTTGGATAAAAGTCAACTGTGGATTGTGCATGACCCAATAATCAATCCAAGAGGATGATCACAGCCATCCAATTGAGGTCTTGAAAAATGGACACCAAAACAGTAATCACGTATTGTGATTGATGCAATCCACAGTGCTCCCCTCCAACCAGATTGTTTTAATCATCTAATCCCAATAATCTTGAGAGCAAGTGCAATCCACAGTGGCCCCCAGCAATCCAATGGTCATGGATGCTCAAAGGTGAGCTCAACTAGGACCCATGGGCGAACTCGCGCTAGAATAAGATGATAAGGAAGCACACTAGATCACTGTTCTCACTTCAATACCCCTTCATACAGAGTTATATATATGTAACCCTTACTGATTTAAGTTTTAAAAAGAAAAGAAACAGAAAAAAATATGTAGAACTTCAAGTCCCTTAAATACCTGAAGTTCAAATTGAATAAACAATATCCACATACACACTCCAATGAGCAGATTGGTCTGAGTTTTGGCCCACTTTGATGAGTGGCCTACCCTTATTTTTGGACTAACACAAACTTGGCAGGTCCCACTAGAAGAACAACCCGGATCTTGCACTCATACTGTGTTGGCATGTGCACCACATTCCTGTTGAGTAGAGATGCTATGAATACCTTTACAGCAGGGCTCATACACAACATTTATTCCCAGATAGACACCACCAATATGTTGGAAATCTTACCCCAACTCACTAACATCATCTATTTAGCACATATATTCACAAAATCCCTATTTACCAAAACAAATCACTGGTTTTATCTCAATCTCAAAGAAAGAAACCCACCGAATGAAGCAAAAAGAAAGATCCATCTAATTCCATTACCGGATTCCGCTCGATCTTCTTACTCAAACCCTACCTCCATTCAAATCACCTTCTCCATCCCACCGAAATCCAGACCCCACCCCATTCAATAAGCCAACCGCCAAGATTCAGATCTCGATATTCAGAACTTCACTATAAATGGAACCGAATCTCAACTCATTTACTGGTCCAACCTTTGAGTCAAAGATATCCCTTCGATCAAGGTATTCAATGACGATAAATGGGCTGGGCCGTAATGGCCTTGTAATGGTCAAACTTCTTTTAACGGAAGAAACTCTATTGACCTCGTATTGGTTCATTATGGCCCTGTGCCCACATGTTAAGAGCCCATAACGGCCATTACAGCCATTATAGGCTGTACAGGCCTTTCTTTTTCTTTTTCTTTTTAATGTAATGGCTGTTACAGCCCCATATAGAATAACAGGTCCATCGTTGCCATTACATTGCCTTTGATCTCTGTACTCATACACTACCTCAACTCAAACCCCCTTCTCCATGCACATTGAAAATCAGACCCCACCACTTGGTAATTCTTAACTACCAAAATCCCAATCGATAATCTGTCAGCCAAGATTCAGATCACAATATTATGAATTTCACAATTAACAAAACCGAATTTGAACTCACGGTTGGTCCATCCTTCAAACTGAAGACATCCCTTTGATCTTTGTATTCAAATACTACCTCGATTCAAACCCCATCCTCCATCCCCATAGAAAATCGTACCCCACCGCCTGGTCACCCTAACTACCAAAACCCCAATTGAAAATCCGATTATCCGACAGCCAAGATTCAGATCATGATAATCAGAATTTTCATGATAAACTGAACTGAGTCTCAACTCATAATTGGTCCATCCTCCATATTGAAGACAATCCTTTAGATCTCTCTACTCAAAACCCTAGAACAATTCAAGCCCCCTTCTCCATCCCCATAGAAAATCAGATCCCATCGCATTGTAACCCGAACTACCAAAATCCCAGACAACAATCTGACGGCCATGATTCAGATAGTGATAATCAGAATTTCAACATAAACAGAACCAAGTCTCAACTCATAATTGGTGCTTTCTCCGAATGAAAGACAGCCCTTCATTGTCTTTACTCAAAACCCCAGCTCAATTCAAACCCCCTTCTCACTTCCATCCATAGTTACACCCCACCACTTGGTAACCTCAAAACACCAAAACCCCAACCGATAATTCAACGGCCTAGAATCAGATTGCTATACCGGAATTTCATGATAAACAAAAACGAATCTCATCTCTAATTGGTACATCCTCCGATTCAAACACATCCCCTCAATCTCTGTACTCAAAACCCTAGCTCGATTCAAGCCCCCTTCTCAATCCCATCAATAATCGCACCCCACCACTGGGTAAGCCAAAACCCCAATCAATAATCCAACGGCCAAGATTCAGATCCTAACATTCAGATTTTCTCCAATTAAAGAACCCACTTTCAACTATAAGAATTAATCCATCTACATGCCACAGAATTTAGAGAAAGGAAACAAAGAAAATCAGAATCAGACGCAACAGAAAGCAAAGAATTCGCAATTGAAATTATAAAAAATAATAAATAAAAAAAAAGCAAAAGGAGATTAAAAATAAAAAGAAGAAGAAACTCAGAGCGTTGAATAGGTAGATCCATCTCATACCTTGGGAGCGAGCAAGCTTATGAGGGGTAGAGAGAGAATGCGATGAGGAAATCTCAGGACAGAAGGTAGTTTTATAGGAGAACGTCTCAAGTCCAACCGGTTGGACCTCAAGTTACAGTCCGCTCAGCAGGTTACTTCCAACCTTTCATTTGCGTGAGATATCTAATCCGTCCGATAGGTTTGGCCCAGGATGGGGATCGACGTACGCAAAAAATAGCCACATCTACTAATTTAGTGGACCACATTTTTATATTCTCTTTATCAATGGCTAGACATTGTTTTTATGGCTAGTATGCAGTTAACAGGTGAACAATAACCGCGGTCCTGCCGGTTGGATTTGAGACCCGAGAGCTTTCGCGGTGCGGACTGGAGTCCATGTACCCCGCCAGTAAAACACATGGTTTCCGTGTGGGGCCGTAGTATTCTTCGTATGAAATCCAATCCGTCCATTTGGTGAGACTACTCAATTTTACCGTATATCCAAACAATCAGCTCGTTAAACATTCAGGTGGGCTACAAAACAGGGAACAGCCTAGAAGTTCTTAACGAGGGCCCCACATTAGATCGATTTTGTAGTGCCTGTTCATCCTGTTGAGGCCCACACGATGAACAGATTGGATGGAATATACACGAGCCACATGTACAACTTGGCGTCCGAAGTTTGGTGTGGATGATGCACACTCTACATGGTAGCCAACGGACAGACGTGTCAGTGTTGTACAGGTTTTCCGTCCCGTGTGGTGCATTGTGCATCTTACACGTTTCAATCAATCACTGGCAGAAAAATTATATACACACTCAATAATTGTAAACCTTCCAAACTTCGGATCAGATATTAGATGCATTTTAAACTGAGATAGAAGCCTAGATTTATCTTTAAAATACACTTAGTATTCATCCAATGGATAGTTAAAGCGAAAATAAAATAGCCAATGGTCCAGATTCCACAATTACATGTAAATTGCTCAGGACGAGATACCTTCCAATGAGTTCGAGTTCTGCACCTAGGATACAACGAGGCCCACAGTTTGGACGGTTGAGTTTGAGTTACGTATCCCTCATGCTTACGATGCTTGATTGCATGCGTATGTACAATCATCACCCTCTCGAAACGATGTTATTTGATACTCTGGCAGAGTACGACGCTTGATAGTCAGGTATCTATCTAATAAGCGTTTGTTTTCTTGTTTTAAGTTCATGATACATCTAAACTGAGAACCCTTATTTGGACCGTTTAAATTGAAAAGCTGTATGCCACGAATGCAGTTTCCAGGTTGTTTCTCTGTGCCTGAGTAGCATCCATCGCACTCTGTCAGAGGATATATCAAGTTTTTCTCTCCAGAGACTCTCTCTGATCAGTCAATACTTAAAGATTCCTAGGCGGGTTACATACATACGTTACGCGACAATATAGAGGACTCCAGACGCTTCCTGATTAAGAAAAACATTAATAATTGTAAAAGGCTGGGATGGTTCGTACGCGTGCACTTGGAAATTGTACACGTGGCAATATGAAATTCAAATTGAACCTTCCAATAGCATGATTCCACATTTTGATGGGTCAGAAATACAAAACTAACGGAAAGTATTTCTTTAAATTGTCGATTGATGGACATCTAATAGACGGTCATAATGGATCATACTCCGTCAGCGTAACAAATACTCTTTAACTCATCTAGACCGTCTACACTGGTAGAGAATGACAACACATGCACATCTATAAGCAACTCTCCACGTGGCAGCATATACGTTCCACAATCTAAACCGTACAAATGAGGGGACCTGCACGAATAATTCTAACAGTTCCGGTGATGGCGAAGAGACTGGGCAGTTTGACATGTAAACCTGTTTTTTTTTTTTTTATTACCCACACAGTTAGGTCGCACAATGCACCCACCCACCGGGTCGATTTTTAGAGCAACAGCCTTGAGGTGTGGCTATTTTTATTGAAAGTTTAATTTCTCGTCTCGTTTATTTTTTTTATCCTTTTAATGAGAAATTGAAAATTTATGGTCAAAAATGCCCCTCCGACGGTCCGACCGATCATAGGGGCATTCTCAATTGTAAAATTTTCAATTTCTTGTTAAAAGGTCAAAATAGATGAACCAGACGAGAAATTAGACTTTTAGTAGTAATAGCCACACCTCAGGGTTATTGCAGGTAAAAGTCCCCCCACCGGCGCTAGCAGGCGAGACAGTTGCCATGGAAACTTGTTGACTGTCCTTCTACAACGAACAAGTGCCTATTATAAAGTGGTGGCCTTAAAATGGGCCCACGATCTGAACGGTGATAACGTGACTTGTGTCGTGAATGCGTGTATGCACATGAGTGATTAAACTGTTTTTTCGTTAGCCAACCACTCTAATAATGTGTTTAAAAGATGCATATCTGAGAACTCAAAGTCTTGAGGGTGCTCTGTCCTGCTAACTAGCCCTGGCGGGCATATCACCCTGCATGGTACCTACCTGGTCCCCGCCTCGGTGCATCCACGCTCTTCCCCGTTTACGGGGGCACAAAAGTAGACGTCCGAAGTTTTAGGGGTCCAAATACACCGCACCAAGTAAACTCGAAAGTTAAACTGTGCGACCGAGTTTGTGATTTAATAGAAAGTTTTATCTACCTGTCGAACCTATATATTATATATCTAATGACATCCGAGGTGTCTCGAGGACTGTTCTGGTTCTGGTTCTGACAGGCAGAGTTCGATCCAGGTCCAGACGTCCTTTAGTCCGCTCCATTCCAGTCCTTTAAACTGCCTTAAAGGAAAACCGTCCTTCAAGAACGCGGCCTTTGGATCCACCCAAGGTGACACTACAAACACTCTTTAGGTGGGGCAGGTAAGTAAAAAACTCTAGTAAAATCATGTACTCTGACCTTTTCTCGACCAAGGTTTGAGTTCACCCGGCGTGATTTCTTTTCCACCCATCCCTTAAAGGATGGCTACTTTGGAGTACTACAAATATACGGTAGGTATGACAAGTATTGTAGTATGGATGAACCTACTTGATTTTTTATTAGTCATCTGACTAAGTTTTGAAGACACCGGGGTGCTTACAAAGTCGACACCATCAAGTTAGGAATGCAAAAGCCGGCTGAACTCGGAACCTATACCGAGTAAAAAACAACGTTAGGATTTTATCAGAGTGTTTTGTCTACCTGCCCCACTAAAGAGTGTTTGTAGTGTTACGGGGTGGATTCAAGAGTGTTTGTAGTGTCACGGGGTGGATTCAAGAGTGTTTGTAGTGTCACGGGGTGGATTCAAGGGTATCGCTTTGAAGGATGAACCTACTTGATTTTTTATTAGTCATCTGACTAAGTTTTGAAGACACCGGGGTGCTTACAAAGTCGACACCATCAAGTTAGGAACGCAAAAGTCGGCTGAACTCGGAACCTATACCGAGTAAAAAACAACGTTAGGATTTTATCAGAGTGTTTTGCCTACCTGCCCCACTAAAGAGTGTTTGTAGTGTTACGGGGTGGATTCAAGAGTGTTTGTAGTGTCACGGGGTGGATTCAAGAGTGTTTGTAGTGTCACGGGGTGGATTCAAGGGTATCGCTTTGAAGGATGAACCTACTTGATTTTTTATTAGTCATCTGACTAAGTTTTGAAGACACCGGGGTGCTTACAAAGTCGACACCATCAAGTTAGGAACGCAAAAGCCGGCTGAACTCGGAACCTATACCGAGTAAAAAACAACGTTAGGATTTTATCAGAGTGTTTTGCCTACCTGCCCCACTAAAGAGTGTTTGTAGTGTCACGGGGTGGATTCAAGAGTGTTTGTAGTGTCACCGGGGTGGATTCAAGGGTATCGCTTTGAAGGATGAACCTACTTGATTTTTTAAATCAGTAGACTGATTCAAAACTTCTGTGGCCCCACGAATGTTTCAGCTGTGGTAGTTCAATCCTTGCGTTTTCGGCCAACTTGAGCCTTGGATATGGCTCATTTTTTGTTGCAATCCTAAAATAGTCTCACAAAACGGATGGACAGGGTGATTTCTCACAAACATCACAGTGCCCCCACCTAAGTTCTCACAAACATCACAGTGGCCCCACCTAAGTTCCCATAGCGAAACTTCCTGCTAAACAAATCCGCATCCAGCTGACGGTTCTGTGGCGATCCCACTTTTGTATGGGCCCTACCGTGATGTGTGTTGTATCCACACCGTCCAACCATTTAGAGAGATCATTTCATGGCTTGATAAAAAGAACAGAGCAGATTCGAAGCTCAAATGGACCCATAAAAAAACACGGGGACGATGGCACCCACCGTTGCCTTTTGCTTGTGCCTTGCCCCCTCTGGAAGAAAATCCTGGCTCCGCCACTGGATCATGGACCCCAGTAGAGAACTACTCTCATGCAACAATCCGCCCATCCACTTATGGGTTCAAATGGGCAGTGCAAAACTAGTTATCAACCAACGGACGGCATAAAAGAAATGGGAGGAGTCTGCTGATGCACTTATTTTTTGGCGGGGGGCATGGTTCTTAGATCAATACCGTTGATCTTATGGAGACAGAACGCAGATTGGGGATGACCAAAAACTATTTCAGATTGGCATATCTAGCCATAAAATGTTTCCCCTGTATTGGACCATTACTAAGCGTCTATTTCATAGGCAGTAATTAAAGGGTTAGGAATATCACATCCAATAGGACCATTGAAATAACGTCCTGAAATTTTTCTCCTATTGGAAATAGAAGGCCCTGCAGCCCAAACATGCCAATTGAAACCCAAAATATCCCAAAGCTTCTAAAAGGAGTTTAACATTGTATTGCATCAAACAAAGATGTTACACACTACAATTCCACTCGATTGGCATGCGGTTCCCAAAAACTAAATCAATGGAAGAGGGAAACAATGGAGATAGAGAGGGTGCTTACATTCCAGGTTTGCGCAAATCACTCGCACCATGCGCAAAATGGCACCGGTCCCCGAATGTGCACGAGCCCTTCGCAAAATTTTCGCACAACTTAGTCTTGAAATTGCTCCCTTGGGCCGTGGGTGGCGCACCGGAGGGGTTCTTCATCGGGGCAGTGGCAGCGCTAATGTTGACGATCAGCTCTCGGACCATTGCACTAGCCTGCTTGATCTGATCGAATGTCCCCTCAAGCTCGATGTTCCTAAGGTTGGAATCTGTCTCGTGCTCCCTTATGGCAAGTTTGGCACCAGTGACGCGACAGATCTGCTTCGAGTTCACCCCAGCCTTCCCAATGATGGCGCCTGCAAGGGAAGCATCAACACTGATCTTGGCGGTGGCAGAGGCACCAAAGCTAGCAGCAGCCGCAAGGCCTGGAAGGGCAGGCTCGACCCGACGGTGGGGCGGCTGATGGCGCTCCTCATGCGATGGAATGATGGGCTTGCCAAGCTCTCTCTCACCATGAGCAAAATGGCATTTGTCACCAAACTTGCAGCCTTCTGCTGTGTTAAACTTGTTGCACATGCGGGTTTTGACAGTCGGTGGAGATGAACCATCAGAAATGGCCTGGTGGGGGACCATTTGATTTCTAGAAATTGGAGGGACAGCAGGATTGCCAAGATTGGTCATCTGAGAGACAGCATTGATACCCCCAGGAACATAGTGCAAGAAGTGGACAGCCCTCACCAAATGGGCATCCAGCAGTACTGCACACAAAAAAATAATAATAAATAAATAAAGCCCAGGTAATCAGATTGGAAAAAGAAACAAGGAAAAATAAAAAAAAAAAACAATTTTGCCTTGGAAAGAGAATCAGGAAAAAAAAAGGGCATGTGTGTGGAACTCCACTCGGTACAAACCCTAAAACAATTAATGACTGAGCAACTTCCAGAATGCAAGCAGTTCCTGAAAGACAGGTGAGGATATACTAATTGCAACCTGACTACGAGCAACTAAAACAAAAAGGTTCGAAAAATATGGCCAAAAATAATCAGCAACCTCTAATTAGCATCAACCCTCCTAACCACAATCATGCTTCCCCATGTGGCCAATCATCTTGACTACAGTCTAAGCTGTTTATAATCCATAACAAATGTTTAGTTTACAACAGCATTTTCTTTTATATAATTACTAGCCTTCTCATAAATGTGTGGAATCTGATTGTATATTAAGAATGTAATTTAAATTTAAGCCAAAACTTCAAACTTAGTCAGATGAATGAAGAAAACAGTTGCATGACATCAATCCCATACCAGAAAAAAAAGAGGAAAGAAAAATCCAACCAAGAACTAAGGTACTAAAGAAAGCAACTTCCAATAAAAACGAATGCCATACTAAGGTTAAATATGCAGGAATTGATCCTATTTTAGAATCTCTTTTTGTCAGCTTTTGTTCGACGAGTTCTCGTTCCCCACAGTCAGCATCCAATGATTTAGTGACAAAGAAAACATTTATAGATGGCTCCCTCTCATGCTAGTTTACTCCATCCTTTTAGGCATCAATGACAAGGAAAATATCAAATAACCATAATTCTAGTTGGTTCACTTGTTTGATTCTCATGGGTTTTCTATAATTATCAAGGGAGCCAATGATACTGGTTGCTTTGATGTCTGTTGTTTCTTTAAGTATTAGCTCTGTTTTTTTTTTTTCCCCTTTTTGTAATGGTTTCTTTTTTCTTTTGGAATGGCTTCTTATTATTTGTTTGCTATGGGTAGTAGACATTGTGACAAAAGGGTGTGGTGTTTTCATGCCATTTTTTGCTTCCATTTCAGAGGCTGAGACATACAGGGCAGTTCCAAAAACAACATAACAAATACAAACAAAAGCTTCTTCTTTTTTTTTTTGGAAGTTGCAAAATTATGGATCCAAAGGTGAACAAATAACATCCTGCATTTACAGATCTCAAGTGCTCCAAAACTAATAGCTTTTTATGCATTGTTACACAAGTATTGTGATAAAAAGAATAATAAGTGTTTTGACGCCATTTCTTGCACTTCCATCAAAACTGAGACACGGAACATACAGGTCTTCAATTACTTGAAAACTACAATATACATACAACAACATGCAAAACACAGACACAAGTCACAAATCAGAAAGTAATTAAAAACAAAAGATCTTGATCTCTGATACTGGTAACCACCCCTGCATTTTCCAGTGTGACAAGACTCGGGAACAACAACCATCACATCATTGTTTGCATCAAAATCTGAGCCAACAATCTACAACCATAAACGCCATTGCTGTCAGACATACTTTCCTATGGTTGTGAAGCAGAACACATGCAGGCTTCCTTAAAAACCCATTTTCTCCTTTCATTTTTGGCTGTGTAGAGGGAGCATTAAATTTAGCAAGAAACAAACAATATGCAATTGTCTTCCAGACAAAAGAAAACTAATTGATGCTGCATAATATAATCAACTGATGATGACTACTGCAATAGGTTTCAATCTCAAATCTGGCCCCACCATATACTCCTTCAAGGCTTCAACTAAACACAATGAGCCACTTCAACTCTCCAATATTTCTTCAATTTCTTGCCAAATATGATACTTTCGTATCAGATTTGACAGCACAACTAGACTCGATGACCTATGGTCTAACTGAAGTTATGGCCCTTGATAGTGGAGTGGCGGAACAAGATTTATGTAGCCAACCCCAATTAGATAGGACAAGGCTTAGATGATGGGGATGAAAATGATGAAAATCATCAGTTCATAACAGGTTTCAAAACATAATCTGAATCATTTAAATCTAGTTGTGTTGTCAATATTAAAAACTAAACTCTAGATAATGGACTATCATCCACATCCCAAGGTTAAAAAACTCATGTTGTTTCTCTCCTTCTAGGTGTTTAAAAAGAAAGCCAGTCAAGCAAGGAAAGTGATTTATGGTCGGTAACAGTAAGGCTGGGAGTATTATTTTCTTTCTTTCTTTTTTTGAGAATTGACAACATTATTCATTCATTCAGAAGAAGAAGAAGAAGAAGAAGAAGATGGAACACCTAATGTGCGTCAATCAAGGGAACAATAGTAATTTTTTCATGTAAAACTCTCTAAATCCAATGGTTGCAAATTTGTTTTAGTTAATTCCCCATTTATTTTTATTTTTTTCAAAACTAATAATTGTGAGAGACCATTGCTTACTATAAAGCCCGGAAAATCTACTATGAGCAAAAGAAACAATTGTCCAAACATCATAGCTAATCTGCAATTGTCCTCCAATAACAGGCCTTGAACAATTGCATTTTGCATGCCTTTCATGGTTGTATAATCCTCAAATGAAGTAGTGAGTCCTTGATGCAGGACGACTAACCACTTGCTCTAAAAGTTCGAACAGTTAGAGTGTGGCAAATCAATCCCTTTATCTCATAGCCTAGGTCGAGAGAGCCCCAAATCCATGGGTCACCCTAGGCCCTCGGTCGAATCCTCCTATGTGGGCCCTGAATCGACGGGTGGGTTCGAATCCACGGTCCCCCTAAGTCCACAGGCGCCTTGTCCACCTTGAGTGTGCTCCTGAATCCACAGGCTGCCGCACTCGAGCCCGGTGTGAAAATGCCCCTGCATTATTCACCCCCGGTGAGGAGTTTCAAACACGAGACCACCTGCTCTGATACCAATTTGATGCAAGACAACTAACCACTTGCTCTAAAAGCTCGAACTGTTAGAGTGTGGCGAATCAGTCCTTCATCATTGACAATTGACAATTTGCATTGTTCTCTTCACATCCCACCTTTGTTTCAGTTTTCAATTAACCAACTCAGGGCATCCATAGAATACTATAGTATTTTGCCCCAAAATCTCTTAACCATGTGGTGCTAAATAAGAGTACAATTATCATTGCTGTTAAGTCCAGCAAAGATGCGCTCAAGATATCTCCTCAAACTCCAGTTTCATAGAATGAAAGCATTATCCATCTAATAACATTTTGAAAAAGTTGCTTATCGGAAAAGCAGTCACAAAATAAAACCAGTGAGCTCCTTTACTAGTAAGATACCATCAACGACTGAAAGAAATCGTAACTAAACAATCTTTCCTATAGAAATTTCTATAGTTCAGGGTGCAAAAGTTGCCTAACATTTGTGTTCTTAAAAACCCCAGCATAGGCCAAATTTTGTTTGAGCAGCAAAAATATGTTGCAAATAAATGTAGATATAGATAATTCTGAAGAAAAAGAAATTGGCAACAAAACCCCACTTACACTAAATAGAGAGAGTAACAACAAGAAAATCAAATTAATTGTCAGGATGATCTCTGAAGAATTGAACTATTTCATTTGTTTATCATCATTTTCTTCATTATGAACAAGTCACTGAGTTTTGTTGAACCCGCATGTGTTTGCCCTTCCATACTGTATTCCAAGAGCATCTGTCAGGTACTACACCATACTAGCTGGAGAAGATGTGAAAATACACATGATATTATATAAGGCTGTTCGGTAAGGATTCAAGTTGATTGCACCAGAATCCTCCTCCCCACACCATTAAAGGAACAAGAAACAAGGAACTCAGCTCCTATAAGTTAGCTTCCAAACTCTGTTCCAATTGTATCCTCATTCCATCAGAAATCGGACTCTGATAATGCCTTTCACGTTTGGATTGCACAACTAACACCACCAGTTTCACCAAATCATTGCTAGATCTGAAAACATTTGGTCTGGCAACTCTAAAAACATTGTTTATTGCCTTCAATATTTGGTACGCTAGGTGTAGGATCATGTGGGTCCCTCCAATACACACACTATATGCTACATACTTTTATATGTGAATGTGGGTCATTCCAATACATGCACTATATGTCATGTAGTTTTACCAACTTTGCTAAGCCATCAAACGTGTACAAGGCAGCTCATTTACACACCATGCATGTGCCAGCATGGAACATAGGTGGGAGATCCTATCCATTTATCACATGGGCTTGACCGTGAAGATGTTCTAGCTCAAAAGTAAATCTCGTCCAATCAGCATATGCACCCCAATAGAAGAAATATGTAACATGCTAGAAAACTTCTGCCAAGTTGTCCACAACTGTACATTCGTGTTGTGAACTCTGGCCCATCTGACTGGTGCACCTACCTGACTCGTGGGCCTCAGCATCTACAAAATTTTACCTCTAATGGACAGATTGGATCTCACACCTATGTGACATGTTTGGCATGTACATGAGTTGCCTTTTACATGCACGTGGCTTTAGCAAACCTCTAGTTTCATATACAAATATGCATTGGTGATTTATATATGAAATGATGAATGCTATTTTTTTTTTAGACGATGATGAATTTTATTAAGAAAGGCAAAAAGCCAAAGAACACAAAAAAGAAAACAAAGCAAAATAACACTGAGAGATACAACCGACAACTCTGACCAGCCAACTGGAAATTGCGCAGCTGGGGACACGTTAGCTGCATAGGCCAACTCAACAACATAGATTTTGCCCTATTAAAAACATTGGAGAAATGCCCCCTTCAATTTTTAAAACACCGTCTATTTCTTTCCAACCAAATACTCCATAAACCTGCTAGCAAGCATAACTGCCATATCCAATTCCCAATCTTGCTCTTGCCACCTCCATGCCAGGCCAAAAATTGATCAATCAAGTCTGGAATAACCCATTAAACTCCAAATAATTTAAAGAAGCTGGACCACATTTTTTATGCAAAGAGACAGTGAATGAATAGATCATCAACCGACTCTACACCATTGTAACATAGGAGGCACACATTGGGAATGATCAGACCACGCTTACGAAGATTGTCAATTGTAAGAGTCTTCCCCCTACCCACCAACCATGCAAATGCTGGTTGCCGCCTCCTTGGAAGGAGCACCATATTTCCACCCCTGTGCCGTGTGGAACTCAGCTTGCTCCAAATCACCCTGGACTAGCCTCATGTATAAGGACTTTACAGATAAGATTCCAGATTTCCCTATCAGCTACACCAAAGCTTCTTCGTCTGAAACTGATGGGAGGCGATTCGAAAGGAATTCCAACAAACTCAACGACTCCACCTCAATCTCCAACAGATTTCTTCTACAGGAAGGACCCCAAGATACTTCCTCATCATGAAGGAATAGCAACTCTCACCTGACATATTTGGATCTATTGCAATTCGAGCTAGATGAGGAAATAAAGAGCTAACTTCTGGTCTCCCGCCCACCTGTCCTCCCAAAATCAAATCTTTTTCCCATTCCCTAATAAAACCCTACAAATTCTCAAACCTTGGCCTTTAACGGTACATGCTATTATTATAGATCCAGCATTCATCAAATTATGTGGAACATGCAACGCACACGGAGAGTTGCAACTTGCAAGACGTGGGAGAAAGGGGTGGAGAAGCAATTGAAAAGGAGAGTTATTCGATAACACTTTGAAATTGTATACATGTTACACATTACCCAATAGAACCATCAAGTAACAGGACATACTTTAGATAGGTCATCATACAAAATTCAAATTCATTTAACAATCCTAACCTCTCATTAATAAGCTTTTTTTCTTTTCTTTTCTTTTTTTCCTTTTTTTTTGAATTTGGACCACTGAAAATTACACTTTGCTTACCGTCCATAAATATGCACAAATCGGCCATTAGTAAAACAAACCAATTTAATTCTCAATTTAAGAGCAATCTAAATCAGGGCCCGTCATTTGTACGATTTAGTTTAAGTTCATTGTATGCCACATGAACAATTCATCGACCATCACTCTACCAGAGTATCAAAATTTCCTAGTCTTGAAAAGCAAGATAGCAATTACCAGCCAAACGGCTTCACCAAACTACCTAAATGCTCTTCCTTTTACTTTAACACCCTTTTATTATTCTTTAATAAGACAATTTTAACCATATTGAAAAAATAATTATGAAAAATCCCATCCCCAACTCTTTGTGTGATATATGGCAGAGATAAGCATAGTATTGCAAAAATCAAAGCATAAAACTCTTACCTTCTAAATATAAAGTTACATTAAACCTTAATCAACAATAGAAGCATGTAAATAATTTTGGGACAATAGATTCCAAATGACCATGATCCAAGTCCCATTATTTGGAATGGAAAATGTAAGGGACTTGTTGTTTAAGTAACATTTAACCCATCTTGTAATGAGAAGGGCTGGTTGCTTCTGCAACCATCAGCAATAATGTTGAATCCCAAGACAGTTGTGGTCGGTTAAGGGACAGACTTAAAAATACCCTCAATTCGATCCACTTGTATGTCTTGAGATCTGTGCTCATGCACTTGTCTTGAGAGGTGGAACTGGCTGCTCTCAAATGTCGGCACATCTTACTCCAAGGTCCCTTTACCGAAGGGCCATGTTAGTGCTAAGATTGCAATATCCAAGGACCCAATTTAATTGTAGCCCCTTGGTTTAAGCCTACCATGCCCATCAAAATGATTAGCCTCATGATAGTATCACTCTACAAACTTGATGATTCTCTACAAATGAAGCTTTACTTTTGTCGAACTGCAAATCTTCCTCAATGTTGTTCCTCACTAAAGTCTTACACTTTTTTTAGTTATAACCATAGATTATTGTCCCACAAGGGTGCAAGGTAATCATCAATTTGTCCATGTGAGGTCAGCACACAGATCCAAAGAATAACACATGTCATGTCACCTTCCAATAGGCTGCTTCTTCCATTAAGGTGTCCCCTCCGAGCCTCACCACATGTCACAATCATTTTTTTAAGGAAATCTCATACCTAATTCAACTAGCTAGCCAGCAATATAGCCTTCATTGCCCACAAGGGGGAAGCCCCACAATTAATGTTGTACAACTTCCGACTGGCTTTAGGTGGTTGTTCAGCCATGACTGGCACTCATCCAACCAATTTCCTTCAACATCTCTACTATATATAGCAAGAGTAGGCAGGGCTACAATTGTCCACAATTGTTTTCCAGATTACTAAAACTTTGCATTACTAAAGGATATGGGGCTTTAAATTAAGAGTAAGGGCATTTAGGTAATTAGGTAAAGCTGCCTGGCTGATAGACACTCTCCTGCTTTTCAAAACAATGAAATTTTACTTAGACAAAGTACGATGGTTTGTACACGTCACTAAGAACGTGTTCATGCAGCAACTAATGAACTCAAACTAAATTGTAGAGATCTTGACCCATGATTTAGATGACTCTTAAACTAAAAGTTACATTGATTTGTTTCACTATCTGATTAATGGACAATGAAAGGTCCAAATTTAACAAACAAATGCTCATTAATCAGAAGCTAGGATCGTTAACTATGACCTGTCTCAATTGTCTCAAGACTTGGATGGTGAAATTTATTTATCTTACGCCACGTGTACAATTTAAAAGTGCATAAGAATCAACCATCATGCTCTGCTAAGGTATCAAATAACTCCCCCTTTTCAACAGCTTCTCCACAGCTTTCTCCCACGTCTTGCAAACAACGTCCTTTTTCCATATGCATTGCACATGCCATATCTATTGGTCTATATACAGAGGTGCTAGTTGTTCAACAAAAAAAATGAGCTCACATGCCATATCCATTGGTCTATATACGGAGGTGCTAGTTGTTCAACCCAAAAAAAAAAAAAAAAAAAAATGAGCTCATCTTCAACCTCAGGCCACCTACATCTAAGAGAAATGAAGCGCATTCTTAAATCACCCCTCAACTCCATTGCCAACCGCTCAACGTCCCTTGACTTACATGAGCCCGCGTGCTCCCCAAAACAAGTTTTTGTTTATTTTGTTGTAATTGATCTATGAAGAATTCCATGGAACACCCGACCCAATTTATCTCAATTCGAAGAAATAATAATTAACCCACCAACCATCCATATAAAACCACTATTGGCCAAAGTGCTGGGCAGCTTTGCAGTGTGCTCTTGACCCGTTATATTTTAGCACATAATTTGAAAAAAAAAAGGCTATAGGCATGCTATTCATATAAAACCCACAGCCAACAGTGTTGGGCCTCTTTCTTATGTGTTCAAACCCTCCCATTTTGTCAGCCCCCCTGCTTCAAGATCTGCGCTAACCCTCCTTAGAGTAAACCAACACAAACAAACATCTTGATTAAAACTTCTTCTTCATCATAGCCTTGTCCCAACTAATTGGGGTCAGCTACATGAATCCTTTTATGCCATTCCTCTTTATCAAGGTCCATAACTTAAGTTAGACCATAGGTCTTCAAATCTTTTCTTACTACCTCCACCCACATCCTTATGGGTCTTACCCTTGCCCCTTTAGACCCTTCAACTTGTACCCACTCACTCCTAAGCGGCGCAGTTCTTGGTCTTCGTTGCACATAATCAAACCATCTAAGTCTACTTTCCCTCAACTATGTTTCCTAGGTATGAAAGTTACTCTAGTTGCAAGACTCATTTGGACCCAAATCTCACTGTACATGGACAGAGCCATATATCTAATACTTTAGTATTATTTATTATCAAAATACCTTTCTACCATGCTTCATTAATTTTATAATTTCTAATTTTCTAACATGGAATATGAAATACCCTTCAGAGAAAACACAAAACACGGATCCTAACAAACACCAATGCGTCCATATAAGGCACGGTACCTTACCGATTTGAAGGATCCAGGTTCGCTCAATGAGCACCAACTAATGAAATCAGCATGAGAAGGAAAAGGAAAGAAGAAGAAAAACTCTCAAGATTCAGTCTGAAGGCCCAAACTGATTTTATCACCCATGAAGTCTTTTATATTGATCATTGATTCCAATGACATCAGAAAAACCCTTGAGTACTGCTAAAATCTACACAATTCAATATTAATTCCTTTTTTTTTTTTGAAAAATCACAATTTAATTTTACTAAGCCAACCCAAACTCTATACAATTAAATAGAACCCCATAAAACTTTCACACTGGTAGTGCTAAGAAAGAAAAAGAAAACCCAAGTTAATTTCTTGTGTCCACCATATATAATGAAAAGGGGCAAGGTGTAAGCCTTCTAGAAGTATTGTTGAAATAGTTAAATAAATGACCTCAGATTATTGACTTGTTTAATCTAATTTTGTCATTTCTCTTGGGGACAAGTTCTCCAAGTGTTGTCAGATAAAAGTGAGATCTAATGATCCTAGAAGGTTGGGGGGGTTAAGGAAAAACTATCAAGGGACGAAGTGTAAAATAGAGTCCTAGTTCCCTTACGAGTTGCCTTGAGGCTTGATGCCAGACCACAGAAACGTAAACGAGTACCAACAACAACAACTAGAATGATAACAGTAACCGTTCCTCATAGTCTTTACTATTCAACTAATAATATCACACCAATATAGCAATTTAAGGAAGAATAATAGTCAAGCAAGAGATCAACTGGTGGATAATGAAAGATCCAACATCACCATACATGCTAATCAGCTTGTGCTCTCACTAAATAGGCATGCCTTGCCACCTTTAGTAGAAATTATTTTAAATAATTCAGTCCTGATACTCATGAATTAGCTAGGCATTTTTGAATTGCGTAGTAAGTATTACCCTTGAAAAAAATATTCTTTGAAAGTTGATATTTTTATTGATTAGGTGGGGCCAGGTCAGCCCTGCAAAGAATACGAAAAGCCCCTCCAATCCCAGGGAATCCAAAAAATATATAAAAGAATACACCAACCAGCTAGCTACATATTGACCCAATACTTTCAATATATTGCAATCTTTCAGGGAGGATAAAATCAAGGCCCATCCTCTCACATCTAGTTTATACTTCCTAAAATCTTCCGCGGCGGGAGCACTTTTATTGCAGAAACATCGACTATGTATTTCTAGTTTATCCCAAAACCTAATTCTTTCCCATCCCCTATTCCCAAAAAAAAAAAATAAATAAATAAATAAAATCTTCCAATGAAGGAAGAATTCTGGCATGTAGAGAATTCTTAGTAAACTATCCTAAAAAAATAAAGAGAAGTGTGTTAATCTGGTTAATGATTCAGTCAGCAGCATAGTGGTGCAGGTTGGTTGCCATACAGTGTCATTCCTGATTGAGCTTTTGGGGATCCCTCTTTATGTTGGGAGGACCAGAATTGACGTCTGGAATTCTGTCACTGAGAGAGGCAGTAGGAAATTCACAAGCTGGAGGGGTAAAATGCTTTCATTAGGGGGAAGGATTACATGGATCAAATCAGCTCTAGCAAACATGTCACCATATCAGTTGTCCCTCTTACAACACCCATTCAAAGTAATGGCCGAACTGGCCGAACTGGCTGAACCGGCTAAACTTGAATCCACTCAAAAAGAAGTTTCTTTGGAACAGTAGAGAGTATGATCATAAATACCATTAGGGGGCACGGAAGGTGTATGCAAGCACATTCGGAATGGTAGGCACAGTAATAGGCAAATGTATCTGGTTGAATGTAGAGATGCAAGGAAAATGGCGATGAAGAACAGGCTCAAAGGAGAACCCCATTCCCAAGAATATTCTTATAGTCAAATGGTTGTGGGAAAATTGTTAAATCAATTGTGCAAATCAAAGATTATAGGATCAAGGATCAGGGGACCAATATTATCAGTTTATGGTAAATTTTCATATTATATTCAAACCTGGGTAGGAACTGGGGAAAGAGAGTGATTTGACAGTCTGCTTTGTAGAAAATTTGGAAGTGGGGACAAGCTTGTGGGTGCCCCCTGTTCAGGCACAACCGATGTTTTAAATAGCTTGCACTATGTAACATGTAGCTTATGCTATGTAGTGTAGCTTAGCCTTAACGCTACGTAGCTCATGAAAATAGTTTCGGTTGCATGTAGCCTATGCTACATACTAATTTACACACATTACACGCACTACATAGCATACACTACAAGTTATTTTCACTAAAACAAAAATCATTTTATGTTTTCTGTAACTTTAGTTAAATAATAGAAGTAACAGCATTAAACCAGTTCTGTTGCTCTTTCTTTCTCTTTTTATAGTTAATCTTAGCCCTATTTTTCCTATTCTTTTAGGTTGTCTTTGGTTGTGCTAGATGAAATTTAACCATTAGTCTGTCTAATTTGGTGCCAATATCATGATATTCGGTGCAACCAAGCACAACTTTAATGCAAAATCTAGAAGTAGCATGTAGCATAATATGCTACGTAGTTTATGCCTCACGCTTCAAAGTGAAAGCTATGCTACACGCCATTCACTATTTAAAACACTCGGAACAATAAAAGAAAACAAGATTTGACAAATGTCGCAAATGTTAGCTTGTTAGAAGACATCTATATTCCATATGTTGGTGCAGATAGACATATTCACGATCTATAGCCCATATGCATGGGAAGTTTCATCTTCAATTTTGTTAGATTCAGCATTTGACTAGATGGTCCCTGATTCCGTCAAAGGTCTGGTAGAAGGGTGGTGGCCAGCTTCTTTCGTCCTTGTGATAAAATCCTAAGGCATTCATCAGTACAGGCCCCTCTTTGGGCAGGGCCAATCCAAGAATGAATGGAACACGAAGGCAATACTTCTCTAATTAGGCCAAGATTATTCAATGTGGCTAGAAAAGTTCAACAGTTAAAGATAAATGGAAATGTTCCTGGCGGGATATTAGCAATTGAATAGACAGTTCTCCGATGTGGACTATGTAAGGCGGGTACTGGGGGCATTGTTAGAAGCAACCATCATGTTGACTGAATGCTTGCAATCTAATTGGGGTTATGGACTCAAATTTTGTAGAGGCTGCAGCAATAATTCAAGGAATCAAAATAGCGAAAACTTCAATCTGATCCCTAATCAGTATTGAGGGCAACTCTAACAACACTATAAAATGGGCTAAAATCAGGGAGATATCAACGAAGGATTGCCCATCTAGTCAAGAAGGCAATGGATTACTGCAAGCATATTGCTGTACCATTTTCGCATGGTTATCTCAACACAAATACGCAAATCAAACATTATAGGCTCAAGGATTTGGAGGGTAATATCATTTATAGGCGCATATTGCATTCAAGCCTGGGTAGAAGCTAGGAAAAAAGGAATGATTTTAGGGAGATACGTCGTATTCTGACAGCATGCTTTCTAGTAAATTTGCAAGTGGGGGCAAGCTTATGTGGTGCTCCCACTCAGGCGTAACCTAAGAGATTACAAGATTCGACAATTATCACAAATGTTAGCTTTACTAGAAGAGATGTATATCCCACGTGTTGATGCAGATGGACGTATTCGGCAACAAATTTTTTTTTTTTCCGAGAGAGAGAGAGAGAGAGAGAGAGAGAGAACAACAATTTGTTGAAAAGCCCACCCAAAGGCAGGAAAAGAATTGACAGATAACTAGTAGATGAGTTATGTGCTGTGCTGATGGAAAAACTAATCATAATTCACTGATATATTGCCCATATGCACAGGAAGTTTGATCTCAAATTTCGTTAGACTCAGAATTGACTAGATGGTCCAGAATTCAGTAGAAGTTCTGGTATACAGGCTGTGTTTAGTTTCTTTAGTCCATGTGACAAAATCTTGTGGAATTTATCAATATAGACTACTCTATAGTGCCTATGGTCGGAACATAACGAAAGGATTTTTAAAGGCAAATCGTCTCAGGGTAGCTCAATTGTGAGAAAGAATTTCAACCATTGAAGGGTGGCAGGGCTGATCCAAGAATGAATGGAACCCTAGGCAATACTTCTCGTCTATTAGGCAGAGAGATTATTCAATACGGCTAGAAAAATTCAGATATTAAAGATAAATGGAAAAGTTCCCTGTAGTATATTAGCAGTTGAATTTGACAAATGTTCGATGTGGAATCCAACACAAGTGGGTACCAGAGGCATTGTTAGAAGTGACCAAGGTATCATGTTAACTGAATACTTAGAACCTATTAGGGTTAACAACTAATATTTTGTTCACGTTGTTGTAGTTCCTCAATGAATTAAAATAGCAAAAACTTCAATATTATCCAATCAAGGTCAACTCTAGCAGCGCTATAAATTGGGCTACAAGCAGCGAGATGTCAATGGTGCATTACTAATCTGCTCAAGGATGCTACGGAATACCGCAAGCATATTGTTGTAACATTTTCGCATGTTCTTCACAACACACATTCTCAAATCAAAGATTAGAGACTTAAGGATTATAGCGAGATCAATATCATCGGTTCTTGGTGAATTCTCAGATTATGTTCAAGCTTGGGTAGGAGCTAGGAAAAAAGAGTCATTCTAGGGAGTTACGTGGTGTTCTAACAGTTTGCTTTGTAGTAAACTTGCAAGTGGGAGCAAGCTTGTGTGGTGCCCACTGTTCGAGCATAACCTAAGAGACGACGCGGTTTGACAACCATCACAAATGTTAGCATTATTAGAAGATGTTTATATACCATGTGCTGGTGCTGACAAACATATTTGGGATCTAGAAGCTAACAGTAGTTTATGGGCGAAGTCCTTTGTCAACAGAAGCTTTTGTTGTAGCCATTGAAGGTGGGAACTACGTTAAAGGTGAATACATTATGATGGACTGCAAGCATGGATAAAAAATTACCGACACTCAATCATATTAAAAGGCATTGGTGTTTTCCTTCCTAGTAGATCGCTGATACATTTGCCCATATGTGCAGGAAGTTTGGTCAATTTTGTAAAATTCAGCATTGACTATATGGAGTCGGATTTGGTTAAATGTATGGTAGAAGGGTGGTGGTCAGCTTCTTTTAGTCCCTGTGATAAAATCCATTGGTACAAGCCACTCTTTGGTGCTTATCATTCGAACATAACAGAAGGACTTTTATAGATAAATCATCTCAGGTTTAGCTCAATCTTGAGAAAGAATATCAAGCTTTCAAGCAAGTGGGACAAGGCTGATCCATGAATGAATAGAACCCCAAGGCAATAATTTTTCGTCCCTTTTTTTGAAAGATAATGAAATTTTATTGAAGAAGAGCATAAAAGGCTCAAGAAAACATTACATCTAACTACACAGAGATAATTCAATGTGGCTTGAAAGATTCAACGATTAAAGATGAAAGTAAATGTTCCCTTCTCAATATTAGCAGTTGACTTTGATAGTTGTTCAATGTGGAATCCAGGTTAAGTGGGTACTGGGTGAATCATTAAAAGTGACCAAGGTATCATGTTGACTGAATGCTCGCAAGTCACAACCTATTAGGGTCAAGGACTAAAATTTTGTTGAGGTGCAGCAGTAATTTGAAGGAATTAAAATCACAAAACCTTCAATCTTATCCCGAATCCTTATTGAGGGCGACACTAGCACCGCTATAAAATGGGCTAAATCAGGGAGATGCCAATCAGGTCGAGGATGCTATAGATTACAGGAAGCATATTATTGTAACATTTTCATATGTTCATCGCAATGCAAATTCGCAAATCGAATATTATATGCTCAAGGATTTTTGGAGAGCACTATCATCAATTGCGATAAATTCTCAAATTATATTCAAGCCAAGGTAGAAGCTGGGAAAAAATAGTGATTTGGAGATATAAGGACAATCTGCTTTGTAGTAAATTTGCAAGTGGGGGCAAGCTTGGGTGGTGCCCCACCCTAAGAGATCACGAGATTCTACAACTGCCATAATTGTTAGCTTTGTCAGAAGAGGTCTATGTCCCATGTGCTGGTAGCCTGGTACAGATAGACATATTCAGGAATTAGAAGCAGACGGTAGCTACTTGGTGAAGTCTTTCACCAACAGAAGCTTTCGGCATAGCAATGGAAGGTTGGAGCTGCGTTAAAGGTGAGTGCATTGCAATGGACTGCATGCTTGGATAAAACAAATACAAACCCTTGATCGTATCAAAGGTTGTAGTATTCTCCTTCCTAGTAGACAGGCTGTGCTGTGCTAATGAAAAATTAATCATCATTCATTGATATATTTGCCCATACATGAAGCAAGTTTGGTCTACAATTTTGTTAGATTCAGCAATATGACTAGATGGTCCCAAATTCAGTTAAATATCTGGTGGAAGGGTTATGGTCAGCTTTTTTAGTCCCTGAGATAAAATCCTTGTTATGGTTGATTTGACTCAGAGTCAGCTTCATTGGATAGGCAGTTTCTTCAGGCTGTTTGTCTGCTTTCTAAGTGGATTCGGAGAGTGCGTAACACAACTGCCGAATTCCCAAAGGTTTCTTAGAATGTGTAAAGGGTATACCCCCTACATATTTACTCTAAGTTGCCAATTAATACCATCAAATCCAAAAAAAAAAAAAAAAAAGGTCAAATATTACATTATACTTGACTATATCCATTCACTGAAACTTATTACAAAAATCATATCTTCTAACTAAAGAAATTTCAAATCGATTTTAGGCCGCATCGGCCTCGTCCTCCGCCATCTGCTCCCACGAGCCCTTGTAGTCATCTCCTTGTGGCTCGGGCTCCTGTGAATCGTCACCTGTATGTTCTAAATTATTTTTCAACAAAAATCATCAAAAGCGGTCTAGTGAATAACTCTTTCAATATTAGCACAATAATTACATGCAAACATATCAAAACAACCATAGTCCTTATTTAATGCATGCTATGCATGACCCGGCATAAGATTCCTTGATTAGTCATTCTCAGCTGCATGCCACCAGGGTTTCTGAGACACGCAAGCCCATAAAGTTTGCCCGACCAAGTGAGAAGTAGGACGCTCATAGCCAAAAACTTACGAAACGGTGTACGGGAGAAGTAGATCGCTCTAGCCTATTTCCAATTCCTTACACCCACGTGGAGCCAAATGTATGCATGAAATTAGCCAACCACTTTATTAATTCCAATTTACTCACAACCGATTAATGTGCGACCAACCTAAAGCACCACCATAACCATCCCCATAGTTCATCATCCACCAAAGTAGCCGAACCCATCGCATCTCCACCAAGGATGGCGGGCCGCAACACTAAGGATCATGTTAACCCATGGCCTTAGAAAGCTTCATAAACAAATACGGCTGTAAATGGTCGGGTTTGGGGCAAGTTTAGCCAAAACCAGATATGGTATGCAAGCATTTTCACTATGTGTAAAATCGAGTTTGGACGAGTCCGGGCATAGATGGGTCCCTTAGAACATAGACCAAACCCGCCCAGTTACTAAATGGCTTCGGGTCGGGTCGGGTCAGGTCAGGTCGGGCCTAATATAAAGGAAACCAAATCCAGACCTATTTAGCAACTGGGTCTATTCTTGGACCCAGACCCGTACCATTTAACAAACAGGTCGGGTCTAAATGGGTTGGGTTGGGTCTGGGTACCCCATCGGGTCCGCTGACCCATTTACAGCCTTATAAACAAAATTAAAGAATAAAAAGAAAAGAATTTACCGACCACTTAATCGAGTAGTCTGATATCACCACCACAAGTCTATGTGACCACTTAACCGGACAGTCTAATAACGTCGGGCAGTCCTGATATACACCACCACAGATCAAGGTTCATCCACATCATAACCAGTACCGAAATACATAACCACAAGATCTCCATTCGGCCTTAAAAAATTAACTTTCAATGTTACATGGAAAGAATGGTGGTTCCTTCGAAGGTGATTACACTACTTCATGTTTATAACAACATCACATTATCACATCCATTCTTCATGTCCAATGTACGTCAACATCACCAAGTAATGGGAATAAGGTGTCCTAAAGCATCTATGTCCAATATCCAACTCCACTTCCGGTGATTTGAGTTTATTAGTATGTAGCATCATAAAAAAACATTCAAAAGCAATAACATAGCGAAACATGAGACATAGCATCCACAATCAAATTCATGTAAAAATCATACTAAACTTAAAGGAGTTCTCACCTTAATCTAGAAGAAAATCTCAACTTAAAGGAGAATGATGAAATCATAAAAAGCTTAAAGTGTAAGATGAAGAAGGGAGATGAAAGAAGGATGATGGAGTGGTGGGCTCTCTCTAGATAGATGGGGATGAAAAATAGGGAATTTGGATGCGTCCTATTAACCCGAAAGGGTGCTTAAATAATAGGAGTTAAAACCCTAAAACCGAATTAGCACAAAGGTGCATCTAATATAAACTCATATTGGAAATTAACCTCTTGTGCTAAGCCAGTCTGTCTAAGAGTTTAATTTCCAATCCGAGTTGTCTTAGATGCACCCTTATGCTAATCCAGATTAGGGTTTAACTTCCCTTATTTAAGCATCCTTTAGGGCCAATAGGCACATCCAAACTCCATATTTTTCATCCCCATCCATCTAGAGAGAAAGAGACACACACAGAGAGAGCCCACCACTCCATCCTTCTTCCATCTCCTTTCATCTTCAACTCCAAACTTTCTACGATTTCATCA
Organism: Liriodendron chinense; assembly: GCA_003013855.2. Taxonomy (NCBI): domain Eukaryota; kingdom Viridiplantae; phylum Streptophyta; class Magnoliopsida; order Magnoliales; family Magnoliaceae; genus Liriodendron; species Liriodendron chinense. Next base: position 4,703,213 of record PVNU02000773.1, on the reverse strand, counting down.
TTCTCCTCTAAGTTGAGATTTTCTTCTAGATTAAGGTGGGAACTCCTTTAAGTTTAGTATGATTTTTACATGAATTTGATTGTGGATGTTATGTCTCATGTGTCGCTATGTTATTACTCTTGAATGTTTTTTTATGATTATGATGCTATATGCTAATAAACTCAAATCAACGAAAGTAGAGTTGGATATTAGATATAAATATTTTAGGACACCTTATTCCCATTACTTGATGATGTTGGCATACATTGGACATGAAGAACGGATGTGATAATGTAATGTTGTTATAAACATGAAGTGGTGTAACCACCTTCGAAGGAACCATCATTCCTTCCATATAATATTTGAAGTTATTTTTGAAAGGCCTAATGGAAATCTTGTGGTTATGTATTTCAGAATTGTCCGATTAATAAGTTACCCTAACCTGAGACGGCGCTATTAAACTGTCCAGTTAAGTGGTTGCCCTGACCTGTGGTGGTAATGTCAAACTACCCGATTAAGTGGTTGGTAAATCTTTTTCTTTCTATTCTTTAATTTTGTTTATAAATCTTCATAAGGTCATGGGTTAACATGTGTTTTCATGAACCTTCGTAGTGCGGCCCGCCATCCTTGGTGTTGATGCGAAGGGTTCAGCTACTTTAGTGAATGATGAACCATGGGGATGGTTATAGCGGTGCCTAAAGTTGATCGCACATTAGTTGGTTGTGGGTAAACTGGAATTAATAAAGTGGTTAGCTAATTTCATGCATACACTTGGCTCCATGTGGGTGTAAGGAATTGGGAATAAGCTAGAGCGACCTACTTCTCCCGTACACAGTCTCGTGTGTTTTGGGCTATGAGCCTATGAGTATCCCACTTCTCACTTGGTTGAGCAAACTTTATAAGGCTTGCATGTCCCAAAAACCCTGGTGGCATGTGGCTAGGAATGACTAGTCAAGGAATCCTATGCCAGGTCATGCACACCTTGCATAGCATTAAATAAGGACTATGTTGTTTTGATATGTTTACATGTAATTATTGTGCTAATATTGAAAGAGTTCTTCACTAGACTGCTTTTGACGGTTTTTGTTGAAAAACAATTTAGAACATGCAGGTGACGATCCACAGGAGCCCGAGCCACACGGAGATGATTACGAGGGCTCATGGGAGCAGATGGTAGAGGAGAGGCCAATGCGGCCTATAATCGATTTGAAATTTTATTAGTTAGAAGATATGATTTTTGTAATATGTCCCGGTGGGTGGATATAGTTAAGTGCAATGTGACATTCGACTTTTTTTTTATATGGTGGTATTAATTGACAACTTAGTTTAGACATTATGGAATAATATGCATGTTTCCACCATTTTGCTCATAAATGCCAATTACTGTGTAATGTGTGTGATTGCGATTGCGAGTAAATATGTAGGAGGTATACCCTTTACACGTTCTAAGAAACCTTTGAAAATTTAGTGGTCATGTTATACACGGGAGCCGAAATCTCGGGGAGTTACATATTCAAGCTTGGGTACGAGTTGGGAAAAAAGAGTGATTTGGGGAAATAAGTGACGCTCTTACAGTCTGCATTGTAGTAAATTTACAAGTGCGGGCAAGGTTGTGTGCTTCACCCTATTCAAGCTAGACCTTAGAGATGACACGATTTGATAAATGTCACAAATATTAGCATTTTAGAAGATGTCTCTATTCCACATGCTGTTGTACATAGACAGATTCAGGATCTAGAAGCCGACAGTAGTTTGTCAACAAAGTCCTTTACCAAAAGAAGCTTTTGCCAAAGCCATGGGAAGGTTTCAGCCCTGTTAAAGGCGAATGTATTTTGGCAGACTCCATGCTTAAAAAAAATTACTGACCATCGATCATATCAAAAGGCATGTTTTCCTTCCTATTATCTATTTTTTGTGTTGTGTTGATGAAAAAATTATTCATCATTTGCTGATACATTTCCCATATGAGCAGGAAGTTCGGTCTTCAATTTTGTCAGATTCAGCATTCCCTAGATGGTCCCAGATTCGGTCAAAGGTCTGGTAGAAGGGTGGTGCTCATCTTCTTTTAGTCCCTGTGATAAAATCCTGTGCAATCTAGCAGTGCAGGCCACTCTTTTGTGCCCGTGGTCAGGACATAACCAAATGATTTTTAAAGGAAAATCATATAAAGTTAGCTCAACCGTGAGAAGGGATTTCAAGCAAGTGGGGCGAGACTGGTCCAAGGATGAATGGAATCCCAAGGCAATATTTATCCAATTAAGCAGAGATTATTCAATATGGCTGGAGAAATTCAACGACCATAAATCTTCAAAAAAAAATCAAGGACAACAGATAAATGGAAATATTCCCTGTCGGATATTAGCAATTAAATTTTACAGTTGTTCTCTGTGGAATCCACGTCCGGCAGGTACCAGGGGCATTGTTAAAAGTGAGTAAGATATCATTTTGCTAAATGCTTGCAACCTATTGGGTTAGGACTCAAATTTTGTTGAGGCTGCAGCAGTACTTCAGGGAATCAAAATAGTGAAAACTTCAATCTTATCCCTGATCATTATCAAGCGCAACTCTAGCAACGATATAAAACAGGCTAAAATCAGAGGGATGTCAATTATGGAGGATTGCCAATCTGGTCAAGGATGCTATAGATTACCATGAAGTCATGAACATATAGTTGTAACATTTTCGCATGTCCATCACACCGCACATTCGCCAATTGAAGATTATAGGTTCAAGAATCAAGATTTAGAGAGCAATATCATCACTCCGTTCTAAATTATCAGACTATATTCAAGCATGTATATAAGTCCCTTGATTGTATCAAAAGGGCTAGGTGTTTTCCTTCCTAGTAGATATTTTATGTCTTGTGTTGATGGAAAACTGATTCATCATTCGCTGATACATTACCCATATGCATGGGAAGTTTGGCCTTCAATTTTGTTAGACTCAACAGTGACTTAGATGGTCTCGAGTTCGGTCAAAGGTTTGTTTCTAGAAGGGTGGTTGTAAACTTTGTTTAGTCCCAATGAAAAAATATTGTGGAATTCATCAGTACAGGCCACTATTTGGTGCCTACAGTCAGATCATACAGAAGCATTTCAAAAGGTAAATCATCTCACGCTAGCTCAATTGTGAGCATTGTATGCCAAAATGGTTACATAACAGTAGCAGTCACGAGGGTTTCATGTTATGGGGCTGAAATGGCTGGAACAGCCATTACAGAAAAAGCCATTACAGAAAAAAGACAAATATCATAACGGCAGTTATGGGGACTGTAACAGCCCATATCGTAACAATAACAGCAGTGGCCGTTATGGCCACCATTGCCATTATGGAACACCTTGATTGTGAGAAAGAATTTCAAGCTTTCAAGCAAGTAAGGCAGGGCTGATCCAAGAATGAATGAAACCCTAAGGCAATACTTTTTGTAATTACACAGAGATTATTCAATATGGCTCGAGAAATTCAACAATTAAAGATAAATGGAAACGTTCACTGCTGGATATTAGCAGCTAAATTTGAAATTTGTTTGATGTGGAATCCAGGTCAAGCAGAGGTACCAAGGGCATTTTTAGAAGTGAACAGAGTATCATGTTGACTAAATACTCGGAACCTATTCAGGTTAAGGACTCATTTTGTTGAGGCTGCGGCAGTACTTCAAGGAATCAAAATAGCAAAAACTTTAGTCATATCCCTGATTATTATCGAAGGCAACTCTAGCAACGCTATAAAATGGGCTAAAATCAGCGAGATGTCAATAAAAGATTGCCTATCTGTTCAAGGATGCTATAGATTACCACGAGCATATTGTTGTAAGATTTTCACATGTTCATCGCAACTCAAATTTGAAAATCGAAGATTATAAGATCAAAGATTTGGAGAGCAAAGTCATTGGTTTATAGTAAATTCTAGGATCATATTCAAATATCCGAGTTGGGGAAAAAAGAGTGATTTTGGGGAAGTAAGTTGTGTTCTGCCAGTCTGCTTTGAAGTAAATTTGCAAGTGGGGGCAAGCTTGTGTTGTGCTTCCTGTTCAGGCATAACCTAAAAGATGACAAAATTCAACAAATGTCACAAATGTTAGATTGTTAGAAGAGCTCTACATCCCACGTGCTGGTGCAGATAGGCGTATTCGGGATTATAGAAGTTGACTGGTAGTTTCTCGGCAAAGTCCTTTGCCAACGGACACTTTTGCCGAAGCGATGGAGGTTGCAACTCTGTTAAAGGTGGATGCAATCTAATGGATAGCATGCTTGGATTTTATAAATAAATAAATAAAAGAACTCAATCGAATTATAAGCTATGGTGCTTTCCTTTCTAGTAGATATGCTTTTTTTAGAGATGTAACAGCAACTTTGTTTTCCTTTTTGTTGATTGTTCTTCTAGTAGACATGTTATGTGTTGTGTTGATGAAAAAATGATTCATCATTGGCTAATAGATTGCCTATATAAGTGGGAAGTCTGGTATTCAATTTTGTTAGATTCAGCAATCAGCATTGACTGGATAGCCTTGGGTTTGGTCAGAGCTTTGGTAGAAGGGTGGCGGTCAGCTTCTTTTAGTCCCTGTGATAAAATCCTATGGAATTTATCAGTATAGGCTACTCTTTATTGCCTACAGGCGGAACATAACAGAAGGATTTTTAAAACTAAATCATCTCAGGATGCCTCAATTATGAGAAAGAATTTCAATCTTTCAAGCAAGTGGTGCAGCACTGATCCAAGAATGAATGGAACCCCAAGCCCCAAGGCAATACTTTTCATCTAATTAGGCAAAGATTATTCAATGTGACTGGAGAAATTCAACGATTAAAGATAGAAGGTAATGTTCCCTGTTGGATATTAGTAGATGAAGTTGACAATTGCTTGATGTGGAATCAAGGTCAGGCAGGTATCGAGGGCATTGTTAAAAGTTACCAAGGTATATGTAGACTGAATGCTCGCAAACCCATTGGGATCAAGGACTCAAATTTGTTGAGGCTGCAGCAGTACTTCAAGGAATCAAAATAGTGAAAACTTCAATTATCATTATCAAGGGCAACTCTAGCAATGCTATAAGATGGGCTAAAATCAAGGCCAATCTATTCAAGGATGCTATAGAGTACGGTGAGCGTATTGTTGTTAGCATTTTCACATTTTCATCACGACTGCAGATTCCAAATTGAATCAGCTTGCAAAATATGGGGTATCTACAGATAATCCCCTTATCACTGATAGGAGATAATTGGGGTGGACGTTTTATTGATGATGCATTCTAAGTGATGTGTGCTTGTCTTGCTTTCTTTCTTAATTTCTCTTCTAATAACATACAAAGGTACTCATAAAAGTAAAAGAAAAAATTTACACGGGGGTACTGTCAGTATATAAAAATCTAGTCCATTCCCTAATTAGTAACTCGATAAGCCACACCTGAAAAAATTTTAACTTGATGAAAGGTATGCAGGATCAACACTAGCAACCTCGTAGTTTACTAATCCTAATTTTGATTATCTGAATAGTCAATTAGAATTTCTAGAAAGTCCATCCACAAAATTTAACACATGGATAACATAATTCTCAATTGCAATGAAATGTGAATCTATTGAATTTCTTAAATGAACCATTAGTGCAACGAAGTTAGTTGGTTCAAGTTGAAAGCTCTAAATGGGGAAGGGGAGGGGCCAAAAGGACATGGTAGATGTAGTAAGAAAATATTTGATAGCCTATGGTGAGGATATGGTCCTCGCTATGGAATGGTGAAACAGCATTCGTGTAGCCAATCCCCAGATAGTTGAGACAAGCATGGTATTAAAAAATGGTTACATTATGGCCGCAACTGCCATTACATAATGGCAACGGTGATTCATGTTATACAATATGGGACCGTCACGGGTCACGCCCATTTGAAAGAAAAAAATGGCTCATAACAGGCCTGTAACAGTCATAATGGACTGATACAGAACCGTAACGGACTAACACAGGGCCGATACATTTGGCCTTTGAAAAACCTTTACAGCTTTATTGCTCTAAATGTAAGGGCCATAAGGCTGGTCGTTGAGGCCACCGCTACCGTTATTTAATACCTTGGGGACAATGCTTGGATGATGATGATGTTGAGCGGTAGCAAAATTACTTTTAGAGCTATACCAATGTATAATGAAAGAAGTACTTGTAAAAAGAAGATGAGCACACATCACCTCAAAGAAATGCATTGGTTAGAGACCAAGAACTGCACAGGGTTAAAGGAGTGAGTTGGTCAAGTTGAAGGTTCAAAAAGGGCAAGGGGAAGGCCCATATGTAAATGGATGGATGTAGTAAGAAAAGATTTGATGACCCATAGTTTAAGTGAATATATGGTTATTGTCCTTGTTAGCGGAACGGCAAAACCGGATTCATGTAACCGATCCCAATTAGTTGGGACAAAGCTTAGATGATGGGATAAAGATGATTAGCTGTAGCAATATTACTTTTACAGCTATACCAATATTATAATGGAAGAAGACTACTTATAAAAAGAAGATGAAAAAACATCACTTACAACTTCAGAAATGTATGTTATGTTGGGATAAGTTCATTAAGATGTCAGTCATCATCATCTAGCCCTATCCCCATTTATTAGGATCAGCAAGTTCTAAAAAGATGTGTCATCTAAAGCCCTATCCCTATTTATTAGGGTCAGCAAGTTCTAAAAAGATGTTTCATCTAAAGCCCTATCCCAATTAATTAGGGTGGGCAGGTTCTAAAAAGATGTGTTTTGAAAGAAAAAAAATGTACACAATCTAGCAGAAACAAGTAAGGTCTTGGGCGAAAAAAATAAATGAAAATTTTTTAAAATATGCTTAATTAAAAAATTGCTCCAATTCTGATATGAATCAAAAAAAAATAGTGACAGACTAAGCAAAAAAAAAAAAATGCCAAAGGTTGGATACACTGCCAAGTAATGATCAGCAGGACTTTCAAGCCAACAAGGCACAATTTTTTGGGGGTGGTGCAGAAAGCAGAACCACTGTAAAGATCAAATCAAAAGGGAGTCATGTACGAGAAGGTTGCAAAATGTCTCACACCCATTTTGGCATTAATCAATCGAGTTCGCACTGGAAACCAGGAACTTCCAAACATTCGCCAATGAATGCAACCACTGGCTGCATGAATTGTGGAGGGAAACAACATTAGATATAGGTTCAGGCCCAGGGAAGCATCAGTTTCAAAATGTTAGCAACTATAAATGGGTAAGCACGAGTCCTAAGGATGATTCCCTGCCACAGTGGCACTTGTGTAGATCGTTATCACTTCTTTTTTTTTAAGATTAATCGTTAGTACAACTAAGATTCATTCGCATATAAAACCATCGAACGAGGAAGCAATAGTCATTTGATGTTCTAAATGGAACATATGAACAATTGTTTTTATCAGCTAGAATATATGAATGAATTAATTGAACTTCATACTACTATATATAACCATTGTATACGGGACGTCATTCATGTCCCAGTGCGACTATTTTGAGTAATGAATAACCATCAGAACTGTTTATATCCAAATACAATGTCGTAAATCAATCATTATCCCTGTTTGACTTGTTAACTTGATTAGATCAACAAGAGATCTGAACCTGTACACAACTTAGATGCCAAATTCATTAGCCTTGACAATATTATCTTCACTTGGAAGAAGAGATAAATTTAAAAAGGAAAAAGTTGTTATTAGAATTATAAATACTTGCAAACAAGGAATCTAAGCTCGATTTAAAACTCAAAGTGCAGCTCGCCCGGGTACAGGAACTGGCACAAGTCTCTGACTAGGCAGAATCATTCCAGCTCAATCCTTAATATGCATGTATTGGTAGGGTAGTCATTTCGTTTCCCCCAAAACCAAGCCAACTCAACTCAGAAAAGTCATGTCCATTTCGGGCAATTCTTTAAACCATGCTTGCAAGAGAAAAGAGTTGCATTGCGAATATTTATCTTAGATAGGTTAAGATTAGAACCTGAAAAACTTTGTGCAAGGCTTCGATTTGCTTCCTATTCCAGTTGTAAAGGACTCCAATTCTGTTACAGGACATTAATTATGGCTTCTCAGTTAAATTTACCTTGAATTCTTACTCTGGGTACTTCAAGTAGATCCAAAATTTACACTAGCACCACTTAACACCATTAACCAAAGTGCCGCTTGATATGATTTTCTAAAGATTGGTAGTTGTTTCAAAATAAACGAGATAATTACTAGATTTGCCACACAAGACAAACAAAACAGAACTCATATAATCATAACAGTGTTGATTTTGACATTGTCACGGTCATATTTACTGATACGTGATAACTCAAAATCATTCCCCAAATAACATCATCTATCACCCGAACAAACATACAAGAGAAGGGATGGCAGATCAAAATCTTCAGTACCAACTTCCATATGTGTGGCCACTGAAGCTTGAAATTTGTGCCGGAATAACATTCAACTAAGCCAGTTCATGTGTTCACAAGTTTCCAGGATTAATATAGTCGTTCTTGCTCAGACACAGGGCTCAGCATTAAGACAAGATTTATTTGAGAAATGCTACCACACTAGCTCACCTCATAGAAGCAATGAGGTGAACATGTGCAGTGAATGTCGCTGTTGATCAGGACTGCTGATCCATGGGACCACCATGGGACAGTGTGGATGGGATTACATGGTTTTGTGACTCTGGTTAAATCCGAATAGTGGCTCTGTTTTTAGCAAGGTTTAAAGTATCGTCATCCAGAACTGGTACATACCACCCGATACGAACCAACATCACTCAAGAACAATACAGTTGTATCGGCCCAGTTGGTTTGATGCATGGGCAATAAACAGTGATACAGAGCCATACTGGTGGGGAAAGATAAGATATCCAATACACCAATTTTAAACCTTGGTTTTTAACCAACAGCTCCATTCACAGAACACTGACTGGAAAGCTAGCATGGTCCAATCTCCTTGTTCTTGGGGTGGCCACTGTCCACATGGCAGGTCACCCAATGAACAATCCCAATCGCCACACAGGTTTGCCATGCATACCGTGAGGATGGAGCTGCGTGATAGCATTGGTCATATTTTCTAGCTCTAATTTAGCACATACTTCTCTTTTTTTTTTCTTTTTTGGAGAATTTTTAGCGAATCCATTATGTTACACATCCGACTAATACATTCTGGATATTATCAAATCAGCACAGAAAAATGGCGTCCCGCACAATGTGGTGACCATTTTACATGCCATCCGAACCAACATTAAAAGAGATAGTAACATCCATTCCGTTCGCAATTGCCGGTACATCCAAACGAACCAAAATCCACAAAAATCAGAGGAAATACATTAAATGCTCGTAGAATAATTAAAAAATCAATGGCGAGCTACCGAAACCCGAAATAATCACAGCACAGCTACTAAACCCTAAAAAAACCCTAACATAGCCATTAAAACCCTAAGAAAAAACCCTAACTATTCACAGATGCAAACCCTAGAATATAGTCACAGTCGAATGCAATAAGCCAAAAGAAGAGAGAGAGAGAGAGAGAGAGAGAGAGAGAGAGAGAGAGAGAGAGAGAGAGACCTTGCTTGGACCTCTTCGATCCGACATTTCCATTCAATGCACCATCGGCCCTTAACTTCTTGCGCGAGGGACCGAAAGAATCCATCGCGACGAACGGATCTAGATCGAAACGAAGAGATGAAGAGAAGGGAGAAATAAGTAAAAACCTAAAAACTGAAAAATGAGAAGGAAGAAAAAACAAAACCCTAGAAAGGTCGGGAAGAGGAAGAAATCTTGCGGCGCAAGGAATAAAAAGGCGGGATTTCAAACGTCGGTTTAAATTGGGTTTTGGTGGTGGTTGGAATCCGCCCGAAGCGAAAACAAGAAAAGAAAGGAAATCGGATTCCTTAAAACAGAAAAGTTTGCATACAACGTTGTATGCTAACCTTCAGATGCAAAAATTTCTTAACGGCCAACGTGTCATTCGTGTATAACATCCAACCCGGTCATCAAGACACCAACATTATAACGATCAACTGACGTTAAAATAACGATGGTCCATTTATTAGGTAGTTTACATTGTTGAAATCAACGGACAGCCGTATCTGGCCCACCTGATGAGTGGATTTTTCCAGTTTTCATTATCCATGCTTTGCACAGATCAGATGTTCCCCTCAAGTCAAACATCAGTTTAAAAAAAAAAAAGTTCGTGTGTTAAAGTTCACATACAATCATGTTTGCACGGCACGCTTCTCTCGTTGGGACAAGTTGGTCACGTGATCGCTTGGACTTTGATTACGTGATGGTTTCTGGAGTTAACGGAATTACGTGATCGTGCTTTGAGTCACGTGAGAAAAGCTGGTCTTGAGTTGTTTGGACTTTTGATTGTATAGGCCCGTGGGCTCTGCTGACAAAATGCGTCAGGTTCAACATGCACAACCTGTCTCTAAGGTGGGTTTAGGCCGGGCTACATGAGCGGTGGGTCAGGTTCTAGTTAGAATTGTCGCTGGTTCAAGTAATCAGGCTCAGACTCAGATTTAGCTCTACCCAGCCTGATGCACTCATATAACTCGTCAATGGGTTTGGCTGGGCCAGGTGACCCAACCTGACCGGCACCATAACCCAAAACTAATTAGGATGTTTTTGGATGGCTAACTTCCCAATAATAGAGTGTAAAACTCACATCACTATTTCTTACAGCCAATTGAATAAAGCGAGCCGTCAAAATATAGTATTCCCTCGAAATCACCACCAACTTAGATGGGCAGAGCTGCATGGACATGGTATAGTTTCATGGCCCCAACCATGATGTTTGTGTTATATGGACATTGTCCCTTCATCTTGTGAGATTATTTTAGGGAGAGACAAAAAAGAGGCACATCCAACATTGAAAATGACCACACCACATAAGGTAGTCGGAGTGAACGCTTGCCATTAAAACTTCTTGTAGCCTATAGAAGTGTTGGATGAAGCTGATATTTGGGATCATGCCCTAAATGATATTGTAATATAAATATACAGTGTGGATATAACACATATTAGGCAAGTTATATTCGCATGTATCTAATCACGTAGGTATATAACATGCATATCAAAAAGTTAAAGCTCAAAAGATGGTGTTGGTATTTATATTTGGCTTTACTTTAGATTATTTTGATAGTAATAATTGTTACCCATTTGCATAACATTCGGCCATCGGCCCTTAATATTTTTAGATATGCATAGGATGCGCATATGTTTGTGTATATTCACTAATCGAACAAGGCTAGACATAGCTTTAGCCCAAGTTCAGTTCTTAAACCCAGTTGTAGTCCTAATGGGTCGCGTTGGGTCAATTGAGCTGGACCCAATAAAATTAGAAAGGCCAATTTTGGTTGGGCTTGGGCTTAATGAATTTTGAATGGATCAAGTTGATTGCCACAGGGCCACAAGTTATATGTTAGGGGCCAGAAATCTTGGCCCATTTGCTAAAGGGGTCAAGGCTCAAGCTGACCTGAACCCTATCCATTGCCACCCCTTGTACAGGTGGGACCCATTTTCAATGATTCAAAACGTTGATACCGTGGAATCATCATAGGTTGCACATGCACAAGAAATTCCCAAAGTCAAAATATCAGCGATAGAATGGCTGCGTCTTGACTATTTATTGGTTGAACGGGAATCCTATTTGGTTGCTACTTAAAAATGATTTCATCTCATTTTAGTTGACAATGGTTATTACTAGAAATGACAAGAGGGCCCAGTGTATGGAAACCCTCCCATGCACCTAGATTCAACTGGACTTGTTAGGCTTTAGCATCACTTATTTGGACCATTGTTATGTACAGTCCTCTATTCTCCTGCTACAATGCAAAATCCAGTACTATTGGATGTTTGTAAACTTCCATAAGTGGACCTATCTTCTATGAATGATCTTGTTCGTTCATTTTGCACTCCACTGTCTAGTGATTTGGATCATCCGATCTGTATGACTCTTTCAAGGCCCCTCATGAAAAGCTTTCTAGAACTAGTGGTCTGGGATGTGGATGCCAACAAGTCCAGATACAACTAGGTGCCTGGGAAGAAACTTGAGCCACTGGATCATTTCTCCTATATTAGAGATCATAGTTCATGTAGATTATGGATTATCAAAGATTATTTTTAATCCTTACCAAAATTGTTAATATACAATTGCCATTAACTAAAACAAGGGCCTGCTTGTTTTTCAATCTACAGTGTAAGTGCAGTGAGTCATCACTAAGCACAAATGTAATTATGACAGCAACCCCAAGCTTGAAGTTGATGATTAGTTATGTTTAGGCAGTTTCTCCACTTTAATACTGCTCAAAATTGCGGGGCCCACCATGATGTATATGAGTTATCCATGCCATCCACCTGTTCTGTCGGCTCGATTTTAGGGCATGAGAAAAAAATGAGTCAGACCGAAAGGTCAAGTGAACCACACCACATTAAATAATGGGAATTGAATGCCTACCATTGATAGCTTCTTGAGGGCCTATGGAAGTTTTGGATCAAGTGACATCAAGATAATATTTGTGTTTTTTTTTTTACCCTTATAAATGCATGCATGACCTTATGAACAAGTTGGATAACAAATAAACATCACCCTAGACCCTAGGAAGGCTTCAGCTTTCAATGGTTGAGCTCTCTATGAACCATCAAGCCTCCTTAATTTAGGAGGCATTTAAAATCCATTCAAAGCATGTATTCCACCTAATCATGCTAGTGAGATCTAGTAAGCACAATGGCATTTGGTTAGCAAACATGATAAGTTTAAGAGGTGGTTTAGCATCTCTACTAATAAGAGCTTATTTACTTATTAAAAAAAATTAAGCTCTATTTTGAAAATAAACAGTTTGGTAAAGCTTTAATTTTACTATTTTCTTTTTTAGAAACGAAACAAAAAGTTCTTAAAAAAATAAGTGTTGGAGATGTCACTTATTTTTTAAGAGCTAATTTAGTTTATGCAAGTATATATTTTGGACAAAATTTTAAATAAGTTCGTTCTTGAACTTTTTGAGTAATTCCCATCGTATTCTCTTCTTTTCTCTTTACAATCTCTCAAAGGTAAGCCCACGTGATAAACAACCCATATTTAAGGTGGGGCTCCATATGATGAATTGTCCATATCAAGGTAGGTTGATATAATGCTTGATTACATCAAAGGATCGGCCCCACTAATGGATGGGCCACATCAAAATGCTGGCCTCACGTGATGGATGATCCACATCAAACGGATCAGACCTACTGGATAGTCCACATCAAAGGTGGGATACACACAATGGACAGTGGACATTGAATGTGGGATCACATGATGGAAGATTGACATCAAAGGCGGAATCACATGATGAACAACCCATACTAAACATTAAGCTCCACATGATGGGCGGTCCATAGCAAAGGTGGGAACCACGTGATGATGGTGGACATCAAAAGTGGCTCCCACATGATGTACAACCCGCATCAAAATGTGGCCTTGCATAATGAACCATCCACATCAAGCGGGCCCTACATGATGGATCATCCACAATAATGGCGGGACCCACTAATGAACGATGTACATCAAAGGTGGTCCCACATTATATATATGTATGACCCAAATAAAAATGTGGCCCTCACGGGATGGACTATTCACATTAAGTGAGCCCCATATGATGATGGTCCACTATGATTGCCCCCACGCGAGAGTACATGCTGAAACGTCCTCACTTCCTTAGCTTTCCTTTTGCCATTTTTCTTTGATTTTTATTTGATTTAAGTATGATGTTAACTCAAAGGAACCAATATATTTCTTAACTCGAGCAACTCCTGCATTAGTCTGCACCATATATATTCTAAAGGATTTGGTTATGGAAAAGAGAGGGATTAGACACTCTTTTTTATGCCCATGCAATGCACTGTCTCGACTTTATGACACTATATTTTTTTTCTTGAATTTGAGAAAACTTTAATGCTATCAAACAAAGCCATATTGTGTTAGACTTCAAAACTCATGATTAGGCAAAATAAAGAAAAGTAAAAGCAGTAACATAATAGAGAGTTAAGCCATGCTACACTGGGTTCTAGGACCCTGAGTAGGTCGAATAAAGAAAAGTAAAAAAAATAATAATAATAATAAAAGATGTGTGTAGAAGTTATTGATTTCCTAGGTATATGCAGAGTAGAATGCGATTTTATTCGAGATGTGAAAAGAAAAATAGAAAATCAAACACTATTTTCAGTAAAAAGAGATGGTCGGATGTCCCGAATTCTAGTCTTATTCGTTGACTTCAATGTCTTCTTTGACTTTAAATGACTCGCACCTTAATTGGACATGGTGCCTTTATAGAGGGCTTTTTAGAAATGGTAGGGGGTCAAGTTAGGTTAGACATATAACTTTCAATGCGTCGTGGCTGTCATTAAGATCAAAAGCCCAACTCCTGAGTGGTTTTCGTGACGACCCGACTTTCACGCAACCTTTGCCCTCTCTTCCATTCTCTTCTTCTCTTCCTTTATTTCATTTGCAGCGAAGCCCTTAAGTAGAAAAGGGAATCCCTGGTAACTGCCCTTCGAGGGTCGTTTTCAAGCGAATATTTCTAACAAAAGTGAATTATAGCAGGATCTATGCATATAGAGCGGTCAGAGCCTCTGATTGGATGTATCTAGACCATATCCATAAATGATAAGGTATGGGTCACTTCTACTTAAAAATGATTCTTCCTAGATTGTTTTTACATAGAAGTAGCCCTTACCGAGCTGTTTTCACACTATTTATCTTTTTCAAATTCAACTGCATTTTGATACTCATATGGTGTTTGGGGATAGAGTGCCCCTCCCTCGTTTCGCTGTCTGCCTGCTCCATGGATGATCGATCTAATCCGGTGATTGTTTTCAATGCTCACCTTGAGCCGCACCCATGTCCAACTTATATGACCGAGCAACGAGTGCCAATTGTGTGGATGCTTTCGATTGATATTGATATTAAAGTTGTGCGGGGGCACATTAAAAAACCGTAGATGTGGGCCTGTTGCCACTAAGAAACGGTCCTTAATAGGCTATTTATAGGGAATGATTTACCCAAAAAGTTCCCGACGGGACCATTATTGAGTGTCTACATCCACAATAAAAAGGTGGGGCCCACTTGATAGACGGTGGACATCAAAGGTGGGCCCACATGATGAAAGACCCACATTGAAGGTGGGGACACACATGATGAATGGTCCATGCCAAGGTGAGTCCACATAATGCACAGTTCATGTTAAAGGTTGGTCCCACATGATAGATTGACCCTCATCAAAGTGTGGCCCGGCATGATGGACTATCCGCACCAAGTGGGCTCCACTTTATGGGTGGTCCACACCAAAGGTGCAACCCATATGATGGACAGTTGACATCAAAGGTGGGCCCACATGGTGAATGACCCATATTGAATGTGGCGCCCACAATGAATGGTCCACATCAAGGTGGGCTCACATAACGGACATAGTTGACTTTACATGGTAGGTGGCCCATAGTTGACTTTACATGGTAGGTGGCCCACATTAAATTGTGGCACCTTGTGATGGAAGGTTTACATCAAGTGGGCCCCACCCAATGGGCAGTTCACATCCAAGGTCTCGCATGATGGACAACCCATATCTAAAGTGGCCCAATATGATGGATGATCCACATAAAAGTTGTGCCCCAAACAATGGATGGTGGATATGTGCCCCACACGATAGATGGCAGATATCAAAAGTGGGCTCCACATGATGAAAAATTCACTTCAAAGGTAGGGCTCACACTATAGACACATCAAATTTGGACTCCATGTTATGGGTGATGGGTAGTGGACATTAAAAGGCCTCACATAAAAGACAATTATCATTGATGGGGGGCCCTACTTGATGGATGACCTACATCAAGGTGGGTCCCACATAATGGATAGTCCATGTCAAAGGTCAGCCCTTAACGATGAATGTTTGCATATAAGACAGGCCTCGCATGATGGACAACCTACTTTGAAGGTTTGGCTCACGTGATGAATAGTCTGCATCAAAGGTGGGCTCCATATGATGGACAATCCCATTGAATGTACGACATAATGGATGGCCTAAATGTCTTAGAACATAAAATTATTGCCATCCATTCTTTTGTCATTTATGGCACGATCCATTTATGGTGAGATTCACAAAACAACCATCTAAATGCTCTTTAATAGAGGACGTAATTTTTAAAAATGACATCAACTAATCCTAGAAAGCTTTTATTTAAACGTTGTACTAAATGTGCTTATTTCAAATAAGAGCTTTTTCTGATACGCAGGTAAATCAAATTGAACCATTCAAACTTAATTTTGCATATTATTGATGGACCAAAAACCAAATGCTACCGTGATTTGATTATTTAAATCAAACTTCAGCCGGATCAGGTGGCATTGGAGGCTCAACCCAACTAGATTTGATATTTAATAAGTTATAATTAGCAGTATATAATTAAATTTTCAAAGTGGTGAGAAATAGTATATGTAATATAAATAACCACGCTTTCATGAAGCATGAAGTTGGCTACTCTGTTCTTTTCACTTTGTCAGCATGCAATCTGGGCCGTTGGCCTGAAGAGCTTAGGGTCAGCCTGGGCCTAAAATTCAAGCCCATTCTTGCCCGGGCCACTCTAGGGCTTTATTTTAAAGCCCATCAGCCCAGCCTCAGCCTCAGCCTGGCCAGCGCGTCCTGTTTTAGAATTCAAAGGCATCTTTGTCAAAAATCATGCATGAAAATGAACAGCCCAGATCTTTCATCATTTTGGGAATTCGGGCCCAGGCTTGGGATCTGTTCACAGCCCTAACTGCATCCTATCAAAACGCGAATATGGAGTCGGACCCATTTTGGGATCCAAATCTTTCCAAAATCAATTAATGCTTGGAATTGGATTCAATGAGGCGATTGGACAGTCCAATCAGATCAGATCTTGATCCACCCGAATCCAAACCCAATAGCAGTCTCTAGAAACACGGATACACAGTATCCGACCCGAATCCGCCCGGTTGGCAGCCCTACAAACCATGTGATGACAGCAATAACACGTCTGGAAGGCTTAGATGCAACAAAGGTCCACCTACCGACCCTTAGCAAAAGAGCTTAGAAAAGCAAAACGAGAAGCTTTACAAAAGACGGTACACCATCTTTCCAATCTTTCGGTTTATTCCTCACCTGTGACTACCATTGCTACTTTCTAAAAGCCATCCATATTCCACGTCCTAATCTTTTGCTTTTTTTAATAATACCCCTGCCCGCTGATATATTTACTAAAATAACCCAGATGGGCCGTACCCCAGTCGTGGACGGCCTCGATTTGCTGGAAGAAATGTTTCTATATTTCACCTACAGGAAAGGTACCATAGTGGCATGTAGGAAATCGGTACCATGAAAACGGTAGGTCCGGCAGCGATGATCACATAGCCAAAAATGGTTACGACTTTCGCACATCAGGTGGGCCACATTGTTAGAACAATAGACAACCGATGGTATGACTTGATGGGCTTATCCGCTCCTGCTCGTGTTTTCAGTTTGCAGGAGTGGGGTCCATGCTTCGGCGATCTGTGCTGTTGATGTGATGGGCCCACTGTGGATGCCCCATCCACCAAAAAGTTTGCCATTGCCCACAATCGTCGCCCTTAAACTGGGAGGCCAGTGAATAGATGGCTGGCTAAGAAAGATACACAGCAACCGTTCACGTTCATCCGAGAAAGTGCCAATTTCACGGCTATGATATTTCAATATAGGAGATTTTTACAGGGACGATGAATCGGAAATGGGCCCACAAAATCAACGTTTTGGATTACCGCATTATGGCCCCATTTAAACCTGGAGAGAAGGACATTTTTGGAATTAAAATGGTAAAGTGGGAATTTCAGGACGGCGAGACATTGGATGGGAGTACTGGATCCTCTACAACACCTGTTTTACTTGGCGACTTGTGGGGCCCACCATGCTGTCCATGTAAAATCCACTCCTTCTGTAGGGAACTATCCTCAAGATTAGATCCTGAGACTAAAGATAAGCTGAACCGTTACTCAAATGGTCCACACCATATGGAACAATGGGGTTGGGATTCCAATCATAGGTTTTCGTGTGTGGTAACTATCGTTTATATTTCCAATCGAATCCGTTAATCAGGTGTAACTAACCAGGATGAAGAGATGGTACAAAAATCATCCTGACATAAAACTCAGGTGAGTCACAATATGTAAAATTAGCAGTTGTGGCAGCAATTTCATATTTTTCCCATTTGTGTGGTCAATGGTAGTGTTTAATAGATCTTATTTCAGGTATGTACAGTTAGAATAATGGTTATCAACTGATGGACGGAGTGGATTTTTCATATACAACATGGTTAGAGCCCATAGATCTTCGGTGTTCAACGCACTTAAAAGGGGGCAAATAATTCACGCGGACTGTGTAGTGACTAGTGAGGCGCGCACCCCACTTTACCGTGGTGTGAAGACTCTTTGGGGCCCACCATGATGTATGTCTTTTATCCAAGCCGTTCATCTGTTTTGTCCATACCATTTTAGGATATGAACTCAAAATTAAAGCATATCCAAACTCAATTGGACCATACCACAGAGTGGGGATAATGATTTACATTGTTGAAACCTTCCTAGGGTCTACAGTGATGTTTAGTTGTCATCCAACCTGCCTGTAAGGTCACAAGGAACTAGATGAAGGGAAACAAAAACATCAACTTGATCTAAAGCCTTCGAAGCCCCCAAGAAGTTTTCAACAGTAGGTGTTCAATTATCACCTTTTCTTGTGGTGTAGTCCACTAGAGCATTGGATATACTTCAATTTTGATCTCATGCTCTAAAATGAACTGAAAAAAATAAATGGGCTACGTCGAAAATACACATAGATCATGGTGGACCCCACAGATTCTTCACACCACGGTAAAGGGTTGTGGGCACCTCACTGCACAATCTACGTCCCTTCTTTTGTAGTTTCGGTTAACACCAGGGGTATTTGAGAAACAACTTACACCAGAAGCCTTTGCAACTTAAATATACATACATACATAAATTTTTAAATGGTGGTAAGCGTTCAATTCTTACTGTTTCCTATGGTGTAGTACACTTGATCTTTGGATATACTTCAATTTTGCTCTCATGCACTAAAATGAGTTGAAAAAATAGATGGACGGCGTGGATAAAATAAATACATCAAGGTGGACCCCACAGCTTCTTCACACCATAGTAAAGGTATGTGAGCACCTGACCACACAATCCGCGAACCTTCTCTTGTAGTTTCGGACAACACCAAGGGTATTTGTGAAACACCTTCCTTAAACCAGAAGCATTTGCAGCTTATATATACATGCGTGCATAAATTTGACACACAATCACTCGGGGCAGTCCACCATCACATAACAGCCATTCATCCTCGATCTAAGAAATGGGAAATCTCAAGGAGAAGGGTGAGGATTTGAAGATTCTCTTCCAAGAAGGAATGAAGGCATTGAAGAATATTTTCAAGAAGGGGTGGCACAACGCCAAGAACATTGGCAAGAAGAAGGAAGATGTCCACAGAGGCTACCGCAGAAGCCTGAGTTACTAAACATGAATATATATATATATATATCTTTCTCTCGTTCTAATTTAAGTTGTGGTGTTAGGTGAATGTATAAGTCTGTCAACTATTGAAATCCCTGGAGTTTATTTTATTTTTTGGAAGCTTGGAAATTAAATATTTGGGTAGAAATTACATTTTTCTCTAATTGGGAGTTTGCTTTTTTGGTGAAAAGCGTTTTTGAAGAATTTGTTTTCATGCAAAGATTCTTAAGAAATGCTCTGCCGCCTCTGTTTTTTTATTTTCTTTCCTTGAAAAATAATTCTAAAAAACGTTACTCTCTCATTTTATTTCTATAAGCTTCTAACTTCGATGTTTGTGCTATTACATTTTGTACTACTTGATTTTATTTGTGAATGAGAATAATAATCTTTTTTTAAATATCTTGGCCATAGAAGTCATTGTCTTTTTCTTTATTCTTTTTCCTTTTACAGAAAAAAAAAAAAAAAACATTCGCTCGATCAAGAAAAAGAGACCGGATCCACTACAAAGCTTACAGGTTAAGCTAAGGCTACGTGGCCCGTGTGGGGCGGACTGTGATGTGTGCATGACATCTAATCTGTGTACGCATTGCTTCATGCTCTCCTCAGCACCCACAAACCAACTGCAAAAAACTCAGCTGAGCTACGTACGATGCTGGGAAAAGTTGGGATGAGGACACAAACCATTAAAAACCTTTCAAATTGTGGGCAGGTCCACCGTGTTTTTTATATGCCATCCATTCCATTGAAAAGATGTGCCCACTTGGATGAATAAAACCCCCACAAAACCAGGGTAATGCCAAACTCAGGTGGGCCACACAATGTGGTTTTAAAAGTTTTGGGCATGATTTTACACGGTGTGGCCCAACTGACTGCTGGATCAGCCTGATATTTAGGCGGCAAAAGGAAATATAAGGGGGCAGACCGCAGACGGATAGCCTTATTGGATGCCATGTAAACGTCATGGTGGCCCTCATACACCGTATTTTAGGTGAAACTTCATGTCCATGAGCTATGCTGAATAGCACCGATGAAGAGGCATGTATTTTCTGTTAGTCATATTCATTAGCAAACGTGTAGTTTTTGGTGGGAATTGATTCCATATAGGTGGCCCATGGTATGGTAGCCCAGATCATTGATCAGAGGGTGATGTGAAAAAAAAAAAAAAAAAAAAACTTCCAAATTGGAGTAATCTACCCTTTAACTCTAACAAAGAGCTCGCTTTGCACTCTGAAAAATATACACATAGGCTCTAAGTTCGATCAAGTGGGCATGAGAAATTTCATACATATTAATATAATTAAGTCACGACTCATCATGCACTCAAGTGGTTATATATGTACCATCTTTTCCTATAAACAAAAAGCTATACAGTGAGTGCGCATGGTAAGAATATACATTAGGAGTCACTATATATGTACCATCTAACATGTACCCACATATTAATATTAATCATGGAATTAATGACATGTCTATATATGACCAATGGTCATCATGATTTACAGTCAAAATCATCAAATCAACTATTAAGATTATTATATTAGCTTTACAACACAAAGAATATAGATGGTTGGATGACGGATGATTAATCTTGAGATAAAATCTTAGCTTTAGGTAGGAAGACAAGCTTAGGTACCTCTGTAGAGTGTGATGCTTAATACACGGGCACTTAGAAAATTACTTAAATATTACAAATGTAGCATATAAGTAATTCAAATTAGACTGTTCAAATCATGTGGGTCCATTTAGATGCATAAAAAAGAAGATTATTTGATCATATGTGGAGAACTAAAACTGAAAAGTACCAAGGGTCTTATTTCAACAAGTGTCCACAAATAAGAGGTTTCAACGAACAAGTGTCTTTTAGTTGATTGCTTGGATCACCGATAAATTAAGGGCTATATGGTGGAAACTTATTATGTTTTATTAATAATAATCAAGAACAGTACATAAAAGAGGGTTGGCATCCAAATACATATTAGGAGATAATAGAGGATCTAGACTAATCTTAGGAGATGAACCAGGGTATAGAAATTTGTCTAAACTAGGATCTAATATAATATCTAACACCCCACTCAAACTCAAGGTGGTCTGAGAGAACAACTTGAGTGTGAAAAGTAGGCAATTTGTTCACCAATAAAAACTTCCACAGTGAAGAAAGTTGGACAGTGATTAATAACAAGTAACATGAGTGATGAGCACGCGTGGCTGCAATATTTGCTGACAAAGCCATACAATATTATATGTTTTGCTGCAATATTTGCTGACAAAGCCATAGAATGTTATATGTTTTGATTAATAGACAATTTGAACGGATCCAATCCAGAGATAGGAAGTAACTCTCTCTTTTTCTTTTTCTTTTTTCTTTTTTTTGTGTGGTTATTACACACACCCCACTGTTAGTACACCCACCCCCTTGTTAGTCACACCACAAATGTTAGCTACCCACACTCGGGCCCTTGAGTTGGGAGTTGATACCAAGACCTCAGTGTTAAAACGAAGTTATCTTCACTCAATCTACCACTTGGGCTATGGATAAGGGTGTAAGCAGGTCAAAATTCAAATGTTGGAGACTGGCAATTTAGTCGGCAGGATCCATATACTGAAATAAGTTTAAAAACAGTAGTAACCAATTACTGGGGTGCACAACCAAATATAAGGTCTAATCAAAATTGGACGGCAGAGAAGCAATAAATCCAACCAATAGGCTTGGCTGAGCAACAAGTGTGGGTCGATTGAAAAATCCCCTCACAATAAAAACTAGGTCCAGTCAGAAAAATTGGACATCAGCAACCAGGTTCATTTAAAAGCCCGAGCATAAAAAAAAGGCATGGTTAAAGACGGTAACCACGTCACAAAATAAAATGTACATGTATTATTGAGGGTGCACAAACTTATGTATTATTCAGGGTGCACAAACTCAGGTGCTCATGTAGAGCACAAAACGAAAGAAAAGAAAAGAGAGCCTAGAACCCTTTTCCTTGGGAGGATGAGGAGGCTCACGAATAATATACAGTGCTCACTTCAAGTGAGTACCAACTTAAGCTTCTAGGATTGATTAATGAAAATTTCTCAGACATAATAGTCTTAGATACCATTTTGAGTTTTGATATTTCTACATGACCATATAAGTCTTACACTAATTATCAAGGTGCCATTTTCATCTTGTGCCCGGGTACACATGTTTTTAGATACATAGACAGTGGAGTCTGTATAGTCATGCCTCCCAACACAATTGAGGGCTCCCACAGCACCAAGCAGTTTAGGGTTATTCAATCATGCCTCAGATAATATATTCATCCATTGGCTAAGGTTTCATACAGCCGTGCACTAGGGTTGTGTGCCAATACAACATCCTTTATGAGATACAATACAATTACATCTCAGAACAAACTGACACTAACCATACCAGATGCACGATTTGCAAGGCGTATGTTCAAATCATTTTGTCCTTCCTTTTGCATTGTGCAGTGCATCTAAGAATGCGACTAGGACGCCTTTGATGTTTGTAAGATCTTTGGATACAATTTAAATAAAAATTTGTTGAATTATCATACCATGGTTTCAAAGAGCCGCAAACAAAAAAAAACATGTACAATTATGAGATGACATAACAAAAGAATATAATCGAGATTTCCTCTATTCAATTAGGACCGATAGATGTATTCTGCACATCATCATTGAACAATTAGTCAAGTTTTAGCCTAATCCAATATCAAACGAATGAGATCCATCTACAATGGATCCAATGATCCAAATTCAATCTGGACAGATATGATCATCACAGGTTAGATCCACACCCTCCAGTAGCATCCTTACCATCTTGGTCTGTATTGCAAATTGCCAAAATATGTATTTCTACTTCCCCATCTTATTACCTATTGCCTGTTGGTGCTTCAAATGCTAATCTTATGGTAAAATGCATTGTATATGGAGTGGAAAGGCAAAGCGCAATGCCAATGTCGTTGATTGGCAATTGGCAAATGGATCCTATTTACAATCACTTTTCTAAAAGGAAATCCATTAAATTTTGTTTGGGTAATACTTGAAAATAGCATACATACAGACGCCACCAGATGATTTGATACGACATTTCAATTCTAAAGGGATTAGAAATGGATCGACATAATGACTTGAAAGACTATCAAAACATTGAAAAGGACATCCTACATTCCTTAACAAGCTCAAGGAGTTATCTGCTTTGTCGTGATGTTCACGTGTTGGATATGAACTGGTTGGTGAATCCAAACTATTAATTTTTTTGGGTTCGGCCCTGCATGGCATGGCTCAGGAGAAAAAAAGAACAGAAGAATAAAAAAAGAACAGAACATCTGCATGAATAGTACTACTGACCCTTTTTTACTTTGTCTAGTGGGTCCAAGCAGTTGGATGGGCTAGATTAGCCTACCACTGAGCCCTATGTATTGGGGTGGGACACTATGAAATAAGATGGGATAATTCCAAAGAACGTCTCGGCTCCTTCGGTTGTAGCTTTGCTGCTGTTGTGGTGCGATTGGGATTGATGTGTCATGTCTAAGTAAGGTTTGAATTTAAAACATGGTGAGAGGTTCTATGCTTGTATTTATCACCTATCAAGTCAACTTATCCCAGTCCCAGTAGAGAGAGAGAGGGAGGTATCTTTTCCTAACAATGGAGGGTGTGACACGTGCATAAGCACATGCCAAAAATTAGGTGCATGTTACATGGCCAGAGGTTCATATGAATCCGTAAATGTGGGCCATGGTTCGGCAAAGCATAGTCTTTAAGCTATGGGAGAATATATTTCGGTGGCATATTTGCTACTAGCTACCAGAGTTTAAATACTTGACTTTCATCTCTGAAACACTTAGGTGTCCTCCAGCTGGGCTAGTGGCGAGACACGAATGATGTATCAATATATATCAAGAAATTTTTAACAGGATGAGCCCCACTTAGTACATGGGCGCTCTATCTTGCACAACAGTAAGTGTGCCATGTTGGTGTGATTTACCCTTTTAATCTCTCCTGACACAAAATAGCTAAAATAGTCTACTATGTTTTGGCAACAAACGCTTACATTGTTAGTCATATCTTAGCTGTTAAGCACTTGAGCCTTGTCATCTACAGAGAATGCACAAAAGATAGAGAAATGCACAAAAAATCACTGGGGCTTATTATTTCTATTAATGGGTTTGAAAACTTTTCATAGTGTTCATGCAATGAGTGTGTACATGGATTAGTATAAAAATATTAAATGGAAAGGTTGATATAAATTCCTATATTTCTTGAAATATCTTTAAAAAAAAAATAGTAATTGACTTCAAAATGAACGCAAATTCTTCCTCACCAGTATTATAAATACCCTGGAAACCATAAAACATTCTAAAGGTAATATTTGCAACTCTCTAAAAATAGTAACTATTTTAAACTCAAGTAACCCTAAACTGACTTAGTTTTGAGAAACCATTTAGAGGCCAATTACCTTTAACATTAGCCGTGATTTGAATCTCGTCAATGGCTTTCCAATAGTATATTATATACTTACTAACATATGGTAACATTATGACCGTTGAATGTGATTTTACGCAAGAGGTTTCTAATTTCAGTTTTATGCCTATTTAAGGGGTGTAATGTGGGATTAATAGTTTTGCCATTGGTGCCATGTTTCCTAGATGGATTGAGAGGCTTTTAAGGATAAGAGAAAGAGTTTGAGGAAAGCTTGGGATTCTAATTTCTATGGGATGAAGAAAAAGACTGTGCTTATCGATTTCATGTGAGAATAAGCCTTGGGTAGCTCGAGGATTTCTCTTGTGGGCGTTTTTGTTTCTTCATTCTCTGTAAACTTCTGTTAATCATAGTGGATCGCTTTGTGCCGCAGTTTTTTACTCGTTGAAGGGTTTTTCCATGTAAAACTGGATTGTCTCTTGTGGTTGAATGCTTGTGTGGTTTTGATTATATTGTGTTTCTCGTTTGATCGTATATTCTGTTGTGTGTGTTGTTCGGCTTTCGCTTCCTGCTACCGGCGTCCTTGTTCTCAACAGTGTGGGCCCCACCTTGACATGTGAATCACATCCAATCCATTCATCATCTAAGCTTCCTCATGTTCTCTTTGGCATCCAAAAAATAAGCTGATCCAAAACATAGGTGGGCCATGCCATCTAAAATCATGCCTAAAAATTAAGTGGTGTTACCATCTGAATTTTGAATTGGCATTTTTTGGGGGTTTTTAGGAGAAAAGAGAGGTGCGGGCATGATGGGTGGATTGGATGTCAAGCAAACATCATAACAGGCCCCACACCTACAAAACTTTCAATCCGATCCGACCACGGTGATAGGATGCCCTGACCATGGGCGATACGAATAGGATGCTTGAAGATGAGAGATTGCTGGGTCATGGTCAATTAAGCCATGGATTTCCTTGTTTTCTGAAAGGAAGTCCACTAATTTTTTTCATGAGTAACACTAAGAAATAGCATATGTAGATCCAATGATTTTATACAACATTTCAATTTCCAAAGGGCCCGCTCTTATCTGGATGTATATTACGAATTTTGAAAACTAAATGTACCTGTACAATGATGTAAAAAACCCATCAAAATGTTGAAAAGGACGGCCTATATTTCCTACCACCTCAGGACGCGGATTTTCCGGTAGGAAGTTCCTGCGTGGGAACCTAGGTGGGGCCCACCGTGATGTTTGTGAGAAATCTACCCTGTCCATCCGTTTTGTGAGATCATTTTAGTATGTGCCGAGAAAAAATGAACCGGATCCAAGATTCAAATGGGCCCTACTAAAGGAAAAGGTGGGTAGGGAAATTCCTACCGTTGAAACCTCCCTGGGGTCCACAGTGATTTTTATATACCATCCATACCGTTCATAACGTCATTACTACTGGGATGAACTGAAAACACAAATAACAGCCTGATTCAAAACTTCTGTGGCCCACAAATATTTCAACTGTGTATGTTCAATCCTCACATTTTCGGCCCACTTGAGTCTTGGATCCAGTTCATTTTTGGAATTATAATCTAAAATGAGCTCACAAAACGGATAGACGGGGTGGATTTCTCACCAACATCATGGTGGGCCCACCTAAGTTCCCGGGCAGGAGTTTCATGCGAAAAGCCTTTCGCAGGAAATCCGCGTCCACCACTTCAAGCATCAATTCGTTTTGTCGTGAGGTGCCTACCTAGTCTATAATACAGTCGGTGAATCTAGACCAACAATGTGCTGGAACCCACCATGGATGGCTCGGGTGATAAAAGACTGCACCGATCCGATGACAATTTGAATTTGGACCATTGACCTTTCTTTTCTTTCAATATGTTTTGAAGGTCACAGAATTGATAGCTATGGTGGGGTCATTGCTACAGCCAGTGTAGCTAGCGCAGCTAACTAGTGGGTGTAGCAAAAAATTTCTCTGTCTCATCATAGTACACGTGGCCCAATTGTTGTTGACTCGGACGTATTATGATATGAAGTGTCGAGACCTCAAACCATTCCCACACTATCTACGGTTGAAATTCAATAAATAAAAGCTTTCAATTGGATTATTTCAAGCCTTTGATAATTAGGCTCTTTTCTTTAAACATGGACCGTCGCTGTAAGTGTTGTATAATCATAGGTTTGAAATATTTAGTTACAAAATTTTTAAATCGCAGAAGAAAATCCAAATCCAATGGTTTGATTCTCCACGTGATCAAACTGCAAGGATGTATTAATTCCAGCTAACCTGGTTTTTCTTAAGTGCACTCAAAGGAGCGCACTTCCTTGGCACTAATCTTTCACGCATGGCAGTGTGGTACATGTGTGCAAAATCCTAGAAGTTCACTAAGTGGACCCCATGAGTAGATGCCTTGTCCAGACCATCAGTGCATCTAACAATCAGATGAGGACGTGGAGTGCGGATCTGACATAGAATTGGATGGCCAATGGTTCACCTTCTACATATATGGGTGTCCCACCCGATATTCGGTATAACCTGCATGATGAACGGTCCTGGATATCACGAGGAATGAGCAATATTTGTAACCGGGTTGGGTTTTAGTTGAGCGAACTCCGGTCAGGACGGGTTTGGATTGAGCATGGAGGAATTTGGATCGGGTTTGGAGTGGAGCAACTCGGGTTGGACTCAGGTCTTGTTGGTTCCTTTTGACGGTCAGGCTCGGCTCGGATTAACCCTCAATCCGCACCAACCTACTCCAATTGCACCCTTACAGTTCATGTGGAATTGAATGAGTAGGTGAGAATGCTTTTGCTGCATCCCACATTGATCTGATCAATCATGCCCACAAAAATCTCACACATCAGAAGATCCTCGCCACCAATCTTTGGACCTTTTTCAGTTCAATGTGGACCATCGAGGCATTTCTCTTCCCATTGGTCTGCCTACGGGTCACAATAGTCCATCCACAGTGGGAATCAACACACCAATGGTCTGGATGCGAGTAGAGGGCCCATTCCTCTCATTGAAAACCTGCTTATACTGTGCGAAGCATCCAGGGTCAAGGCTCAATTGATTCCTCTTGCCAATTGCACAAGGAATGAGCAATATTGCAAATGTACTGGGCCCTCTCTTGAAAATGAAAAAATCCCATGAAATTGCTTAAAGATCCCTCCCTACATTCGCCACCTCTTAACTTACTCCTTATGGCAGTACTCCATGTCGATGTGGTGGCAGTGGGCCAGGCTGGGGTAGGCCCAAGCTCTGTCCCTAGCCTTAATCAAGTCGGTTCAGGGCTGGCCTTTAGGAAATCTCATCCGTCCTTGATGAATTTCATCTTAACAATAGTTTTAATTATAGGAATATAAAACTAGATTTAAAAGTTCTTTTAAATTACACATGCATGTTGAATGGGAACTACTCACACATGCATGCTGACTATTCATTTTTGTCGCTGGTCAGAAGGGGCGCGGATTAGGTACTTCCCCAGCCTGTCCCGAGCTCGAGACAGGCTAGCTCTCTGACGGCCACCCTGATGTATGGATTTTATCCACACCGTCCATTCTGTTTTCCATGTCATTTCAGGTCATGAGCCTAGAAATGGGATCGATCCAAGCTCAATTGGAGCATGAAATGAGGATTAAAGGCTGACCGTTGAAAACTTCTTGGGTGCCAAAGGAAGTTTTGGATCAAGCTGATATTTGGGTTTTAGCTTCATCCAGGTCTATATGATCTTATGAACAGATTGGATGGAAAATAAACATCACAGTGGGCCCTATGAAGGTTTCAACGGTAAAAATCATTAGCACCGCTGGTTACTGTGGTGTGGCCCACTTAAACCTTATATCTGACTCATTTTTGGCACTCTGTCCTAAAATGATATGGGAAACTAAATGGACGGTGTGGATAAAATTCATACATCAGGGTGGCCCTCAGAGCCCTTGCCAGTCTCAAGCTCGGGACAGGCGGGGGAAGTACCTAATCCGCAGCCCGGTCAGAGGGGTCTTGATTTTGGGCTACCCTAGGGCCAAGTTTAGGGGCCTAAGCCCTGAACCTACAGGCTGGGTCGTCTGGGCTGGCAATGCTGCCTGACCTATTGCCAACCCAGGTATATATACGTGGCATACTCATGTTTTGAGTGATCGGCATGTTGGTCACTCCGGGGCTAAGGAGCCCTCGGCACATTTGGGAAGACCTACTTCCTTCCTCCCTCACTCATTGACCTATGGGCTTCACCTGAGAGTTTTGAGCCAAATGCAGTGGCGGTCCTAATCAATCATTCTATGATATGCTATCCCATTATGAGCACCACCCTCCCACCGGGCAGGTGTACCTCAGGTGTAACTCCGGCAAGAAGGCT
Organism: Liriodendron chinense; assembly: GCA_003013855.2. NCBI lineage: Eukaryota > Viridiplantae > Streptophyta > Magnoliopsida > Magnoliales > Magnoliaceae > Liriodendron > Liriodendron chinense. The sequence goes on along the minus strand of PVNU02000773.1, from coordinate 4,673,925 downwards.
CTGATATGTGAAGGAAAGTCCACATGCCCATGGATGGGATGGCCACTGCACAGGAAACTCCCTAATTACCTTCCCACCTCCCCCGTTTTGACAGGAGTGTCCCACGGCACAGTGATCCACACCATTGATACGTTGGGTACTGCATTAGGTGCACCATGCCCCAAAAGTTTCCTCTGTTGGGCAAACATCACTTTCAACTGAAAAGGCCTAAAATTGGTGGTGAGGTGGGATCCACCATAAGCTTTACAATGCGATGGGTGGAGCTGGCCCCCATGATGTGTGCATTACAACAAATACGTCCATCATGAACACCTCCTTATGTTCTCTCTTGCACCCAAAAATTAGGCCAATCCAAAACTCACATGGGCTATGCCATCTAAATCATGCCAAAAAAATGGTGATGTTGCCCACTTTAGTTTTGGAATGGCCTTTCTAGGATGTGCATTCATCTCATATGAGGCCATCTTCTGAATGGATTGGATGGCATATACAAATTACAGTAGACCTTGTAAAATATCTAGAAGGTTTTTAATGGTTGGCGCCTATATCCCAACAGCTTCCGGTGGTGTGGCCTACTTTGAGTTTTTTATCAGTCTGATTTTTAGAATTCTGAAGAGAACATGTGATAGACAGGTTTGAGTGTTTAAGCACACATCATAGAGGGTCCCACTCATCGAGCTGTAGGCTAAGATTAACCTTTAAAGCTTTAAAGGGGGTTTGGCTAGATTGGAGGTTGATGTATGGAGTAGATTTCCTTTATCCAGTTTCCACCAAGTAGATTAACAAACGAGTGTCGTTGATTTTTTTGGGGTGCCTGTGTATCAAGCGTCATATTTGTCAGAGTATCCAATGACCAAGGAGAAATTCTAACGGCACTCTCACATTAGGACTCGCAGTTGTATTCATGGATTCACAACGTGGCCTACATGCGCAAGATCGGACACAGATAAAAGTTGGCACCCCAAGTAGATGATTAGCCCCAAATAGAGGTGGGCACAAACCACGCCAGCTCGAAAGCTCGGCTTGGATTGGTTCGAAAAAGCTCGGCTTGGATTGGTTCGAATGGAAGTTCAAACCAAACCAAGCCTCGGAGTCAAGCTCCTTTGAAAAAACAAACCAAGCTCAAACTAGGGCAGTACTGGCTCAGCCCGGCTGGAAGCTCGATTTGATTCAGCTCGGTTTGATTCGGCTCGTAGATTATAAGCATGCTATTTCTGGGCAAACATCACTTTTAACCCAAACCAAACTGATCCACAAACTGCGGTGGTACAAAAACAAACCAAACCAAACTAGGGCTAACTCGGCTCGGCCCGGATCGTTGCCCACCTCTAGCCTCAAAGATCAAACCCGTCCACTAATCAGGCGGCTAAAGCTCTCATATGAATAAGAACCTTTGGCCAATTGTTTACCCATTCTCTGTTCACCACATGTCTGACCAATCTGATGCATGGACCAGCATGAGTTTTAGGCCAGGACATCCATACAATGGACCTCATGACCTTTTCTAATGAACTGGCTTTTAAATCAGGTACTCGTGAACCAATGTGTCACCTCCTATTTGAAATAGATCACCCTCTTTGAAATTGGTACAAAAGAGCTGTTGGTGTCAATTCAATCAAATAAGGACACATGTGTAGGCGTGTCAAAGTCTACTCTACTCAATGTTTAATTCAACCGCAAGTGCCCCCGCATTAAGTCTTACTGATGTAGGATCTATCCTCTTAACCACCGGTTATGATCAACGATAAGGTGATTTGTGAAAAGGTAAGGGTTAGCTGACACAGGAAAGGCGTTGCAAGGTCGAGCACCATCTCCCCTACCAGATAAATACCTTAAGTACAGAAGGCCTTTGGGAATCCTCAACCGGACTTCCTCAAATCCACGAGTGAGAGATGATAAAACAAGAAATAATTCCTAAAAAATTCGTAATAATTGATTGAATGCCAAATAAATGATTACAATGATTTAAATAATAAAATAAACCCTAAAAAAAATATTAGAGTCCAACTCAAACTAAAACACCTAGAAAACCCTACTTACTATAAATAGTATCGCCCATTCTTACTAGAACTCTTAGATTTTGGCCAAAAATAAAAAAAATTCAATCTGTCCCAACCATGTGGTTCTACACACTTTTCTAAGCTATTTCCATGTTGGGCACAAATTCTAAAGCCTTACGGATCAAAAGATATGATTAAAATAAAACTTATTATTTATAGTAAAATCAAACTAAAACTAGGCTAATGACTGAAAATCGAGTCGAATCTCGTAATTCCGGAATGGGCAACCCGGTGTAGTGAGGTTGGTTGGCTTTACTAGCTCGAGCTACCCCAAAATTATATATTTATGTTCAAAAACTCATTCCTGATTGCGAGATACGACCGTTTTACAGTCCTGATGGTCTTTCGACCCTGACGATCTTCTTTTGGTCCATCTGAGCCATGAAATAGTCGGTGACCCACTCTACATCATTAGCCCTTCTTAATGGATTCTTTTTGCCTTATCATAATAAACTTGCTTCTACGGACTTCAAGACTTATTTTTTTTTACCTAGTACTTTAGTTTGATATTTCTCAAAAGAATAAAGATAAATGGATAAATAAAAGAAACGCTAAACAATGTCAATTTTATTGATATTTGAATGTATAATCCATTACAATTGACGAAGTGCCAAACAAATAAAGAAATAAATAAACGAGAGATAAATACCTGATTCGTGTATTGGAATAAACGATCGAGCCAAATGGTCAACAGGATGTGACCGGATATTTATGATTGCTTAAATTGGAACTCAATCGATCACGATCCAACACTTAGGGTTGTGGACATTTAATTTACTCCTATGGTACTGTAGCGGGAGCCACTAAGCAGTAGCAATATATGTTAGAATTAGGCTATACTATGTTATACTTGGATATATAAAAGAAAGATAAATTGAAAAGTAGATAAATGTATTTGGCATAGGGCTTTGAGCTCTTCTTCATGTGCTTCTTTTATAACTTGTTGAGGCAGCAATCATTGGATTTCTTTATTGATCCTGAATCCTCCATGTTTACGGCTTGCATTGGAAATCAATGACTCCAGTTAGATCCAAAAGAGTTGATTTATCGAATTTTCTTCTTGTAGTTGATCCCGTTATACGGAGATCTTCGTGGTTCACTAGTTAGATTTATATCAATTCAGAGAACCTTAAGAGTTGATCCCATACCTTAAATTGACTATGGTCCCTTAACATCCAGTGACCCGATCAAACCACATCCCTTGCATTTGATCCGAGGTCTTGTTCCTTAGTGGTTTGGAGTGCTGGAGGGATGGTGAATGGACCAGATCTACCAAATCTTGATCTCCTAGACTCTTAATCCCAATTGAACCATGACCATAAGATTGGATCATTAGATGAGATGTCTAGATAGTCTCTTCGTCTCTTCTAGTTGAGGTATTGGACGGTCCAGATCTATCCTATACTGATATGTTATTGAACAAATCATATCTTTCTTTGAGCACTTTCATTCTCTTCATTCCAATCAATGTACGGCTTGGGGCCCGATCTGGTTGATGTGTCACTCCTCGAAATTTAGGTACTCAAATAGAGAGATTCAAAATCCGAATTTTAAGCCTTGTGAACTATAATTATCTCAAATTAAATTTAAATAGTCGCTAAAATTTTATTCATTCCAAAACATATTCAGAGTCAACTAAAAGGAAAATAATATTAAATTCATTTTCATTCATATAATGTTCACTAATCGATCATCAATCCTTGAATAATTCATTGTTACAAGGAAATTAGAAATCAAACTAATCTAATGAAAATAAATAAAATCAAATTTAAATTAGTGCTAATAAATAAAACTAAAACTAGCAATAATGTCTAGCTTGCTCATAATATTCGCACTCTATACCTGCAAAATTTTCTAAGTGGGGTGAGCTCGACGACTCGTGGGACCATATCCAACCAACTACTAAAAATAATGAATTTATACAATTAATCAAAATAACTTGAAATAAAACGATAAAGAATATCACCTTGAATTGAAATGTAAGATGCAATGCATGTAATGCTTTCAATGGATCATGAATACCAATGTCACTTTTTGCAATCACATATATATCTCTTGTCCATCCGTACTATTGGAAAAATGTCCAAGGCAGTGTACTGATTAAGACAATTTTAGGACGATCCCAAAGCATCCAATGTGGTGCACTAACCAAGACAATTTTAGGAGCTTGTGATATATTCATCAAGGATATCTCATAGTAGTGCACCAACTAATACCATTTTAGGGAATCTGACAATACATCAAGGAGATCCAATGGAAGTGCACCGGCTAAGATAGTTTTAGGGACTCCACATAACATTACATTAACGGGAACCAAGGGTAGTGCACCAACCAAGACAATTTTAAGGCCTGTGGTAGCGCACCTTCTAGGGAACCATAGTAGTGCACTGGCCAAGACAATTTTAAGAATCCAAGGTCGCGCACCCAATCTCAATTAAATTCAAATGCTTGTATGAAATGTAATGAATGCATTCTCATGAAATATAACCAATTAAGTTATGCACACATCATATTCAATAAAGCCACAATGTATCATATAAATTATAGTGCAATAAATCAATTTCAAGTAAGGAATTTAGGTTTAACAAAATGATTAAAGAGCATAAAAGAATTCCAAAATTATTTAGGAGGTGGGAAGATCGCCCACCTGGTACTCATGATATAGATCTGATGTACCGATGAATTTTTATGTGAATCAAGTTAGATGATGATCATACTTGAACTTAGCTTAACTTGATTAGTCTAAATGCGACTAGGTGTGTTTCTTATGTGAATCGACTAGATCTACATGTAAAATCATACCGGCTGTTCACATATCAATTATGTCAGACTATACTATGAACCATTTTTAAATTCATGATTGGAAAAGACTCACTTGCTAAGCGATGTGGATGGGATCTGATTCAGCGCCGAAGATTAGCTCAAATAGTGTGGGTTCGATCTCCGAATATTTAGAACCTTTTTTAATACTACAGATTTTCTGAACGTCTTTAGGAAGATCTCCAATTTTGAAAGGGCTGTAAGAGATGGTCTTACTGAGCGTATCATAGTCAGATATGTAATAAGATACATTTTTCTCGGTAAGTCTTTTATTATAGTCATGCCAGGCACGCTGCAACATTAAGTAGCATGATAATCGTGGCCATGTGGATCCGTTGATTAGTTCCTTTAAAGGTACACATATGGGTCCACCTTTAAATTAATAACAAAATGTATAACACAAGGAAAATCAATCAAAGATGCTCTTGAGCGCCAATATGATTTTCGTTAGAACTAACCTTATAGTGTCAACACATGGTGGCCTTTAAATGGTCCATGCCAGGACGCCAAAAATGAGTGTATGCAAGAACTATTTGAAATAGCATTAGGGTATCTCACAAAAAAGTAAAATTTTCATGAGTTTGTAAAAGACGGTGTTAACAGTAAAATATCAATAACTGCAATGATAGAAATGAAACATATATGTTGCAAGATGAGCAGTGGCCTGAGTCTTTGCACACAGTACACGTTGATTTAAACAAGTAACTTTAATGCTTCAATAATCCAGACCATTGTTAGTGTGATGCACAAAAAAACCTTTCAAATTGGAATATCCTAGTTACCGATATTCCGATTCCTTCAATTCAATATGGACTATTTCACTATTTCTCTTCTAAATTATCTATACGCTATCCACAGTGGAATGCAACAAACCAGTAATCTGGATTAATTAACCATCAAGGGTGGGCTTCACCTACCACATGGAAAATTGGGCGTATACTGTGAATGTAACACCCCGAATTTACTGTAATTATTTTAAAATTTTCTGAAATTTATTTCTATTTTTTTTATATTAAATACTGGCCATTGATATTAAAATTCGAATAACGGGACATCCGTAGGAGATCATATGGAGTACCTTTATTAAAGTTGCTTAGAATGACCTCATTAACAATGTAGAAGAGTTAGATTTCGCTAAACTCAAATATTTACAAAAATTACAAAAATGTCATTAGTTAAACTTAAGTTAACCGACCATTTTTAAGTACGCATGTTTCTAGTGATCATTAAAATGCAAAACCCTAGGCTTTAGCATTTAGACATATTTTAATCGTACATGTCGAATTTCAGCCCTCCAATCATCCTACAAATGCCCTAATCAGAAAATGGATCATAAGTGGGCCACTCGATGTCGAATTTGTCCTAATTTTTGTGTCAACGCCTAAAATTACATGGCTCACCTGCTGGATGCAGTGGATTTAATATATACATCATGGTGGGACCCACGTGCACAACGTGCACGTTAAAGTGCACTGTCAATGCACGTTTGACCGTGCAACCTTGAGTTTCTAAACAAGAGATTCTTTCATATTTGCCGCTGCCACCGCTGCCCTCTACACGGTCCATTATGTGGGCCTCGGTTCGAAAATCCAAGCCGTCCATCTTCTTCCTTACCCTCCAAAACCCTCTCCTACCAAGTTTCATCTCATCCCCTCGCAAATCGAACCCGATCTCATTTTCCCTTCCAACCGTTGGAAACTTGGATCTTCCAATCCTGAAAACCTCTTCGCATGGGATCTTAGGAAAGTTTTTAGAGGATCCTAAGGATCCTTTCTAGCTAACCAACGTGGAGAATCACCTCAAAAATGGAAGTCTCTCCCACATTGTGTAGGAATTCTCTAGAACCTCCTCTTGCGTTAAAACTCTATCAAACAGCCGTGGACCCTCAGTTTGTGAACCCTACCTGCCTCATTGGACCCATCTAAACCCACCATAGGTGTCTGATTGTCAGATAAACCGCCCGTTCCAAAGTTTCTAATTCTAAACTCATTATTTTCTATTTTCTTCTCGTGGACCGTTCATCACTTAGTGGGCCTCATTCTAAAATTCGTCACCACCATTTTGTAGTTCATACTTGACTTAACAAACATATGGAATCTCTCTTCAAACCATGTTGTGTACACCTTCCAAAACGGCTCGAAAGATGATGTATTTCTACTTTAAAACGCAACCGTTCATCCGAAGATGGTGTAGCTTCCTTAAAACCCTAATTCTAACCCTACCTCTATATATAGGGCCTCTCTTAGTTAGAGGTGACCTCCACCCACGAATTTGAGAGAGGGAGGGAGAGAAAGAGAAAGGGAGAGAGAGAGAGAGAGAGAGAGAGAGAGAGAGAGAGAGATGAGTACCATCTTGCTATTATTTCATCATCTTATATCTCTAATAAGTTGAAGATCATAAGGTGAGAATTCCTTTAAGATTGGATTAATAATTTCATGTTTTGTAGGTTGATAATTCTTATATGCTTTTGCTTACATGTGTTTCTTTGTTCTCTCCTTAGTTAGCTATATATGAATGCTTTTAAATACTTTTTCAATTTCATGGAGATGAGGACATTCATTGGACTTAGAGAACTAGTAAGGAATACAATTATGTTTGTTGTACATATGAGATTTGTATGACCATCTTTAAATGGACCACCTTTCTTTTCATATTGTATAAAGAATAGTTGTGACTGTCTAATGGAGATTCTTATATTGTTATATTCCTTTTATATATATGGATGGACCCTGATCTGTGGTGATGAATATCGGAACACCCGGTTAAGAGGTTGCCCTAACCTAAGACGATGCTTTTAGCTTGTCCGGTTAAGTGGCCACCCTGATCTGTGGTAGTGGTATCAAGATCGCCTGATTAAGTGGTTGTTAAATCCATTTATTACTATTACTATTATTATATTTACTACTATTATTATTATTCCTAAAGTTGTTAAGGATCTCCATAAGACTATAGTTGAGCATGGTTGTTATGAAGCTTAGTAATACGGGCCGCCATCCTAGGATGTGATGCGTCAGTTATGACTATTTTGATGAGTGATGAACCATAAGGAAGGTGGTACTAAAGGTTGGTTAGACGTTAAGTAGCTTGGTGTAAATTGGTAATAATAATAAAGAATGGCTAATTCATGTATGCACGTGGCTCCACGTGGGTGTATGGAATTAAGAATAGGCTAGAGCGTCCTAATTCTCCCATACACTGTCACGTGTAGATTTGGGCTATGAGCGTCCCGTTTCTCACGTGGTCGGGCAAAATTATGGGCTTGCGTAGTCCCAAAACCTCTAGCGGCATGTCTAAAGATTCCTACGCTGGGTCATGCATTATCATGCATTGCATTAAGAAAGATTAATGGATGTTTTGTTATGATTTTTATGCGTTATTATTTCTAACCTTAAAGTAGTTCTTCACTATGCTGCTTTTGACGGTGTTTTGTGAAAATAATTTAAAACATGTAGGTAACGATCCTCAGGAGCCCGAGCCTCAAGGAGACGATTATGATGGCTTGTGGGAGCAGATGGTGGAAGACGAGACCGCATAGTCATTCATAGTGCTTTCAGGTGAATATCAATTACCTTCTTGCATAAGAACACATCCCAACCCTTTGTACGACGTATCGCTATATACTACAAATCTTTTTCCTTCGGCTAGTAAGGTTAGAACTGTGGCTGATGTTAAATGATTCTTCAATTCGGAGAAAGCTTGTTCACAATTTTGATTCCATTTAAAATGCGTGCATTTTCTTGTTAATTGAGTTAACGGTCTAGCGATTTTAGAGAATCCTTCAATAAATCTTCTATAATATCCAGCTAAACCAAGGAAACTACGCACCTCAGTTACATTCTTGGGTTGCTCCCATTTCATAACTGCCTCCACCTTTGATGGATCTACAGACACTCCTTTCTTTGAAACCACATGACCCAGGCATTTCACTTCCTCTTTTCAAAAATCACACTTCGTCAGCTTGGCGTACAACTGGATTTCCTTTAATGTCTGCAGAGTGATCCTTAGGTGTTCTGTGTGATCTTTCGGATCTTGGAATATATTAAGATGTTATCTATAAATACTATAACGAATTGATCCAAATAGAGTTTGAAAACCCTATTTATGAGATCCATAAACACAGTCGGGGCATTCGTCAGACCAAAGGGCATTACTAGAAATTCGTAGTAACCATATCGTGTCCTAAAAGCAGTCTTGGGCACGTCTTCATCTTTAACCCTCAATTGGTGATATCTGGACTGTTAAGTCTATCTTCGAGAAATATCACGCTCCTTTCAGCTGGTTAAATAAAGTCTTCTATTCTTGGTAATGGGTACTTGTTCTTGATAGTCGCCTAATTAAGTTGTCGATAGTCGATGCACAACCTCATATAACCATTTATTGCATTCGGTGATATCATTTATTAAGTATTTGAATTGTAATAAGTCCCAATGGGAGGACGTAATTATCAACATGGTGATTGATTGAATGACGGTTACATGGTTTGATAATTTAGTTTAGTTAATGAAATAATATATAAGTTTGGTTCTACCATCTTGCTCATGGTTTTCAAATAGTGTGAAATGTGCGTGTTTGTGTGAAAATTATGTATGAGGTGTAACCCTAAAACATTGCAAATACCCTTGGAAATTCGACCATCGTGATGTACACGGGAGCCGAAATCTAGGGTGTTACAGTGAAAGCATTGGGTCCCATATCTTATACATGGTTTTATGCCTCAGCAGAGTTTGATGCAACTTATCTAAGTCAACTCGGACTCTGTCCGACCCAATCTAGTTTCATACTCAAAAGTCACCCCAACTCGAGAAAGCCGGGTCCATTCAGCCCCAACTCAGGCGAGACACGAATAGACTAAACTCAGGGCCATAGTCCCTCCCGACAAATGCATTAATAGAATGATTTGATGGAACATCGTAAATCTGCAAGGCCGGTCTCATGAAAGCGATTCAATGCTGAAAGATCCTCACCTACATTGTCGACCTTTCAGCTACACCGACCTCTTCTGATCATTATGGTTCGTGTCGATGCTCCATGTCTGCCAAGGACCAATGCTGCATCAGTCGCTGTGGTGGCAAGGTATACTCAGTTGTGATTTTTTGACAGGTGGGGCCCATGGCTCAGTGATCCATACCATTGAACTGTGGGCTCTACATTAGATGACCATCCCCACCTTTTTAGTTTTGATTGGAAAATCCTTATCTTTCAATCTATATATGAACATAAAATAGACGATCCACATTCAACTGAGAGAGAGAGAGAGAGAGAGAGAGAGAGATAGTCAGCATGACGAGCAGCATATCTATGATATTGATGTGTTGTGGGTTAGTGGCCACAGTGAGCTTTCCCACGTGTCATAATCTGTCCCATCTCTATTCCTGTTTGAGAGTCCACATGACTAGTGACATCAGAATTCCAGAAGACAAAAATGTGGAAGCAAGCTACTTTGTGGGGGTACGCTAGATACTATGACAAATGAGGTCACGGCAATTTAAAAATGATAGTGAGTCATTTACCATATTCATGTCATAGTTTTATGTCAATCCAGACCGCCCAAGTTGCTGATCTGGTTGTGGATGGACCACAACTTAAAAATCGCACTAAGAAGATGATATCAGACATCTGACTTTTCCCATTGAATTTGGGCCACTAAGTTACTTCGAATAATCTATTTGTTTGTCACAAACTGATCGATGGTATTGCTCAGTCATCATCATTCTCGGGCTACCCTACAAACTTAATTGTCTGGACAGCCGCGCATGTGTGTCTAAGAAAACATTGCAAAGTCAGCATGCAACTGGCAGCTCCAGTTGGGACGCGGATTTCCTGGAATTTCGCAGGAAGTTCCTGCACTGAGAACCTAGGTGGGGCCCACTGTGATGTTTGTGAGAAATCCATCCCGTCCATCCATTTTTTGAACTCATTTTAAGACATAATACCAAAAATGATCCGGATCCAAGGTGGGCCTAAAACGTGAGGATTGAACATCCACAGTTGAAATATTTGTGAGGCCACAGAAGTTTTGAACCAGGATAATATTTGTGTTTTCAGTTCATCACAGTAGGGATGACGTTATGAATGGTATGGATGGCATATAAACATCACTGTGGACCCAGGGAGGTTTCAACAGAAGGAATTTCCCTAGCCACCTTTTCCTTTAGTGCGGCCCACTTGAGTTTTGGATCCGGGTCATTTTTGTTCTCATATCCTAAAATGAGCTCTCAAAACAGATGGACAGGGTGGATTCCTCAGAAATATCACGGTGGGTAAACATCACGGTGGCCCACCTAGGTTCCAGCACACTACGTTCATGGCATGCGAAAGCCTTTGTGAAGAAGTTCCTTCCCCGGGAACCTAGGTAGGGCCAACCGTGATGTTTGAGAGAAATCCACCCCGTCCACCCGTTTTGTGAACTCATTGTAGAACACGAGACAAAAAAACGAGCTGGATCCGTCCGAAATTCCTGCGGGACCCATCAAGATGCCTGTGAGAAATCCACCCGCTACATCAGTTTCTCCATCTCATGTTAGTACATGATCTCCAAAAAGAGCCTGATCCAAAACTCGAGTGGACCAAACTACAGAAAACAGTGGCTATGGAACGCTGACCATCATAATCTTTTTGGGCCGGGGACAGAAGTTTTAGATCAGGCTAATAATTGTTTTTTCAGTTCACCCAGTTAGAAATGGCCTTATGAACGGTTTGGATGGCATATAACATTATTGTGGTAGGCATTTCTATCCCAACTGATTCCTATAATGTGGTTCACTTAATTTTTGGCTTGGATCATGTCCTAGAATGAGATAGAAAATTTGATGAACATGGTGGACTTCGCCCATGTTGGTTTACATCAGTGACAAATAGCTTGTTTTGCGCGGATGTGGACTCAGCTCACCCGACGTGCGTCGGGCCACGGTCATGCCTGTATGACATCTTCTCCGTTCATTAGTGCAACAGCAAATTTTTTATACAACATTGTGAAACTTCGCGTTGGGCTTATTTCCATGCTTTCTTTTCATCCTAACTGTACTTACATTATGAACCGGTTGGATGGCATAGAAACGTCATGGTGGCCCCAAGGTCTCCATAAATTGGAGAGAGCCATAAACACTAATCCATAGGCTCACTAAGATGCATGTGTTATATCTACCCCTTTCATTTATTGCGCTAGCTTATGTTAGGACATGAGGTAAACAATCATCCAAATGCACTTAAGCACGCCACAAGAAATAGTGGGATTGAACGCACACCATTGAAAGTTTCTCCCAACCCACAAGTTTTAGATTGGGCTGATAAATGTGTCTTCCCTTCATCATGATGGTAATGACCTTATGAATTGGTTAGATTGCATATGAACACACAGGTGGGCCCTAGGAAGGTTTTGAATTGAGGTTGCTTCCATCCCCAAAGTTTACTGGGGCGTGACCCACTCCATGGATCTCCTTCATTTTTTCATCTCATGCCCTAACACGAGCTTCTGAAATTGGTAAATGGATTGAATGCCACACATATATCATGGTGGGCCCCACAGAATATGCATCAATTCATCCAAGAGAGCAAATTTACAAGAGATGGTAGGGAGAGTGATTTCAGGAGATTGCAAGTGGGACAGTGACATGGTTTTCGTGCAACACTGCCTTGTGAGGTCACCAACTAATCATGACGTCCTAGTGAAATCTACTCGGTCAGCTCATGTTACAATGAGAGCCCAAAACCTATCCACGACTTAAGTAAGCCACAACATAAGAAACAACAGGGACTAGACGCCGACCATTAAACCTTATTGGGGCTAGCATAAATATGCCATCGAAACTGTGGAGAATCTCTCCCCCTCTTTCTTTGTGTCTCTCTCTTTAAACTCTCTTTCTAACTTGTGTATGCATGGCTGGTGAAGCCTAGTTTAACTCTCTTTGGCATGGTTTACATAAGGTGGAGCATGGTAGAGTGTATTACTTTAGAAAGCATTTTTTTCCTAAGGTTTTCTGGATGAGAGATTCCTCGTATGGTGAAAGTGAGTCTTTTATTTTAGTGAAAGATAAAAATCTGTGTTGTTGACTCGTGGAGTAAACATATTGCTAAATCATGTAAATTTCTATGCCTTCAGTCTCTTGAGTTTAGTTTAGTTTAATAAATAACTTTTTTGCTTCGAATCTTTTCTTTAGTTTTATAGTTTTTAATTTGTGTTGTTGGCAGTGGACATTTGAAGGTAAAGCTGTACAATTATTAGGATGAATGGAAAACACAAATATTAAACTGACTCAAAACTTCCATAGCCAACAAGAGTAACATATATGAATGGTTTGTTGGCACATAAATAATACAGCAGTTGCATACAAAACTAACAATGGACGTGCCCATTCGGATGGCTTCCAACAGTACTGCTGCCTAAGTCTTGGATCATCATCATTTGGGTTCTTATATAAAACTTGCGGTCAGCTTATATGATAGAAGGTGTGGGTTTCAAGAAGATCCATCCACTTGCTGATCAGTTCTTTTTTCTGGGTTAGTTCACACATCCCATTGTTAGTATACACACTCACACTGTTAGTCACCCTCCAATATTTTTAGCCACCCCATGTTGGGATTTGATACCTTGACCTCAGTGTTGAGGCGTGGTTATCTTCACTTGTTGATGAGTTAGTAGTAGGCACGCCTCCATTACCTGCGATGAAATGCATGGTACTAGGAATATGGGAGTCCGCCATATTGTACATGTGCATCAGATAAAACAATCACCATCTAAACCTTATCCCAGTTAATTGGGGCTGGCTACAAGAATCCTTCTCAGTAACAAAAGAACTCCTAATCCAATTAAAACAGCTAGCATGGCCCCCGACCCTGCCTTAATCTAAGGAGGTTATCCCTTTCTAAATGTAATCAGACCTTTCTAAGTATCTCTACATTGTCGTCCTTCTCCACACCCTGTTCTCGAATTCAATGTACCATTTAGAACATGCAATGTGGACCACAAGATCGACTGTAGTGAGGCCCACCGGCAAGAAGTAGAACCGGTCCAAGTGGCCAATGTTGAGGTTTCTATGGTGGCGCCTGTGCATAGCCCTCCATGGGTCCTTATTTATGGTCTGTGTACACAAGTACTCTTCCTTGTCATTGTTGCTGCCTTGTCCAAAGAACCTGCTCAAAATCTATAAGCCAAAATTTCGTATTACACACATACACATCCTACTGTCGTGGAAGTCAGACACTCGGGTCCGCCATCCATACGATTTTAAGTGTGGCCTGAAAATATATCTGATGATGTATACACATTTTTTATAGCCATCCAAAGTTGCGGCCTGAAAATAAATCTAATGATGTATACGCATTTTTTATAACCATCCAAAGTTCTGGCCTGGAAATATTTTTATGATGTATACAGAAATTTTCAAAGGAGGCCACTTGCCACTGTGCACGTATGAAAAACACACTTGCCAACAGGGCCCACCGTGATGTGTGTTCGACATGCAACCGTGACGTGTTTTGATCCTATGGCGTCAGACTCCACCATAAATAGGGAGCGGGTTAGGTGTTACCCGGGTAAGGCTGTGATTGGTGTTTCCTAGACCGTAGGGCCCGCTTTGAAGTATGTGTTGTATATCACGTAGATCCATCAGTTTTTCCAGCTCATTTTAGGGCATGTTCCCAAAATGAAGCACATCCAAACCTCTGGTGTACTGCACCATAGGAAACAATGGTCATTGAACCCTACCAGTAAAAACTTCCTAGGGCCCCATAATGTTTATTTACCATCCAACCTGTGGATGAGGTCACACAGACCTGGATGAAAGTAAAAAAAAAAAAACAAATATTAGCTTGATCCAAGACTTTTGTAGTCCATAAGAAGCTTTTAATGTTCCATCACCACTGTTTCAGTGTGGTGTGGTCCACCTGAGATTTGGATCTGCTTCATTTTGGAGACCACTGCCCTAAAATGAACTGCAAAAACTGATGGACGGCGTGGATACACAACACATAAATCAAGGTCAGCCCCACGGTCAGGGAAACACCCACAACGTACGATGTTACCCGGGTAACACCTACTCCGCTCCCCCATAAATATGACTTGGGGTGGGGCCCACCGTGATGTGAGTCAGACAAGCAAACCGTGCATCAGCGGCACCCTGTCCAGATATCGAGACACCCCCAAAAATCAGCTGGATACGGACTTCAGGTGGGCCCCAACATCAGGAAAGGTATAAAAATCATGCATAATTAAGGCCACTAGATCGGTGGTGTGGCCCACCTGGGTTTTGAAATGGCCTAATTTTTGGGGGCGCGAATTAGGTGTTACCCCGGGAACAGCTTAGTGGGTGTAACCCCTATCGTATGGCCCATGTGGATGATATTTTGTATATCCACGTGGTCCATCCGCTTCTACGGCCTATTTTAGGATAAGGTTCCAAAAATTTGCGAATCTCAAGTGCACCATGACACTAGAAACAGTGTCATTGAGTGCTCCACCATTAAAAATTCTAAAGAGCCCATTGTAAGGTTTTCATAATGTTTATTTGTAATCCAAGCTCTTGATAATGTCAATAAGGTCTTGATGAAGGGAAAAGAAAAATATCAGATTGATCCAAAACTTTTATGGCCCACAAAACGTTTTTAATGGTTATTCATCACTGTTTCTAGTGGTTTGGTCCACCTGAGATTTAGATCTTGTTAGGGTTTTGGATCACACCCTAAAATGATATGAAAAAACAGATAGACAGTGTCGATATATAAAAACTACATCAAGATGGCCCCACACAGTTAGGTTAACACCCACTAAGCTGTTCCCGGGGTAACACTAAATTCGCACCCAATTTTTGGGCTGTCCCTTCACGTGGGGCGCAATCGATGAATGCATGTGCCCACCATTTCGAAAGCAACGGTGGTTGTCTATTCTCTACTGTTTCCCGATCGGGATGATTTTTGGGACCCCGCACCGGTCACTTGGTGAACAGTTCGGATTTCCAGATCACATCACTGTGGGACCCACAGAGGTCTACACTACAGCATCTCTATTGAGAAAAGTAAAAAAAAACTGTGTTGTGACCGCTGTCTTGGGATGGCTCACTGTGCGAGCGAAAATTCTACCAACTAGATGATCATGTCCATCCAACTAAAGGACTCTCATCCGTAGGATTGAACCCTTGGAACATTTGCGTTTAACCATCCCTTTGTAGTCCATGGCAGGACCCACTGGTTAATCCAATGAGTAAGATATTCACAGAGTGGACCATCCATATTGGGTAGTAAAGGATGAACGGTCCACCTATGGACTGCGGACCACAAGTATGATGGACTTTGAGGAACAGTGGTCCCGCAGACAATTTCTTTCTAAATTCACTAAAGAAAACACCCCTACTTACAGAAACCCATTGCTTTGGACCATCTTCCTACTCCATTGCAGACTGTTGCTTCCAGATTATAGAGCCTCTCTCCACCGTCCGGACCTTCGTGTCCCACTTCCTGCAGGCCGCTACCAATATCTGAGCGACACGTATCAGTGGGTTGCTGCTCGGCCTGAATTGCTGGAACCCAGGCGTGCCCAGCTGGAACAGGAGAAGGGCCTTGCTGCAGACCCGCAGTGGTTCAGATCCAAATTGGAAAAGAGGTAGCTGGACTATGAATCACTGGGCAACGATCAGATTTTCAACGAACTAGATTTTCCCATATCTCATCACTCTTCTTACTCAACAACTTTCGTACTTATTTCCATCTAACGGCCAGATTTATCCAGATCAAATCAAGTATTAAAGTAACGACCGGTGTCTCTCGCCCGCTAGCCCAGCTGAAGACGCCCGGGCATTTCAACAGCAGGTATGAGGTTCGAGTTCTAAGGAGACACAGTAACCCCACTAGTGGGTGGGTGCTACGTATGACTAACCAAGTGGGTGCGTTGCATTACTAACTTGAAAAAAAAGAAAAAAGAAAAAGAAAGAAGTAATGACCAGCTGAAAGGCTTTTAAGGCTTATATTGACCACACATACACAAGCCCAGACCAAGGGCCAGAGATTACATGCTGCTGCAGAAAGGGAATCACAGGGATTAGTTGGAAGGTAAGTACTACATGATTGGGTGGTTAGTTGGGGTCCTTTCGAGAACTCACGCTTCCTGCGACCCCTTTGCTTGCATGCAATTCATGCCACCGGTCATGCATGCTGTGAGCATGGCCTCTTAGGTGTTGCTAGGGCTCTCAATGGGTCGGATCTGGATCGAATCTTCAACTGGCTCAAGTTCGTATATATTTAGACGGATACGGATTGGATTCGAATCCAACTCGGATCTAAAAGGTGATATCCATATCCGATCTATTTATAAATTGTTAGATCCATTTCCTATCCAAAATCCATATAACCATCAGATTCAGGTCGGATCTAGGTCCGTATCCACCCCCATTACAAATCTAAAAAAATATATGACATGAAATATATAATATAATACATTTAATTTAGTAGAAAAATATGCAAATCCCACTATTCACTATGGTATGGTCGAAAATAATTTGTAAAATGGATGGCCAGCATAAATATAACATATACAGTAAGGTGACAATGAGTCAGATCTTAATCGGATTCGGATCGAACTCGGATATGTTCCTGTGAATCTATATCCGCTCCATTTAAGTAATCGGACCTATTTTAAGATCCAAATCCGGTCCATTTAACTAATCGGACCTATTTTAAGATCCAAATCCGTGTTATACGGATTTGGAACGAATCAGATCTCGGATCTGACCCGCTCCATTGAGAGCCCTAGGTGTTGCATCTCTACTCACAGTTAAAAACTGTCAGATCTTCTCTTTTATTACAATTCTACCTCAAAATTACAGAAAACGCAAATATATATCACTTGAAAATGGGGCCCAACATCATGAATTTCATCGATCAACAACGTCCATCCGTTTTTTCGTGTTCTTACTGTTTATCGTGAAAAAAAAAAAAACAAAAAAAGAGGTAGATATGAGTAGTTATAAAAAAAAAAAAAAACTAAAAAAGAGGTAGATATGAGTAGTACTTTAGTTCTAACGGTGGATTAATTTTTAACCCTTAAAGAAAATGGTACGAGATCATGAATCCGTGTCCACCTTTTCATGGGATCTTTTCAATTTTTTTTACACATTTTTTTTTATATTTTAACCTGTTGAATTAATTGAACAGAACAGATTACATGAAAAAAACCGTGGGCGACCACTGCTAGTTTTTCTTTTGTTTCGGTGTTAATCAGCTAACACCATTTTGTATGGTATGCTAACAGTCTATAGTCCTCCATGAGATACTATTTGTAAATCAAAATTACCCATCCATATTGCCATCTGTCTTATGGATACATTCCTAAATATTACATAATTCTAAATATCAAGTGGACCACACCATTACTAAGAGTGGTTATTGACAATTATAGTGACAAGATTTTTATAGGGCCCATAATCATGATCTTCATAGATCAAAGTCGTCCAAATTATTTACTGTGTACTTTTTGGTCACGGGAGGAAAAATTAGTTTGATATAAATAGTAGTTTGGTCCCAACAGTAGATTAATTTTGTGCCCTTAAGCAAAATGATATGAAATCGTGAAGCTGTGGTCCACTTGTTCATGGGATAGTTTCAATTTTTACACATGTCTTATTTTAACTTGTTGAATTGATTGGATGGAATAGATCACATAAAACAACCGTGGGCCATACATGCATTAAAACTGGCCACCTAGGGGGTTTTATTTTGTTTCGGCGTTAATCGGGTAATAGCATTTTGTGTGGGATGCTAACCGTCTATGGTCCTCCATAAGATACTGTTTGTAAATCGAAATCGCCCATCAATTTTTTCATTTCTCTTATGGATACATTCCCAAATATTACATAATTTTAAATATCAGGTGGATCACACCATTGCTAAGAGTGGTTAATGACAATTGGATGGTTATCATGACAAAATTTTCATAGGGCCCACAATCATGATCTTCATAAATAAAACTCATTCAAATTATTTACTGTGTACTTTTTTGTCATTGGAGGGAAATTAGTTTGATATAAGCAGTGGTTTGATCCCAATGGTGGATTAATTTTATGCCCTTAAGCAAAATAATACGAAATCGTGAAGCTGTGATCCACCTATTTATGGGATACTTTCAATTTTTTTACACATGTCTTATTTTAACTTGTTGAATTGGTTGGACAGACCAGATCTCATAAAAAATCATGGGCCATACATACAATTAGTATTGTTTCCTGTATTATAGTTCACTTGAATTTCGATCTGCTTCATTTTTTTAGACATAACCTAAAATGAGATTTCAATACGAATGGACGGAATTGACGTAGTCACATGCATCACAATGGACCCCATAGTCAGGGGTCCAACCCACCTAGCTGGATCCGGGGTCGCACTGAGGCGTATCCCTCCTATTATGTTACCGTCAAGATCACCTTGGGAACTGTGAATGTGTCGATGTATTCTAGAACCCAAAGTGTGTGGTCCCCACCTTAATGCATGTGATATATCTACACCATTCATTTATTTTTTTAAATCAATTAAGGGCATGAGGAAAAAAATGAGACTTATCCAAAGCGTAGATGGGCCACACCACAAAAAAATTGTGGGTTCAATGGTAGATGTGATTTTTCACATTGTGGGCCAACTACCACTTAGATCAACCTCATGTTATAAAGCATGTCCTATAATGTTTTCGAAAAATGAATGGACGGCATGGATATAACGCATACATCATAGTGGACCCCACACAATGACGGCAACATGTAGTAAAGTGTTACACGTGTTAATCTTCCTGACCGACATAGTTGTTAACATGTGTTGCCTTCTGTGTGTAAGGAGAAGCTTTTATGCCTTATTTTGGGAGGATGTATTCTATTTTTCAAAATGCCTAAAGTACCTTTAAAAAGGATGTGTGGTGAGGATATTGTTTTCTGTGGTGTGGCCCACCTATCATTTGAATTACAATGAATATTAGCAATTGATAAATATGCAGGTGGATAGGGGTGACACACTAGTTTGGATGTAATAAAAACCAAAACATAGCCATGAAAATTAGATCTCTAGAATAATTTGATCCTACATGGCTTTGTAGTGGAACTGGCCTCTATTTTTATTGGAACCTTTCAGTCCCTGCAACAGTTGGATGGCCTTATATCTCATATAACCACTCTTTACCTTACTCAAAATGGTTATTGGATAATGGTGAGGTCAGCTAAACCTCACATAGAACTAGAAGATCCCGACTTTCAGTTATTGTCGTGATGAAACACCAGTGCTTGTCTAGCCTTAGTACCCATGCATAGGGCTGTCAATGGGCTGGCCTGGGTTAGGTCTCCGCCCGAATTTTGAACCATTTCAGGCCAAGACGTTAGGCTGGGCTGTAAACCAAAATTGAAAACCATTTCACCACGTAATTGACTGTTTCACGCTTTTCCATGATACGGCTCCACCAACCATCATGAATACATAGCCCGAGGTGGACTTCTTACTGTCGAGACAACCAGCAAAATCTGCATCTGTATATCCTACCAACTCCAAATGGTCGGATCTCCTGTATATGAGTTCGAAGTCCTTTGTCCTTTGCAGGTAGCGCAACACTTTCTTTACAGCTATCCAATGATTCATTCCTGGATTGCTAAGGTACCTGCCCAACATTCCAACCACAAAAGCAATATCTGGACGGGTACAGACCTGAGCATACATGATGCTCTACTGCTGACGCATACGGAATAGCTTTCATCTTGTCCTTCTCTAGGTCATTCTTAGGACACTGAAATTGACCAAACTTGTCACCTTTTACGATAGATGCTTGGCCAGGAGCACAACCTTGCATGCCAAACCTTTCGAGAACCCTATCAATATAGGCCCTCTGCGACAAGCCAAGAAATCCACGTGATCTGTCCCGGCTAATCTGAATGCCGATGACAAATGAAGCATCACCAAGATCTTTCATCTCAAAATTTTGAGATAGAAATTTCTTAGTCTCACGCAACAATCCAATATCACTACTGGCCAATAAAATGTCGTCAACATACAAGACCAAAATGATAAACTTACTCCCACTAATTTTCATATATATGCACTCATCCGCAGTGTTTTCAATGAAACCATATGAGGAAACAACTTCATGAAACTTTAGGTACCACTGTCGTGATGCCTGTTTCAACCCATAAATGGACTTCTTAAGTTTGCAGACCAGATGTTCTGAGCCTTTGGCTTTAAAACCTTCTGGCCGCAACATATATACGTTCTCCATTAGATCTCCATTGAGAAACGCAGTTTTTACGTCCATTTGATGTAGCTCCAAATCCATATGAGCCACAAGAGTCATAATGATCCTAAAGGAGTCTTTCTTAGATACAGGTGAGAAAGTCTCCTTAAAGTCAATGCCCTCACGCTGAGTGAAACCCTTTGCAACTAGCCTGGCTTTATACCTTTCGATATTGCCCTTAGAGTCCCGTTTGGTTTTAAATACCCATTTACAACCAATCGGCCTAATCCCTTCAGGCAATTCAACAAGGTCCCAAACTTTGTTGTCCTTCATGGATTTCAATTCATCCTTCATTGCATCGAACCAATGAGAAGAATCCGCACTTTGTTCGACCTGTGAAAGGGATACAGGATCCTTTTCAACCCCAATGTTAAACTCATGCTCCTGCAAATAGATGATGTAATCATCTGGTATTGCAAATCTTCTCTCTCTATGTGATCGTCTTAATGGCTCATTATTCTGAATTGGGTTTTCCATTTCCTCATCAGTGGGTTGTATTTGAGGTTGTACATGGTCGTCCATAGGGATCTCAGGGTCCACTGCTGGACGGACAACCATGCTACTCTGAATGATTGTGGTGGGAATCACAATCCGCTCTTCCTCAAATACAATATCTCTTAAATTTGTGCTCCCACTATCTTCAGTGTTCTCAATAAACCTAGCATTCCCAGTCTCAATGACTCTCATGGAATGTGATGGACAATAAAATCTGAATCCTTTTGACCTTTCTGGGTATCCAATAAAGAAGCAACTAACAGTTCTAGGGTCAAGTTTTCTTTCATGCGGGTTATATGGTTTGGCTTCTGCAGGATAACCCCATACATGAAAATATCGTAGACTAGGCTTTTGGCCTGTCCACAATTCATATGGAGTTTTCATTACAGCCTTACTTGGGACCCTATTAAGGATATGCACAGCTGTTTTCAACGCATCACCCCACAAAGATTCTGGCAACGTAGAATTACTAATCATAGATCGCACCATGTCCTTTAGGGTGCGATTACGCCTTTCCGCTACACCATTCTGCTCTGGAGTACCAGGCATGGTGTACTGGGCGACGATGCCACAATCTTGTAGGTATCTAGCGAATGGACCTGGATTACGTCCAGATTCCTCATACCTTCCGTAGTACTCACCACCACAATCGGATCTAACGACTTTGATCTTCCTGTCGAGTTGATTCTCGACTTCAGCCTTATAGATCTTAAATGTATCCAGGGCGTCTGATTTTTCGTTAATAAGGTATAAGTACCCATAACGAGAATAGTCATCTATAAAAGTGATAAAATACTTCTACCCATTCCAAGATGCTGTAGGGAACGGTCTGCAGATGTCTGTATGAATCACTTCTAAGAGTCCTACGCTCCTAGTGGCACCCTTTTTCCTTATTCTAGTCTGTTTACCTTTAATGCAATCAATACAAACCCCAAAGTCTGAGAAGTCTAGGGAGTGAAGAATTCCTTCACGTACAAGCCTTTCCAATCTCTCACGAGAGATATGGCCTAATCGCCTGTGCCATAGCATGGAGGAATTCTCACAATCTAAACTTCGTTTGATGCCTTTAGTGTTTCCATGTGATGAGTTAACGCTGTATACATGTGAAACATCCAAATCTAGCTGATAAAGGTTATTAACTAAAGTGCCAGAACCAATCACAACTGAATCATAGTAAATGCTTAATTTTCCATTTGCAAATTTAAACTCATAACCAAATTTGTCCAAACGAGAAATGGAAACCAAATTGCGCCTTACAGAAGGCACACAAACAATATCTACTAGATCAAGAAAGTGTCCTGACGATAACCTAAGCCTACAGACTCCAATAGCTTCCACGTTTGCCCTAATGCCGTTCGATCTCTCTGCATCAGTTGGCGTCCGGCTTTGGAGCATATCCTGCATGGAATTACAAATGTGAATAGTAGCACCAGAATCTATCCACCAGGAGTCTGTGGACATATCAGCTAAATTTGATTCAAAACAGACTAAAATATGGTCTTTACCCTTAGAAACGAGCCATGCTTTAAAATCTTCACAATCCTTCTTCTGATGACCAGGCTTCTTGCAGAAGAAGCAGCCATCATTAGGACCCTTCTTTTTCTTCTTAAATGTCTTTCCAGACTTAGGCTGATTGCCACCCGCAGTACCCGTAGAACCTTTTCCTGAAGTGTGCTTTCTTTTCTTATTTCCTTTTCGTCCTTGACCAGATGTCACTAGGTGTGCACTATGTGTCTTGCTCGACCTTCTGAGTCTCTCTTCCTCCTGAACGCACTGAAATATCAGTTCGTTCAATGTCCACTTTTCCTTTTGAGTATTATAGCTGATTTGGAATTGACTAAATTGTGGAGGGAGGGAGTTCAGAACCAAGAAAATCAGGAGTTCATCCTCAATCTTAAGGTCTAATGCGCGAATTTTAGTCACCACATCAGACAATCCACCAATGTACTCCCTGATATTTCCTTGACCGTTATAGGTGGCTTGAGTCAATTTATGTAAGAGTGAACTCAGCTCAGCTTTATCCGATTTCTGAAATCGTTTTCCTATTTCAGTCAGGAAATCTTTAGCTTTCTCAGTGTCGGGCATGATACCCTGTATGGTCTCAGAAATCGAGTTCTTTATGATTTTGAGACACATCTTATTTGACTTGGTCCAGGCCTTGTAGTGAGCCTTTGTTGAATCCGTGCTAGAATCAGTTGGAGTAGGAGGCTCTACTTCCTCCAGGGCCAAGTCCAAGTCCATGCAACCTAGGACTATTTCAACGGACGACTTCCATTTGGAATAGTTGGACCCAGTAAGCAAAGGTATGGAATTGAATTGGGTTGGAATATTGGAAACAGTCATAGCTGGACATTCAAATCATAAAACTCACATTAATAAACAAGTCCCTTATAACATTGCATAAACATAAACCACAAAATCATGCATGTATGAACATTCGATTGATTTGGGCCTTCAATTAAATGACCCAGAATGACGATGGGCCATAGTCATCAAAATCTAGCAAGAGCCCAGCGTATCATCACGATTCCTCCTTTGGGCGAAATTGTAACATACAGGAGGCTCTTCTGAACATGAAGCTGACCAATGTTGGTGAAATAAATCTAAGACGCCCATCACCTTTGGGTGAAATGAATTTCTCAGACCTATATCACCATCACCAACCACTTCATCCCGCTCACATCCAGCCAAACGATGATACTTCTTTGTTCTGACCACCGCTCGCCTGAATATGAACGCAACTGAATGCAATCCTATAATGGAAGGTTACTGAATTCCATATGCTGAAGTCTAGAAGTAGAAATCTTTGCCAGTTGAGGTCACTTTGGTGGCTAACACAACCAGCTCCAATCCCACTCCTAGACTCAAGAATTGCTTAATGGTTCTGCCCAAAATGGACCATTTTATAAGAGTTCTGATTTGGCCCAAAACACAATTGACGTTGACCGCCCGTAGGCTCAAAACATATTCCAAAAGAATGGTTGATTTAATTTCTTAATGGTCAACAACTAAATGTCAGTCTCAAACACATGGGTAATGGCCCCATTTTAGGCCACATTTGAACTTAATATTAAATAACCATATCCACTGAAGTACTTGGGCCATTTATCAATAAGGCCCACAAAAAATTAATTTATATATTTGGCCCATGTATTCTCAATTAATGGTTCAACAACAATAAGCCCAAGACGGCTCCAATAGATGGCCCAATCAAAAATTAATTCAATGATTTTATATTATTTTGGACAATAGGCCCAAGTATCCAAAATGGGCCCTATAATGTCCCAAAAAAGGCCCAAGGTTGGGCCCAAATTTGGCCAAGAAAGTGGCCACTTAAAATGGGTTTGGGCCCGGTTGGTGGGCCTGATTGAATGGATTGTGCGTGGGCCAGTACCTGTTAGAATTGGGCCCACTAAATCAGGCCTAGTCATTTAGGCATGAATGCGGCCCGCTGGACCCAAAGCCCGCTGGACCCAAAACAGCAAAGGAAACCCCACTCCCGGCCATCTATCCACCCAAAAACAGGAAGATCCACTCACACACGGCCAAAAAACCCAAATTGGAAAAAAATCCTTGCAGCCGCTCCTTCCTAAATGGGTTGACGAAACCCTAATCGCTGCCTGCAGCCTCCACACCACCATCGACCTTACCTTCTCTATTGCGGCCAATACCAGTGCCGCTGCACCATCGGCGACCAAGCGTCTGTATCAGTGATGAGATAACGTGCTGTCGCTGGCGCTGAAGGAGGTGACGCTGTCATCACCAACTGCCACCACCGCCGCTAAAATCGGTTGCAGCAGAGATGGGCGGTCGGTCTGCGGCGATTTGGGGTTGGTAATGGACTGGAGGTGGGTTTGGGGGCATGATCAGCGCCGGGAATCGGGCCAGGATGATTGACGGTCTCAGCCGCTGCCGGAATCAGGAGGAAGAACGGCTATGGCGGCAGGGTCGTACAGCGGCGGCAACAGCCTGTGACGCCCTTATGCACCCACGGCACCATCACCACAGGTTTGGGGTTTTGTCAATCGTCGGCCATGGCTGCCGATGATTGCAGTAAATTTTTTTTTTTTTTTTTTGGTTCTGTATTGGCATGAAGCCGCTGCCGCCATCAATGGCCGTGGATATCAAGATCTGATACCATCTTCTCCAAGATCTGATTGGCAAGATCGGGTGATGATCTGATCTGATCTAATCTGATCACACCGATCGAAATCTGATTGGAATCCGCGGCCGATCGGGATCTGATTGGGATCCGGTGGCGATGGATCTGATCATCGCTATGGTCGTCCAGATCCTTGGCTGCGATAGCCAAATCTGGTTCAATGGCCGTGATAGCCATCGGTTTGGCAGCAACAGTCCAAAAAAAAAAAAATCTTCAGGGAGATGGCCCTCACAGTCCAGAGACGAGGTTGGATTTACACGGATCTGGAGTACTGAATATCTATCATCTTGGAATCTCCAAGATCAATGCATAGTTAGCTCTGATACCAACTGTAAACTGAAAACTTAATGCGGAATAAACGGATCTCTATGCATCGAATAATGGAGATTCCATACTTTAATCTTAAAGCCATACCTGATTGGGAAGACATTCCCGATGCCGCCGTGTTGCCGAGAAGAACTCTTGGTCTTCCGCACCTCACACCTTTAGGAGAACCTATTAATGGGGATTAGGGTTTCTCTTATGTGTTGGTGAGGGGACCAAGACGTATATTTATAGGAAAGAGGGCCAGAGAAGCTTACCCATCACACTTCTCTCCTCTAGGGTCTCCACACCGTAGGTTTCCATATCTGGCTTAATAACCGCGCATAGGAACCACGGTTCAAGCGTTCCGCCCCAAACCTATTTACAATGATCACAACTATAGTGGGGCCCACTGAATCGCTCAATCTGAATAATCCAACGGTCATGATCTAAACCGATGATCATGTGTGGCCCACTTAATGGAGTCTTACATGGGCCTATTCAAAAATTTGATTTTTCAAGCTTGAGTTCGGCCCATTAACACCCGTACCCGCATAGATATGAATATCCATATTGTATTGGCTTGATACGATACGCGATATGGGCCTGTATTGGCCATATCAGTAACGGTCGACCCGTATTAGTCTGTATCAGGCCGTATCAGTCGATACAAGGATGATATGACTAATACATGCTTCTGATACGGACATAAAATCTAAATTTTGATTTTTTTTCCTTCTTAAAAAATTCACTTATGTCTCCTCTTCTTCTTTTCATTTAAACCCTTAAAGAATCTTAAAAACTCATTTTAAGCTAGATCTAAACCTATTTTGGGATTAAAAAAATGATTTAAATGGGATTTAATAAATCGAAGCCAAGTGTCATTATGGAAAAAAAATCAGAAAGAAGGATAAACCTTCAATTTCTTTTTATATTTTCGTATTCTTTTTATTGTATTTCCAATGTAATGGAACATTGTTCACCAAATTAGGTTTGATTTGTGTTCAACTAGGGCCTATTTAGTTGAGCTTCAACAAGTCAAATTGACAAACAATAATCTCATTAAAGAATGGCCCAATACACCATTGAATATATGGTCAAAACACACAAACAAATAATAGATACGTGAATATATCATTTTTTAATTTTTTAAATATTTTTTCATATTTTTTTTTGCTTTTAAAAACAAAAATCTAACCGATCTGGCAGCCAATACCATCATTCGGAACCATGCCTACCCGTGCGTGCATGTCTAGCCCTAGCTTTGTTGACCTTGAGATTGTAGAGTGATGAACTAACTCGCAGTAGAAAGATCCTACAGAGTGGTAACCTTTTGCACTCCCCCTTCCCTCCAATAAAAATAGACTAGAATCGACTGTCACAGTAAACACCTTATCTTTTGGGCCACCATGTCTTATATGTGAAATCCATTCCGTCCATCAGGTGGAAAC
Source organism: Liriodendron chinense (assembly GCA_003013855.2). Classification (NCBI taxonomy): domain Eukaryota; kingdom Viridiplantae; phylum Streptophyta; class Magnoliopsida; order Magnoliales; family Magnoliaceae; genus Liriodendron; species Liriodendron chinense. The sequence goes on along the minus strand of PVNU02000773.1, from coordinate 4,646,391 downwards.
CCTTACTTTCACCTCACAAATAAAAGATTAAATTGATAAAAAAAAAAAAAACTAATATGGGCCACAATACTAATGGGAACAATGTAAATTTGCGCCTAAAACTTCTACAATGTCTTATATGTGAAATCTGTTTTGTCCATTAGGTGGAAACCTTACTTTCACCACACAAACAAAAGATTAAATTGATAAAAGAACTAATATGAGCCACAATACCATTGAGAACAATGTAAATTTGTACCTAAAACTTTTTAAGTTCGAACATTGTGGCCTGCCTGACTTTATGAGCAGCATGGTTTTTGTATCCTTCACTGGTGAATGATGAACGGTTTTGACAAGAGATACACACCATGATGGCCCCACACACTAACCTATAATTGGCATCACCTACTCATTATTCCCTATGGTGTGGCCCGCGGAGTTGTAGATTTCATTCAGTTTTTACCCCAAGGTTAGAGCTGTACGTTGAGCTGAACCGAATCAAGTTGGGCCTAGCTTGGCTCAGATTGACCAGAAGATAACGCTCGCTCGAGCTCAAGCTTGGCATTCTAGCTGGAATGGCATGCTCGGCTTGATTCGGCCGAGCTTTTGAGCTGAGCTCAAGCCAAATTCAAACTTGATAAAAACTAAAATTTAAATAGGCCTGACCCAAAAGCCCGACCTAAAACAGTTCAAAATCTAAGCTTGAAGGTAGCCCCAAACCCATTGACACTCCCACTTTCTTTTATAGAGAATTTTCTCCGTCATTCCTTTGCTCTATTCTGATGTGGGATTGAACAACATCCCTTTTCAACAAGTCGAGTTGAGTCAAACTCGAACCGAGTTTCAAGTTGAGCCGAATCAAGCCAGAGTCAGCTCGAGCTGGGCTCGAAAATCTTCGAGCAGAAAAAAAGTTTAGCTCGACTCGGTTCGAACCCAATGTTTGAATCGAGCCAAATTGAGCTAGTTCAAATCGGGTTGAGCGAGCCAACCAAGCTAACTTGACTCGTGTATAGCTCTTCTGAAGGCCTATTTTGAGGCCCAAACAATCTTGGGCAACCTGGGGTTACTTGGACCCGTTTAACCCAAAGTCTAATTGTCCCATCATGATGTTTGTGTTGTATCCACTCCATTCGTCCATTCATCAGCTCATATATACTTAGATACAGAGGCCATTTCAACCAATTAGATCACAAATTGCCCTAGGTAGGCAATACGAGAAGTTGGATGCACTCCATCCAGCCACTGAAAAAATGCCATATGAGTGCATAATTAATGTGTGGAACCCACACAATGAAAGTAAAGATTCCTCTTATGAAATAATTATTTTTCACCATTTAAATATGGACTCATGTCTTACATGTGCACATGGCACATTTTCATTGGTGCTAGGTCGAGTGCGTCCAACTCATTGAATGCAATCTACTTCAGTCGTGGCATTTCTCCTAAGATAGGATAAAGTAGAGGTGAACCAACCATAAGATGATAGAATCATCACACCACATAACAGGACATGTCAGCATGATGCTTTGGGGCACCCATATATAGTAATATGATAAAGACTTATGTTTTTAAAACAAAATCTACGAGACAATTATATCCATTATTTTTTCTACAATTTATCAAGCTGTGCAATGTCCATAAATTTGTTTGATTAAGTATCCATATAATGTAGTGTACAATGTTAGATCATCCCTCCATCAATATGATCATCTACGATATATAATGCAAACACTGATGGACGTACATTATGCAATCGTGCAAGCACACATGGCTGGATGTCGTGGGCCCGACACATGGTGCTATGACTGGACATATGGCACCAACACCCACCATGTGTGGGCGAGTCCCACACGTGTGGACTTCCAATGATAAAAAGGCCACATAAGTGGTCCATAGTCACATACACATAATATTATGATCATATCAATTGGGGACATATAGGATATAGAACTCCCTTAAATTTCTAAAATTTTCTATTCTGGATATTTTTAAATTTACGTAGGATTTTCAAAATTCCTAATTAAATTTAATTTGTGAAATGGATAACCCACAAAATTATGGTTATCAAAAGTTATATTATATCCTTGACCCTTGGATCGAACTTTCTAGCCTAAATTCTTTCAATCTTGACCATCCATGAGATTGACCTGAATCTGATCTGGCACCTCATGTGTATCGAGTGCCAAGCTTATCAGACTCTTTGAGAACACATGGAATTGGACAGCCTGAAGATCTCTCAAATTATAAGATCCTAGCCAGAAATCTTTGGAACCTTTTTAATTCAATGTGGACTGTGGAGTATCTCTTCCAAATGGTCCAAAATTGTCCTATGAGGAGATTTTTTTGGGCTTGGTCCATCCATGCACGATGGGACACAATGGTCTGGGATCTCGATTACCTAGGCATGGGTCCTAATTCACTCGTTGAAAACCCGCATATATGGTGTTGAGGAATAACATAGAGGATATAGTCAAGTATAGAGTTCTTGACAGGTGGGGCACATGGCTCAGTGATCCATACCATTGATATATTGGGTCTCATGTTGAATGGACCGTGCCTAACAATATTTCCTTGATTGGATAATCCTAATCCTTTCAATCTATGGCAAGACATCAACATTTAATGGAAGGAGAATAATATCAGTGGTGAGGAAGGATCCACTACAAAGTTTTGTAGGTCAAACTTAACCTACAACCGTGATGTGTGGGGCCCGCCTTGATTTGCAAATCACATTCAATCTGTCCCATCATCTTTGCCTCGTCATATTTCTCCTTTGCATCTAAACAGTAGGCTGATCCAAAACCTAGCTAGGTGGTCTATGCCATCTAAAATCATGCCTAAAAATACATAGTGTGGCCCACCTTAGTTTTGGATAGGCCTTTTTTTTTGTGTTGTTGGGAGAAAATGTGGGGGTGGATGATGGATGGATAGGATGTCATGCACACATCACGGTAGGCTCCACATCTACAAAACTTTCCAGCGAATCCGGCATCACTGGGAGATTATAGGGGCATGGTCAATTAATCGTGGGCCATGGCTCGAGTGTATCCATCCCTTCATGTCGGCTACAAAGCATTCGGTGAATCCAGTCCATCAATATGTTGGGCTCGACCGTGGAATAATGGATGATTCACCTTTGCAGTTACACCCGGATCTATAGCCTATGTGGCAAACTGAGTGAAGATAACCTCGTTTCAACACTGAGGCAGTATGTTGGTTTGGGAAGTTTCTCCTCTGGATTGTTTTTGGGCTGTCTGACCGGTCGTTCATAGAGTTCAACCAATCATGACCGGTCGTTTGTGTTGCGCTGGTGCGTTGCGCAGCACGCGATTTCTTACGCTATTGTGCGGTAGTGCATAAGATGTTTCTATTTTTGAAATTTGTGCTATATATATGGCATAAATCTGGAGTTAGATGAAATCCTAAGGTGTCCAAGGTTTCCAAAGTGGGTTTGGGAGAGCGGAGAGTGTTCTGTGAGAGAAAGCTTGGGTTTTTTCTGTTTTCCTTGCTTGTGGGTTGTCAATCTCTGTAATCTTCTGTTAATCATAGTGGATTGTTTTGTGCCCTGGTTTTTTACCCTTTGAGGGGTTTTTCCATGTAAAATCGGATTGTCTCTTGTAGTTGAATGCTTGTGTGATTTTGTCTTTGACCGATCGACAGGTTTTCTTTTTGAGTTAGGTTTCTTGTACGGTTTTACGCAAGGAGTTTCTAATCTTGACTTTCTCATATTTAAGGGGATTTAATGCGGAATTAGGGTTGCAACCAATGGGCCAAGGTTTACTAGAGGGATTGAGAGAGTTCTAGGGCAAGAGAAAGAACTAGGAGGAAACTTGGAGTTCTCTGGGATGAGGGAAATTGTTGTGTTTGTACTTCTCATGTGAGAATGAGCTTTGGGTAGCTTGGGATTTTTCTTATGAGCTGTGATCTGGGTTATGTTTCTTCTATCTCTTGTAACTTCTGATATCATAGTGGATTGGTGTCACTTTGTGCCATGGTTTTTTTACCCATGAGAGGTTTTTCCACATAAAATTCGGATTGCCTTCTTGTGTATGTCAATTTGCTTGTGTGATTGCCATTGAGGTTTGTTCCTTGCCGGCTTTGATTGGTTCCGCTGCGGGGCTCCTAACCCCAACAAGTAATATTAGAGATAAAGTTAGGAAGGAGGCAGAGAGAATTTAAGGTGAGGCATCAATGACATCTTTTAGCATGAGATTCGACATAGAGAAAGATTCCGTGAAAAAAAAAAAACATGGAAAGCGATTGATATCTATGAAAAGAAGAGTTGAAGAAGGTGAATCAGTACGCTAATATCTCAATCAGGTTCATCGACTGCGATTGGATTTGATCGGGAGCACTATTCATGGTGGAGTTGCGGGATCGGCGGCGGGATCGGCGGCGGGATCCACGGTTGCTCGTGTGTGGTGTGCGCGCAAGGGCCACATGAGCGAGCGATTGGTGAATGTAGAAGGATGAAGTCGATGAGGCATGAGAAGCGGTGGAGCTATGATGACGGAAGTAGAGATTGAAGATGGTGCATAGCAACGTGTTGCATGAAGATTAAAGTCATGGCAGAGTTTGTTGGGATTGGACGCCTCAAATCTCCATGTATAGAGGCCATCGACCGGTCGGTCACAACGGAGATAAGACAGCAACTCTCTGTGAAAATTTTGAGCATTGTCGACCGGTCGGCCGATCGGGCGATAGGTTTCCTTTTTGAGTTTGGTTTATTGCGCGGTTTTGCACAAGGGGTTTCTAATATCGACTTTCTCCTATTTAAGGGGATGTAATGCGGGATTAGGGTTGCGGCCAATGGGCTAAGGTTTCCTAGAGGGATTGACAGAGTTCTAGGGCAAGAGAAAGAGCTAGGAGGAAGCTTGGAGTTCTCTGGGATGAGGGAAATGGTTGTGTTTGTCCTTCTCATGTGAAAATAAACTTTGGGTAGCTTGGGATTTTTCTTGTGGGCTATGATCCGGGTTGTGTTTCTTCTATCTCTTGTAACTTCTGATATTATAGTGGATTGATGTCGCTTTGTGCCATGGTTTTTTACCTGTGAGGGGTTTTTCTACGTAAAATTCGGATTGCCTTCTTGTGTGTGTTGATTTACTTGCGTGATTGCTATTGAGGTTTGTTCCTCACCTGCTTTGATTGCTTCTGTGCGGGGCTCCTAACCCCAACATTGGTATCGATTCCCAAGTGAGGGTGGCTAACATTGCGGTGTGACTAACAGTGCTGTGTGTATTAACTAAAAAAAAAAAAACCTTTGAAATTGGACCATATATTAACCCTTCTTTACTTGCGCCACTGTTCTCAATGTCACAGAATTGATAGCCATGATTTGAAGACAACCGGTTAGAAATAATCGAGTCGCTAGCTATTGGGCCACTTGCCGCTGCAGAGCAGATGGTCTTGATGTGTCATGTCAACTGAACAGCGACCTGATAAGGATGGACTCCAACCACCAGTGTGGATCTTGGTTTGAATTTAAACACGGTAAGAGTTTTTTTTGCTTGTATTTATCAGAGCTTATCTACTAATTCAAGTCAACTTATACCATGGAGAGAGCGAGAGAAGGGGGCATTTTTCCCAAGGTTTGCTCGAACACATCATGATGTATTACAATACAATGAGTCAGGACATTAGCACTTGAATCTGGGTCATCTCACAATTATCCAAACTGTTTATGCGGCCATCACTTTCAACGGAGGAAATTCAATAAATAAAAGCTTTCAGGTGGATTATTTCAAGCCTTCAATAATTTGGCTCTTTAATTAATATTCAACAATGAGTTGAAGGAACAAATCGTGTTAAATGTTGTTTTTTGATAACCTTGGACCGATTAATTGAATATTAATTAATATACAACTGATTGAGCACTACTAGAAAATAGCGCTTCTGTTAAAAAATAAAATATTTCAAATGTTCTAGAAAATCCTTGCTTGCATTGGGCCATTCAGATCTATATGAATTAGGATCTTGATTCGTGGATCTCTCGATTTGAGTAATAATTAGAAGACCGAACAATTTCTTTTGTTTCTTCGTCAAATTCAATGAATGTTCAAATTCGATGAATGTTGGTTGATCATATATTCTATCATAACTAGATGATTGAGAGTATCATTTTCGCTTTGATCCCTTTGAATTTCATATTTAAAGTTGTGATTGGATCTATTCATAAAAAATAAAAAATAAAAAAATTATACATTTTTTATATAGCTGTAGTTGCTATATTGGATTTGAATAAGATTTTGGATTAATTTATGTTGATTGGTGGCCTATATTATGGTGTTGTTAGTAAATACTACTGTTTTTTATTTTGGATCTTTAAAATCATTCTCACAAGAAATTTGGACTTATTTATTTTTATTTTTTATCATTTGATAAATAGATTTTCTTTCTTCATCATTACTTTTTGTATATAATAACCACCTCAGTTTCAGAGATAATAAACTGGTCCAAATCAATGTTTGAGCCCTCTCGTACTTTTAACTTTATGAGTGGGTCTGTCAAGTCATTCGACAAAGCGCATTATTCCACTTCATTAGAAATAACTTTTGTAGATCATTTAAAATTCAGCCAACTTTACCACCCCACTATGCTTTGGTGTGGAGGTTTGTTTCAAAGGAAACCTTTTCATTGTCATTCAAAATCACGATTTTTAATTGCTGGGTTGAAATATTTTTAAATAAACAGTTAGGGTCACTGATGAAAGTCCAAATCCAATGGCCAGAGTCCTCACGTTATATTGCAATTAGTAAGGATGTACTCAAATGTACTCAAGCAAACCTCATTTTTCTCAAGGATAAGTTCACTCAATTGAGTGCACTTTTTTAGTGCTAACCTCTCACGCATGGCAGTGTGGCACATGAGCGCGTGATCGGAGAAGTTCACCAAGCTAGCCGCCCCAACGAGTAGATGCCTTGTTGAGGACATCAGGCCATTTGACAATCGCGTGGGGATGTCGGGTGTAGATGTGACTAAGAATTGGATGACCAGCGGTTCAGTACCTTTGATATATATATGGGTGTCCCACCTGATATTTGGTGTAACCTGCATGATGAACAGCTTGGATCTCACGTGACAATAACACTCTGCACAAGTGAAAAGCTGTGAAAAAGGACGGTCAAGTCCACTCAATTTATGGGTTCGGGTCCTCGCCTCGTTGGTAGAATCTGCGGAGTTTCAACAAGGAGTCTTGGTCTAGAAACCCATTAGTGGTGAAAATCCACGCTCCTGACAGCACCAGTGGGCGCGTTGCATGACTGACTGGTTGCACCTTGTCCAAGGCTGGAGTTTCTCCCATGTCCTGGTTCTTTTTAGAGATTGGGCTCATTAGGCCTCTTCTTTTGCTTGGCCATCTCGATTCTCGTGGTGTTTTGAGGTTTTTTCTTGTTGTCCTTTAATTTCCTTCTCTCTTTTTTAGTTGTTGTTTTTTCTTTTCTTTCGTCTTGTGCTTGCTGTTTTTTTTTTTTTTTTTCTATAAATGATCACCTTAAAAAAAAAACTGCAAAACAACCTCAAATCTCTGATTTTATCAAAATATGCATAATGCTTTTTGGTCCATCCACAGTGGGAAGCAACAGACCAACAGCCTGGTTTACCGAGGCAGGGCTCCACTCCTCTCATTGAAAACCCCATTTATTCTATGCAAAGCATCTACGGCCGGAGATCCTTTGATTCCTCTTGCCAACCACACACATGGAATAATTTGATTCAATATTGTAAATCTGCTGAGCCCTCTCTTGCAAATGATACGTAAGACTGAAAAGGCTTAAAGATCCCTTCTACATTCGCAACCTCTTAGCTTTACTCACCCCATGTGACTCTACTCCATGTTCTTGTGCCATGTCTGCTGGGGCCCATGTAGTAGGCGTGGCCGTAGGTTGGGTTTGACCAGGCCAGGGTGGGCTAAAGCTCGGCTCTAGGCCCCTGCCGTAGCCCTAGTCTGTTAGGAAAAAAGTGAGTGATGAGGGTTTGAAATTGTTTAAATCTTAGATTTTTTTAGGGATATCTCATCCATCCACGATGAGTCAGAGAAATTTTTATCCGGATACCTTATCCTTGTAGTTTCCCCTTTCTACCGTCCATTTGCCAAGGAGCTTCCCAAGGTTCATAAGCTCTTGAACCCAATGAACCTCCAGCCATTACAACAATGGTTTTAATCATGGAAATGTGACACTAGATTTAAAAATGCTTTTAAACTACACATGCATGACGTTGCTATCTTTAAAATATTTTGCACCCTTTGGACAATCTCAACCAGTACGAACACTCCTGACGCACCATTCTCAGGATACAAAATCCAACGATTGGTCTTTCAAACGTGCACAAGCGGAAAAGATCCCAACATCAAAACCACCATCTTGACCTTTAATTGTCCAAAGGAGGAAAAACAACGAAAGATGATTCTCAGAGGATCGATCCTAAGGTTTGGGTTTTCTTGCTGCCCTTTTTCATTCAATAAAACTTCCTTTTATAAAAAACACAGAAAATCAACCATTTATAAAAAAAAATGGGTCGCGGGTCTGGTTAATGGAACCATTTACTAGTATCTTTAAATTATCCATTTACTAGTGTAAAACAGTGAACCGTTTGATGCTTGGATCGGCTGTGCCCTTGGCCCTGGCCCTGGCCCTGGCCCTGACTTCAAGCCTAGGCCTGACCCTAGGGTGCAGTCAGTCTTTTGTTTCAATGCTTCGCGTGGTGCGTTATCATATTGCGGATATATACGGCATTCTCAAGTTTTGAGTTTTACTAGGTGGGTCCCATGACTCAGTGATCCACGCCACTGACAGATACGTTGGGTACTGATTGGATGTACCATGCCCCAAAAATTTCCTGGATTGGACAATCCCAACTTTCATCTTAGGGCAATTAAATAGACATCACTTGCAACAAAAAAGACATGAGTTAGTGGTGAGGCCCGATACACCACAAAGCTTTGTGGGTTAAGCTTTACAGTGCTGTGTGTGAGGCAGGATACCGTTATGTGTGCATGACATCCAATCCGTTGATCATTAATAATGCCTCCTCATGCTCTCTTTTGCACAAAAAAAAAAAAAAAATCAGGCCAATCCAAAACTCAGATGGCTCATGCCATTTAAAATCATGCCAAGAAATAGATGGTGTTGCCGACATATTAGTTTTAGAATAGCCTTTCTGAGTGTCCATTCATCCTGTATGGGGGCATCTCATGAACAGATTGGACGGCATATACAAATCACAGTGGGCCCACAAATGGTGTGGTGCATTTAAGTTTTGGATAAGCCTGATTTTTGGGTTCCTAGGAGAAAGTGAGTATATCAGACACATGATGGACAGGTTGAATGTTATGCACACATCATAATGGGTCCCACACACATCAAGTTGTAGGGTGAGAAAGCTTTGAAGTGGACCTGGCCTAGATTGGCGGTTGATGGGGCATGAATTTCCCTCTTTCCAGTCTCCACTAAGGAAATCCACTAAGTTTCTCATGAGTGACACAAAGAAATATCATGTGTACATCGAATGCTTTTATGCAACATTTCAAATTTCCAAAGGCCCCACTTTTATCTAAGATGTCTATATTTTGATATTTGAAAGCCAAACATGTATATTAATGACATTAGAAACTATCAAAACATTAGAAAAGACAGACCACATTCCCAACAACCTCATCGAGCTATCCATTTTGTCGTGATCTGCACGTGTTGGCCATAACACCATTAGTGAATCCAGACCGTCGATTTTCTGGGCTCCACAGTGGCCGCAAGGATAGGAAGAATAATAGACACTTCTACTTTTGAAGTTGGACAATTGAACTTTCTTGCGCATGGTTTGAAGATGCCATAATATGAGTGGGATATTGTTATGGTGGGACCAACCTGTTGGATGGGCTGGATTCAACTAGAACTGAGCCACGTGTACGGTGGTGGGGGCAAAAAAAAAATGAGGATGGCATCATTGCAACGTGGCAGAGACAGCTTCCTCGGCTTGTAACATTGCTGCCGCTGTGGTGCAATTGGTGTTTGATGTTTTATGTCTACCCAAGTAAAAAAAAGAGAATAGCGACGGGCACACGCAATCTTGGTTTGAATCCTTTACAGCACCTGCGTAAAACAGCCAAGATCTGTGGGGTCCAACCGTTGTATTCTTGAAATCCACTCCGTCCATCAGATTCCAACCTCCATTCTAGTACCTGGGGATTGAGATAAGCTAGATCTGAAACTCAGGAGACCCACACCAAGGCTAATATGGGGATTGGATGCCAACCATAAGTCTGTGTGTGGGATGACCATGGTGTCTATCTGGATTGAAGAAGTGTAGGCTCCACTTTTCACATGGAAAACTGGGGGTATGCTCAGAAAGCATCGGTCTCATTGCTCGGATGAGTCTGATGCAACTTGTCCGAGTTGACTCGGACTAACTCTGACCCAATCCGGTTTAATACCCCGAGTCAACCCAACCCTGTGTTGCGACTGGACTAGACTCGGGGCCATAGTTCCTATGAACAAATACATGAATATAATAATTTGATGTAACATCGTAAATCGCCGTGGCCGCTATCTCGATGCAACGCTGAAAGATCCTCACCAACGTTCTCCACCTTTTTACCATGCTACCACTTAATGTTACTGTTGTTGCTGCCAATTCAATCAAATCTAGCTACTTTTGTGATGAAGGTTTATAGTTAGTTTTCATGTATGGGTAAGATGTACAAGTGTACTAGAGTCTATTCAACTTAAAGTTTGACAAAACTGCTAGTATTCCCCACCACTAATTTGTGCTCTGTTCAGGCTATTTATGAAAGGGTAGGGGTTAGTCTTATTGAATGGATTCTTTTTATCTTGTGATGATAGACATGATTGTACGAACTTAAGGACTCATTCTTTCACTAGTACTTTAGTTCTATATTTTTTTAAGGGATAAAAATATATTGATAAATTAAAGAAGGCTAAATGTTGTTAATTTTATTAATATTTGAAAATGTTACTCATATCAGTTGTAAAATGACCAAATAAATAAATGAGAAATAAAGATAATTAAACACCTGACACTTCTATTGGAATAGATGATCGAGGTAGGAGGTCAGCAGGATGTGATTGAATGGGTGTGATCAACTAAATTTGAACTTAGTCAATCACAATCCTACAAATTAAGGCTACAGACATTTACTTATACTCCTAAATTACTTTAGCGGAGGCACTAGCTAGGCAGTAATGATGTAAGCTAGATTAGGTTAGGCTAGGTAGGGAGGAGCTGCCTAGGTTTATTAGAGGCGAGCTCACCCTTGATAATACAGGAGTCAGTTGGACTCTTGAGGTGTTTATGTTTTTTTTCTCTTGTTAGGCCATATGATAGGGGGGCTCTGTAATTTTTCTGGAATCCATTTGAATGTCTGTATCCCTCATTTTGTTATTTATAAGATTTGCTTATTAAAAAAATTAAAAAAAAAAAAACTAGGCTATTTACGAAAGATATATTGAAAAGATAATTTGAAACATAGATTGGTGTGTTTGGTGTAAGGCATTGAGCTCTTCTTTTAATGTTCTTTTTATAAATTGTCGAGGTGGCAAAAGCTTCGCTGGGTTTTCTTGTTAATTATGAATCCCACCACATATTTTACTTGCACCAGAAAGGAAAGACTCCAATAAGACCTGACATTGCTGGCTTCTTGGACCTTCTTATAGTTGATCCAACTATGAAGATTTTCGAGGCCCACTAAATAGATTCGAGATCAGGCCCAAAAATGTCAAGATTCCTCAGGTGAAGACAACTAGGTCATGATCCGAGAACCTCAACGGTTAATTTAGATATCATATCGATCATGGCCACCACCTGGTGTCTCACTTTCTCCACTTCAAGGTGTTGGACAGTCTAAGTCAAACCACCTAGATTCAATCATTTTTCCTGATGGTTTTGAGTGTTTGAGAGATTTAACACAAATATCGATCTATTATTAGAGATGGGTTGGATCTATCACAATAACATCTCTCATTCGCTTCCTACTTCTGTAGTGGATGGCTCAGATCTACCAAGCAATGATTTGTTATTGGACATATGATATCCTTCTCCGAGCACCCTTCCTATTCTCCTTATTTCCACTGATACATGGTTACAAACTGATATGTCTGTTTCTCCTATTCTAGTTTCAACCATGGCTGAGTTCACTTGGATATTGGTCCAATCTTTGGATCTTCAAAATCTTCTTTGATACTACAGTTTTTTTGAACGACTCTGAGAAGATCTTCCATTTTATAGACATGCTATAGGAGATGATTTCGCCGAGTGTATCATTTCCAGATACATGATAATATCTCATCTCGGCTGATCTTTTATAGACATGCTTGATACGTTACCTCATTAATTGACATGATAAATGTAGCCACATGGCATGCATTGATTCATTCTCCTAAAGACAAGCTAAGGTCTATGCTTACACATAACAAAATGTGTATCGCTAAAGAAAAATCAAACAAAGATACTTTCAAATGAGAGTTGTACCTCTGTCAATTAGAGCCATGTAGTGTCAACATGTGGTTATATTTGATTGGTCCACATGAGGGCACCAAAAATGGGTGTAAACAACCATTGTCATGCTGATGCTCCATGCCTGCCAAGGACCAATGTAAAATTAGTGGCTGTCGTGGCAGTTTATACTCCGTAGTAATTTTATTTATAGGTGTTGCCCATGGATCAGTGATCCACTAGATTAGATGCCCATCTCAATGGTGTTGTTTTCGTTTTTTTTTTTCTTTTGTTGTTGTTGGTTTTGGACAATCTTAATCTTTCAAGCTATGAACATAAAATAGACGATCCTCATTCAAAAATGAAAAATGTGTGCAAGATGGGTGGCTAAGATCTTCAGATTGGGAAGATTTTTGGTGCACTGGTGGGACCCAGAAGACCAGTGGTCTTGATTGTTCAACCATTACATCAATCATCGGTTGCACTCGGGAGAGAGAGATGGTCAGCATAACGAGAGGAAGTTCCATATGGTCATGATGTGCTACATGTTAGTGGCCACAGTAATATTTAGAGGGTACCTGTCGCAGGAACAAAATTCATAGGGCATGCCACACGTATCTCACGTGAGATTTCCCACTTGTCATAAACCGATCTTCTCCCTCCCTCTCTCTCTCTCTCTCTCCTGTTTGAGAGTCTGCATGACCAGTGACATCTAAAATCCAGAATTGTGGAAGCAAGCTAATGTTGTGGGGCACGCTATATCCCATGACAGATTATGGCCACCCCAATTAGTGAGTCATTCACCGTATTTATGTCATAATTATATGTCAATCCAGACCGTCCAAGTTGCTGATCTGATTGTGGATCGAGCATGAATAAAAAATCGCTCTACCAAGATGATAACAACCATCTGATTTTGCTCGTAGAATTTGAGCCACTAATTACTTTATTTCTAATCATCTATTTGTTTGTCACAATCTGATGGTCGGTATTGCTCAGTCATCATCATTACAGGGCTACCCCACAATTTGAATGGCCTGGATAGATGCACGTGTGCTTTAAAATATTAGAATTAAGAAAACATGGAAAGTTTTGCAGGCAGCTCAAGTTCGCACATGCTAACAGCGCTTCCACGTGCAGTTTCCACGCCGCAGACCTCCTTTTGCGTGCGTGGCGAATGTCTGTATCCCTACACCAGCCAGCTAGCTGTTGGAAGAGCTCTGTGGGCCCCACAATGATGTAAGTGTTTGATCAACGCCGTCCATCCATTTTTTCAGCTCAGTTTTAGGGGTTCAACCTAAAAGTTAGGCAGATCCGAATCTCAAGTAGACCACACACAGGAAACAGTGGGGATTGAACACCTACCGTTGAAAACTTCGTGAGACCACATAAGTTTTGGATCAAGCTGATATTTGTGTTTTCCCTTCATCGAGGGTTATATGAAATTATGAACAGGTTGGATGGAAAATAAACCTTGCGGAAGGCCCCTAATAAGTAGTTTTCAATGGTAAACATTCAATCAGATCTATTTCCTGTGGTGTGATCCATTTTGAGCTTTGGATCTGCCTATTTTTGGGCTCATGCAATAAAATGATCCCCCAAAATTGATGGTGGGCCCACAGAGCTTTTCCACCACTAGCTACATGGGATCACACGCCAATGCGGGTCCAGCTCGGCTCACCCAACATGCGTTGGACGCGGTTTGGCCAGTGACCCTTGCCACTTGGCTAGTGGTCGGTGATCTGTGGGCGCCACCATAATGTATATTTTTCATCCATGCCGTTCATCCGTTTTTCCAGATAATTTTACGGAATGAGTCAAAAAATTAGGTAAATATAAATCTCAAGTGGACCACATCACAGGAAAGAGTGTTGATTTGAACGTTCACCATTAAAAAATTCTTAGGGGCGACAGAAGTTTTGAATCAAGCTGACATTTCTTCTCTTCTTTTTTTTTCCCTTCTTTTAGGTCTGTATGACTTAATCAACGGGTTGGATGTCAAATAAACATTACAGTGGGCCTAGGAAGATTTTAATGGTGGACATTCAATAACTACTGTTTTCCTATAGTGTGGTCCACCTGAGATTTAGATCTACCTCAATTTTGGGATAACGCACTAAAATGATGTGGAAAAAAATAAATGGACAACATGGATAAAACACATAAATCATAGTGGGGCCCACAGAGCACCGACCACTAGCCCCCTCGCTAGTGGCAGCGTCTTGCCCTTCTCAGGGAGCGTGGTTTCAGTGGTCCCCGGATCCACCGAGGTGGGTGGATCCCTGAACTTGGGGTCCACTGTGATGTTCGTTCATTATATCCAGGCCATGAATCTGTTTTAAAAACTCCTTTTTTAGGGCATTATACCAAAAATGAATCAAGATTCAAATCTCAGGTGGACAATAATACAGGTAACAGTGGTAATCCAACATTAAAAACTTCTAATCGGACTCAACAGATTTGGATCAACCTGATATTTGTGCGATCTCTTCATCCATGTCTTTGCGACCTTATCAACAGGTTGGATGGAAAATAAACATTCTGGTGGCCCCCGTAAAGTTTTTAATGGTGAGGATTCAATCAAGACTGTTTCCTGCGATATGGTCTCCTAAGTTTTGGATCTGCTTCATTTTTGGGGTCATGCCCTAAAATGAGCTGTCGAAATGGATGGATGGTGTGGATGTAAAGAAAATATATCACAGTGAGCCCCACAGTTAGGGATCCACTGACCACGGTGGATCCGGGGATCCACCCAAACCGCTTCCCTTCTCGGGACCCACGGTGACGCCTGTAAGGAAGCTGATTGGGTACTGAGTAACTCAGTACGCTACTAAACTCTGCAGGGTCCACCGTGATTTATGTATTTCATCCACTCCGTTCATCCATTTCCATTTTAATAGATAGTTTTATTGCTTGAGGAAAAAAAAATGAATGTAAAAAGATTAAATGGACCAGACCGCAGGAAACAATGTGAATTGAACTTATATCGTTAAAAAATTCTTGAGGGCCGCAGAAGTTTTAGATCAAGCTAATATTTATTTATTAGCTTCATCAATGTCAGTGTGATCTTGTGTACAGGTTGGATGACAAATAAACATCAATGCATCATTCTACTCACTGTTTCTTGTGGTATGGTCCACCTGAGTTTTGGATATGCATAAATTTTGATATCAACCCCTTAAATGACCTGGAAAAGAAGATAGACGGTATAGATAAACTACATACATTTACAGTGGGCCCAACTGAGTTTAATCAGTACGATAAGAGCCTATTGAGTAACTCAGGATAGAACCCGATTTCAACGTCAAGTAGATGGAATGGTCAATCAAACCACATTAAAGGAAACAGTGAAGACCGGCCGCCAACTGTTGACACCTCATAAAGTGCAAACATAGCTCGTTTTGGGTTTATATCCATGCTTTCTTTTCAACATATGGGTACTAACCCTACGAGCCGATTGGATGGAAAATAAACATCATGATGGACCCGAGAAGGTTCTTAATGGTGGGCATCCCGTCGCCCTTGCTTTCAATGTTGGGCCTAGTGGATTTCAGTCAAACATCTTGATGGACCCTACATATATAGCTTTGTGTTGCATATGGGCTCCACACAACAAGTGTTATAGTGGTTCATGACTCACTCAATCCTTATCGAAGTCTCTTTTATAATACTATTTAATTTTTATGTGTAATTTATATTTTGGTGCCTTTCTTAAAATGTTTTCATTAAGGGGACATTTCGATCTTAAGTTACTTGAGATAAGTTGCTTATGTGTAAAGTAGCTTATCTTGATTTTTTACTTATTAAACTGAAGTAATTAAATAACTTTAAAGTAATTATAAATTAAACTTACTCATCTCACATAAGTTACTTATCTACCGCTGTAAGTAGAAAAAAATAACTTATTTGACAGTATCCAAACAAGCCCGAAACTACCAAATTAAGTAAATTTTATTAAGCTGCCTTCTATTAGATTTTGCTAGATCAAACGAGATATTTTTATAGATGATAAAATTGTGAGGCCCACCAAGATGGATGTGTTATATCCACCCCTCCAATCCATTGTGCTAGCTCATGTCATGAGATGAGGTGGATTTCTTGAAGATCCTTCCGCTTTGTACTTGGTTAGCAATAGGCACACCACCTTTACCTATGTAAATAGGTCTTGTAGGAGATCCCAGTCCAAGATACCAGTAATCCCCCGCAATCCTAATCTGTGGGGCCTACCATCTTTACTGTTTCTTGTGGTGTTGGGCCCTTGCTTTTTTATCCTAAGATGAGCGGGAGAAAAGGATGAGGGAGTGGATATATCACAAACACCATATTGGCCCCCCATGCACAAAGCTTGGTTTTACAAGCAAGTCACGTCCCTTTTGGCGTAGAATTAGTAATCTTCGAATGGATAATTCTGACCGTCCATATGAATGTTTGATTTTACAAGGAAATTTTCAAGGGTTCACATTCAACTCCGACAATTGGTCAAGAATTTCCTGTCCATGTGACTAATCAGATCGTGACACTTACACGACAACACCCAAAATCGACGGCAACAATCACCTACCCATCTCTTCATGATGTGGGCCCCACTGAACTACACATGCTTGTGAATGTAAGTGGCCTGTCTACCAAATGGGCTTAGACTCTCAAGGAAATCTCTAAACCATCAATCTCTCATGCTATAGCTATCAAATGGATGGTTAAAAGTAAAATAGCAGGTGGTCCCAGTTCAAAGGGTTAGATCAGATTGTGACTCGAATCTTCTCAATGTAATTCCGGGAGCGGATTGCCGGAGCTGTGTGGGGCCCATAGAGATGTCCGTGACAAATCCACTCTGTCCATCGGTTTTGAAAGACCACGATAGGACAGGATTCTAACAATCATGCAGATCCAAAACTCAGGTGTGCCATACTATAGGAAACAGTGTATATTGAAAACTTAGCGGTGATAAAAGTTTTGCATTAGGATGAGATTTATTCCTACAGTTTAGTTTTGCATTAGGATGAGATTTATTCCTACAGTTTATTTGAGTGTTAATAATTCTATGAACAGTTTGGATGGCATATAAACATCATGGTCATCTCCAGGAAGGTTTCAATGGTGCACATTGGTGCTCGCACTGTTTTGTTGGTGTGGCCCACATGAGTTTTGAATCTGACTGATTTTTGGAATCCTGTCCTATATTTGTCTTTAAAAACAGATGGACGTAGTGGATTTATCACAGACATCTCTAGGCTATTCTCCAATCACAGTAGACCAGCAATTTTGACGTCAGGATCACCGTTAAATCAGATGGTACCATGTAAAATTTTGACAGTTAAGATTGCCCGATCACTGTTATTTTAGAGATATCATCCACATGGGGACGCGGATTGCGTTCTACCCCACCAGGTCGGACTCCGTCCTGGCAGGAAGTCTGTGGTACCCACCATAATGTATGTGTTTAATCCACGCAATCCATCCATTTTGCCATATCATTTTACGGTATTAGTCCAAAAGCAAGGCAGATCCAAAGCTCAAGTGGACACACACCACAGGAAGGGTCACAGAAGTTTGTGTTTTCCTTCATTTAGGTCTACTTGTTCTTACGAAGAGGTTGGATGGCAAATAAACATTACGGTATGGTTAGGACAGTGGCGTCATTATCACCACTACTTCCCACGGTACGGCCCACTTGAGCCTTGGATCTGCATCCTTTCTGGGCTCAAAACCTAAAAATTATATGTTAAAATGGATGGACGGTGCAGATAAAACACATTCATTACGGTTGGCCCCACAGAGCCCCTGCCAGGAGCGCGCGAGTCCGTCCTAGCAGCAGTAGCACGCAATCTGCTCCATCCACAACGTGCCCAACAGTTTGGATGGTCCGGATCGGCAAACATGGGTTCTGCATTTGATCACAAGAGAAAATGGTAGGTAACATCACAAAAGGCTAGTCATAGGAACATGTGACACTGCACTTTATTTCAAGCCCAAGAAATCCTCATCTTACAAGCCATGAGAAATACATGGAAAAAAAAAAAAAAAATACTTACCCTAATTAATCACCCTCATCATCTCACCCTCATCCCAATTAATTGGGGTGGGCCACATGAATCCTTTTCCGCCGTTCCAGCCATAGATACTTGATCGAATTCAGTAAAAAGAAAAAACTCCATAGTTCTAGTAAAACAGATAGCCATTCCTAAAACAGTACTCCATGCAAGAGATTATCCCTTTGTAATCCTAATCAGACCTTTCTAGGCATCTCTACATCGATGTCTTTCTCGGGACCCCAGTTATCGAATTCGACGTACTTGTACCACTTAGAACATGCAATGTAGATCGCAAGATCAACCGCGGCAAGGCCCGCCAGCAAGAAGTAGAACCGATCCAAGTGACCAACGTTAAGGTTTTCCGGGATCCAACCTGGGTTATTACCCCTAGTAGTAATGCTCATGACAATGATCACGATCAAGCAACTGACGTAATTGCCGAGTGAGATGGATGCCATGCAAAGCGAGCTCCCGAAGCTCTTGATCCCGTCGGGTGCCTGCCCGTTGAAGAATTCCAGCTGACCCACGTACATAAAAACCTCAGACGCACCTATCAGCATATACTGGGGGATTTGCCATAAGATACTCAAGGAGCTCGGTTCGGATGGTGTGGTGACCTTCTTAAGCCGCTCCAACTCGACGGTCCCAGCAGCCACCATGGCCAACATGGCGATCACTAGGCCGATGCCCATGCGTTGGAGCTCGGTGAGCCCTTTGGGGTTGCCTGAGAACCGGGCGGCAACTGGAACGATGATGCGCCGGTAGAAGAGGATGAATCCGGCGACGCTGAGGATGTCAAAGGCGGACATGCTGGCAGGTGGGATGTGGAATTGGGCTAAGTTAGTATCCATGGTGGCGCCTTGCTCGACGAAAAGAGAGGCCATTTGGGTGAAGACCACAGAGTAGATAATGGTACATAGCCATATAGGTAGCATTTTCAACACACGTTTCACCTCTTCTACTTGAGTTACTGTGCACAGCCTCCATGGGTCCGTGTTTATGGTCTCTGCACACAACTCTTCCCTTGTTATGGTTGCTGCCTTGTCCAAGAACCTGCCCAAAAGACATGAGCCAATATTCTTTGGTCATTTTCTTCGTATGAAAATTACCATAAGTTGGAATTGTGAGGTCCACCCGTGATTTGTGTGTGGAAATCAAACACTGGCGTCTATGGTGCATCGTGATGTGTTTTGATCCCGATGATGTACGCGAATCTTTTCAGAATTCCCGATTTGTGCGATGGTTTCGGTATTAAGAAGAAACAACGGGGAGAAATCCTGGAAAGGAGGACAGTTTGCCATCGTGCAAGTGTGAAAAACACACGTGCCAACAGGGCCCAACGTGATGTGTCATGTGTGTCAGGCATGCAACCCTGACGTCTTTTGATCCCACAGGGTCAGACTCACCATACATATGAGTTGGCTGGGGCCGACCCTGATGTGCGTCAGACAATGAAAGCGTACTGCATCAGAGGCACCCATCAGCTGGCCAAGGACCTCAGGTGGGCTCCACCAATGGGAGAAAGTATATAAGACCACTTGATAGCATGGAGGGCTCCATCCAATTAAAGGACTTTTATCTGTAGGATCGAACCCTTTAACCATCTCTTTGTAGGTCATGGCGGGACCCACTGGTTTATCCAATCAGTGAGACCTTCACAGAGTGGACCATCCATAGTAGGTAGTAAAGGATGAACGGTTCCAAATTATCGACTGTGGGCCACAAGTATGATGGAGGACTTTGATGACCAGTAGTCCCGCAGACAATTTCTTTCTAAAATCACTAAAACACAATTGCAGACTCCTGAGTAAGTACTTACAGGAACTCATTACTGTGGACCATTTTCCTACTCCCTGCAATTGCAGACTCCGTTCCTTCTAGTTCATAGAGATTCTCTCCATCGACCTGGACCTTCGTGTCCCACTTCCTGGAGGCCGCTACGAATACCTGAGCGACACGTGTCAACGGGTTGCCGCTTGGCCTGAAGTGCCGGTACCCGGGTGTGCCTAGCCGGAAGAGGAGGAGGGCCAGTGAGGCGGATGCCGCCGCAGTCCAAAATCCGATCAACCACTTGCCGGTATCCTCAAAGTAGACCAAGATGGTGTTGGAGAAGAGAGAGCCCAAGTTGAGAGCCAGGTAGAAATAACTGAAGAATGCTGTTTTGGACCGTCTTTCTGCGGGGTCCGTCTCGTCGAACTGATCAGCACCAAACGTCGCTATGGTCGGTTGGTACCCTCCATTTCCAAAGGCAATCATGTAAATGGATACGTAGAAGATGGCGACCCCGATCGTTGATGCCGGCGTGCACTCCAACTCTCCATCTCCGCAGCCGGCCGGCTTGAGCAAGAACAGCCATGATGATAGTGATAAGAGCACTAATCCCTGATTAGAGACAAGTAATTCATGTTAACAGTGTAATCGCATGTAAGGCTTGCCTATCTAATGGACATCCTAGTCATGTAACTCATCAGGCGGGGACCACGACCGGAGTTCAGGCCAGTCATTTCAATGAGTTGGGGCCACACATGTGAAAACAATTACCACTGTGGGCCCTCCTTTTCATTTGTATGATCAATCTGGGCCATTCATTGGATGGCACGTTCACGTGTACATGAGCATGCCAACAAACCGTTCATGTTCTCACTGCTACCATATAGAAGCCATGATCTTATATGATCAATCTAGGCCTCCTCTTTTTTTTTTTTTCTTTTTTTCTTTTTAAATTTTGGGTTAGTTCACACACCCCATTTGTTAGTACACCCACCCACCCCTGGATAAGATCATCATCTAAGATGCATTCCGGGGCTGGATACCCACTCCCCCTAACATACAGCAGCTGTGATATCCTATTAAAACCCTTCAAGTTAGTTAGGAGCACGATTCTCATACGCATGCACGTTGACATAGTAAAAGTGGCAGACATGTAAAATAATCCAAGCCGACCAGCTTGTAAAACAACTGATTAATGCACATTGTCTGATAAGTTTGGATTGTTAACGATCTCTCATTTCATCCGTCCACTAGATATCCACCAGTCGGCATGCACTTTAAAGTCATTTGGACGGTTTAACTTAAGACATCCATTCCACATACATACTTTCTACGTGCATGCATATGGACCATCATCCTATGCCAGAGTATCAAAGCGCACATTCTGACATAGCATACACGTGAGAGATCCAGGCCTTAGGGAGTGGGGCATAGGATGAACAGACCCAACAGTCTGTAATCAACATAAAAGTGTAGCCCACCATATGAGATGGGCGGTAACTTTTGGGCCGTGGCGTACGTTCCCAGTGAACCCCACATTATTGACGGCCTGGATCTTGCACAGGCTCTTCAATCGCTTCTCCTCAGGCATGAGAGAAGGAAACATTACCAATACGAAGATGAGCTGAAAGATGGCACAGGTGATGTATCGACCCCAGTAAGAATCGCTGAGGAAAGCCCCGGCCAACGAGAACATGTAAACGGTCCCCGTCCACTTGCTGACAGTGTTCGCTGCGTCTGCATTCTCTTGCTGCAGCACCCTTGTCAAGAACAATACCAGATTCACACCCACACCGAAAAATGCTAGTGTTGCTAATCCCTGATTCACTGCACCAGAAATCATATTTTTATAACAGTTTGTTTAGAAAATTTTGATTTAAAAATAAATAAACGATTTAGAATTATTTTTAGAAAGCCTGAACCGTGCAAAGGTTAGGCCCCACCATCAACAACAAATGTCTCTAAAACAAGGCCAATCCATGCATTAAGTGGGCCAAACTTGTGCATTTAGTCAGATCATCATCAGCTATCCATTTAGGTTAACGTTAACCTACAACGCAGTCGCTCCGGCCTCATGGGATAAAACTCATGAACTCTCCACACGTGCAATCATGGAATGATAGAATCGAGATCCACTCTATCCATTACAATGGAACCACTATTCTGACATCCTATTCCAAGAATCAGATTGATCCACTGGTCAGTTGGGCCACGGTTCACAAAACAAATGTACGGGTCTGAAAAACTTCTCTGATTGGGGCCCACATGCTGATTGCACTAGATTTGATTTTTGGGTAAACATGTACAAAGTTGGACCAACCTGGTGCATGGATTAGATCTCACACGTATGTCCCATGCTGGGACGTGTAGCATGTGCAGGAGCTTTAGTGCACACAAAGCCCATGCAATTGTACTAGAATAGGAATAGATTTTGTATTCTGGATTACCCAATAATAAAATAGCTGATTTCCATCCTCCAGAACATGCTTTGATTGCTGGGCTCCCTTTTCCATCAATGGACCCATCGTATGTAGGGACAGGATCAATCGCCTTTCCTTCAATTTCAATGGAGTCTCGTTCTTCTTTCACCTGATTAAAACATAAACCTCAAATGCCATTAACACATCAATCAAGCAGGCTTTGGTCACATATAGAAATTTCTATTAATCAAAAGCTGTGATTTTCTCTCACCTCAAAGGAAAGGTCCCTAAACTCCAAAGCTGCCATTGAGAATATTCTTCTGAAAAGAAAGTCGGACCGAATATCACGTGACCGGCATCATACATACTATAATTAGAGCTGGGCACAAACCAAGCTAGCTCAAAGCTTGGCTCGGATTGGTTTGAAAAAGCTCGGCTTGGATTGGTCCCAATAGAATTCGAACCAAATCAAGCCCAGGGAGTCAAGCTCGTTTGGAAAGACACACCAAGCTCAAACTAGGGTAGTATCAGCTCAGCTCGGTTTGATTTGGCTCATAGATTGTAAGCACATTGTTTCCCTGTGGTGTGATCCACTTGAGCTTTGGATATGATTGATGGATGGCATGGATAATACATATACATGATGATGTGGATAATACATAATACAGGTACATGAATGCAAACTATTTCTTTGCTCTTATAAAATTATGTTTGTCTTTTTATTTGGAAAACACTTTTACATGTCTATTTTGAAGTTGCACTCCTTTTGGAGGATTTTCAACATCAAGTAGTAAGATACATTTATATATTTTTTTATGTTTTACTAATTTTTTTAAATTCTTTTCTATTTAAGCAAAAAAGAAAAAGAAAAAAGGAAAAAAAAAAAGAGAGTTGTCACCTGTTTGAACCTTGGCCCGATCTAGTTCGAAATTTTTAATCAAACCAATCTCGGCTTGAACCGAATTTTTCAAGAGCAAATCAAGCCAATCCACAAACTAGGGTGGCACAAAAACAAGCCAAACCATACGAGGGCTAACTCGGCCCGGCCTGAATCGTTGCCCACCTCTACCCACCTCTAACTATAACCATCACCTCCTAATAAATATACAGAAACACTAGGGGACTCAATTTGCGTCCTTCTATGACCATTCTAAGCATCCAAACTGAGCTGTGGAAGGGCCCGCCGTCATGTATTTGTTTATCCACACCGTCCATCCCATTTCCATGACCATACTAAGTCATGTGACCGAGAACCAGGTAGATCCAACGCTTAGGTCGGCCACACCAAAGATGACTCTTGCATTTAATGCTAAGGAGCATTTAATGCACCCAAACTCACTATTTGGTGTGGCCGACCTGCGCTTTAGATCTGCCTCATTCTCGGCGTCATTTAAAAGGGATTTACCGCGTGAATAAACATATATATGACGCCGGCCCCTCCACAGCTCAGTTTGGACTCAATTCGAGTCTAAAAGTAGGTGCAATGGTCAGGTGGGCCACATGTTACAACACAAATCCACGGCTGAAAGAAAAACTGGTCAAAGTTTTCTAAGCCGTCCCTCCTGCTTCTAACACCGTGACCCGCCTGATGGGTGGACCAGCCTGGTTTTTGGGAGAGAACGTCTACGTGGCCGGAGCCACCTGATGGACGGGTTGGATGTCGCACGTGTTTAGCGTTTAGATGGTGTGACATGCACAAACGTGTGGACTTAGCAAACCTTAGGTTCGTGTTAAAGTGCGGATTGCCCGGTGCAAAGGAAGTTCCTGTGGTCGGAAGCTCTGTAGGGCCCACAGAGATGCCCGTGACAAATCAACTCCGTCCATCAGTTTTGCAAGATCAGAGTAGGATAGAAGTCTGCAAATAGGCATATCCAAAACTAATGTGTGCCATACTAAACGAAACAGTGGGAACGGAAATGTTCACCATTGAAACCTTCTTGGAAGCAAGCATGGTGTTTACATGCTATCCAAACCGTTCATAGGGTTATTATCTGTCAGATAAACTGTAGGTACACATATTATCATGATATAAAACTTTTGTGGCCCCCCAGTTTCCAATGGTGGGCGTTCAATCTCCACTGTTTCATGAGGTGTGGCTCACAGAAGTTTCGGATCTGCCTGATTTTTAGATTCCTGTCCCACTATGGTCTTGCAAAACTGATAGACGGAGTGTATTTGTCATGTGCATCTCTGGACCCCGCACAGCTTCCGAATACAGGAACTTCCTGTGCCCGGCAATCCGAAAGGGTCATGGTTAGCGTTGCGTTTTCCACGTAACAGGACGACAGCATCCTATACACACACTCAAGTGTCGAAACAAAGCAGCCATGGAGTCGGACCCACAGCATCCCACACCTTTCAGACGCCTGAGAAAAGAAGAAAACTTACGGAAAACACGTGCCAACCTGTCACACGTGTACTACATCCCATCCGTTTTCCAGGTGGATCCCACCGGGAACATGCCATAGCTCAACTTTCATTCTTAGTCACTCATCGAGTGCGAAAAAAGTGTACGCTAGATAAATATAGACAGTTGGTCATTCTAGTAACCGTCCATTTATCCTGAAGAGGGACCGAGGCCAGAAAATATTCACCGTAGGCTCCACGTGATGAATGGCTGGGATATCACACACAAGTATCAGGTTCCCACGTGTGCTGAGAGAGGCCTCTTCAATCTCCACTCGGTGCTAGTGTTATTCAACCGGCAATGCTTCCACTGAAATATTCTGTACCGTAGATCCTTTAAAAAAAACAGAGAGCAAGTAATTTGATACTCTGGCGGAGTGAAATGGATGATACGCAGGTAGTTAGAAATTTCTGAGAAGTTGTATACTTGCTTTTATCGTTCGAATTATAGATGTATCATGGACTAAAAAACTTACTATTAGATTGTGAAGCACTTAATGGATGCTTAAAAATGAAAAATATCCAAAATCTTATTCAAAAAAAAAAAAAAAAAGTGTCCAAGAATCAGAGGTTAGGATTGTTCAACCAATCAGGATTTTGGGGTGTAAGTGTAACTTAGAAACAGATGGTTTTAACTTCAGTTAATATATGCAAGGTGTGCCAGTTCAAAGTGCCAGCGTATTCAGCATCATAAGGGTTAAAATATTTAATTTGAAAAAAAAAAAAAAAAAACCCTCAACATGGTGAAAAACTACGGCCATTATCTCTACTAACAACAATGAATCTAAAAACTCTCAGGGGCATTTCTGGTATACCTTCAAACTTAATAGAATAGAAAACAAGAAAGAATAGATTTTATAAAATAAATAAAAAACAGAGAAGAGAACTCACAGAAAGAAAAACAAGAAGAGAAGCTGAGCTTGACATGAGAGAGAGATATGGGCAGAGGTGAATATATAGAGGGAGAAAGAAAAAAGGTAGAAAAAGGGTCGTTTTCGGATCAGTGGAAAATAGAGAAATATGTGGCTGATAAAGAATGGATTCTTCTGGGGAGTATTTCTGCCACGAACTGGGTCGTTTCTTTCATGGAATTGCTTAGCTCAGTGCATTTATCGAAGCAGAAAATGACCTTTTTTTTCTTTCTTTTTTTCTTAGTTTCCTTTTGGGTATGTTTTGTATTTTTGAATAACTGCATCAGCATGCACGAGTAGCAGAGATGAACAGAATCTCAGAGATTTTGTTATTTTCCGTTTTTGGGATATGATATGGTAGAGCTACCTATCCTATCACAGCATGATAGATGCACCCTTCTAATGTCCACGTGGCAGTGTAGCCGATAAATCACGATCTATACCACTGGTGGACCGTATCATGCATGGCCCATGTCTACGATTAGTGGCATTTGAATGGACGCTTGAATGCGGTACTGCCCACTTGACCGTCTTGAGTCTAGTTTTTTTTTTTTTTCTCTCTCTCGTTCGTCGATGGAGCACAGGGTCTTTAATGACCAAAGTACTCGCATTTCACATGTTTCAACCTGAAACACGCATGAAAGATCCAAGCCGTTCATCAGATGGATCACAACCTGTAGATACTTTCCGTCGAAAATTAGGATGATTTGGTCATCATATGGGCCAGAAATTTACCTTGAATTTGGACCATTGAACAGGTTTCCTTACATACACAGTTTCTATGTACTCGTCCAGCTAATTTGATGATCTGACTGTCGTGATAATTTATACGAGCCATCTAGCAAATGGGGCTGTCTGATAAGCAGTTCGCTCTGCCATTTTTTTTCAGAAGGGAGTACAGAAAGAAGTGTACTCGACGAGTAGAGATTTGCTAAGCCCACACGCGTGTAGAAGACAGTTCATCCACATGCGAGTACGTGAGATGAAATACATTACGGGTATTACTATAGGATATAGCTCGCGAATGTAGCCTTTAGATCATTGGCCATAATTAAATGATCCAAGCCGATCATGTGATGGGCCTCACCTTGGATGGAGTTATCTTAAATTGGATTGTTTTAACCCTTTGATCCTTTCCCTTTTTCTCTCTGCATATGGAGCGTATCCTTCAACTTTGAACAATCAAAGGGTTAAAATATTTAATTTGAAATATATATATTTTTTTATCATCCAGCCACAGTCAACCATCGCATGAACGGTTTGGATCAATGAAAACGAACGGTAAGACGTGAGAGATCCTATGTGGATCTATTTTAAGCCCACAGCATGTAAGACTCATATCAAATATACACGTCACATGTTCCAATGGCAAGCATTAGATCCAGTCCGCCTATCATGAGGTTCCCAATATTTAACGGTACGGCATGAAATTCAGGCCAGCTCAGATGAGCAGGAAGGCCACAATCACAAAGGAAATGGACGGATGAAGAACAATGGTTACTTTCTTTTCGTTCTTTCTTTGTTCTTCCTAACGAATCGGATTATTTCTGCCATTTGGTGCGCCGTAAGAGTAGACCGGACTGATTTCCGTATCACCAGATCTAGATGGTGAGATCCACGTGATCAACTAGGATCTGTTGCCCGTTTGCACGTACGAAATGTGGTGGCAGGTGCATGAACTGCCTTGTACGGCCGTGTGGGCCATAGGAATCATCATTATATTCTATTTCCCATTTTTTGCAGAAATGACTGATTCTGCCCTTGAAGTTTCCCGTGGGAAACAGATCCGCCTCGGTTGGTAATCGATACAACAGCGGCATGATCGTCCGCCAGAAGGCCAACCGTCCGATCTCCATCCCACACATTAAGGACCAACGAGGTCAAATCCTCTTTCGAGTGGGCCCCACTGCTGGTAGACCAGAGGGGTGCTCTGTGGGCCCTATTATTTTTTAGGATCATTTTATTGCATGAGTCCAAAAATAAGATAGATACAAATCTCAGGCAGACCGCACCACACGAAACAGTGGTGATTGAACGTCCACCAAAACTTCTTAGGGCCACCAAATGTTTTGATTAAGCATATATTAGTGGTGATTGAACGTCCACCAAAACTTCTTAGGGCCACCAAATGTTTTGATCAAGTTTACACCCACTCAAACAGTCATGCAACGCATCCACTGGTGTTGTTATCAGCGTGAATTTTCACCAATGGGTTTCGAAACCAAGACCCTTCTTAAAACTCCAATGAGTCTACTCCGTACTTTTTTTAGATCATACCTTAAAATTATATGAAAAAATGACGCACAAACGTAGATATAATGCATAAATCATGGTAGGGCCTGCGGAGCACCTACCAATAGCTTCATGGAGCGTATAAAACACCCAATCTCTTAGGGCCCACCAGATTGTACATGTAAAATCCACTCCGTCCATTAGGTGCGATCCTTGATTCTCATGAATCCAAAAATCAGCCAGATCCACGACCCAAGCAGGCCACACCACAAGGAACAATGAGGGGATGTCAACTAAGTCTGCATGTGGAGCCACTATGGTGTCTCTTTCATCTATCCGTTCATCAGATGTTACTCACCACACTGAAGAATCTTGTTAAAAAAAAAAGCCAGATCTAAAAGTCAGGCGGGCCACAACGCTTAAACTTAAAGCTTTTTTATGGGCAATTTTATACTACTGGGGTGGGCCCATCTGAATTTTTCCATCGGGTTGATCTTTCATGTACAGTGGAGTTAATGGTCTCCGGGTGGATCCCACCATGGGTAGACCCCATTCTAGAGTCTCTGTCCATGCATGCATCTAAAACTGCCATACGTACCTTTTTACCAGGTATGATGACTGATGAGAACGACGCGACGGCGGATTCCGGTGAAGGCGAGGAGAGTGTTTCCCCACTACCACGTGGCCACGGCCTCGTTGTATCTCCAATAGCCACAAAACGACAAAAACACAGAAAACCTGTTGTCATTTACGTGAGGGATGTGGGTCAGATCTGGCCGGAGAAATTCACCTGCAACTTCTGATTCCTGAGGGTTGAACTTTTTATTTTTTGGGAATGGGGTCGCGCTAAAAGCATACTTTTGTAGGTGGGTTTCAGAGGACTCTGAAACGCCTCAGGCTTGGGGATGACACCTGGCACTTCCACATTTTGGGGCCCTCCTTGTATGATTTATCCTACTAGCCTCTCACATGTGGCAACACGAGACACGTGGTCATGCTAGTCTCCTCATTATGTGGAGCCCACGTGTACAAAATCTTGATCCATGGTCCACCAAGTGCATCTCTGATTAATGGATCTGCCTGATTTTTGGGACGTGACGGCGTTAAGGTGGACCTCACCTGATGGGTGTCTCGGATCTATCACACGAATTACACATTGCCTCATGTTTGACATTTATGTGTAGCATCCGCGGGTGGACCACACCTGAAGGATGTCTCAGTTCTATCTCACTACCACATGTGTAGCACGAGCAATCCTCAGTTGAGTGCGGATCGTCTGTGTTGGAGGCAGAGAAAAATTCAGTGCCATCTATTCTCATTACTCCACGTCATCTCACAAAACAAGCCGATTTTCCCACTCAAGTATGGATTGCGCACTACAAAACCCCACTTCTGCCGTGTGGAATTTTTTTAGGCCTCACCATGATATTTCTATTAGATCAGCACTGTCCATCAATTTTTTCAGATTATTCTAAAGCATAAGTCAAAAAATGAGGCACATCAAAACCTCAAGTGTACCACACAACAAAAAGCATGGGATTGAACGTGTAATGTTGAAACCTTCCTACAGTCCACTGTGAGGTTTATTTGCCATCTAACCTCTTCATAAGGTCAATCAGACCTTGATGAACGGAAAACACAAACATCATCTTGATCAGAGTCGTCTGTGGTCCCTAAGAAATTTTCAATGGTAGGCATTCAATTCCCACTCTTTCCTGTCGTATGGCACACTTGAGCCTTGGATCTGACTTTTGTTTTACCAGATGACTAAAAGGTATGAAAAACAATGGATGGACGGTGTGGATCTAATAAATATATCATGACGTGGGAAATTTGATGGCCCATGATGATTTATTTCTAACGTGCTGGGAGCATTTTTAACGGGATCTCGCCGGACTTGCGTAAGGCACGCGGATGGACTGCCTGACTTGCATAACTGCGTGCGCTCCATGGGATAAACATGCATCAGCTCCATCGAGTCCACCATTTGGTGAGCCGCTGCATTTTTACACGTTGCTCCCACATAAGTCTTGGCATGTCCTGATTTTTGGGGGGGGGAATCCATTCATCCTTGTGGGGGCATAAGACGACTGGATTGAATGGCATATACACACCATGATGGATTCCGCACACAATTTGGATGATTTTAATGGTTGGGATTACAATCTCAATGATTTCCAATGGAGTGGCCCACTTAGGCATTGAATCAGCCTTCTTTCAGGAATCGATTAAAAACACAAGGTGGCACTTCCGATGGACGGAGTGGATCTTATCCACATAAAGTCATTCAGTCCACGTCAGCGAAAGTCCTGCGAGAGTCACGCAACCGGTTTAGTTTTGACTGGGAGAAATAACTGATTGAACTGTCTCACCACTTTAGCAGGGAAAATGGAAGTGGTGGGTAAGGTTTGAAATAGGTAGGACAGTCTCTCCACCGTACACGTGGCACCAGGATCTATGATTTGGGCTTGTCCATCAGCTGTCTCAGTTGTGTATAGAAAACGGTTCTGAAACCACACTACTAGTAGTAATTTTGCTGTCACGTTAATGGCCTTCAAACAGGTCTTAAGAAAGATGTTGAAGGAACGAAATTTAAGAAGTAAACGTGTAGAAATCTAATAGATAGGATTTCTGATAGAATTGATTCCATCCATCTACAGTGTGGCCAAATAGATGTACGGTCGAGATTGATATGTCCCACTGACACGTGTATGGTAGAGAGAGGGATCTACCATATTCCACTTCTACTATATTTACTGTACGATATTTAAAATAAATATCTACCGTGATCTACTGAGTAACCATTTTGAAAATAACTACCCCAGTGCTGCAGAGGACCGGAATCCTCCACAACTACCAATGCTCTGTGGAGCCCACATTTGTATATGTAATTTCAATCCACTCCGTCCATCCGGTTCTGTCCTTTATTCTAGATTCTCGGAACAATATTCAACCAGATCCACAGCTTAGGTGGGCCACAACAAGGGGAACTTTTGTGGGCACATGTTGTACTATCGATAACCATTAATAGACATAACGTGATGAGTAAGAGATAAATCTGTCAAAACTCACACATAGATGAGGAAGGAGCAATTTACGTGTTCCGTGGTATCGCCCACAGATTATTATTGTACGTAAAATTGGGTGCTGCCTGATGACGGAGTAGATTACAATACACATGGTGGACCCCAGACACCCACAAGGCACTGGTTTAACGTAAAATCCATTTTCTGTGTGTTGTTGAATTGGATCGTCTCTTTTTGGCATGCTAAATGTCTGCAAAATAGATGGGCGGGCAGAAAAATACAGATATTGGTGGGCCACGGACACTGTACACCTCGCTTTGGCAGCGTCCGCGCACGGGTACTTCCCCCGGACTAAGCCAGAGACGGACGGTCATGTCAAAGGTTCCGTGGTGCCCACTGTTAACCATATATATGTTTTATCCACGCCATCTATATATTTTGAAAGATTAATTCAGTCCATAATCTAAAAAAGTATGAAGATTAAAGGCTCAAGTGGACCACACCACATGAAGTAATGGAGATTGAACTCTTATCATTGAAATTCCCCCTATCGTGATATTTATTTTCCATCCAACCTGTTCATAGACCTGTACGAAGGAAAAAAAATCATCAGCTTGATCCAAAACTTCTTTGGCCTCAAGAAGTTTTCAACAGTAGGATTTAAATCCTCAATGCTTCATGTGGTGTGGTCCACTCAAGCAGCCCATATGACTTATTTTTTTAATCATAAACTAAAAGGATCTTTCAAAATAAATGGACGGTGTGGATAAAACATGTAGATCACGTTGGCTCCACATAAGCGCTGACATGACCGCCGTCTCCAGCTAGGTCCTGGTGGGGGTACGGGTAGACGCGGATTAACTACTCGTGCTACTGAAGTGACGTCAACACATCCTATAAGTCCTACCATTATGTATGTGTTGTATCCCACACAGTCCATCCATTTGAAGAGATCATTTTAGGTCATGATCCAAAGAATGAGGCAGATCCAAAATTTAAGTGGACCCCACCATAGAAAATATTGGGAACAGTGACTCCTACCAGTTGAAACCTTATTTAGGCGACAAAAGTTTTCGATTAAGCTTATATTTGTGTTTTCCCTTATTCCATGTCTGTGTTAACTTATAAACAGGTTGTGCATCAAATAAACATCATGGTGGACCCTAGGAATGTTTCAACAGGTAAGCATCACTGTCCCCACTGTTTTCTGTGGTGGGTCCACTTGAACCTTTTATCTACCTAAATTCTTTGGTTCATACATTAAAATGATCTCTTCAAATGGATGGACGGTATGAATACAACACATACATCATCATGGGGCCCACAGAACTTCAGCAGCTACTCTCGCTACCGTCAAGTTCAGTAGCTAATCCGCGTCCCGGGTACCCAATTCCCGCCCGCAATCCGCGTCGCTGTTTCGATTTTACAGTGTTGGAGACGATTCCGGAAGCCCACTGGTACTATCCCCACCCCCACCACAGCATGGCTAGAGACGGACGGTCCTATCACGTAACTGTGGGGTCTACCGTGATGTATATGATTTATGCATGCTGTCCATTCATTTTTTTCAGATCATTTTAGGGCAACAGCCCAAAAATAAGGCAGATTGAAGGCTCAAGTGGACCTCACCACAGGAAGCAATGCGGATTAAATTCCTACTGGTTGAAGACTTCTTATGGGGTACAGAAGTTTTGGATGAACAGGTTGGATGGTAAATAAACAATACGATGGTCCCTAAGAAGTTTTCAACTGTAGGATTTTAATCCCCACTGCTTCCTTCCTTTTTGGCTCTCCACCTAAAATGAAATGGATGGATGGCGTGGATAAAACATATAACGGACCCCACCCCACACATCCCCTTGCAGGACTGTCCGGCTCTAACTGGGTCGTGGTCGGGTGGTATTAAATCCAATCTCCGACGATACCGTACCCCTTCCTGCGGAGTTTTACATTCCACCACCTTCTGTTACCGGCTTATCGCAGCCCTGCTTGCGTGTGGATGCCGTAGGCCCCACTGTTATGTTTATACACAGGCCACAAGGTGTGTCAGCTCATGTTAGGCAAGGGTCCAACCATAATTTACATTTATGATTGGGTCAGATGAATGGAAACGGTGTACCATTCTGGCGATGCTTACCCCTCAAACTATTTTTATTAGTATGACCCACGTGAATCATGGATGGATATGATTTCTAGGACGCATGCTAAATGATTATATATGTGGAATCTAATGGCACTGTAAATATCCTCCCAGTTCTTTCCTTTGTTTTGCCCCACCATAATCACATATTACTTTCTTATAATTCTGTAGATTTGGAGAGAGATGCTCACCATTCTGAGCCTTAGATTTGTAATATCGGTTTAGGTCTAGAGTCAAAAAATTAGGCTGTCTTATTATTTAGGCAGGCAACACCCAAAAAAAGGTTTGGGGAAGATATGCACCCTTAGTTTTCACATGTATCTTGATAATTTATGCCATAGCAATAGGTCTTAGGCCTAAAAGTCAGGCCCATCTATGGTTAAGTGGACCATAGCCAGGGAAATGATTTGGAGGGCGGTTATTGCCTTGCACACTATTTCAAATAATAGTCTCCTGAACCAAGGATGGAGGTGATTTTAGGGACCACAATTTCCTTTTTCAGCTAGAAGTTTTTGTGCTGTGAAGCTGGGTGGGCCCATTGTGATGTTTGTGATAAATCCACCCCGTCCATCTATTTTTTTTCAGCTCATTTTAGGACATAACATAAAAAATCAGGTGGATTCAAAGCTCAAATGGGCCACACAATATGAAATAGTGGGGATTGAATGACTACCATTGAACCATTTGTAAGATTTTTGTGTTTCCAGTTCTTCCCAGCGGGAATGACCTTACAAACAGTTTGGATGGCATATAACATCAAGGTGGGCCTTAGAAAGGTTTCAACAGTAGGCTTTTCTTTTCCCTTTTGTGTGGTCTCCTTGAGCTTTGGATTCGCTTCATTTTTTAGTCTCATGTCCTAAAATGAGCTGAAAAAACATAAGGACCGGGTGGATTTATCACAAACATCACGGTGACGTATGTTCTGAATTTTATGCTATCCAAGCGATTGCTAAGAAACTGTTTGTTTAATGAGTTATTGTATATGAAGATGAATATTAAATGAGTACTCATATTCAAATTCAAGATTCCAAGGTCAAAGCATGATTGTAAGAATATGTGGTAGCAAACCTCGGTTATGAAACACAAGAGGAATTCTGTTAAGACCTCTCTCCCATCTAATTCATGTCAGATAAGAACGTGGATCTGGACTGTCAATCGGAGGACCCACCGTCGGTGGACCACGCTTAAGAGAGGGTCCATTTTAATGGACAGGTGGATTTTACCATCTTTTGAGCGGCTAAGGAGTTTAGAGGCCAGATCAATTCAAAGCTTTGTACATTATGCTAGTAAAGGTTGACCTTCAAAACCATATTCAGGTGCATCCAAGTGTGTCTATGTTCATCTAAACTCAATCATAGTTCAAAAACTCCAAACTCATACTTGACTTGAAGTCTTGAAGGTACACCAAATCAACTAACTCGACTGAATTAATCTTTATTTGACTCAACTCTTACTATACTTTTAATTATAAATAATAAATTTCTAAGGAGAGCTCTGCCATGCACACACATGCATCCACAGGTCAGCTAATACACAAGCTAGCAAATATGCCAACATGGCATACATGTGCATTATCGAATCCATCCAGTGTAAGGGTACCCTGGCATTCAAGTGCATTATCGAATCCATTCATCAGAAGGGTACCACTATACTGAGTCGGCCTAAGTTTTGTAACCCATTCACTTATTTCTAATTTCATGAGACACCTATAGGGCAAGATCTAGCAGCGCCAAATCCGACTATGCAGATGCAATCATGCGGTAGGCATGTGATCTTTGCATCATGCGCTAAATATACAAAGGCTATCTTATTAATAATTAAAACCAAGTCTTTAAGAGTCATACTACTTGAGTAATCCATAGAGAGGAACAAGAAATTATTAAGGCTAAGTAAGCATCAAGAAATGATCAATAACCAATTACTTTGATAGAAAGCATTCAATGAAAGCAAAGCGCGAATGATCGAAGACAACCATCACTTTAAAGTTGGTAATATACGACGACGTCGCCATGTAGCAGTGGTTATTGGAAAATCTATAAATAGCGAAGGAGCGTATTAAATAAGAAATCAATAAAAAAAAATCAATTAAAATCTCTCAAACACACTTATCAAACCAATCAACTTCAACACAATGTTGTTTATTCAGTCCCCTTAGAGACTTATCATTTCCACCGTTCATTAGTGTGGACACTTTAGCATCTAGGAATAGTTTTGTCTATCCTTGCCTTAGTCGTAGCCAGTAGTTGTAAATCCCTTCCATCTACACTTGTTTGGAGGATTTGAAGGAGAGCCTTAGCCTTAAGAATCGTTAACTTATGCTCAACAATAGTTTATAAGACCAGCATATATATCATTTACTCATCAATGCACTACTCGATTAACCACCCCATTTCTCTCAGTCGGGACAGTGACCCTTAACAATGGTAAGTATTAATATTTTCAATTTTAACCTCTATTAATTATTAATTTCTATTCGAATATCACTTGTTGTACTTTAAAGTCAAAAAGAGCTTATTGAAGAAAAAGCCTCATTGTTCACAAATCGCTTGATATTGTTCACAAATTGCCTAATAATGCACTTGATAGTTGGCATAATAAACAGTTAGTCTATCAAACTCAGATTTCGATTTTCACAAGTGCAATCAATGGCTCAATGCTCTAGCCTACGGATAAATTGCACCCCTTCCTAAATGGGGAGCACCCTAAAAGTCTTTTCGACTAGAATTCCAACATTTGGATTTGTCACCTAGAAAGGATCCCAAGAATTGGTAACCAGTGTTAGGGTATATGAAGCTTGATTATCAAAGATATTGTTCATCAAATCAACACTTTTGCCGGAGGATAATTTTGTAATTTTATATTGAGTTTTTTCTTTTCTTTTTATGTAAACCATAGTTTGTTTGAAGCAATATATATTATTTCAATGTATCTCGAGCTCCTTCGATTTTTAGCATGGTAGATCAATATAAATCCATGCGGAAAAGGAGTAACATAAATTTATGTGTGATGGTTTGCATGTTTTCTCTTTTGTTCTTTTCTTTTCTTTTTTTCTTTTATTTTTTTCCCAACGGCCAGGATCTCTAATTTATGAAACTTTTGGGGGCATACTACCAGGAATAGCAGGCAACAGACCAACGGCATGGATTAAAGAACCAGGGGACCCACTTTTAGAAATGAAAACCCGAGTATATCGTACAAAGCCTCCAGCTCTATCTTAAAAAAAAAGATATATGATAAGGACAGGGCCCTATTACACTGTGTACGACTACTTATCGAACGTGAATAAGGCCCTTTCCAGTGGCCTTATCATAGATATAAGCTGTCATCCACATATATCCGTCTCCCACTGTCGTACCAATCTACAGTAGCTCTCGGACCTCTTTTTCGCAAGAAGTCTCACAGGCTTTCATTTCACCGGCCCACCTGCATACACGACAAAGAAGAAAAAGTAGCTGTCCCCCAGGCCACTTTCGAAAACGCCCCCCGGCCTAACCTCCTCCTTCACGCCGGACGCGAATCTTTCACAACAGTTGCTGCAGATGATTCTAGGGCGTGGATTGGACGATCAGGCTGATGCAGAACTCAAGTGGGCCACACCATGGGGACAGATGGGATGGGGACCCAATGAAGGTTTGGACCAGGAATATTTGGTTTGGGGCCCTCGGAAGGTTTCAGTAGTGGGAAGCAGATTGCGTACTGAGTAACTTAGTACCGTTTAGCGTGCTGAGTAGTGTCTGTGGGGCATACCGTAGATGTAGATGTCCTATCCACACCGTCCATCGGTTTTTTTTTTTTCTGGATCATTTTAAGGCATGAACACAAAAATGAAGCATTCTCAAGCTCAAGTGGACCAGACCACCGGAAACAGTGGGGATAATGACATCCACCGTTGAATCCTTCCTAAGGCCCACAGCAATGTTTATTTGTCATCTAACATGTCCATAAAGTCTGGATGAATGGAAAACACAAATTGACATGGACGTAGGGAAAACACAAATATCAGTTTGATCCAAAACTTCTGCTGCCCCCTAAGAAATTTTCAATTGAAGGAGTTCAATTTACACTGTTTTCTGTGGTGTGGTCTACTTGAGTTTTCTCTATGCTTCATTTGTGAGCGCATGCCCTAAAATAAGTTGATAAAACGGACGGACAGCATGGATAAGATGCATACATCCTAATGGGCCCTACAGAGTTTCCTTAGTATGTTATAGTATAGCATACTGAGTAACTCGGTAGGTAATCTGCTTCCTCCTGTGCATCCCCATCCCCGACGTTCCTTGTGGTGTGACTTTAGTTTTGTACCAGCCTATTTTTGGCCTCACGTCTTCGAAGCGGATTGCCTGGAGCGGGTGCCACAGGAATATCCCTGTGGCATGACGTGGCCCAAGATATGTGGGGCCCACCATGATGTGTGTGTTTTATCTATCCCACCCATCGGTTTTGCCAGCTAGTTTTGGGTTTGAATAAGGTGTTACCCGGGTAACAGCTTAGTGGGTGTTACCCCTACCGTGGGGCCCACATTGATGATTTTCTGTATATCCACGCCGTCCATCCGTTTCTATACACCATTTTAGGGTAGGATACCAAAATTTATAGAGATAAATATCTGATCTGAACCACACCACATGAAACAGTGTTGATTGAGTGCCTCACCATTAAAAATTCCAAAGGGCCCATTGTAACGTTTTTTTAAGGTTTATTTTCAATCCAACCTGTTTATAATGTCAAGAAGATCTGGATAAAAGGAAATTAGAAAGATCATATTGATCCAAAGCTTTTATAGCCCCCAAAATGTTTTTAATAGTTATGCATCACTCTTTCTATTGGTATGGTCCACCAAAGATTTGGATCTTCTTATAATTTTGAGTCACATCCTAAAATAAGACTTAAAAACACATGGATGGAATGGATATATAACAAATACATCAAAGTATGCCCCACACGGTAGGGATAACACCCACTAAGCAGTTACCAGGGTAACAGCTAATTCGCTAGCCCCATTAGATCCAAAGTTCAAATGGACCACGCCACCGAAACACACAGTGGAGATCGAACTCCCACTGTTGAAAGACTTATTGGGGGCCAAAGACTTTTTTTCAATCTTATATTTGTGTTTTGCCATCATCCAGATCTGTCTATAGGATGGATGGCAAATAAAACATCACAGTGGGCCTAGGAAGTTTTCCACAGTTGCCATTCAATCCCTGGTGCTTTCTATAGTGTGGTCTACTGGAGCTTTAGATCCGCATGCTCTAAAATGAGCTTGCAAAACAGATGAACAGTGTGGAAAAAACATATACATCATGATGCCCCACAGTGGCATAATCCACTTCCTCACATCCTAACATGAGCTGGCGTGAATGGACCTAAGTGGATATCAGACACATCACTCTGGGCCCACAGAGCTTTTTGTTGCAAGGGCTCCCTGTAGCAACTGTTGCTGGAACCTCGTGTCCCTTCATGCCTAAGTATGATGGTTGTTTGGCATGATAGATTTGAGATATTTCAAACTCACAGGGGATTTCAAATCC
Source organism: Liriodendron chinense (assembly GCA_003013855.2). Taxonomy (NCBI): domain Eukaryota; kingdom Viridiplantae; phylum Streptophyta; class Magnoliopsida; order Magnoliales; family Magnoliaceae; genus Liriodendron; species Liriodendron chinense. The sequence continues at coordinate 4,607,500 of PVNU02000773.1, read as the reverse complement.
CCACTTTTGATGAGTTTCGCAAGTCATTTTTATGCTTGGATTTCTAATCCCTTTCTCTTTATTTTTTTTCTTCTTTTCTTTTGCTCATTTTTAAATGAGTAACATATATGTCATTGGCTACTAATCTATTGGGCATGTAACCGACTAATGATATCCCAAAACAGTTGAATTATCGATTACATTACCAATTACTTTAATAAAATGATCTGAACAGTCTAAACATTATCCATGTAAATCAACAATTGAAAATTGTTGGTTAGTCACTTGGTTGTGATCTTATGCTTGTGGCTCATCATTGGCTAGGAATTTTATCATTTTTCAGTTCACACTTTTCCTGTGGTGTGGTCCACTTTAGATTTTTATATGCTTCATTTTTTGGCACCATACCTAATATTATATGTTAAGATGTATGGATGGAGTGGATAAAATACTTAAATCACAATGGGCCCCACGGAGTTTACTCCGCACACTTAGCATGTGGAGTTACTCACAACCAATCCACTTCCTTACAATTATTGTGTCAAACATTACATATTTATCCTAATTAAGGATATTAAAGTTGATTTAAGTAATTAAATTCAAACTCTTGTAAATATAATACAGAATTTTAGCATGGTTATTTTTGAATTCTAAGAATTTTGAATCCAGGGTGCCAAGCACAACTGAAGGATTTGAATTAGTGTATTTCAAATCCAAGGGATTTTCAATTTGAGATTTTAAATTTGAGTATTCTAAATCCAAGGTGCCAAACAAGGCCCAACAATTGCATCGTTGCACACTGGCTCGGGTATGTGTGCAAACAGGTTGCTCAAAACTATTGGGCCGAGGATCAAGATATCAAATTAGTTATGGTTGTTGACACTTTAAGCAGATCCATGAATCCTTGCGGATGAGGATTGCCTGCTGACACCGCCGGTAGGGAAGTAGTCGCTGCTGGACAGTGCTTTGTGGGCCCACCATAATGTATGTGCTTTATTCACGGTGTTCATCCATTTTGCCAGCTCATTGCATGAGCAGCAGACCAATTCTCAGGTGGACCACACACCAAGAAACAGTGGTGATTGAACACCCACCATATTGAAAACTTCTTGGACCACAAAAGTTTTGAATTATGTTTTTTCTTTATCCAGGTTTGTGTGACCTTGTTGAGTGGCAAATAAACACTACCGTAGGCCCTAACAAGTTTTAATGGGGGGCATTCAATCACCACTGTTTTCCTGTGGTGTGGTCTACCTGAGAATTGGATCTGCCTCTCATTTCTAGCAAAATGGATGGACCCAGCATTTCTGACTTGTACTTGTGTGCTGGGGGGATTGCAAATTACATACGCGTGAGGAGCCCTGCCCATCCACACGCAGTAGATCATGATAAACACGTGTGGGATATCTGATCTTCAGGAACCCCAACGTACGACAAAAACCTACTATTGAAACATGTTGCCCTAAGTCCAATTTCTTGGCACACTGTAGCCCACGCGAGGTCTGAAATGGCTTAACTTTAGGGCCATCAGATCTGAACAGGGTACCCCACTTGATGGAACAGATGTTCCAATTTGTCACGTGTGCCTATAGATGCATGCACGTGGAATTAAGACAGTGTTTGTATTTATTTTCTCTCTAAGGGTGTCGGTGGCCCCGGGTTAGGTATGGATGGTTTGGATTAATAATTAGGCCACGATTCGAACGCTATAGTACTAGCATAAGTGTGTGAATGTCTACAGATATGTGTAGTCACTAAACCTACTTTATCATTTTTTTCTAGTAGATAGAGTAATAGGAGAGGAGAGGGAGCGGATTGTGAGATATCTCTGTTGGCCGAGGCTGTGTGGGCTGACAAATCCACTCCGTCCACATGTTTTTAAAGACAACAATAGGACAGGATTTTAAAAATCAGGCAGATCCAAACTTCATGTGCGCCATACCACACTAAACATGTGAGGATTAAACACATAGCAGTGACAGAAGTGTTTTTTATTAGGATGATATTTATTTCTACAGTTTATCTGAGTGGTAAAAATTCTATGAACGGTTTAGATGGCATATAAGCATTATGGTCAGATCCAGGAAGGTTTCAATGGTGGACGTTGCTGTTCCCACTGTTTTGCTAGTGTGGCCCAGTTGAGTTTTGGATATTACTGAATTTTAGAATCCTATACTATTGTGGCCTTTCAAACAGATGGACGGAGTGGATTTGTCACGCTTTGGATCACAGGCCTATCATACCATGGTAAGAGGGGTCGCAGGCAACTCATGGTAAGACCCATCATACCAACGGTTTGGATCACAGACCTATGAGACACTTGTACAATCTGATTTTGCGACTCGTCTGATTCGTATTGGACTCAGGTGAGTCAACTCCGTTGGGGTCGTGAATGGGTCGTAACTCATAGGTACTGGTATGCTGAGTTCTAAAGCGGAAGAGAAGCAATGGCCAGGATTCTCTAGAGAGGCGCAGATGAGCCCAGATGCAGGGCTACCAAAGGCTAGGATTGTGTCTTACTATAGGCCCATAGTTTGGCCAAGGAAAAATGGGTTGGGCTTGTTCTTACACAGATGGGCCTGCATCGAGCCCATGGACAACCTCAAATTTCCATTTCCGCCCAGGCTAATTTCCGGTGCCTGGTGAGATCTAAGATCAGGACCAACCATCCAGTTGGTGCAACCATGGATGGTCTTGATCCAATATTGCACCAATTAGATCATTATAATTGAGATCATTTCTCTACATAGACAAGTGGAAGAGATAAGAAAAAAATTGTCTACCTTTAATATGTAAGACTCATGTGACCAGACAGTTAAATGTCTATTGCTTATCTACATTAGGGGCCACCAGATGTGTATCTCACAATTTAAATCACCTTTCTCCTTTGTTAAGAGGCAGGTGCTGTGTATGGTTGTTTGGTCAGGGTAGCAATGGACGAGGCAGCCACCCGGTCCATTGCAACCCCGGAACCAGGGACCCAGAATTCACCAACCCGGTTTGAGTCGGGTAACCTTCGGGCCAGCGAGTGATAGCCGACGTTGCCCGACCGGGTCATGTTGATGTCCGGCAAAATTGTCTTGAACCCGAATCCGGTTAGTTAGTACAAGTCGGGATGTCAAGACCAGTCTACTTATTTACCGAAAATTTACCCGAGGTAGAAAGACCCCACCTTGTTCATCCGGGTCCGGTTGCCAAATAAAATGTAATAACACGGGTTCATAATGACCTGGCTGACCACGGGTAGAACTCGGACTGGACAATGGGCTTCTCGACAGGACCCTGACCCTGAGGGGCCTGAACCTAGAAATGCGTACCCAACAGAACCTTTACAAGTGCCGGTCGGGATGGTCCAGGTAAGTAATGATATAACCGGAGGGTAAAAATCGTGGAACGATATTAATCCCGACAGTTGTACGACCCGAGCTCGGTCCGACTCCAGACAGGTTCTACCCCGGAATCTGTTTTTCCTTAGCCTAAGCCAGCCAGGGCCCGTGACAATCCAAAAAAAGCGGGCACATGCCCTGCCCATAATATTATTACAAACAGTCCAAGCTTGAGCCCATCCACCTACTTTTGTGCCGGATCTAGGTTGTTCATCTAGTGTGCCCACTGTTGTCACCCAAAATTGGACAACAGGTAAAGGTCGGCTGATCCCGGTCCTTATAATCCTTGCTGCCCTTGTCTTCTGTCAATGGAGCAAGCTGATAGCGTTCCTAAGGTCACCGACCCTGCAAGAGACAAACCGAATAGAAAGAGGGGAGGTGCCAGTGTTCGGTTGGGGACTCTCCGATGCCTAAATTAGGTGATGACAGGGTAAAAAGGATGTGGGTTCTATCGAGAAGAGGTTGCACACCTGGTTCTGTAGATGGGAGTCTCTTTTTTAAGGTTGCAATAGGCATTTAAGTGCCAGAGTTAATATAGGAATATGTTATTGGAGAGTCATTGCAGAGGGGCAGTCTCGCCCATATCTGTCAACATGATCTACAGGCTGAGATAATGTCGTTATGGCCGTATTCAGCAGTCTCGTTCCGGACTAGTCGCATTACTGCCCTAGCGGTGGTTGTCCAAGCCGAACTGTTGGCGAGGCCAATCTCTACTCATGTAAAGTCGCCCTTATTAACGCTCTTCAGCCTGATGGGTGGGGCATATATCAATGTCTGCTTGGGTCCTCGACTTGGTGAGGACCTGAGCACGTGGCTTCATTGGCCCCAGTTGTCCCGATAGTCTCTCGATCCTCGGCCTTTCATTCCTCCGGTCAGAGATATTGTCAAGGGCTTTTACCTGGGCCCTTGGGCCGGTGGGCTTTATGTCTTGTGCAGGTCAATTTGGATTTCCCCACAACACCCACCAGTCATGATAAATGACACGACTGTCCCTGAAACTCTAAGGGGGCTGACTGGCTCCAAAGCTCCTAGACCAAGCCAGATATCATCTAGGACCAATTCATAATGTTTAGACCTAAGCCAAAAATGCCTTAGACCTAGTCCAACCAGAAATAGTCCAGGCTCAATGCTCCATGGGGACAGTCGGGCCCATCAGCAGTACAGTTTGCATGTGGGAATGTTCAGGCTAGGGCTGCTGGGCTGGATTTGGCCTTAGACCGACGCCATTCCCCTAGGCCCTAAGCCCTGGCCCTGGCTTTACACGGGTGGACTGGGCCATGGTTAGACAGGCGAAGTAGTACTTCATCCGCGTCCATCATTAACCATCTAAAGTAGATCCCACTGATTGAATTGTCCTGATCCACAGCTCTTAACTAGGGTTAGCAATGGGGCAAGCATCCCCTCCTGGCGGTCCTGATCCACTGTTTCCCTTCCACTAGACGGCGGAAGGGAGCTCTTAGCTAGACGTATCAATGAGCCTAGCAGCGACAGAGGGCCTTGTAGGGCTGAGTGCGGATCATCTGTGTTGAAAACCAAGTTCTTATGTCGTGGCTTCTCATTGTTACAGGTTATTGTCGATCCTTGGGTCTCCTTTCATGTCTCAGTGGTAGACTCAGAGGAGTTTCAACGCTAGACTAGGGATCGACTGCCCATGTGGTGTAAGTGTAGAGCCGAGCCAAGCTATTTTTTTTACCTCCAAATAATTTCAAGTCGAGCTGAAGCTGATCCAAGCTTGACTCGATTCGACTCGACTCAGCCTAGGTTTAAATACCTTATATTGTGGGGGAATCCGAGCTGGTCCACACAGCACAGAGAGCCCATAGGCCTAGAGCCCAAGTGAAAGTCCTCTAGCACACCTCTGAGCAAAGATGTAAGAAGCCAAGGACACGGATCGACGAGCTCCCCCGAATTGGGAGACAACAAAAGTCAAAGTCAATGTTGAAGGCTGAGTGCTCGGTCCCCTTCCAGGCCAAGGACTCAGCAGGCATCTACGAGGCCTCAGCCTATCAGGCCAAGGATTATTGGACTAATGTTCTGAGCTAAACAGATAGTGGTCGGGATTGACCTCATCCCCTAAGATCGATAGTCTGGGCTAGAAAGCCAGAAGGAGAGGAGCTCTTGCACTGAGCTTTGCGTCCCGAGCTCATCTCAACAACCTCCTCCCGAGAGGCAATGCGATAAGTTCAGGGCAGGTCAGCCGAACGCGGACTAGATAAGGACAGCGGCTCTATCCCAGCCATAGATCACTCTTAACAGTTACAGGACAAGACTCCCGCTACTTGATGACTCTCCAATAATGTGTCCTTGGATTGACTCTGACACTTAATGATCATCCAAACCCTATAAATAGGGATCCCCTCTACAGAATCAGGTATGACTTCCTCCTCTAGACACCCTACACTCGTTCCCTACCAGCTTGACTTAAGCATCGAAGAGTCCACAACCGGCTATCCGCACCTCCCATGTGCCCATTTCTATTAATTATTTGCAGGTCCGACGACCCTAGAGGTGTCACAAGGCTTGCTTTGTTTTGAGAAGATGAGGGTAAAAAAAACCATAAGACCGGGCTCAGCCGACGTTATCTGTTAGCCAATTTCAGGCAACAATACCTTATATATATAATATTGACCGAATTTGAGTGTCCTGGTCCCTACCCTTCAAAAAATTAAAAAAATTGCCTGGGCCCTCTTTTTTTTTTTCACCCTAGTTGACCCGAACTTGGCTCGAAAGCTCGAACTTAACTCGAGTTGGCTCGAACTGTTGACCAAACCAAGCCGATCTCGCTATTCAGGCTCGATGACCAAGTTGACTCGAACTCAAGCTAGGGTAGGCTGCTAGCCAAATTGAGCTGAGTCGAGCTCTACTCAATTCAGCTCGTGTACAACTCTAGTGTGGGGGTGGGGTTGTAAAAAAAAAAACCAGCATTGCCCATTCCAGCTCACCAAACACACTGATTTCTCCCCCAAATAGATTTCCGACTACACAATGCAACTTTTAACATACGGAACTTTTATGAGCCCACCATAATCTATGCGTTAGATCCACACCATCTATCAATTTTTCTAAACATGAGTCAAAAAAATGAGGCACGTTCAAAGCTCAAGTGTACCACTCCATAGAAAGTAGCAGGAATTGAACGAACTACCAGTTGAAACATTCCTAGGGCCAACCATGAGATTTATTTGCCATCAACTTGTTCACAAGGTCACACAGACATGGATGAAGGGAAAAAACAAATATCAGCTTGATCAAAGCCTTCTATGTCCCTAGGAAGTTTTCAATGGTAAGCGTCAATTCCTACTATTTACTGTGGTGTGGTGTACTTTAGCTTTGAATCCACCTTTATTTTGGGCCATTAACCTAAAATGATCTAAAATACGGATGGATGGCGTGGATCTAAGAAATACATCGGCCATGTCAAGAAATTCCATTACTTGCCAAGAGAGAAGAAATTATGTATGTGTCAGATCCACACTATCCACATCGTTTTAGGCCATGAGACCAAAAAAGAGGCATATCTAATGCTCAAGTGGGCCACACTACAGTAAATAGTGAGAATTAGATGCCTACCATTGAAAACTTTCTGAGTCCACAAAAGGCTTTGATCAAGCTGATATGTGAAAATCAGTGTGTTTTGTTAGTTGGTTCATTGGCGATGACAAATACCAATGGGAAGATACGGCCCAAGAATTTCCCAGTGCCTTTAGCACAAGCGATCCGCACTTAGGACCAAGCCTCAAGCTCTCATACATATCCCAATGGGCCAGGCCTGGCTTGAAATTCTGGCCTGGTGCTTCGAGTGTTTGGGCCCAAAGAGTTGATAAATGGCCTAGATCAAATAGCCTAATTGGAATCTTGGCCCTAAAGTAATTTATGCTTGTTTTATATGAAGGGCCAAAATCAAGTTGATCTGCTAATCAGGTAAGCAATCTTAGTAATCAATTACTCCAAAAGCACATGTTGTAGAGAATGGCACTCCTATTCATCAAGCACCTGTCTTGCATATTCTTCAGTATATTCGTAGCATTCTTGATAATGTGCTCTTTTTCTCTGCGACTGCCTTTCTTGAGCTACAGGCATATTCGGATTCAGACTTTGCTGGAACTATTTTTGATCGGAAGTCCACTATAGGCTTTTGCATTTTTTGAGGAGATTCTCTTCTCTCTTAGAAAAGTAAAAAAGCAACAACACGTTTCTCAATCTACTACCGAAGTAGAATATTGTGCAATGGCCCAAACTACCGCTAAGATTGTCTGGCTACGGTGGTTACTTGTTCGCTTAGGTGTCCGTTTATTTACACCTACGTCATTATGCTATGATAACAAGAGTGACATCCATATTGCTCGCAATCCCAAGTTTCATAAACGCACCAAGTATATTGAGGCGGATTGCCATATTATTCGTCAAGAGTACTTGGACAAATTAATTTCTTTTCCTTATATCGCCTCATCCGAACAACTTGTTGACTTTTTTATAAAGTCACATGATGTTTCTCGTTTCATATATCCTATTTTCAAACTCTTGATAGTTTCGCTAAAACCACCTTGAGTTTGAGGGGGCGTGTGAGCGTTGTTCATATAACTAGCTCTGTAGAATCTACATATATTTAGACTAGAACAAACAAATGGAGGAAACATGCCTCCTAAGGGTTTTAAACTCGAAACCTCAGGCTTTGATACCATCTTAGTAACTAGTTATTCCAAAAGCATATGTTGTTAAAGAATGGCCTAAAAATGTATATCAACAAGCCACACCACTAAAGTCAATGAACAATCAAAGTCAAAGGTACGAATCATTTAACCGTTGTGGCTCACCAAGTGGGGGATTATATACCCCTTATTTCTTTGTTCGGCATCTACTCCCCACCAAACACTCAAACAAGAGACGGTCGGTCTGTTTTTCCCAGGATAACGCATCCCCACATATTGTTACGCTGAGACGGTGCATGGTTGAAAAGTGGCCGTTGAGTCAGGGTCGATCCACATAATGAATGCCATCACTATAGCTCAATGAGAATAATTCTCACATTTGAATATTCTAACCTTTGATCATTTAAGTCTCAGTGGCTCATTAATCAAAATTTTAGAAGAGCGGATTAGGTGAGACCCCGTCCTGACCCAAGACTTTGTGGCCCCTGCCGGAGGGTCACCATGGGGCCCACCTTGATGTATGTATTATGTATCCACACCGTCCATCCATTTTTCCAAAACATTTTAGGGCATTCTCTCAAAAATGAAGCAGATCCAATCATCAGGTGGACCATAGCCATAAGAAACAGTGGTGATTAACTGTCCTACCATTAAAAACTTCTTAGGGCACACCTTAATGTTTCCATAGTGTTTATTTACCATCCAATCTGTTGATAAGGTCATATAATCCTGGATGAAGGTAAAAGCAAATATCAGTTTGATCCAAAACTTTTGTGGCCCATTAATGGTCAATCACCACTATTTCTTATGTATGGTCCAGTTGATAATTAGATCTGCTTCAATTTTGTGATAATACCCTAAAATGATATGGAAAAACGGATGGACGGCGTGGATACATAATACATACATCAAGGTGGACCCACGGTACGGGCCGCACCGGGTGAGGCCGGGGTTTTACCTAATCCGCTCTCAAATTTTAGAATCTTAAATATTTTAACTGCTTCAGCCGTATATGTTAGATCACCGGTTTGGATCAACAAACATGACACGAGATCCAACAGCTATAGTCTGAACCACCACAGAAATACTGTTTTCTTCAAACGAAGCTCAAGTGATTAACGTACACAAACTTTAAAAAATGTTAATAATAATAATAAAAGAAAAAATAAAAATAAAAATAAAAAGAAACACTGCCCAGATTTTTAAAACGGCAGCATTTTTTTTCTTTTTCGTGAATTAACCGTGAAATTATCATAGGCCTGGCAAAATTCTACACAACCTATTAACCCACGTGAAACCCGCACGAAAATATTATTGTTCGAGTCCAACCTTATCATGTCAAGTCACTAATGGGTTTATCCGTGAAGACTTGTTAACATAACAGGTTGGGTTAGTATTTCACCCATGAACCTGTTTAAACCGTTGACATAATAGTCTAGATCACCAAACCATGACTCACCTATGAACCTGATACTCCATTATATGCATTATTGCAATGTATAGGTGATTTCTCCTCGTTGTATGAGTAAATCCTATTATTTCGAGTGATACAATGGGCCCACAAGGTGGACCACTGATATATGTTTGTTAGACTGTCATTTGTCCTCATCAATGGTGTGGCCATGTGATGAGTAGATTAGCCTAATGGGTCAAATGAGTTAAATTAACAAATGGGTTTAGGCTTCTGGATTTTGACCATGGCCAGGTTTGGGTGAGCAAATTTTTGATACGATATGACTCGAGCATGGTTCAACATGACCCGTTGCCCAGGCCTAAATTATCACAATTTTAACAGAATTTTTTTATTTTTTAGATAATTCAGTTTATACTTTTATTTAAAATTATAATAAATAATTTATTTTCAGCGAGATTTTACAATTAATTTCGTTTAAAAAACGTTAAATCTGAAAATCTCCGGAGAAATTTCCGAGAACGAGATTTGTCACTATTCCCAGTAGCAGCAGAGAGAAAACCAACCAACCGCTCTCCCGCTTTTCGATATTTCCAAAGCTTCCGTTCGAAACTGGTAATAAATAAGAAGAAGCAGCCTCGATTTCATCGATTCCTATTTAAGCTTCTTCGACAAAACCCACTGATAAAAGAGAGAGAGAGAGAGAGAGAGAGAGAGAATTTCTCTATTTCAAGCAGATAGCTTCAACGAAACCCAAGAAAAGAACCGCTGATCGCAGCGATTTTCTCTTACAGAGGTGAGTTTCTTCCCAAACATAGATAGATCAAGCAAGAGATTCCGCAAAAATCAGAAGAAGAAAGCGTCGTTTTTATTTCTGAGAATTTCTCACGAATTTTCAGTAAAATGCTGCTGATTTAAGTTTTTCCTCTGCATATATCTATTAGATTTGTTTTATTTCTAGGGTTTTGTCTTTCCCTTTGCATTCCAGAGAAACTTCGTTGTTTGAATGCTTCTGATTTATCTGAATTTTTTAGTTCTAAGATTTCTACGGTAAAATGCTGCTGATCTATGTGATATCTGCTTCTTTCTATGCATTTCAGTCTCAAAGTTTTCGAATTTTCTGGTTTATACTAGATTTTTTCTCTGCTGCATTGTGACTTACTAGAGATCTTATTTTAAAATTCTGACGATTTTAGGTTTCTTTGCTGATTTACGCCCATTTTCTCTGTCTTTTGTGGAATTTTCTTCTTTAGTGCTTCATAGAAATTGTAAGGATTTTTATTGTCAAATGCTTGCAGGTTTGCATGCATTTCAGTTCTTAGATTTTTTTTTTTTTTGTGGAGTGACTCGAGTGTTTACTGTGAAATGCTGCTTATTTATTATTTTTATTTTGTGTTGGGAAGGTCTCTAGTCCAACCGATTGGAGCACAAGTTACCATCTGCCCAATGAATAACTTTCAATCTGTCATGTGTGTTCCACATCCAACCTGTCCAATAAATTGTCCCCATCATGAGGATCACCTTATGCAAAAATCAGCCACATCCACTCATCAGATGGACCACACTTCGTTTTGACATTTATTGTTTTCTATCGTGTTGCCACTCAATGAGTTGATGGCATTGATTTTTGAATAATATGATTCTCATGGTGGGGCCAACCTATCAGTATGGTTAGATGTCACAGGTACATGATTGATTGCTAGTTATCCATTGGGTAGACGGTGTCTTATCGTCCAACTGGTTGGATTTGAGACCACCTCTTTGCATTATGGTCTTAGATTTTCAACATTACTGAAATTTTATTACGGTAGATGAATTGCTAGGTCTGCAATTGTAAAATGCTGGTGTTTTTGGGTTCCTCTGCAAAACTATGTGCATTTGAATTCTCATGGTTCCTAGATTTTTCAACTCTTCATAGAGATGTGGGGAAATTTGCTATAAAATGCCTCCTCAGATTTGCATATTTATGTGCATGTTTTGGTCTTGGATTCAATGAATTCGTGGTCATGAGTATTTACATTGGGAATGTTGGCTGGTTGCTAGGCTTTCATTGCAAATATGCCGGCAATGATTCAAGTATTTTTCATAGCAAACATACGTGTACTTGGCTTCTTTTTTTTCCTTCTTAGAATTTTCGATGCTCGAGAGAGATTTCTAGGGTTTTGTTGTAAAATTCTTAGCTAGCCATATCTCCATTTCCTTATTTCTGTAAGATGCCAGTAGCCAATTAATTTTGTAAAATATAGATACTAGAAAATTTTGGAGAAATATAGGATTTTTTCTCTGTAGTTAGTGTTGATTTTTGCGTATCCTTTTGCAGATTGCTGCCTGTATAAATTTGAATTTAATTTATTGAAGAATGGCAGCGATGGCGTCTTCAGGGCTGCAAATAGCGATGAGGCCCTGTGTTTCTTCTCGTCCTCAGGGTTCTAAGACAAGCACTGCAATTATAGGGGCCAATTTGAAAGGAGCTCCACAGACTAAGCTTACAAGCTCTTCTCATATATCCCACATGCAACCATTTATCCAGAGCATCACATGCACCCCTGCAAGATTCAATAAGGTAGTCACAAAGGCAATGTCTGGAGTCAGTGAGAAAGTGGCTGCTGCGGGATTGCCCATCGATCTCCGAGGTTAGAATTCTGCATTCCATGCATCCTTTCCTTTTGCACCTGTTTTTTTTTTTTCTTTTCTTTCCTTTTCCTTTCATTACACCATGTCTTTTTTTCTTGATGCTGTTGGATTCAGTTATTGCATATGGCATGTGTTGATAGTGATACTTCTTTTCATATTGGCAGTTGGTGTAATAAGGGCCTGTTTTCACCAATTACCACTGTAATGTAAAGGAAATGGGCTATGATTACAAATTACTTTACCCTGTCTCCTGACAACAGCTGCATTTGACCGCCGATTCCTGTGTTTGGTTTATCAACGGTAAAATCGTAATGATAGCATTTTTGCATTAATTCAATATCAAATCATCCACCCAAATAGACTGATATTGCTGTTTGGATTGAAGACTTTCGTGGTAATACCATGAAAAAAGTACAATGATTACAAATCCCTTTACCTATCTCCTAAATACATTTGGATTTGACCAACGATTCCGTTGTTTGGTTTGGCAGTGGTAAAATCATAATATGATGATACAATTCCTTTACATTACAAAGGTAATTGGCGAAACAAACAGGCCCTAAGTAAAATTATGAAAGTATTATTGACAAACAGTATACTGTATTGGTATTTGAGTGTTTGCTGAATATAGCTGACTTGTAATCCATGAACAAAATACTTCATATGGATATACAAAAGGTAAGGAAGGTTGTCTTCATCTTGGCTATAATAACAATGGCTATTACCACCAGTAGAAGTACGTAATCCTCTGCCTTAGTTTGTAGACTTGTAGTGCTACACCTCATCAATATATATATATATATATATATATATATATATATATATATATATATATATATATATATATATATATATCTGTGTGTGTGTGTGTGTGTGTGTGTGTGTGTTTGTGTGTGTGTGTGTGTGTGTGTGTGTGACAAGCATTTCCTGAGAAACCATTTTCAGGAAGGGATAGTGTCAGTGTTGGTTTTCTTTTTCATGTTTATGTTAGCTTTCTTCTACTCAATAGTTTCTAATGAGCTGCAGATGTTGCACTCTTCTTGTTAGAGTAAAGCTTGTGATTCTTCAACTTATTTTAGATGTTTTGTTCATATGATTCCTTGTTTTCTCCCCTCAATAACGTTTTAATAAGCAGAAGATATAATCATTGTAGTTATCATATTTCTCCTCTAATTTTATGTGTGTGATAAACTGTGGAAACTCTAGCATAATCTTGTCGCTAGAAAAAATGAAAAGAATGGTCACACTCTTAACTCAATTGACCTGTCATCGACTCTTTTGATGCCAAATAAGAAGTTATTCATACTTTCCATTCGATCATGTCCTATTTCCCCATCTCCATTCAATTTGTGTTGGTCTCTTCAGATCCATAATGGTAACAGTGGCTGTAACAACCACTGCCATTACCATTACGATATGGGCCGTAACGGCCGTTACAGCCTTTTTTTCTTCTTTGAAAAATAATTCGGTTTTGGACTGTTACGGTGCTGTTACAGGCCGTTATGGGCCCTTTTCTGTAATGTGTAACAATAACCACTGTTACTGTTACATAACGGCTGTTATGTGACCGTTTTGGCATACCATGCTTCAGATGCATAAAGGTCGGAGGACCTGGAGGCCTTGTGTTTTGTTCGTTCACATCACTCGCTGTACATAGTCACGTGGTATACTAACTAGTAGTTAACAATGTGAGGGAATTTTATTCTCAGGTAAAAGAGCATTTATTGCTGGAATAGCTGATGACAATGGGTATGGGTGGGCGATAGCAAAATCTCTTGCTGCTGCGGGAGCTGAAATCCTTGTTGGCACATGGGTGCCTGTATGTAAATTTACCCTTCAAAAGCATTCATTTATGATTTCTAATGTTGAGATCCTTCTAAAAAAGTTTTCCTTATGCAGGCGCTGAACATTTTTGAGACCAGCTTAAGACGTGGGAAGTTTGATGAATCACGCGTGTAAGATCTCTATTCTGTAGTTTTTGATAGCCGATAGAATCATTGGTAGCTGTTATCCTTCAAAAAAAAAAAAAAAGAATAGAATCATTGATACATATATAAAAAGGGTGGGCTTCAATGACCAGTAACACTGAAAAAGAAAATTTATGTTCTGGATATTGCAGCTTGCCAGATGGTTCTCTTATGGAGATCACCAAAGTATATGCTCTGGATGCTGTGTTTGACAGTCCTGATGATGTTCCTGAAGATGTAATATGAAAATCTTTTAGACTTTTAGTTCTTAACATGATCTCTTTCTTGTCCTCTATTAGCTACAGCCTTTTGATTATAAATGATTAGTGAGGAAATCAAGTCCTGAGTTACTTTTTGGTATGTTTCTTTGTGCAGATCAAAACAAACAAACGATATGCAGGAGCTTCAAATTGGACCGTTCAGGTGAAGTACGACATCCTTATTATTTTATTCTATTTAGGCTTTGAGTGTGCAACTCATATGGAATAGTTTAGAATATCTCAACATGCCAACATGTCCATCCAGTTGCATGATGATGTTGAAAACTAGTGTTCTCATAAAATTTTGTTCATGGTAAATATAAATGCAAAAAACATGTAACCATGTAATCAGGAAAATGAGTTAACAAAGGATTTTTTATAGGATAGTTATAAGACCAGCCATGCTGATGCAAGACGACTAACCACTTGTTCTAAAAGCTCGAACCGATAGAGCGTGGCAAATCAATCCCTTTATCTCATAGCCCAGGCTCCTGCTTCACACAGGCCAGCCCTCAGCTGAACCCTCCTTCGTGTGCCCCACTTCTCATGGGTTCACATCACACTAGCCACCTGCTTCACACTGGGTGGGGCCTGCCTCACACGAGCCACCCTCCTCGAGTGTGTCCCCGCTTCACACAGGTTACCCCACTTAAGCCCGGTGTGAAAATGCCCCTCCATTACATGCTTTATGGTACAGAATGTTGGGCAGTCAGGGGATGACATGTTCATAGGATGAGCGTAGTAGAAATGCAGATCTTGAGATGACTGAGTGGTAAGACAAGGAATGATAGAATTAGGCATCAAGTCATTCGAGGGAACTTCATAGTAACACCGATAGGTAATGAGATGAGGGAAAATAGACAGATGGTTTCATGTGCAACGGAAACCAGGAACTGCAACAATTGGGAGAAAGTTCAAGTAAAAGACTTGGGGACCTATGGTTTAACTGAGGATATGGTCCCTGATAGGTTGGAATGCGTAACAGGATTTGTGTAGGTGGCCCCAATTAGTCAGGATAAGGCTTAGATGATGATGATATAATCAGAAAAACATCAAAACTACAGTTATAATACCGAAAACAATGATAATGGTTGAAGTATTATCCAAGGTTCTATGTCAAATTGCAGCTACATGTCCATTGCAGTTGCTTAACTACCAGAAAATGAATGAAATCAAACTGTGAGTTATTCTCATGGGTAACTTAAGTTGCACTTGTTTAACAAATCATTATATTCTACTCAGCTATGTTTTAAGTGCGATTATGCGTGTTAAATCCTCAAAATTTCTTAACTGATTTAGTACTCAGTCTTCCTTGTCAATGACCTCTACCACAATGCTGTCTTTCATTCAAATACAGTTTTGACATCTTCACAGGAAGTAGCTGAATTAGTTAAACATGACTTTGGGAGCATTGACATCCTTGTGCACTCTCTCGCCAATGGCCCAGAGGTACCATAGTAACCATATTATTCACTCCTCTTCTCGTGTTTGTGTTTGCTGTTTTTGTCTAACCTGTAATTTCCTTTATAGGTCAGTAAACCTCTATTAGAGACATCCCGAAATGGATATCTTGCAGCGATTTCAGCATCAAGTTATTCCTATGTGTCATTGCTCAAGCATTTCGTTCCAATAATGAATCCAGGCAAGCTTCTCAGAAAAAGAAAAGGATAAAAGAGTTTTCTACTTGATTTTGTCCTATTCATAATCTTCCTCTAACATTTTGGCACATGTGACAAGTGGGCCGCCTGATTTTTTGGCTAGGGTCATCTGCACTGTGGGACCTGCCTGATAAATGGCTGAGATTGGCACCATGTGCCTTGTTGGAATTTGTGGCTTGGTGTAGATGGGCTGCCTAGCCAACATCTATATTTGTATGTATACGTGCAGTCAACTTACCATCTGAACCTGCGGTCCATTTAATGTTTCAGGTGGTGCATCGATTTCTCTCACATACATTGCTTCTGAAAGGATCATTCCTGGGTAACTTGATTTACACCCCCTGTGATTTTAGCAGGCCCATGTAACCCAGAACTATCAAAGAGAGGATTCTTATTGTTGTGTTGTTCTTTATATATTAATGCATATAGATATGGTGGGGGCATGAGTTCAGCTAAAGCTGCTCTAGAGAGTGATACCAAGGTGAGATTTTTGTAGCTGGCCAGTCTGCTGCCTTCAACGCAGAATCTATATTTTCCTTAAGCGAATGGTGCTGTATTTATAACATTTTCTGATCTGGCAGGTGCTTGCATTTGAAGCAGGAAGACGCCACAAGATTCGAGTTAATACAATATCTGCCGGTGTGACTCTTATCTTCATACTTCTATTTTCTGAGACATGGTGCTTGCTAAAGTATCTCCCTGAGTGACACTTTTCACATTGATGAAAATTCTCAGGTCCATTGAGAAGCCGTGCGGCAAAGGCCATTGGATTCATCGACATGATGATTGACTACTCATCAGCCAACGCACCGTTGCAGAAAGAACTGCTAGCAGGTTGATCTCTCAAGTTCCCATTGCTTGCATCATAAGTTGTAAATATGGGCCCATGTGTCATGGATTTTCAGCTGACTGTTTTGACGAATTTGCATATAAAACAGTACTGACCATTTATCGGAACATTTCAGTATGTCATTTCCAATTCAACAACAACAACCAAAAAAAAAAAAAAAAACCCTATCTAATTCTCTTTTTATCTTCCATAAAACCTAACCTTTTCCTATCTTGACGATCTGATTGACGATCTGACCTCCGATAATGAAAAACCGCAGTTTTCTCACCTCACCATCAACCGTACTTTTCTCATCTCCAAACCCAAACACGCTTTTCTTCCCCAAAAATGGATATCTGCATTGGCAACATGATGCTCTGCCTACTCAGCTCTTTTACTTTCTCAAACTCTTCTCATATCTACTCTCTTTCATTGACAGGATTGGAAGTTTGGTTCCCCCTGGTGCAAGTTTCCACATCTTTTTCATGCATTTCTTTTAATCTTAGGGCCTGTTTGGATCCTTGTATTGGGGCAATCATGGATTGGCCAATAAAGGCATTTGCTCATGATCCCTTGTTTGAAGCCTCCAGCGATTGACCGATCAATCAACATACCACTCCCCAATCCTCAAAAATCTCCTTGGAAAAATGAGATTGCAGGTCCTAAGATTGACCAATCACCTCCACCCTTTCCTGCACGTTTGGATCCTTGTATTGGTTGATCCTGGATTGGCCAAATCCAAGAGTCAACAATCCAGGATTGACCACTCCCATGATTCCCAACTTCCAGGAAGTCCCACCACCAAATCGGCCCCTGGTATCCAACCCATGACTCTCTTTTTTTTATAATTATTTAGGGTCCCTTGAGATTCTCCTTATTTATGTCAGGGACAATGCAAATGACCATTAGAATTTTGGCTTTGCTGTATTAAACTGGGTTTGTAATTTAGGCGCTGTTGTTCTCTCTGTATTTTATTTTTTTCCCTTTCCATCCATAAAATTCAAAGTTGTCCATTAAAATGACTCCTCTTTTTTTTTCTTCCAAACGATGTTATGCAAGTCCCATTTTATATTTTCCAGAGTGGGTAATTCATTCTAACAAGTTGACAATGGAACAGATGAAGTTGGCAATGCCGCCGCATTCCTGGTGTCACCATTGGCTTCAGCAGTGACAGGCACAGTTTTATACGTGGACAACGGGTTGCATGCAATGGGAGTGGGAGTTGACAGTCCGATATTCAAAGATCTTGACATCCCAAAGGAAGATCTGAAGAGCTAGGTATGATTTTAAAAAAATAAAATAAAATACACAAACTAGGTGGGCATTTCATTTGGATTTTTGTTTTGGCGGGAAGATAGCTTCTCTTTCCGGCTGTTTATAGAGGATTAGAACTCCTGTCTGTCACATAAGATACAGACTGGATAGGAAAGATGGAACTTGTGCAGCGCAATCTAATAGTGGACACAATTTCAGCAATAAAATTACACAGATTGATAATGGTCTTGTGTTGAGACCATGATGCTATTATAGCCTCATCCATATGCATGTTGAGTCTCCAACTGCAATTGCTTTTGGTGTACCATATCGGTCACCGCCGTTATGGGGTCATATCACCCCTGCATCAGGCTGTTTTGGGCTGATACATCTTTATCATCCATGGGTGGCAATCTATGTACTGGTTTTGAATGATACATCAATCCATGATCGGGCAGTTGGTCAGATCTAATATGAATCGTACATGGCTGATAGTTGGAGTCGGAGGCTCTCCTAGGGTTCTCTCTCATCTGGGATCCCTCAAGTTGGCCTAGGCGAAGTTCCTAGATGGGCCACAACCTAAATGTTCTGCTGCTTGACAATAAGCTGTCTATTCTTGCAACACGCCAGAGTTGGAGACCTGAATACGCTGCCATTCATGTGCCATGCCAGAAAACCAGGCTTGTCTAGTCATTGTTTGGGTTGAATGTGGAACTGTTGGTTGATTCTTTCAACGGTCCAGATTGAATGTGAACTGTTGTTCATTCTGGCAGCCATCCCTTTTTCAGTGCCATTTGGCAGATGATAAGAACAATACGGCTCATGAAATTGGTAGAATGCGTTTATCAATCCGGACCATAGATAATAAAAAACTCGGCAAGTCGACTCGTTGTCTAGTTGGGTCAAGTCGAACAAGTCACATAAGTATTTAGTCTTTGGCGAAATTTTAGAACTTCCTAAAATTGGTGAATTAATAAGATAATCAAAGCAAAACATAAATTAGCATTATGGTGTGTTGGTAGCACATTTTTCATTTTTAATTTAAAATCCAGTTGACTGGGCGAGTGACTCAATCGGTTGCAGAGTTGTAAACTCGGCTGACTTAGAGGGTCTTATTGAATCTTAAAATCTCGTTGAGTCAAGTTAGCTCAACCGAGTTTCAGAGCTATGATCCGGACCCACCAATTGATGAGCGACCTACTGCTAGTGAAATGTTTTAAAAAAAAAAAAAAAAAGGAAAGAAGAAGGAAGTACCGAGCTTGGCCATTTCATCTGTGAACTTGTTCTATACTGTCGCTCTGAACTATCCTTGAACGTCAAAAGGTGGCAACAAACTTCTGGGCGATATCATCCAAGAGGTGGCCCACTAGCCAGACCTGTATATGTTATCAAAGTGCACCAATCCAGTGTTTGCTGGTAATGAAACACCAAATCCAAGACCTTGATAGCTCATTGGGAACACAAACTTGTTGGAGATATTTGAACCTTATACCAGGTTGTATAAACTTTCCGCCCAATGAGATTTGAATGCTCTGGAAAGATGTTCATCTTTCTATACAGAAGTTTGCATCTGAAAAATGCCCTCTACATATCTGCTGGGTACCCAAATAAGGTGTAGCACAGCGTGCGCTGTTGGAATGTTAAGTCCCTTGATATGCATTGATACACCATCCTCTAAGGGCTTGAGCTTTTAGAACACGTGGTGATTTGACATAGTATCAAAGCTGAAGGTCCTGTGTTTGAATCTTGAGAGTAGCAAATATGCCTCTGTTGTCTGTTGATATATTCTCCCAATATCTTGTTCAATATCCACAGAGATCTAGGCCATGCTAGATCTAACCAGCCAACTATTTGGCCTACACCCAAGCCAGGCATTCCTAGCACGGCAGGCTAGAGAGCCCATGGCCAAAAGTAGTAGAGCCCAGCCCAACAAGGCCCAGTCAAAAAATGAATCGGATTTCATAAAACCCTTGCTGAATTTTCCTAATCCATGCCTTGATCATGTGGGCTACATGCAAGATGCATGTTTGCCTAGTCAATGATTTGTATTAAATAATATGAAAAAGAGAACGTGTGTGAGCATGGTCAGGGGGGCAAGGCCAGACTGAGCTGACCAAGCCCATGCCCACCCAAAAAATTGAGCAGGGCATGCTACACCTAAGTCCAGTCCGGTCCACGGGCCAAGCTAATAGGTCCAAGCCTTGTCCAAAGCTGGGCTGGGCTAGGCTCCCAGACCATCCAGCCCGTTGCCATACCTAGCTGTGAGGCACTTAAATACAAACTTGCCCTATCATGGATGGGCCATGCGCAGAAAGTTGCACTGCAAGCACTTTTTTCCAATCAATGTGTAGCTTTTTAATTCTTTCTCATTCAGCTCGCACAACAACGCAGATTTCTTCTTTCCTCGCCTTTGCAAGTTTTCTAATAGAATTCATCATCTTTCAAAAAAAAAAAAAAAGCAACGCAGATTTCTGGGTCTCTTTTGATTTGGGAGATTAAAATGTGAAAATGGAAAATTGTGGAAGGTTGTGAAATGAAAAGCTGCCCATCTGAATAATTGTCATTTGGTCAATGTCGTTTTTTCATGAAAATGTTAAAATATCAAAACACAATCCAACAACAAAAGTTCTCTCTTACAAGTGTAGAAATCTACATTTAACAGGATTTTCTTGGAAAAATAATCTCGTTAGTTTTTAGGAATGACCAGGTAAAGGAAAATTGATTTCCCCTTCCACGTAAGTAAGAGAAAACTTCAATACATGAATGATATGCAGGCGCCAACAAACTGTGCTCGTGGCCACAGTGATTTGTGTAACATCACTCCATCCATCATTTGTCATTTGCAACAGATCATGTTAGGAGAAAGAAAAGAAAAGAAAAGAAAAGAAAAAGGCCTACCAAAGCTCAAGTAAGACCACAGCATATAAACATCACTGTGGCCCCCACAGCTATTTGTTGTAGAACCGCTTGAGCAAATCTCCATAGCCTTACTTAAGATCTTGATTTGAATGCATGCAACCCAATTCACATTATTTCCATACCAGCCTCGTTACAATTTGAATGGCCTTCAACCCATAACTAAACACAAATTAGAAAAAATGCACACACTAATATCATCCTTCAAAGATTTCTGCCATTACAAGAAGCATCCCACAAAATTCAATCAACAGATATCATCAACAGCGAATGTTCAACCCCATCAACAGAATTACTTGAGCAATGGTAATAAAATTACAAAGCTAGGATAGGAGGATTATGCAGAATGGTCATTTGAATCTAAATTAAGACAACTAATTACCTTCTCAACAAACAGCTCTAATCATCTATTTACAGGCTAAATAAAGGTTAAGGCTCGAAAACCATGTTTGGCTTCAAGGAAAAAACAATAATAGGAAGAAGATCAGCTATTCTATACCCAACTCCCGTAATAGGCGCTTTCCTTTCCTTTTTGAAGCTCTTCCAGCAGAGTCTGCCTTTTCTGGTGTATCATCGATGACCGATTCTTCCTGTATGACCAGGCCACGGTTTCGAGACAGCTTTCTGATAGGTGTTGTGGGCCCAGCTGTCTGAACAACATCTGGTATTGGCAACATTTGAGAATTGCTAGGTCTGTCTACTCCATGCCTTTGAGGCATTAACTCCTCTCCAACACCAACACAGCGTTTCATCAGCTGCAAATCAGAAACAAAGCACAAATCATTAGAAAAAAAATTGAGTAATACAAGAGGCACACTCTGTTGGTAACGGTACCCCATAAGCTATGGTGGTACCAGACAAGTGGAGGCCACATAATGTATCCATCAGATGCGTAACCTAGAGTAACCTCAGGTGCCCAAAAATCAGCCCAGTCCAAATCTCAGGCAGTCCACACCACAGAACAATATGAGAGTGGACAACTACCACCAATTTGACTATGGGGCCCACCTGTAGTTTGTATGCAATCCAGGTGATTCAGACAGTTCACCTAGCCTAGATGAAGGGTCGGGCTAAAAATCAGGCTGGTTTGAAACTCAGATGGGCCCTGGTGCAAATCAAGGGAGGGCGTTCCTCCCCCATTTTGTTCCCTGTGCTGTCGTCCCACCAAAGTGTTGAGCTCACACATCTGATGGATGGATTAGGATGTCCTGTGTACATCACAGGCCCCACATTTGCCTGTACCACCATAAGCTGGAGGACACCTCATAATACAAAGCTAATGTGATATTGTTCGTGGCTACAGCTGTAGTTCCTAACCAAATCAAGGTCATTGGGATAATAATTTAAAAAAATCCATATTTTGAGCAGGAAAACAAAAAAAGATAAGATCAGCAAAAAACAGGCAGTTACTACAATTTTAATCTTTTTGTTGTTGCATACCACCCAATCCTTAAAGTCGAATCTGAAAACAAAGTGGCTATAAGAAACTTCTCCAGAGGCTAATGCATTCGCAGAAGGAGCATTCCTCGGCACTAGAGAAAACAAGATAAAAATATAAGAAATTTGAAATAGATAAATTTGAGGGAAAAAAGAAAGAGAAAAAGGAACAGCTTCCATTTATAAAGATATCTTACAAACAAAATGATGCCGATCGTCATTCACGGTTATTTCAGCTCGGCCATCTTTGACCAAAAATGAGAGAGCAAATATGTTTTCTACTGTTTGAGAGAAAGAGGATCTGTTCAACACCAAGTTTTCAAGCCTGACACGCTTATTTTTCCTCAAGATGTCAAACATGGTAGACATGTTCTTATCGGTCTCGGTTTTCTCTTCTTCACCAGTGCCATCGACCTGCACATAAACATAAGGGAATTTGTACAAAAGCAAAAGTTAAATAAATAAATAAATAATCTAGTTGCATTGCCTATTATTTTTAGTAGATTAGTGATTAGCTTATTTAATATAGCAGGTCCATTAATTTCAAAGAAATATGTGGAAAAGAATCCTTATATAACCTAATTGTTTTAACATACATGCTTTAAATGGAGATGCGGAGTGGTCAGTGGTCAAAAAGTGAGAGTTGTGATGTCTCTCAAAAAGGGTGGAAGTCTTAATTTCTTAGATTTTAGAGAGGTAAAGAAAATGGCTCTTCTCTGAGGAAATTTGAGAAGGAAACTGATTTCCTCAGTCCTCTCGTCTTTCGCAAAGGAGGGAAACTGTCGAATATGAGGAAACTGATTTCCTTTCCCCAGTTACTGATTTTCACCAATCCAAACAGCCCCTAAGGGCCTGTTTGGATTGTGGAAAAGATGGGAAAGGAAATTGTATTTCTCGAGAAATTTTATTTCCATGATGGCCCATTTGGCACCATGGATTTGAGGAGAAAGGAGGAGAAACTGGTTGCTTTATTCTGTTTGACACCATGGATTTGATGAGAAGTGGATTTGAGAGGAATCCAGGAGAACTCAAAAAGGCACTTTTAGCCTTTTTTCAAATCCTCAAAAAAAGGTGGGATTTGAGGAGAAACCCTTCCCAACGTGGGACCCACCGTAATGTGTCCCTAACCATGGGACCCAACATGATGTATGTTTTCCATCCAACTTGTTGATAAGGTCACAAAGACCGGGATGAAGGGACCACACAAATCTCAGTTTAATCCAAAACTTTTGTGCATCATAAAGGTCTCACTCTCCATTTTTTCTTGTTTTATGGTCCACTTTAGATGTGGATTTGCTTTATTTTTTGGATCTTGGCATAAAATGATCTGTAAAAATGGATGAATGGCATGGATTTAAAAATCGAGGCTAATACGGTGGGCATACGGTGGGATTAAAATTTACACCATCCATTCCTTCATGTTTGATTTCTCTCCAAATCTTGGCTGCCAAACAGAAAATCTGGAATTTATAAGAATTGGAATTGATGAGAATTCATATCATGGAATCCACTTCTCCTCACTTCTCCTCAAATCTATGGTGCCAAACGGGCCATGAAAGTGTGGGAAAGGAAATACTATTTTTGCTGTTTGTTTATCAATCAGGAAAATTGATATCCTTTTCCAAATCATATGTTTGGTAAAACATTTTTTTTTTTTTTTTTGAAAAATTCATTCGGTTGTAATCTGTACACCATTCCCTGTCTATTTTACAATTGAAAATTAAGTTGATCCAAACTCAGGAAGGCCACCATGTGATCATGATCACATAAGCCTAACTATGAAAAGATACGCTCATAGTCTATAGAGTGGCAATGTCTTGATCAACGACCGTCAACACATGTATGATTAGGAGGCCAAGATTTTAAAAAAAAAAGTACATCTGAAAAAGATGGATGGTTAGAAAAAGTGTCCAATGGTTCAACTTTAACACCCATGTGGCTCACATAGTTTCTTGTGGTGTGGCCCATAAGGATTATGGATCCAACTGCTTTTTTGTCCTAGTGCATAACATTGAGGAATGATCATGCTGAATGGAGTGGATTAGACATAGAGTGCATGTTGGGGTTGCATGAAACTCATTTAACGATAGTTATTTAACCCCTTAATTTTAGCAAAATTCTGGACGAATTATTTCAATGAGATACGGTAGCCAATTGAAAAGATATTGGCAGGTGGTGTAAAAGATATGTGACCCTCACCGTGATGTATGTGTTTTATCCACACCATCCATTCATTTTGCCAGTTCGTTTTAGGGCATGAGCCAAAAAATGAGGAAGATCAAAATCTTTCGTCGACTGCATCACAGGAAATAATGGTGTTCGAATGCCTACCACTAAAAAGTTTCCGGGGTCCATTGCAATGTTTAGTTGCCATCAAACTTGTTAATTAGGTCGCACAGACCTGTGTGAAGGGAAAGAAACAAATACAAGTTTCATCCAAAACTTTGTGGCCCCCAAAAAGTTTTTAATGGTGGGCATTCAATCATCACTGTTTTCTATAGTGTGGTCCACCTGAGATTAGATCTACTTCATTTTTACTTTCATGCCTTGATATAATCTGACAAAACAGATGGACGGTGTGGGTATGGAATAATACATCGAGGTGAGCCCCACGGTAAGGACCGCACCATCATGTGTGAGGTCACACTTAATTAGCTATTGCCAAAAGGGTTACTACAGGAGAGCGTGGGAAAGGAAACTTCCTTTCCGATGGGTCTAGCTGAGAAAATAAAAAACCAATTTTGTGGGAAATGTAGACCGTTGGGAAATCGAATTTCCAATCCTTTCCTACCGTTTTGATGTTTACAAATGGTGGAAAGACGGTTTCTCGAGAAACCCTATTTCCTTTCCCACCATTTCAGTGAATCCAAACAGGCCCTAAGATAAATCACACAATGGAAAAATGGTTTGCCAGAGAAAGCATGGTTAATAAACAACGTTTAAAGACATGATATTTTAAAATTGAAATGTCAGCTTACATATGGCATGCAATCAGAAGCTCCAACTCTTCTACATTTAAAGTAAATGTGCCAATTAATTGCCAGAAATGGCATCATCATCTCGATAGTTAACTAGGCGGGAACCATGGGAGCAAGGAAGTTCATGCAAGGTCCAAGTCATTCAACTGGTGGCCCCCACTGCATATGTATCTTGTCCCAAAATCAGGACCACCTGATGTTTCCCTACACTTGATGGCATCATTGGAAACTTTTTTTTTTTAATAGTCCAAATCACTAAAAAGATTCACTTTAATGCATCCAAAGCAGTTGCCACTCACTTCATTAATAGGGGGGGAGAGGACACGTTTTTTCGAGAGTTGAGCTGGGCTCTACTCCGAGACCTCAAGTGTTGAAAGTTGAAACATGCACTGTCTACCATTGAGGTACGGCCAGAACCCAGAGAGTATGCAGTCATTTAATTACAATAAGAAAAATCATAATGAGAGTGAGAGAGAGAGCTGCCTACATGGCAGCCTTTTGTTAGGACTTCAGCTTTAATTATTAGGTATGGTTTTTAATATATCAGGCGTGTTATAGACTGGTAGAGTCAAATTAATATGGAATTTTCTGATGCACTGATTTCAAAATACGCGACATCATAACAGCCATCTGTGCTCACAAGAAGTTCGGGAAAACAACTAATTTCTACACGTCATGAGAGCACAAGCTCTAAGGAAAAAAAAACCAACTCACCTCTTCAGGATGAGTGCTTTCAGTCGGCCTTGTTCGTTTTCTTTGAACCGCTGCCTTCCGTTGCTTCAACTCAGTACTCATAGGCCCAATCCTAACAAAAATCAATCACCAGATGAAAATCAAACACAATGACCAATACCCAAGTTTCATCTTCTCATTTCCAAATAAGGTTGTGAATTTGATTTTACATGGTGGAACACCCAGGGGCCTTCTTGAAGACATGAGAGACGGCAAGGCCAATGTCTGTCCAAGACACCAAGCTGTGAGTACTGTCACTGCTTGATGCACCATCTTGTCGCCCAAAGCTTCCAAGAAGAGCAGTGACAAAATCAGATGGTGTTACTCCTTCATTGCCATGTGACTTCACCGATGTTACCAAGGTGTTGGCAATATCCAAGAGAGCTTCCGCATCTGCAACTTGTTCGCGAGGCTTCTGAACTGGAAACCAGAACAAACACATGACTCCAGATAAACAAATTCTAAAAGTGAGCTGCCACCAACATGGTGTGATTGATAGTAACACCCCCAGTCCTACTTATGGTAACACAATGTCACAGTTGTTCTGCTGATGACCAAAAATAGAGAGAATAGATGCCCCTCTCAATCAGGAAGAGGGTAGATATCAATTCATCATTTGGCAGCATGGATTTTGGGCAGCTTGGATTTGGAGTCTAGGATTTTCAATCAAAATCACGTTTGGCAACTGGAAAATCCTGAATTTCATATTCAAAACTTCAAAAGGGCCCCTTTCAAATCCAAGAGAAAAGGTGAACTGCAAATCTTAGATTTTGAAGATCCTCTTCAACTGTCATAAGTCATAACTACTCTCTCCACTCTATAAAGTGCCCATTTTAAAAATCCAGGTTGCCAAACACATTCCGAATTCTACAAGATTGAAAATCCAGGCTGCCAAACACAACAGATAAAATGAAAATCTTAGCGATGGAAAAAACCTGCCTTTGGATTCCAAATCCAGGGTGCCAAACGACCCCTTATAAAACAATTAAACAAATGGAACATATCAAAAAAAAAAAAAAAAACTTAAACAATTAGAGAAATTTTCAATTCTCTCAGTAAACAGCAACAGACAAGGCTGATTTTTGCAATACAATCATAAATTCCGAACCTCAATTATATTTAGATCAAGATTCTAACACTCACCCCAAATGTTGGAATAGTTTAATCTTCATCTCATTGTAAGATTTTTGCATTTTTACCGTTTTGATTTTCAATAATCACGTGTAAAGTCAACATTGCTGCAAGAAAAGGCGCAAAACAATCAATTTTTACTAACGACAAGTAAATCCAATATCGTTGCAAAAACATCGCAGCCCCACAAACAGTTTTCCACCCATCTTGATGCAGGTTGACTATGGGCCCTATGAGCGTCGTCCCACGCATGGCGTGCCCTGGGTTCCCTTTCATCCTAGCAAGAGGCAAGAAAGGAATGGAGGTCCATGTGTGGCCGTCATAATTTTTAGATTTGACATGCCAAGTGTATATAATTCAATTAAGGCAAATTTGGCCGCCTCAGTTGTGTGGTACCATTTTCAAGGCAATAAGAATGACCGATATGGATGTATCGAGTCGCCACTAGCCAGAAAACAGCTCTAAAATCTACAGTTGGTTAGGTTCATAGAATAGCCAAAAAGATAAAAAAGACAAAGAATCCCTTGCCTGAAATAACTTCTGCACTGATCTGCACCATTGAATCGGGGTAAGGGCCTCAGTTACAAAAGTGGGGGGGGGGGGGGGGGGGGGGGGTTAGACACCATTTTCCGTCCGTGGTACGCATGGTCTCTACTTTATGGAATTTTAATGGTTTCTTTTGAGAATTTTTATAGTGATTTACCAAATGAAATAAAAATAAGCAGAATTAAAAATAATGCGGAAAGAATTGCTTGGAATGTGTGGAGTTTGAAATTTGCCTTGACCAGAAGAGGTAGAAAGAAAGGAAAAATTAGATACTCTTTCTTATGCGAAAAAGAGATGATCGAACGTCCCTGATCACACCTATACTCTTCACTTGAAATGCTTCCACGACCGTCCATTGAAGAAATTAACTATAAGTACGACAGAACTTGGGGACCTCGTCAAGGGCTCTAATGAATGGCTCAGGTTCAATTCGGTCACTAACTCTCCATCCGAGAACTTTCTAACGAGCCCTTGCACCGCTCTGTTTCCCTCACTGGACAATGGCCAACCAGCAAAGTTCTCACTTCTCTGTCTCGCCCTCCGTCCGTTCTCTCAGCCAATGTTCAAATCATCTCCGATATTATCAAAATATCTCTGATATTATCGTTATCTCCAACCTGGCGATACCGATAACATTGGTATTATTAAAAATTCCAAGTATCAACAACGTATTGCTAAGTATTACCAACGTATTGATATCGCCAATCTTTTTCATTGTGTAAATTACAAGAGTTGCTTCTGTTGGCAATGTATCGATATCACCAATGCATCGCCAATATTTTTTACTATGTAAATTCTAAGTGACGCTTATATCACAAGTGTATCAATGATATTTCAATAATATCACCAACATATAGATATTACAAACAATTGTTTATTAAAAAAAGTTCTATTTCAAATTTTTTATGAGCATATGGTTGTATGTAGTGTTTAATTTGTAATTGCTAATATTGATTATATCTCAATATTATCGTTATCGCAACATGTGCAATATCAAGACCACAATCTTTCATTTCCTTTCAAGTTGTTGATGATTTCTTGGCAAAATACCGTGAGTTGTCGATATTCTGCAATATCAATGGATATTTGGATGGATGTTTGGATGGTTAGAAAGGATTAGATGGGATGGTTAGATTGTTTCTTACGATCCCCATTAAATGGAAACTTATTGTGTATACATTCTTTTTGCAATTTTTTTATTCTTAAATATGCAAATGCGTGTATTTTAGCATTTCCTGAAGTTTCATTAAAAATTCTACCATTTTTCCCATGTTTCCTCGTATTTTCGGTTATCAACGATATTATCGACGATACCGATATTGTTTTCGTATCCCCAGCCAGCGAAACTTGTAGTGACACCGATACTTTGAACACTGCTCTCAGCCTCCTCTTGTCGTCCCAATGGTCCAGCGAGTGCATGGATATATAGAAAAAATCGACGGTCCCATGTTGTTTACACAGTGCTACAGGCGGGCACTGTTTGCTCGAGACTATAGTGGTAAGATAGGGTGGAGGCAGAGACAACGTCCCATCATGAAAAACCAACAATCAGTTGGCTAGGCAGTGATTTTGAGAAAAATCGACAGTTGTTCACCAGCCGTTGGTTTCACACAGGGGGTTGTCTACAGGCCCACAATCCATGGGTCAAGCCCAAGCCCAACAGTTAGCCCATCAATAAGGAGGCCCAAGTCTCCTATTTAGGTAACTCGCTTATTTAGCTAGCAAAATCAATCAACTAACTATAAATAACCCATTAGTCAAATATTTTAAATGCATTCTAAATCTCTTTTATTTCGTTTTCATATTTGTAATAAGTCATTAGTTGTCAATGACATTATGAGCTTTCCTTATTTATATGTTTCAAAAGCTTATATAAGAGCCTAGGATAAATAGTATGAAGGCACTTTTGAATTGAATAAAAATTCTAGATTGTTTCTTTTTACTTTAAATTAATTCTTGTGCTTAGTTTAGAGGTTGTCTATGCTTGGGCAAATCCTCCCCATCAGCTGGTTTGCACCAGGTCTCTATGGATCTCTCACTTCTTTTATATATTCCTATCATTTTCAATGAAATAAACAAGTTAAAGCTTCCACAATATAATCTCTTATGGCTTAGCATGGTATAAGAGATTTGCCATGAGCCTTTCATCAAAGCCATCCTTCGTTGCTTTTGTTCTTCACCATCAGTAACTGTCATAGATATGAATATCGGTATCGTATTGGCCGATACTGTCGTATCGTATCCATATCGGCCTGATACAATACGCGATACGGGGCTGTATCGGCCATATCAGAATCAGTTGGACGGTATCAGCTCGTATCAGTCGATACAACCCCCGTATTGGTGCTAATACAGGGCCGATACAAGCCGATACACCCATAAAATCCCAAATTTGAATTTATTTTTTTTTTTCAAAACTTCACTCATAGTTCCTCTTCTTCTTTTCATTTAAACCATGAAAGAATATTAAAAACTCATTATATGCTAAATCTAAAACTATTTTGGGATCAAAACAAATTATTTAAACGGGATCTAACTAATTGAAGCGAAGTGGACCATTACGGGAAAAATAAAAAAGAAGGGTAAACCTTTACTTTCTTTTTTATATTTCCATCTTCTTTTTGTTGTATTTCCAATGTAATGGGTCATTGTTCACCAAATCATGTTTGATTTGTGTTCAATTAGGGCCCATTTAGTTCACCTTCAACAAATCAAATCGACAAACAACATTCTCATCTAAAGAATGATCCGATACCATCGAATACATGGTCAAAACACAAAAAAAAATAGATTCATGAATATCTCATTTTTTTTTCCTATTTCTCTTATATTTTTTCTTTTTTTTTCTGCAAAAAAAATTCTGACCAATACAGCCCTAACTCCGACACGCAATGTTGTATCATATCATTGTTCCACGGGGCCAATACGGCTGTCGATACCGTCATTCAGAACAATGGTAACCGTCCATTCATCTATTAGTCAAATCTCAAATGTCATCCAACTACCATATGTCTTTTCTTATCACCCGATTGTAGACACCCCACTGTATGAAACCAGCGGTTGGTGAAGAGCTGCCCGTTTTTCTCAAAACCACTACCTAGCCAACTGACCGTTGGCTTTTCATGATGGAAAGTTTTCTTTGCCTCCGCCTTATCTTACCACTGTAGTCCTGAGCAAACAGTACTCACCTTTAGCACTGTGTAAACAACTTGGGATTGTCGATTTTCTCTATATATCCATGCACTCGTTGAACAACTGGGACAACAGGAGAAGGCTGAGAGAACGGACGGAGGGTGAGACGAGAAGTGAGAACTTTGCTGGTTGGTCATCATCTAGTGAGGGAGATAGAGCGGTACAAAGGCTCGTCAGAAAATTCTCGACCAAAGAATCAGTGACCAAACTAAACCCAAGTCGTTCATCAGAGCCCTTAACAAGATCTAAGTTGTGCCATACAGTTAATTCCCTCAATAGTCGGTCATCAAAGAACTTCAAGTGAAGAGTAGGGGTGTAATTGAGAACGTCCGATCATCTCTTTTTACATAAGAAAGAGTATCTGATTTCCCCTTTCTTCCCGCCTCTTCTAATCAAGGCAAATTCCAAACTCCACACATTCTAAACAATTCTCTCCGCTTTATTTTTAATTCTGCTTATTTTTGTTTCATTTGGCAAATCATTATAAAAATCCCCAAAGAAACCATTAAAACCCCGTAAAGTAGAGACCGTACATACCACGGACGAAAAAGGATGTCTAACCCCTTCCTTTTTCCATAACTAAAGCCCTTACCCTGAATCAATGGTGCAAATCAGTGCAGGAGTTATTTCAGGCGAGGAATTCTTCATCTTTTCCATCTTTTTTACTATTCTACAGACCATAGCCAACCGCAGATTTTAGAGTCGTTTTCTGACTAGTGGCAACTCCATACATCCATATCAATCATTCTATTTTTTTAAAAGATAACGAAATTTTATTAAAAGCAAAAACTAAAAAGAAGGAGCCAAAACCGCTGAGATAGCGATCCGGCTAAACACCAAAAAACAAGAGATTACAACCCTGAAGATGATTGACATTGGAGGCCCACTCAACAATTAAGTTCCTTGCCCTTTAAGATATAACCTCTGGCTGCTTGCTTTCGCTCCGAAAACATCTTCCATTCCTTTCTTCCCACACGGCCCACCAAACAGCTAAAATAGACATTCTCCATAAGATTGTCTTCTGTTTACCCACCTTAATGCCGTGCCAGGCCATTAAAACGTTGTCCACTGAGTTGGGGAAAGCCCACGAGATGGCAAAACAAGCTAAAATATCTGACCATATCAAGCTAATGAAGTTGCAATGCACGAACATGTGGTTCACCGATTCCTCATCACTCATACAACACAAACACACGTTGGGGAGAATCATTCCCCTTTTTCGCAAATTGTCCACCGTTAGAGTTCTCTTCCTGCTAACTAACCATCCGAAAGCTGTGATCTTTGAAGGAACTTTGTATTTCCAAACAAACTCTGTAGCTGCTGCCTCAGGCGAAGTCTAATTTTTGTTAAGCAATTCGTAGAATGACTTCACCGAGAAGACTCTAGACTCTTCGAATCTCCATTTTAAAGAGTTTGGCGTTAAAGGATCCAGCTTGCAAGTGTGAATGCAATTAAGGAGCACCACGAATTCTTCAACCTCCTCGTCCCTATGAAATCTTCTACAGGGCGGTTCCCACACCACTTCGTCCCCAACATAGGAGACACAATCAGCTACCACAATAGACAGATCTAGAGCAATCCTATAGATTTGAGGAACATATCGATCATTCTTACCGCCTTAAGAAATGTATTGCACAACCAAGGTAGCCAAATCTGCCTTAATTGAATCATATACACTTGGCATGCCAAATATAAAAATTGTGACGGCCACACGTGGACCTCCATTCCTTTCTTGCCTCGTGCCAAGACAGAAGGGAACCTAGGGCACGCCACACGTGGGAGGGTGTTCACACCAACATTGTTGTTAATTCTCTTCTTGGATCCGCCATTGGTGCCATCATCTCTACAAC
Source organism: Liriodendron chinense (assembly GCA_003013855.2). Classification (NCBI taxonomy): domain Eukaryota; kingdom Viridiplantae; phylum Streptophyta; class Magnoliopsida; order Magnoliales; family Magnoliaceae; genus Liriodendron; species Liriodendron chinense. The sequence continues at coordinate 4,574,691 of PVNU02000773.1, read as the reverse complement.
CAGTTTTAACCCCATCATCATCTCAATCTACATCACAATTCATTTCTACTACAACTTTGCCAATTAAGCATCCAGTCATCGGGTCCACCATTGACTTCCAATCATGATCATTGCCACTGAAAAATAGCTCCACGCCATCGCATATCTACAGCCATGGCTCCCAAAGTCCATCCAATATCTATTCTCATCAGCACCAGATTCATCCGTCCACAATTAAAAACCATCACGCCAAGCCACATCTTCTCCCAAATTAGCAACCATGGAACCCTCTAGTCTCTCAATCACCATTCCTGTTACATCATCTCTAAACAGCCCAAACATAGCACCACTTCCAAAAACCCATCTCATCCTGGCACAAAACATTGACTGCAACTGCAAACCATCCATCTTGATGCAGGATGCCCTAATTATGGTGCATGTTCATGAGCACAATTAATCCAGCAGAATAATAAAAGAATAACAGTAAAAACTTCAACATCCATCATCATAATCTAAGAAAATCTAGAAAGAATCATGCAACAATGCGGGCTATCATCACAATCACGCGGTGTGGGATTCAATTAATGCGTGTAATGGATCCGACGAGGAATGGAACCTCCCGATCTTGCATGGTCATAACTCAATCGCCCAATGGGAATCACTAGTCCGAAAGATCAAAGGATTTTCTCAGATTAGATATTTGAAAATCTGAGAAACTAGGGTTCGGATCAAATCTCAGATTTGGGGTTGTGGGAATCAACAAAATTAACTTAAAATAAAGAGGAGAGATAAGAAATTACCTTAAAGAAAGTTGGAGGGGAAAGGAAGAAGAAAGAAGAAGAAGATCGGGGAAGAAGGGATGAAGTTCCATGGAGAGAGAGAGAGAGAGAGAGAGAGAGAGAGAGAGAGAGACAACCAATAGGCTTTCATTTAATAATCTAAGTTAAATTCGTAATTAGGGCAAAAGCCTCTTAAATAAACAATAAGAAAGAAGAAAAACACTAAAATACCCCTAAACTTAAGTAAAAACGACTTTAAAAAAAATAGTTCTCGTGGGCGTCAGTCGTCCGAAGGTGGCCAAAAACGTCCAGCGACCAAATTATGAAAATGGATGAATTTAATAATTCGGGCGCCCGCAGACAGTGAAAACTGTCCAGCAAGCCTAGCTTTCCAATCAGGTCTTCTTCATCCTACGCACGTGTCTTCCCAATGTGGGGTCTTCTATGTATCAAACTACATGTGTAGTGTCTTCAATGCTCCTCAATGATTGCCTAGCCACAAGGAAGATGCTTGCGGTGTGCGCTTTCTTCGCTGATAGACTTTGAAGGGTCTGATGTCCTCATCACATATCCAACATGATCGTTCCTATTGCATCATCTCCCATCAACCCAAACATAGCACCATTGTTGAAAACCCATCTCATCCTAGCACAAAATTGTTGATTGCCGCTGCAAAACCATCCATCTCCAATGTGATCGACATCCTCCCATTGGCCCCATCTCCACCGCCATCAAATTATCTACCAAATCAATGATCTAGCATCACTTGTATAAATTATCTACCAGATCAGTCATCTATCATGACTTGTTGGCTCGCCTTCATCCGTCTATGCATCTTGTAGGAACCAGCAATCTCATTGCCGATATCACTGTTGCAGCCTAAATCCATCACCACTAGAACTACAAATTTGCCATTGTAGCCCCTGAAGCTGTTGCCACTCTTTTGTCTATCACACCTCTATTTCCATCTGGTTTACAACCACGGCCAACTCTGATCTCAATCGACATGTCTATTTTCCATCATCAGACTCGTCAGGTTTTACATCTCTACCTCATTCATGAGCCTTTACATGATCATCTTGTTATTTGATTGTCAAGAGATGGTCGCACGAGTATATCCTTTAGTGCATTTTGGGTGCACCACAAATTTGTGTACTTACAATTAGATCTCAGCCCTCATCCAATCATCCATCTTCGCATTCATTGATGTATCTTCCCTGTATCAAGCCTTTTGATAATATGTGTTTTCATTTGTGTTGAACCTTTTCTGACCGAACTTACTATTGTGTTAGGCTTTTACCATGTTGGCCTCATGGTTGGACCAATTTTTTATTCTTTGATGTTGGAACATCTAGAGCCACCGAAAGAGTGACGATTAAAATCCCAGTCATCAGAAATATGTATCTACCAAAAGAGCAATGATTGAAATCCCAGCCACTAGAAGAGCTAATAGATCATTCATTAGTCATTGGAAGTGTCAATAGTTCATGTCGTCAAAAGTAGACGCTCATCTCATGCTACTCGTCGTTTTGTCACCATGTTACCATTGAATTTTTCTTTTGCTTTTAAATAAATCTTCACCATACATTTCAAACTCAAGTTACTCATTTCAAAGCACCTTGAGTTTAATGGAAGATGTTATGGGATACTTATGTACAACTATTCGTAGGGCTGTCAACGAACTAAGCTGAGGACAAGCAAAATCAAAATTTTGAATAGGCCTGGCCCGTTGGCAGCACTAGCAGTGCATGTATAACTGAACATGTTATATATAGCTATTTAGACGGATTCATGTCTCTTCTATATATTCCTGGTATTGTCAATGAACAAACAAGTTACAATTTCCACAATGTAATCTCTTATGGCTTAAGAGAATCTTTTGCCAAAAATTCAGTGCAATATTTAATTGTCTTCATGACACTAACGTTACAAATAATGATTAGAAATAAACGCAATGTGCAAAATTCAAAGAATTATACAATATTACAAATAAAAATAAAAAACGAATTTTACAGCCATTTCAAGAGAATACCTAGATGATGCAAGCTCTCAACTTCGCTAATAATGGAATTGAATTTATCAGAATCCGCTCGAGAAATATCCTCTCTTTCATCTGCCGAATCATCACAAAAAGCATAAAGTAAGGGGAAAAAAAAAATGACCATCTGAATTGTCGAAATAAAAAGGAATAGAATCAGCACCATCGATCAGATTCTTCACGGCCAGATACCGCGACCGCAGGACCCGCCGTTCTGACACGGCCTGCCGAACCGACGGCTCGCTTCTCCCCGCTTCTTCTCGGGTCTCCGCTCTACTCCGGCTCGTTCCCGGTTCGCGTTTTACGATCCTAGCCATTGGTTTCTGAAAACCCTAACCCAGATCGACGAGAAAGAAAGACGAATTCGCAAAACCCTAGTGAACTAAAATTTTCTAATTTGGGAAATTGAAGAAATAAAAATCTGAAACCCTAATTCCGGAGAGAGTATGGGAAGGCATTGACTGAAAAAAGCGAAGGAAAGCTTCTAAAAATCTCTAATTCGAGATTATTTTTTTTTCACCCTTTTCCCGCTTTCGCGAAAATTTGGAATTTTCGCAACCTCTCCCACTCTCTCTCTCTATCGTTTCGAGGACAGAAACGTTGAGAGAAGGGGGACGCGGATTTCCTGAGAAAACCTTTAGCGGAAGTTCCTGAGAACGGAACATAGGTGGGGCCCACCGTGATGTTTGTAAGGAATCCACCCCGTTCATCCGTCTTTTGAGATTATTTTAGGACATGTGACCAAAAATGACCCGTATCCAAGACTCAAGTAGGCCAAAAATGTGAGGATTGAACGTACACAGTTGAAATATTTGAGGGGGCCAAAGAAGTTTTGAATCAGGCTAATATTTGTGTTTTCAGTTCATCCCAGTAGGAATGACGTTTTGAACAGTATGTATGTCATATAAACATCACTGTGAATCCCCGGAAGGTTTCAACGGTATGAATTTCCCTACCCACCTTTTCCTTCCGTGCGGCCCACTTTAGTCTTGGATCCGGTTCATTTTTGTTCGCATCGCCTAAAATGAGGTCATAAAACGTATGGACGGGGTGGATTTCTCACAAACATCACGGTGGGCCCCACATAGGTTCCCAGGCAGGAACTTCCTGCGAAAAGCCTCCGCGTCCGAGAGACAACGACATAGATTTCACATTGATACTTTTGTGTGGAATCTTACACGGGACGCTCGTGCACGAGCGCGGATTGCCTATGCCTCGGTCACATAAGTTCCTGTAGTCGGAAGCTGTGTGGGGTTCACAGAGATGCCAGTGAAAAATCCACTCCGTCCATAAGTTTTTCAAGACAATAATAGGAAACAGTGTTGATGTTCAGCCCACCACTAAATTTCCCGGCTACAAAAGTTTTGCATCATTTGTGTTTTCCCTTTCAGGACTATGTCAGTTAATCAACAATTGAGTTGAAAGGCAAACAAATATTACAGTGGACCTAGGAGGTTTTCAATTGTGGGTGTTTAATCACCACTCTTTCGTATGGTGTGATCCAACTGATACTTAGATATGCGGGGCAAATTGGATAGATGTGTAAGGTCAGGTTTGAGGGAGCCCTATGTACAGTAACCAACCGGGGTTCCAGTCTTGCTGGCTCCAAGAGCGAGAGAGTAGATGAGATATGATCGGTTCCGATACCCTTTGAAAGCAAGGTATCAAGTTGGATTTGGCACAGATAAGAGAACTTACATTGCAGCGCTCAGCTGATGTATGTATTAGATGGCATGCAAATATGCTACTTTGACACCTGTAAATAGGCTCTCATGCATGTTTGCCCCAAAAAAACCTCCTCTCTTCCACTGAAGTAGCTCGATCTAATGTATCAAATATATATAGTTTTGTTAATATAATTAATTAGAGTGCCAGAGTAAGATTATCAATGGCGGGGCTAGCACCTGAGCTTTCAGGCTAGGAAGTACTTAAAACCGGCATGGCACGCCTTTTTTAAGTCTGTAGGACGATCTTGAGTTCAGACATAAAAGTTAGGACAATTTTAGACTTAGGGCTGATTTGACTAAAGCCCATCTATTTTTAACAAATATGTATATAATATTACATTAGAAATATGGCATCTACCTTCACTTGATATTATTAGCATCCAAAAGAATTTTTTTTAGCATTGACCTGTTGTTGATCCAAACCATTCATTCATTCATGCAACCACCGGAAAGCCATGGTGTTGCCGTTCAATCTAGACATGGGGCTTTACATATAGTAAATGGTTCGAATTTGGTCATACGTGTGCAATAAGGAATGATGTCAAGCATACCAAAGTTGTAGTCAACTCAAATTGATTGAACACTTGTGATTCCAAACGGAAAATTAGTTAGATTAATATCATATCTATGAAGATTGATTTGACTCTTTAGTCACCAATTGTTACAGTGATCAGGCAATTTTTATAAGAGGTGTTGTGGGTAAATCCGAGCTGACCTCAGGTCACGAGGAAAGCCCATAGTCCGGCGGGCCCAGGTACAAGCCCTCAAATCTTACCTGAGATTAGGTTGATGATAAGAGCAGAGGTCGACCTGAGACTGAGCCGATGACCTGACGACCTGAGACCTCTAGGACGACCTGACGACCTGAGACCTCCAAAATGACCTAACGACCTACCGAGATCTTAGGCTTTAGCCAGGAAAATAGGCGAAAGATCTGGAGAATCATCAAGGAATACGGGAACATCTTCTATAACTACGGAACGGCCTAAGAATCGCGCTGATCCGAGAATCTCTCCCCTGAAATCACGACTTCAAAAAGGGAATACAATTCTGCAACATAAGTCTATAAATGGACACGTCCTCTTCATTATCAAGGTACGATACAAAAACTGATTCAAAGAGAGATATTTAATCTTTCAAGATCCAACTAACTTAAGCATCGGAGGGCTAACAGCTAGACCCCAGCCACCTTCCTTAGCTTTTCTTTGTGCTCTACAAGATCTAAGAAACCTTCAGTCTAGATCCAGACCGCATACCTGCAGGAAATCAGTTGAATCTGCTGATCAGTTGGAGGTCACCTCATCTCATCTGCTGACCAGTTGGAGGTCACCTCATCTCGTCTGTTGATCAGTTTTCAGCATTAACAGATTGGTGCCGTCTGTGGGAACGACAAAGTTGTGTTCTCATCATTTCTGAGCTCGACACACGATTCTAGTTCTTCTTCTCCGAGTAAGTGCGCCGCCTTACAAATTTTGTAAATGGACTGAAGAAAGAGCCTGGGAAGACCTATTCAGGAGGACCTGCGCAGGAAGACCTGTCCAGGAAAACCTGTTCAGTAAGAACTGCTTAAGAAGATCTGCCCAGGAAACCCTGCCACGGGACGACCTTCCCCAGGACAACCTGTCCGAGGTCATTTACATAGCACATGTAAGAGGCCGACGTGGCCGAACTGAGCTATCAGAGCCCAGAGGCCGACGAAGCTGATGTGAGCTATCAGAGCCCAGAGGCCGACGAGGCCAAGCTGAGCTATCAGACCCCAGAGGCCGACAAGGCCCAGGTGAGCTATCAGAACCCAGAGGCCGACAAAGCCGAGCTAAGCTATCAGAGCTCAGAGGCCGACGAGGCCGAGCTAAGTTATCAGAGCTCAGATGCCAATGAGGTCGAGCTGAGCTACAAGAGCCCTATACCAAGTGTCCAAAGACCGACCTAGACAGTCGGAAGAGCCCTAGACCAAGTGTCGAAGGACCGACCTGGACAGTCGGAAGAGCCCTGGACCAAGAGTCAAAAGACCGACCTGGGCAGTCGGAAGAGCCCTGGACCAAGTGTCGAAAAACTGACCTAGGCAGTCAGAAGAGCCCTAGACCAAATGTTGAAAGACTGACCTGGGCAGTCGAAAAAGCCCTAGACCAAGAGTCGAAAGACCGACCTAGGCAATCAGAAGAGCCCTAGACTAAGTGTTTAAAGACCAACCTGGACAATCGGAAGGGCCCTAGACTAAGAGTTGAAAGATCGACTTAGGTAATCGAGGAATAACCCTAGACCAAGAGTCGAAAGACGGACTTGGGCAGTCAGAATAGACGAAGGAGTCTAACCAAAATACAAAGTGTCCAGAGGCCACCTCCATATGTCGACCCATATAATTAGCAGAGCCTACGGGCCACCCTACCAGGCCGACCTCATACAGTTGGCCAAATTCAAATGTCAGCTCATCCATTTCTCTTTACTCCTAAGCCGAGCAAGTCAGGCTCGAGAGTAGGGAGGCTTCTATTGTGGGTAAATCTGAGCTGACCTCAAGTCACGAGGAAATCCCATAGTCCAGAATCCGAAGTTGACCTCAGGTCACGAGGAAAGCCCATAGTCCAGCGACCCCAGGTGCAAGTCCTTAAATCCGACCTGAGACTAGGCCGATGACAAAAGCAAAGGTCGACCTAAGACTGGGCCGATGACCTGAGACCTTCAGGACAACCTGACGACCTGAGACCTTCAAGTCGACCTGACGACCTACCAAGATCTTAGGCTTCAGCCAGGAAAATAGGCGAAAGATCTGGAGAATCGTCAGGGAATACAGGAACATCTCCCATAACTACGAAAAGGCCCAAGGATCGCACTGATTCGAGAATCCCTCCCCTAAAATCACGGCTTCAAAAAAGGAATACAACTCTGCAACCTAAGTCTATAAATGGACATGTCTTCTTCATTATCAAAGTACGATACAAAAACTTATCTAAAGAGAGATATTTAATCTTTCAAGATTCAACTAACTTAAGCATCGGAGGGCTAACAGCTGGAGCCCAACCACCCCCCTTAGCTTTCCTTTGTTCTCTACAGGATCTAAGAAACCTTCAGTCCAGATCTAGACCGCATACCTATAGAGATCAGTTGCATCTACTGACCAGTTGGAGGTCACCTCATCTCATCTGCTGACCAATTGGAGGTCACCCCATCTCCTCTGTTGACCAATTTTCAGCATCAACAGAGATGAATATTGGTCATTAGAATGAGATATTTTACCTTGACTGAAGTACCTTTCTTTCAACGGTGATAGCATCTCAAGTTTCTCAATAAATCAATAATGGACAGATAAGAATAAAAATAAGTTTGATTGCAATTTTATTAATTTGAATGTAGGAATAGTACAGTTGACCAAAAAAAATAGAGAAGAAAAATAAACACTTGTGGGTGCTTGTGCTCGTAAAATGTTTATAAAAGATACTAGACAATCGTGGTGTGAAGTCAATAGAATGTGATTGGTGATCAATTAAGTAAAAACTCAAATGATCACGAATTCAACGATGGTGATTATGGGTATTTAAGTTATTCCTAAGACGTACTACAACAATAGCGCTTAGCAGTATCGAATTTGAATTAAACTAAGGACTTCAAACTTGCTGCAACGTGGTTGGATAGAAGTGGGGTGTCTACACTAATAAGCTAAAAATTAGGGATAAATGGTATTACACAGTGAATAAATTAACTATGTATGGCAATGGCTTGAAACTTTTCTTCGAGTATTAATATTGCTTTTATAAGCTTTTAGGAAGTGGTGGCCATACATGATTCCATGTGAATTTTTTTATTATGCAACAACAATGTCCTAGTAGGATCTAGAATCCTTATCATATGATGTTATCGTATATAATCTGCTCCTAATTTTGGATGAACTCTCCATTCTCCGCACTTAATTCATTGTTGCCTTTGAGAAATCGTCAATTGTCCCAAGAAAATTTTCCTTTATGTGCTGTTTTGTTTATGATTTAGTATCGGCGTATCGTACATGAATTGAATTGTATAGAATCCACCATCATTAAGTCTTTGAAAATTTGCTACATACACAAAAGGTCTCACATGTCATATGTGATATTCGCCCTTTCTGTCATAGATGTGTGTATGGCTCTAAGTAGGCTTGCTTCTTGCAAGATACATGTCACCAGTCACTAGAGCCCCTGTGATGCAAGTAAGATTGCCTCTCGCTATTCAAGCGCTAACATGTGTGGCTTCTCACAGTTGTAAGCACGTGGTGCAAGAATCATGCTAACTAGATGATCTCAAGCTTTTGATGAATAGCATGAAAAATTGTTAATTGAGATTGATAGAGTAAAGAAAGTAGGTCTAATCACCATCTTAATGTTAAGATTTATTTAAATTGAAATTGGTTAAATTAGATAATAGAAATGTTAGAGTCTTATACATGCACTTTAAATAACCTTATTCAAATATTTTGAATTTTGTTTTTCTTTCAAACTTTGTTTGAAATATGAAAATCTCCTAGAAAATCTTTAGCACCACATTACTTAGAGATGAAGAACTAGATGAGTTTTTTTTTTTCCCTCATGGTAGTCATGTAACGCACCCACCTTATTAGCTGGGCAATGCACCCACTTGGTTAGTCACACGATGCACCCACCCGCCAGTGGGGTTAGTGTGTCTGCTTAACACTCGAACCCTGAGACCTGCTGTTGAAATGCCTAAGTGTCTTCCAGCTGGGCTAGCAGGTGAGATGCAACTAGATGAGTTTATAAGCTTTGAGTTGTCTAATATTCTTACATAGAGAACGGAGAGAGAAAAATGCTAGCTTGTGTATTCTAGTGTGAAACACGCGAACACATGTGTTGTGGATAATGGGTTATGAGGCAGTGTGATTGTAGTGGCGCCAATGGTGCACTTTGCACTCACACATGCACATATGTCACAAGTGATGCTCCCACACAACTTACTGTGGACCGACGCGATCTAATGTAGGTTGCGATGTGAGTAGGTTATGTTGGAAAATGGATGCCTCAAATCAGTTACACAGGGCCACCGACCGGTCGGTCATAGAGGATTAAGGCAACAAAGTTGCTGTGCTGCTTTTAAGCCATTCGACCGGTTGGCAGTTTCCTTGTGTAACACGGATTCTTGCGAGGTTTGCGCACAAGAGGTTTCTAAATCCGTTTTTCTTACCTATTTAATGAGAAATACGGGATTAAAGGTTTCCAGGGTTGCAAAGGGGATTGAGGGAGCTTTTAGGTGAGAGAAAGAGCTTGAAGAAGAGGGTTTTCTTCTTGGGTAAGCTTGGGATTTCTCTTGTGGGCTTGGATTTTTTGTCTTGGGTTCCATCTCTTGTAACTTCTAGTATTATATTGGATTGGTGTCGCTTTGTGCCGTGGTTTTTTACCGGTGAGGGATTTTTCCACGTTAAATTCAGATTATTTATGTGTGGGTGATTGCATGCATTATGATTGCATTGTGTGGTTTATTTGATTCAATTTGCTGTTTGTGTTCGGCTCTGCTTCCACTGTTGGCCCTCCTATCCCAACAACTGGTATCAGAGCGATCGTTGGGGTGTAGCAGAAATTCAAATCTGAGACAAAAGCATGGCATCAGGCATGAGGTTCAACATAGAGAAGTATTTGGGGAAAAACAATTTTGAACTTTTGAAGGTGAAGATGAAAGTCCTTCTAGTTCAGCAATGATTGCAAGTTGCGCTCCTTAGAGAGCGACCAGAAGCTATGAAAGAAGAAGAGTAGAAGAATATTGATGAAAAGTCCAATGTCTCAATCCAGTTGTGCTTGGTAGATGAGGTCCTGTATAATGTCATGAAAGAGAAAATTGCGGCTAAAACATTGGTGAAGTTGGAGAATATCTACGCGAAGAAATCTTTAGAAAATCGCATATATTTGAAGCTTTAGTTGTACAATTTGAGGATGACGGAGGGGGCCAATGTTGAGAGCCACATCAGCAATTTCAATGGGCTTATTTGCAAGTTGATGGATGTAGATGAATCGATGAAGGACGAGGATCAAGCATTTATCCTGTTGAATTCTCTTCCAAAATCACATGAGTCGCTCAAGGACTCTTTGTGCGCAGGTAGGGAGACTATTGACGTAGAAACCGTTATATCAGCCCTTCATGCGAAGGCGATGAGAAGGAAAAGCGGCGGCGTGGTTCCTCTACTGATGAGGCACTAGTTATGAGGGGAAAGAATTCTGAGTGGGGTGGAGGATCTCCTTCATCGAGATTTAAATCAAAGGGCAAGTGGAGGCACAAGGCGAGATGCTGGAATTGTGGAGAAGAAGGGCATGTGAAGAGGGAGTGTTCGAATCTCAGAAAAATGCATAAAAAATTTGAAGGTTCTTCCAAGGAAGGAACCAACACCGTAGAGGACGGTGGTGACGGTTGTGATGTATTGACTGTTTTCGACATATAGCCTCTTCGTGGAGAGTGGCTTTTGGATTCAGGAGCATCATGTCATGCATGTCCTGATTGAAGTTCATTCATGTCATACAAGGAGTATGATGGTGGATCGGTGTTTGTGGGTGATGGCTACGCTCGCAATGTGGTGGGGATTGGTTCGGTGCGCATTAGGATGTTCGATGGAGTTGAACGGATCCTTGAAAGTGTGAAGCATATCCCTAAGATGAAGAGGAATGTGATATCTCTTGGTGTACTTGAGGCGAAAGGGTGCAGGTTCATCGCCTGCGATCGGTATTGTAAAGTGGTAAAGGGAGCACGTGTGATGATCAAGGCATGGAGGTGCGATAATCTTTACAAGGTGATCGAGAGCACAATTCATGGTAGAGCTGCGGGATCGACAGCGAGATCCACGGTTGCTCATGTGTGGCAAGAGAAAAAGGGCCACATGGGAAGAGCAACAAGGCGTGTGAAGATGCATGGATAAAGTCGATGGGGCACGAGAAGCGACGGGACTATAATGATGACGAAGTAGAGGTGGAAGTTGTGCGTGACAAGGTGGTGCATGATGATTTGAGTTGTGGTGGAGTTTGTTGGAAAACGGACGCCTCAAATCAGTTGCACAGGGCCACCGACCGGTCGGTCACAGAGGATCAAGACAACAAAGCTACTGTGCTGTTTTTAGGCCATTCGACCGGTCGGCTGACCAGCTGGTAGGGGTGTCCGACCGGTCGGCAATTTCCTTGTGTAACACGGATTCTTGCACAGTTTGAGCGCAAGAGGTTTCTAAATCCGTTTTTCTTGCCTATTTAAGGGAAAATACGGGATTAGAGGTTTCAAGATTGCAAAGGGGATTGAGGGAGCTTATAGGTGAGAGAAAAAACTTGAAGAATAGGGTTTTCTTCTTGGGTAAGCTTAAGATTTCTCTTGTGGGCTTGGGTTTTTGGTCTTGGGTTCCATCTCTTGTAATTTCTGATATTATAGTGGATTGGTGTCGCTTTGTGCCGTAGTTTTTTACCTGTGAGGGGTTTTTCCACATTAAATTCGAATTGTCTATGTGTGAGTGATTGCATGCATTGTGATTGTATTGTGTGGCTTATTTGATTCAATTTGTTGTTGTGTTCGACTTTGCTTCCGCTGCCGGCCCTCCTATCCCAAGAGGTTAAGCCATTAAAGAGTTGGTCCTAGCAAGTATGCTCATCCTAACACCGGCCGTTTAAATGATCAGCCTACTGAGATCGGTGACTGATAGAAAGTGACCATTATGCCAATCAATCGATAGTATCATCCGCTGTGAATTTCAGCCAACAGATTTCAACTATTGTAGAGTTCCAGTCGATAGAATTTGATCGTTGTGCTAATTGGAAAACAAAAAGTAAGTATTATGCTTTTTTGACCTTGTGAAACAGTTAGTTCAGCCAATTTGAGTTAAATCGCATCTTGACGGCTTTTAAAAGATACAAGTCTTTTGCCAAAACGTGCAACTACTCATTCTTTTTACAGAACCTGATGTAAATCGAAGATCAAACACATCTTGCATTGCTTTTCTAGAGGCAAAAATCTCCCGTTAGAATCTCTATCATTTTCTCTTTATAAGCTGACAGTGAAAATTTATTTTCCTTTCGAACAAGGCAGGCGCAGGGCGACCATAACTGAATCAAGTCCCATAGACTATCATGTTTTTTAGCGCTGCGTGCGGGTCCTATATGAATTTATGTGGCATATTTGTTACTTCCGAGATTTGAACACAGGACCTTCTGCTTTAATATTATGTCAAACAGCCACTTATTCTAAAAGTTCGAGCTATTAGAGGATGGCGTATCCATGTATATTAAGGGACTCTAACAATACGGTTGTCCATTATTTTATATGGTGTGGTCCGCTAATGAATGTATGGCTGTAATTTTCGGGGGCATCCCATCGTCATCCTGGGATTCATGTAATGAACATGTTGGAAGGCACACGCACATCACATGTGGCCCACATGATTGTTGGATCGGTCTGATTTTTGAGTGGTCCAGCTTTGATGGCAGGGCGAACCGGATGAAAGATAGGATGTTATACATAGGCTTTAGTGGGCCCCACCCATAGCAAATTACCGGCATGCCCTCACAAATTTAAATTCGAACGACTGCACTCTGGCCACGTGTTGCACTTACTTAGTTTCTGTCGCATTGGCTTGTGACGGCTTAACGGGCATGGAAATTTGACGGGGATTGGCTACTGACGGCTTAAGTAGCGATCGCGCGATGAGGTGACGTCACCAAGTTCTGTGGGCCCACCATAATGTATGTGCTGTATCCACACGGGCCATCCATTTGGAGAGACCATTTGAGGGCATGAGCTAGAGAAAGAGGCAGATCTAAAGCTCAAGTGTGCACACCGTTGAAACCTTCCTAGGGCCCATCATGATGATTATTTGAGATCCAGCGTGTTCAGAAGTTCACATAGACATGTAAGAAGGGAAAACACAAATATCAGCTTGATCGAAAACTTTTGCGGCCGAAAAGAAATTTTAATGGTAGGCGGGGTCCACTTGAGCATTAAATCCAACTCATTCTTTGGCTCATGCCCTAAAATGATCTCTCCAAATGGATGGACGGTGTGTATACAACACATACATCATGGTGGGGCCCACATAGCTTAGTGACGTCACTTCAGTAAATGAGATGGCTACTGAAGCCTTCAGTATATATACCTTGTACACGAAATTATGGAGTACATGCATGTTCACCATGTTTTATATATACGCGTCCATCCGTGTAGAGAAAGGTGAGTGAGGAACGCCGTCCATCACACGTTAGTCCCGAGGGAACGACGTTGAAGACTTTCAGGACACATGTATGGTTGGTTGATATCTCCAGTTGGCAGGCATTTGCCACGTTTTGTGGGACCTACTGATGGATCGATGAATGGTCTGGATTAACAATGTGTTGCACGATCAGATATCCAAGTGGCTTATCTGAACGACTCGATTTTCGAGGATGCCTTCGCCAAATGATTGTCAGATCACACTGATTTTTCATATAATGAACCCAACTGGTGGGGTCCTCCTGACGAGCGACTTCGATCTTGTCACGTTGACAGGCGCAGCGTTATTCCTGGCGAAACAGCGTCGGTTACACTAATGTAAGCCTGACGGGATTTTTACTGCAATAGCCCTGACGCGGGGCTAGTTACAAAGAATTTAATTTCTAATGAGGGTCATCTTTTTTAGCCTTTTCACTGGAAATTGCAAAACTTTCAATTAGAAATACCTCTCTAACCACCGTACATACACGAAGAGGCGGAAGCTCTCTTAGGCGTTACATAGAAGCTCCACCATGATGCATATGTTACGTCGTCCATCCATTTGGAGAGGCCATTCTAGGAGATGAGCCAAAAAATGAAGCAATCCAAAGCTCAAGTGGACTTCACCAAAGAAACAGTGGGAATTGATGTCATACCATTAACAACTTCTTGAGGTCACAGAAGTTTTCGATCAAGCTGATATTTGTGTTTTCCCTTCTTCCATATTTATGTGAACTTATGAACAGGTTGGATCTTAAATAAACATCATGGTGGGCCTTAGAAAAGTTTCAACAGTTACGTCACTGTGTTCCTACTATTTTCTTTGTTAGGGTCCGAATGAGAATTGGATCTCTCTCATTCTTTATATCATGCCTTAAAGTGATCTCTCCAAATAGATGAACAGTGTGGATAAAACACATACATCACGGTGGGCCCTATAGAAGTTGGTGACATCACTTTAGTAGGGTGTCACGCCCTCTGACCACTTGCTCATGCGCACGCCATGAAGAGGCAGAAACGCTCTTGGGCGTTACAAATGGGCTCCATTGTGGGCCTCACCATGATACATATGTTACATCCACACCGTCCATCCTTTTTTGCCTAATCATTTTAGGCCATGGGCTCAACTCTGAGATAGATCTAGATCATAGGTGGGCCACACTATAGGAAACAATTGGGACAATGACGTCCACTGCTGATTCCTTGGACACGGTGGATTCCCCTTGGCATTATGGATTCTCCATCAGTGGAATCCCCTTGAGCCTAAGGAAGGCTTCAACGATAGGCATCACTGTCCTTACTATTTTCTAATAGTAGGGCCCACGAGGCCTTTGAATCAAGCTGATATTTGTGTGGTTCATTTATACAAGTCTTTGTGACTATATCAATAGGATTTGATGATAAATAAACACCAAGGTGGGCTTCAAAAGTTTCAACAGTAGACATTCTTATCCCAAATGTTTGCTGTGGTATAGCCCACTTAAAATTTAGATCTACCCCAAAATGGGCCCAAAGCCTAAAATGATTTGAAAAAAAGGATGAGTGGGATGGATGAAACATATAGAGCATGGTGGGTCCCACGAGTGGACCAGCTGTCCACACCCAAGAGGACTTCTGCCTCTTCATGGTCCGCAAGAGCAGGTGGTTAGAGGGGCATTTTCGACTCAAAGTTTGCAATTTCTTGTGAAAACGCTAAAATAGATGAGCCTCATGATAAATTGGACTTTTAGTAAAAGTAGACCCACTATAGGGCTATTGCAGTAAAAATCCTAAACCGTTTGTTTTTCCTCTGTCGCGACACAGGATATTGCCAACCACTGGGGCCCATTTTTTGAAATGTTCTGATGATCGGACCAGACATGTTATCCTTCCCGCCATCGATAAGTGATTCTCGTGTAATTAAGCCCCATTGATGATCCTGAATCCCTGATCTTTGTTCTTTAGAATTGAAATGTAAGCAGTTGAAAATCTTTATGGTCAAGATCATCCGTTCAGCGTAAACGGTATCTCTACAGCATAGATTGCACAACACGGACCAATAAGATCATTGGAATGCTCAGCATGTGGACCCCAGTGGCAGCGACACAACCCGAATGGTAAGTCGCGACTCACGACAGAGGCAACCATGGCATATTCGTAATTTCCGCATAAGAACAAGGGTACCTTCGCAGGCTCACCTAAGCCCAGCCGATATTTCCAAATGTAACAGCCTCGCCTTAATGCAGACAGGCAAAACCGAGAGAACTTTTGCTACACCCACGAGTTAGCTACGCTAGCTACACCGGGTGTAGCAATGACCCACCATGATGTTATGTGTTGTATCCACGCCGTCCCTCCACTTTTTGAGATCATTTTAGGGCATGACACAAAAATGAGGCAGATCCAAAGCTTAAGTGGACCCAGCAGAGAAAATAGTGGGGATCGAACACCAACCATTAAAAAATTATTGTGGGGCACTTGAGCTTCAGATCTCCCTCATTTTCGGTGTCATGCCCTAAACTGATCTTGCCAAATGGATGGACTGGGTGGATACAACACATACATCATGGTAGGGTCATTACTACACCCGGTGTAGCAAGCGTAGCTAACTCGTGGGTGTAGCAAAATTTTTCTCGGCAAAACCCCTTCAAAATCCAATCCGAGCCTGAAAAATGGCGGAGTTTTCGCCAATATGAGCCTCTCCCGGACTGAAATCGTCTACAACACTTTGTGCTCTGTGGGTCCCACCATGTTCTACATGTAAATCCACTCTGTCCATCAGGTGGAAAATCTTATTTGAACCATACACATAAAATATTAACTCGACAAAGACTCCTATTGGCCACAACAATGGGAAAAATGTAAAATTAATGTTAAAACCTCTAATTTCCTGCGCTGTAGCCCGCGTGAGTTTTATATCATGCTGATTTTTGTATTTTTATGTTATCCTGGTGAGTTACGCATGATTAACGGATTCGATGAAATAAACAAAGCATGTTGGCCCCACACACGAACCCATGGTTGGGATCCTATCGTCATTCCCCTCTTGCTATGGCCCACCTATGTCGTCAATCAGGCTGATTTTTATCCGCATTCGCTGGGCCTAGAATCGAGGATAGAACCTCATGGACGGAGTTGATTTTTCATATACAACTTGTGGGCCCCACGGATCTTGAGTGTGCTGTTGACGAGTACGGTCCCTTTCTCCCTCACACTATAAACTTCTAACTCACTCCACTGACGCGAGAGAGAGAGGAAAACCCCAATTGCATGGCGATCAGAACTCGTACAAGATGAAAGCTTCTCTGAAATTCCGGGAAGATCAAAAGCCTCTGGTAAGAGCGAAAATCCCTCTCAGCGTACTAGGGCTTCCCTTCCTCTCTGGAATCTCCGCTGGTGATTCCAAAGAGCTCTGCTTGAATCTCAGCACCTTCTTCGAATCCGGCCCTTCTCTCAAAATCTCCTACCGACCCAACGATTCCTGGAATCCCTTCAGCCTCGTCGTCAAGACCGGAATCGGACCCTTTGGATCGCCGATTTCCGCTCCCATGGCCATGAGCGCCGAGTTCAATCTCCTCGGCCGAGGAAATCCCAGCTTCTTCCTCCAGTTCAAGCCTCAGATCGGCGATTTCTCCATCAAGAAGACCTCCGGATCGGCGATCGCGTTTCCTACCGAGCCATCAGCCTTCTTCGGCCGGAAAATCAACGGCCATGAGAAAGATCCTGATACGGACGGAGAGGGGTTGATCGACGGTGTAGAAACGCCCGTTGCAAACGGCGGAGCGTTTCGGCCGGTAAACGGGATCGTCGCCGGAAAGGAGAACGGGTTCCTGCCGGAAGTCCGCGCCGCCGCTGGCGGGATCGATGGGTTTTTATCTGGCTTGGAGGTAAGCGCGAGAACCGCCTTGCCTCTGAGGAGTAGCGCGCTGCTGAAATTCCGGTGGGGTGTTAGATTCCCGGATGAGCTCCGGGGCGCCTTTCTCGAGGGCGGGACGCGCAATCCAACGGCTGAGATCTCGATGCGCAGGATCCCGCTTCTCGTGATGAGCAAAATCTCGATCGAACACGTTGCGGAAGATGGGAAAAAGGACAGCGGGAAGAGCCGCACACCTAGCCATCCCTTCTGGCACGGAAATACTGACGTGGCGGAGGCGTGCTTCTCGGTCAGGCGCCAGCTCGAGGCGCTGCAGGAGGAGAACGGGTTGCTGAGAAAGGCTGTGGAGGAGCTTCGGTCGGAGTTCGGCGCCGGCAAGTCAGTTCCCGTCACCGGAAGCCACGATTCCGGCAAGCATGACAGAGCTGCGAGGGAGGGCGGGAAGTCAGTGGCCGGAAAGAGGGATCGCCGGAGCGAGAGCAAGGCGGCAGAACATACTGGCCTTCCCGTGGTCGAGGGGGATGTGAATGATGAGCTGAAGAAGGCTTTGATGGCAGCTACCGGCGCCGGAATCTGACGTCTCCGGCGGGGCCCACTTTCTACATTTCGATTTTGAATTTCAAATACAAATACAGTGTAATCTTGTTTGTGTCTGTCGTTTGGTTTTTGAAACTTTTTAGTATTTTTTCTTATTATTTAGATATATTTTTTTAAAGTAATTTTGTAGGATTTGTTGGGTGCTTGGTA
Source organism: Liriodendron chinense (assembly GCA_003013855.2). NCBI lineage: Eukaryota > Viridiplantae > Streptophyta > Magnoliopsida > Magnoliales > Magnoliaceae > Liriodendron > Liriodendron chinense. The sequence continues at coordinate 4,556,388 of PVNU02000773.1, read as the reverse complement.
CTCTCTTGGTAGGTTGTAAATCTGTTTGCAGCTGCTTGCATAAATACATACATTTTCGTGATGACGAGTGGACCTCTGTTTTTAGTGATCCAAGCCATTGATCTGATGGACCTCGCAGTTGATCTCCATGCACCAAAATTTCTCCTTGAATGAAAATCGTGACCACATAGCCCAGGACGAATTGGCCCATCCAAGATTGCTTTTACTTTTAAATAACAGGCTAGGTTTAGTTATATAATCCGGAGATCTCTGACATGGCATGGAAAATAGGAGAGCGGATTGCCTGTGACCCCGGGCACAGAGATATCTCTGTGCCCGGAGCTGTGTGGGGCCCATAGAGATGTCCATTACAAATCCACTCCGTCCATCTATTTTGAAAGACCACTATAGGACGGGATTCGAAAAATCACGTAGATCCAAACCTCAGGTGGGCCACACCAACAAAACAGTGGGAACACCAACGTCCACCATTGAAACCTTCCTGGAACTGACCATGATGTTTATATGCCATCCAAACCGTTCAAAGAATTATTAACACTCAGATAAACTGTAGGAAAAAATATCATCATGATGCAAAACTTTTGCCACCGCTAAGTGTTCAATACCCAAGCATTCGTGTGGTATGGCCCACCTGAGTATTGAATCTGTGTGATTTTTATAAACCTGCACTATTGTGGTCTTTCAAAACATATGAATGGAGTGGATTTGTAATGGACATCTTTATGGGCCCCACACAGCTCCGGGCACAGAGATATCTCTGTGCCCGGGGTCACAGGCAATCCGCTCTCGGAAAATAGCGGGAGCAAATTAACACCGTAGTGGGTGTTACCCTTACTATAGGGCCCACCTGAAAGATATGATATATATCTACGCCATCCAATATATATCTACGCCGTCCATCCGTTTCTCCAGCCCATTTAGGACTTTAATCCAAAAAATTGAAGTGGATCCAAAACTCAGGTGGACCACACGGCAGGAAACAGTGGTATTTGAGTATCTCACCATTAAAAATTCCAAAGGGTCCGTTGTAAGGCTTTCGTAATGTTTATTTACCATCCAACCTGTTGATAATGTCAATAAGACCTGGATGAAGGGAAAATCAAATATCAGCTTGATCCAAAACTTCTATGACCCACAAAAAGTTGTTAATGGTCATTCTTCACTGTTTCCACCTGTGTAATCCACCTGCTATTTGGATCTTGGAACGGTTTGGGATCTCAACCTAAAATGAGCTGGGAAGACAGATGAATGACGAGATATACAAAAAAATTCATCAAGGTTGGCCCCACATTGTAAGGGGAACACCCGCCACGGTGTTTCCCGGTTAACAGCCCATCCGCTCCCGGAAAATAGAGTGCGGCCCTTACCGTGGGCCTACCTTCATGTATAAATAATGTATGTATTCTATATGCACTGTCCATGGCTTACTGTCCATCGGTTTGGCTGGATCATTTTTGGGTTCGTGCCCTAAAATGAAGGAGTTGCAAAGCTTAGGTGGATTATACTATATGAAGCAGTGGTGATTGAACGCTGATTGAACTCCCAACCATTAAAAACTTGCTAAGGCCTTCTGGTAATGCTTTCTTGCCTTTCGACCTTTGATTAGGTCACATAAACCCGAATGAAGGGAAAAAAAAAATATCAACTTGATTCAAAACTTTCATGGCCTGCTAATGGTCAATCACAACTATTTTGTATGGTATGGTCCACTTGAGAATTGAATCTTCTTCAATTTTGGAATCATGCTATGAAATGAAAATGGATAAACAATGTGGTTATAGAATACATACATCAAGGTGGCCCCACAGCAAGGGCTTACTGTGGTGCCCACCTTGATGGATGTATTATGTATCCACATTGTTCATCTGCCTTTTCATATCATTGTAGGGCACTAACTAAAAAATGAAGCAAATCCAATTATCAGGCTGACCATTCCATAAGAATTAGTAGGACTATCCTACCATTAAAAACTTCTTAGGGTGTACCTTAATGTTTCCATAGTATTTATTTACTATCCAATCTATTAATAAGGTCATATAAGCTTGGATGAAGTGAAAAACCAAATATCATCTTTATCCCGAACTTTTGTGACCCATTAATAGTCAATCACCCACTATTTTCCTATACTATGATCCACCTGATAATTAGATCCATCTCATTTTTCAGATAATGTCATAAAATTTATTTCATTTTTTTGTTAATATCATAAAATGATACGAAATAATAGAGAGACAAAGTGGATGTATAGGGTTTGTTTGGAGCGTGGATTTGGGACCCCTTGGATTCAGAACCCCCGGGATATAAAACCCCTTGCTTGTGTTTGTCACCCTAGATTTGGAATTTCCTGTGATCCAAAAGTATGATATTTATCGGTGTTTGAATTTAATTACTAAATCAACTTTAATATTCCTAATTAGTGTGCCTATATAATGTTTGACACAATGGTTGTAATAAACTTGTTGAAATATATACTTAGGCAAAAAATGATGAAATTGTGAGTCTTAGATGGGCCACAAGCACAAGATCACATCCAAATGACCAATCAATGATTTTTAATCATTGATTTACATGAATAATATTTGGCCGGCACAGATTTTCCTATTAAGGAAATTTTAGTGATGCAAGGGGATATCATCCGTGGGCAATGTGCCCAATGGATTACACACATGTTACCCATGTGACTCTTTAAGGATTTTAGATATAATCCAAACTTCCACTTTGATTTAAAACCCCCCAAACACAAGAAATTTGAACCCCCTCAAATCCTCCCAAATCCTAAGTGCCAAACGACCCCATAATACATACATCAAGGTGGGCCCCACGGTGAGGGGCACCATCTTGGGTGAGGCTAGGATGGGGTCTCACCTAATCCCCTCTCAATCTCAAGAAGGATCATAGGGATGCGGATTGCATGCTAACCCCAACACCACCCACCTTAGTGGTGGACCGATGTGGTGAGATTTGATTATGCCATGTGCCATTATTAAGGAGAGCCAGGTTAGTCAACCTCAGCACATAGTGGGATAACTTCCAACCTGTGATGTTTGTGCGACAGCCAGCCCGTCTAAAGAGTTATCTCTGTCATGAAGATCACCTTTCCAAAATCAGCATATCTACTCATTGAGTGGGCCACACTTGTATTTTCCTATTTATCAGTAGCTAAACATTGATTTCCATGATATGGCCCCACCTTATGTGTTGGTAGGGCTGATTTTTGGTGCAGGTAGGGCTATTTTTTGCACAAAGTGACGCTCACGGTGGGACCAATCTATTGAAGGCATGAAAGAAACACGAACAACCCGTACAAGGATTGATGGCTGTATTCGTTCATATCCTTTGACGTGGCTAGTACTTTCATTTGGGGGTGCGGATTAGGTACTGTAGCTTGCTGAGTAAACTGTGGGGCCCACTGTGAGGCATGTGTCTAATCCATGCCGTCCATCTGGTTTTCCAGCTCATTTTAAGACATGAGCCCAAAATTGAAGCATATCCAAAGCTCAAGCGGACCATACCACAAGAAACAATGGGATAATGACGTACACAGTTGAAATCTTCCCGGCGCCCACAGATATGTTTATTTGAACGCTATGCTGGTTTTATAAGTTTTCTGCTTTAGGGAGCGTAAAACACTCAAACCGTGGACCCCCATCCACTCCGTCCGTCAGGTGAGATCCCTTATTTCAACCATACATAAAAAAATCCTGACAAATAATCTTCTTAGGGCCACTCTAATGTGAAATTCTCCAAAAACCTCTAATTTCACTCAGTGTGGTCCACATGAGTTTTGGATCAGGTTGCTTTTAGCACACTCACTTCATCCTGCTGTGCTACACTTGATTAACGGGTTCGATGAAATATAAACACCATAACAGCTCCACACGCAAACCTATGGTTGGCATACCATCCCATTGTTCCATGTGGTGTGACCCACCTGAGTGATGGGTCTGACCTATTATTTACACCAGGACATAGAATCAAGGGAAAAACCTGATGGACGGAGTGGATTTTTCATATACAACATTGTGGCCCCGCATGCACGCTGCCTAAAACGGGTGTCGCTTGTGCCAAATATAACAGATCCACGTGTCAGAGCATGATTTCGTCCTCGCCGGACGCCGATTGGCTAGTGACCCCAACAACATCGCCGGGGCTGATGTCAAAGTTGTGTGGGCCCCATCATGATGTATGTGTTTTTATCCACGCTGTCCATCCATCTTTCCACCTCATTTTAGGGCATGAGCCCAAAAATGAAGCAGATCCAAATCTCAGGTGGACTACACCACAGGAAAACAGTGTTGATTGAACGTCCACCCTTAATAACTTCCTAGGGCCCACCGTGATGTTTATTTTGCATCCAACCTGTTGCTAAGGTCACACAGACCTGGATGAAGTGAAAACACAAATATCAGCTTGATCCAAACCTTTTATGGCCTCCAAGAAGTTTTCAACTGTGAGATTCAATTCCCACTGTTTCCTGTGGTGTGCTCCACCTGAGATTTGTATCTACCTCATTTTTGGGCCCATGTCCTAAAACGAGGTGGAAAAATGGATGGACAGCGTGGATAAAACATATACATCATGGTGGGGCCCACACAGCTTTGACACCAGCCCCGGGGATGGTGTTGGGGTAACTAGCCAATCGGCGTCCGTCCTCGCCTAACTTTTGTTCTCTAGCTCTCTCCAATCTAGGTGAAAAGTCAATTTCCCGCCAATTTGTAGGTTACTCCTAAATTTCAAGCTTTTGTACACTCTGGTGCAATCAAATTCTCCACATGTACAATCAGCACATGCGAAAACCTCCCACGTGTGGAACATCTGATCCGTGCATAAGGTTTATCCTCCTTTGAAGATGACCTGGGGCAAAAATTAGCCAGATCAGTGGTAATTTTTTGAACTTTCTGTTAGTTTCTTAAAGCTGTGGGCATCTGATTAGTGGTCCAGTCTGATTTTTTGTCCACAGTCATCTTCGTAATGAGCTCACCTTACACATGGCTTGCTCCACAGATTCATGTGCATTCGATTTGAAAAAAAAAAAGAAAAAAAAAACAAAGAAAGAAAAAGAGATTTGAAATTTCAAACAAGGAGCAAGGAGGGAACGGTGGAGACTTTTATTTATTTATTTATTTATTAATAAAAAGAAGGGGCCCACTTGTGATTCTGTTGGTGACGCCACGTGAATGGTCCCACTTCACCTAATGTCCTTGAAATCTGTTAAGAAGATTTTAGCGGTAGATGAAAAATGGTTAGGATGATCCTAGCCATCAATACAGAGGCCTTCCGAAGGAAAACTGTGAAAGGTTAACATCCGGACAGCGAATAAAAGTGATGGCTATGAAGATCTGATGAGTGTGATTTTCGAAACATAGGCCACCCATGATAAGGGCTATATATGGACAGTTGCTATTGACACGTCAGATGCTACGTGTACTACAGCGAGATGGCTAATTAGAATGTGAGGTTTGCTAGTAATAGTATACATCCAAGGTACTGCAATAAGATTTGTTGAGACTCTAGCCGTTGGATTTAGTCCTTGTTTAATGACACAAATCATAATCATCAGTCGCTGTCCTTAGATGAGGATGCCCAAAAAGGCTCACATGAAGATTTCAACCCATTCATTATATCATGGTTGATTGATGCTGGGAATGGGAAGTGGGGTCCACTTTCTTTGAATTTCTGAAAAGATAGTCACATCAAATGGACCCACTTGCAACTGCAACAATCTACTGGGCCCGTTGTAGGAAGAGGGTCATGGGTGCTGTTTGAACAGATGGATGCTTTGGAGGATAAACAATGGGCCAGAGTGACAGACCCTAATCAGTTGTAGGGCTGTTGAAAGGCTAGCTTTGGGTTGGGAAGGGATCCACCTGAATCCACCTTAGTTTCTAGCCCATCTCGCGAGCCTGTAAAAAACATAGGCCCAAAGGGCTGAACTAGGTCGAATCCGGCTAGACCCCGGACAAGTGCTGTGAACTAGGCCTATAAATGGGTGGGGTCCAGATCTGGACTTTGAAATAATTGGGCCATGCCTTCGGGCCGGCCATATTCAAATTTTGAGCCCAGATCCGGCCCATTACCTGACTTTCGTCAATGGGCTGGGCCCGGCTGTAACAAGATCCGTCCGGTGAAATGAAACAGGCCCGAGCTGGGCAGTCCCGCCCAAGACTAAGCCTGGCCCATCTGTTGCAAGATCTGGGCTGTTCATTAAGTAAGCCCCCACCGTTCATGATATATAACACCCTTAAAATCATAAATAGACCGGGCGGGCTGGCCCGTTGACTACCCTGCGGGGGTCCTCCTGATGAAAGAAGATGATACCGTAGAGTCGGTAGAACCAGAACGTGGTTGAGTCATCTCCGTGCAATAGAAGAGGCTGGATGACTTATCACTACGGACCGTCCATCTAGCTGCCCCTCCAATGGATGGAAACTGGTTCAAATCAAACGTGGATTGAATAATCATAGTCATTTGATTGGTTTCCTTCAGTGCGAGGGCAGGAAAGCAACGATGGTCAACGGTCAATATTTTTTTTGCATAAAAGTAAAGTAATGGCTAGGATTGTCAGACACGGAACGGCAGTAGATGTAGATGGGGACGCCATTTGCTGTTGACAGGGAACCCCCGTGAAGCACAAAACTGTGTGGGGGCCTACTGCGATGTCGTGTTACATCCACTTTGTACATCTGTTACTCCCGCTTATATTAGGATGTGATCCAAAATACGAAGCAGATCTAAGCGGGCCACACCATAAGAAACAGTGGGAATTGAACACCCACCATTTACACGTTATTGGGTCCACCATGATGTTTATATGCCATCAGATCCGTTCAAAATCTGGCTGAAGGGAAAACACAAATATCAGCTTGATACAGCACTTCTATGGGTCACAAGCATTCAATCCCCACTGTTTCTTGTGGTGTGTCCCACCTGAGTTTTGGATCTGCTTCGTTTTTTGGGATCACATCCTAACATGATCTGTAGAAACTTATGGACGGAGTGGATGTCACGTGGGCATCCTGATAACCCCACACTTTTGTGTTCCCAGGGCCGCAACTGCCAAATGGAGAGTACTGTGAAGAGTACATCACCCTGCCAAACATGGCTGTACCCTATTCGAGCTTCATGGACTCCACTACCGCATCATTGATAGAAACATTATTAACGGTCAATATCCAACCGTGAATAGCGTAGAGAAGTGACGGATAGGATTTTACTGGGGTACTAAAAGACCCACTGCATGAGCCAAATTGATATGGACCCAGCTGTGCAGATGAGAAGTCTTTGAATAGGATGAACCAGGGTGAAGAATAAGCCGGGATGGTGGGCCCAACATTTTAGTTCGAAATTGAGGCTTGGGACCACTTCTAATTGGAAAAAAAAAATAATAATAATAATAATAGAATTATGAAATGGTGCTTTTAGAGATCGGTTCCTCTGCAACCTTACAATGTTTGTAGAATAAGCTCATACTACAATGCGGTCGATTGGGCCCCTTTACTTTATGGCCCACATCGAATTCGTCCATGAGGTGCCCACGAAGATATCAAGGTGGGACCACGTTTGAGAATAAGCATATTCTACAAGCCTATTGTACAGCCTAGATAGTTCATGTGGATAGAGCTGGACACGAATTAAGCTTGATCATCCAAATTGAGTCAGTAAAACCCTATTTGAACATAAAGTCTTCGAAGTTTGTTCGAATATACAAGTTTGTTTGAAAGCCAATTTCGATCGTAACCTTGTTCAACTCAACTTATATATATATATATATATATATATATATATATAGAGAGAGAGAGAGAGAGAGAGAGAGAGAGAGAGAGAGAGAGCCTTAGGAAGGTTTTAATGGTGGACATTATTGTCCTCATTATTTCTTATGATGTGGTCTACTTGAGCTTTGTATCTACCTTATTTTTGTTAGTTAAAAGCTTTAAACCTTGTGATTTGTCATTTGTGACATGTAATTTATGAACAAATCCATATTCACTATTCACTAGTGGAAAAAATATTTTCAAATGTAAAAAGCAGAAATGTTCAAACTTGTTCAAAGTCATAAAAATTGCCCAAAATTCATATGTTCAATCTGGCCTAGACCAAACTAAGTTTGATTAGAGATCCTATTCGAACACACCTACTCAAGCAGCCAAATGATCCAATCTAGTCCATGTTTGACTTAGATCGGATCGTTGCCCACCTCTACATGTAGACTTCAACAAATCCCAATGCCACTAGAACATTTCTCCATGTAATAATGACTGTCGTCTTACCTAGACATCAGGCTCATTTGAGTGGCAAGATAAAGATAGCAGTGGGCCATGTCTGGGCCAGGTCCATATCTGGCCGAGGCTGTCCTGTTATTTCTCATACTTGAAATCCAGTCCCAGTCTCAGATGCTGAATTCATTGGGCCTAAAGTTCCAGACATGGCTCAGCCCATATACGGCCACATTAAGTTGGTAGTGGGCCTAAATCTCCTCCCACGTGCATTTCACGTGCCAAATCTACCTGCGTGCCGGGTTACTGTCTCTATGGGGGAAAAGAAGTAAAGCACATGACTTGATCCAAAAAATGAGACTGATTAAACACTCAAGGGGCACACCCAACAAATTTATACCCAGAAACTCTAAATTCACGTGGTATGGCCCACCTGAGTTTTGGGATACTGTGATTTTTGGGTACTTACTTCATCCAAATGAGTTACATCAGATGGATGGATAGGATGCCATATAAACACCACGGTGGTACCTACACAAACTAACGGTGTGTGTTCAATCCCAACTGTTTCTTATTGTATGGCCTACCTGAGTTTTGAATTATCATGAATTTTGGATTCAATTGTTAGAAGGAGGCACTCTATCTGATGGATGGGGCGGATCTCATCAAAGTTCCACCCACGTGGCTCTATGTTTACGTAAGTAGCCCGGCCAGCTATGCTAGTGCAGTTCTTATCAAAGGTGCTCACGTGCAGGGATAGTTGGATAATCAGCACCATCCATTTTTCTGGGCACTATTACATCGAATAGCTCACCTTTGATTTATGTGCATCACAGACGGCGGAAATATTTTAAGGATTTTTATTCCAATGCTCCTATTGGATTTGGATTTTACCAAATAATGCCTCAAGAAATCGTATTCTCGGGCAGTGCTTTAACAGAAAGTAAATTACATTACTGCCCTCCTTCATTTCTCTCTTCAACCAAGAATATCGGATTGCGGAGTTACTTAGGACGCTCTTATCGTCCTGAGTAAATTCAGTTGGGCCCACTGAATGTATGTGGATTATCTACACCGTCCATCCGTTTTTTCAGCTCATATTAGCGGTTGAATCCAAACTTGAAGCATATCCAAATCTCAAGTGGATCATAACATAGGAAACAGTGAGAATAATGATTTCCACCGTTGAAACCTTTATAGGGCCCACAGTGAAGTTTATTTGTCATCCAAACTGTTCATAAGATCACAAAGACATGGATGGAGGTAAAATACAAATATCAGCTTGATCCAAAACTTTTTGTGACCTTCAAGAAAATTTCAATGGTAAAAGTTCAATTCACACTGTTTCCTGCGGTGTGGGCCACTTGAATTTTGGATATGCTTAATTTTTTGTGTAAAGCCCTAAAATTATATTTTAAAATGGATTGACGGAGTGGATAAATAAATAAATCATGGTAGACCCCACAGAGTTTACTCAGTACGTTAAGCGTCCTGAGTAACTCCATTCCCAATCGAAAGAATCGATATTGTGGGGCCCTCGTATGTGTCTCCCATCGAACCCATCTAACAGATGCACACCAACATTATTACCAGGCGAGAGTATTCAAAACTAAAGTGGGCCAAGCCATAAAAAAATAATTACACCATTCAAAATATTCTAATTGAAGTGTAGTCCATCTGATGATCTGAATGGACTGATATTTTGTTCATGCTATCACCATGGTGGCGTGCATACGTTGGATTGGTTGGATGTTATTCACAAACCACGCGGGCCCCACAACTCTTTGAATTTCACTACTTTCTCAAAAAAGTTTAAATAAGGGTATTTTTATAATTTAATCCTTGGAAAATAGGGCTCTCAATGGGTCGGATCTGGATCGGATCCAGTTGGATCCGGCTCCAAGTCCGTATATCTGTAGACGGATTCGGATCGGATTCGGATCCGACTCGGATCCAAAAGGTGATATCCATATCCAATCCATTTATAAATTGTTAGATCCATTTCCGATCCAAAATCCATATAACCATCGGATTCGGGTCGGATCTAAGTCTGAATCCACCCCATTACAAATCTAAAAAAAATATGATATAAAATATATAATATAATATATTTAATTTAGTAGAAAAATGATGCAAATCTTATTATTTACTATGGTATGGCCGACCTAGCCTAAAATAATTTGTAAAACGGATGGCCAGCATGAATATAACATATATGGTAAGGTGACAATGAGTCGGATCTTAATCGGATTCGGATAGAACTCGGATATGTTCCTGTGAATCCATATCCGCTCCATTTAAGTAATCAGACCTATTTTAAGATCCAAATCCGGTCCATTTAACTAATCGGACCTATTTTAATATCCAAATCTGCATTATACGGATTCAGAGCGAATCGGATCTCGGATGTGGCCCGCTCCATTGAGAGCCCTATTGGAAAAGCACCTGCTTGTAATTTTCAATCGCCAGCCATAATCGGGGGTTTGAATTTTCAAAACTCCACTATGAGATGTTTCACTCCAATATTCCTACCCATACATCGTCGGACACACGATATTTCTCATTTGATGGATTGAATGGGACGCGGCTTACCTGTAATCGGGGGATTGCAGGAGTCCCCTGTAACCCACAAGCTCTGTGGAGCCCGCTGCGATGTTTGTGTTTCATCGAATCCGTCCATCTGTTTCAGCATATCCTTTTGGTACATGATCCAAGATCCACAACTCAAGTGGGCCACACCACAGAAAACAGTAGGTATGGAAACGCCTGCTGTTGAAACCATCCTGGGTCGCCATGATGTGTTTGTACCATTGGATGAAGGAATCCAAAACTTCTGCGGCCCCCAAGAAGGTTTCAACGGTGGGCATTCAATTCCCACTGGTCTGGTTCACTTGAATTTTGGATCCCCTCACTTTTGGGATATACACCTTAAATTGATTTGGCTAAGCGGATGGGCCGGGTAGATATAAAACAGACATCAAGGTGGACCCACAGAGCATGGGGTTACAGGCAAGTCACTGTCTGATCCTCTTCCAGTTTCAGTTTTCGACTGTGGCCCACCAACAATATCATTTAGGGGTGTCATCCTTTCAGTTTCAGTTTTTGAATGTGGCCCACCAACAATATCATATTCATGCTACCTTGTATGTGTATGCCATCATGGCACAGGGGTACAAGATCTAGGCCATTTATCAGGTGGGCCTCATTGACAAAATGCCTTAGCCCAAAAATCATGGCATTCCACGTTTTGGGCGGCCAAGAGCTTATGGTACGAATGATGGCTGAAAAAAACTTGATGATGTTTTTCTAAGCCATTGGCCTATTGTGAGATCCTGTCTCACTTGAAGAACTGAACGATCAGATTCTTGGGTCAGATCATCAAGGTGAGCAGATCGATCTGATGGACGGCATGGATATTGCTCTGGTTAGCTACAAAGGCACATGTAATGGCATGTATACGGCTAAATCTCAAAGTAATATGCATGCACAATGTATAATATTGCGAGGGACCTGCACATGGCTGGAAGTTGGGACTTAAGACAGCTCGGGCTAGGAATGGGCCTAATCTGGGCCGAACAGGGCTAGGTCTAGCCCATCCCACCTGGGCAGGGTCGGGCGAAAATGACTTGAGCCCAAGCTTGACCAGAAAATGGATCGAGCATTGCATGGGTCCAAGCCCAGGCCATGGGCTATGCTAGTAGGTCCAAGCTCGGCCCGCCCGGGTTGAGCAGACTACCCGGCCCATTGCCATCCGTAATAATATAATTCCAACAGATACTAACATGCTGACAGAGTATAATCATCAGTGCCCATGCACGTGACCATTTTACACAGCATCCGTGGGCCACAAATCAAACCGTTGAAATCGCAGGTTACACTTTAAAGGGGACATGGCCCTGAAATCAATCAGATCAAATGGATGATTGGAAGCCCGTGACTGATCAGGGTTAGTGGCTGAAATCTGTACCATCGACCCAGTCAGTCATCAGGTAGACCAGATCCAACTACCAGATGGACCATACTAAAAGAAAGATTGATGACTGAACGCCCACCGTTAAAAATTTCCTACAGCGGACCGTAATTTTCTGTAATGTTTTTTTGCCATTCAACCTGTTGTTCAGGTCATGCAAACCTGAATGAAGTGAAAACAAAAATTATGCCCACAACAAGTTTTTAATACACAATCACCGCTGCTTCTCACGTTACGGTCCACCTGAGACTTGGACATGCTTTAATTTTTTTTTTAGCTAATGCCGTAAAATGATCTAGAAAAACGGATGGACGGGCGTGGGAGAGCGGATTAGGTGAGACCCCAGCCTCACCCAAGACTGTGCGGGTGGGGCCACCTTGATGTATGTATTATGTATCCACGCAGTCCATCCATTTTCCAGATCATATTAGGGTATTATATTAAAAAGGAAGCACATCCATTAAGCAAGTGGACCATAACATAGGAGACCATTAATAGGCCACATAAGTTTTAGATAAAGCTGAAATTTGTTTTTTCCTTTCATCCAGGCTCATGCCACCTTATCAACAGATTGGATGGTAAATAAGGGGTCGTCTTAAAGAAGTTTTTAATGGTAGGATGGTCAATCACCATTGTTTCTTATGTATGGTCCACATGCTTATTGGATCTGCTTTCTTTTTAGTGTAATACCCTAATATGATCGGGAAAAATGGATGGACTGCATTGATACATAATTCATACATCAAGGTGGGCCCCATCGTATTGTATATGCAATATCTACTCCGTCCATCAGGTGAGACTGCACATATAACCATACAAAAAAAAAATCAGCCCGATAAAAAGCTCCTATGGGCCAGATTAGTGGTAAAATTGTAAAAGTTTCACACGGTGTAGCATGTATGAAGTTGGACCGGACTGATTTTTGTGTACTCTCTAAACTCTGGTGAGTTTTTCTGATTAACGGGTTTGATGAATGATAGACACCATGGTGGACCCACGGTTGGCATCCCGATTTCCTAGACACGTATAGGTTGTAAGATCCGACGGGAACACGATGAATACCCGACTCTGACGTGTCCGGCGACTCGAGACTTTAGTTATGGGCCTTATGGCATCGATGGTAGAACTAGGCTTTATGAAATTTCACACGACCCGTTAACCCGAACGAAACCTCCGCACGAAAAAATCCGTGCTCCAATCTAGCCTTATCGTGTACGGACCGGAAGCCATAGTGAGTAACTACACACGTCAAGCGTGCGGAGTAAACTCTGTGGGGCACACCGTGATTTATGTATTTTATCCACTCCGTCAATCCATCTTAACATAAAACTTTAGGTATAGTGCCAAAAAGTGAAGTATGTCAAAATCTAAAGTGCACCACACCATAGGAAAAATGTGAACTGAATGTCTACCATTGAAAAATTCTTGAAGGACACAGAAGTTTTGGATTAAGCTGATATTTGTCTTTTCCCTTCATCCATATCCATGTGATCTTATGAACAGGTTGGATGACAAATAAACATCACTGTGGGGCTTGGGAAGGTTTCAACGGTGGAAATCATTATTCCCACTGTTTCCCGTGGCATGGTCGACTTGAGATTTGGATATGCTTCGATTTTGGGCTCAACTACTAAAATGAGATCAAAAAATATATGGACGGAATAGATAAAGTACATACATTCTAAGGTGGGCCCAAGAGAGTTTACTCCGCACGATAAGAGCGTGCGGACACGCAATCCGCACGCAATCCGATCCCGTCCGGACCTAAGTCCTGACTGATACCGCACTAGTACCCGATTCCAACCGTGTCCGGGTCTGGCAAGAAATTTTTTGCTGCACCCACTCGTTAGCTACGCTTGCTACGTCGGGTGTAGCAATGACCCCACCATGATGTATGTATAGTATCCACACCGTCCATACATTTGGAGAGAGCGTTTTAAAGCATGAAACCAAAAATGAGGACAGATCGAAAGCTCAAGTGGACCCAACATAGAAAATAGTAGATATTGAACGCCAACCATTAAAAACGTCTTGGTCCACTTGAGCTTTGTATATGGTTTTTGGGCTGAACCCCTTAAATAAGCTGGAAATACGGATGGACGGCGTGGATGAACGCATACATTCATGTTATGCCCAACAGAGTTTACTGAGTACGATAAGAGCGTACTGAGTAACTCAGTATGCAATCCAATTCCGGCATCATACACTATCAAAACCTAACGCTCGCATAGATCTTGCCATCTGTCTTTAAACGGTGGAGATGGAAAAGTCTTGGGTAACTCGCGTGGGTTGTTAACGGGGTAGCTTTCTCTAACGTGGTGAAACGATTTAACGTGAATAAAATCCATCCGTTCATCAAGTAGCCCAGCCCTTGTTTGGCCTTGATCCCTACATGAGCTTTTCGATACTCAGATTTTTCGGTAATCCTTTCTTCTCGATGGGAAGAACCAGATGAATGGATTGGATGGAATAAAAACAACTAAGGTGGGGCCTATGCGAAAGTAATGGTTGGACGTCTATGAAGTGGCCCACCTTAGCTTTTGATGATCATGATTTTTGGGTTCCAAGATGAGCATGAGAACAGCGTAACTGATGAATGGGGTGGATCTTGTGAAAGTTCTACCTACGTGGCACTTAGTCAGCAGTAGATACCTAGGTGAGGTACCTAGCTGTCCTGGGCGCGTGGGTGTAAAAATAAAAAAGCGCGGCTCACGGGACTTTGACAGATTGCGTGTGCAGCAACTTTCTGTACTCCCATGCACACCGAAGCCGCGAACAAACACGCACACGATTCAGAAAATGTGTGGCCGGTGGAAGAGGAGTTTGGCATGGACGTCTCTGCACCATACACGTGGCAGAAAGGTTACTGCGAATAGGACTAGCGACAATCCATCTAGTGGGTCCCACAAGGGAAACCTTGGAAAAAAGGAACAAAAAAAGTTCAATAAACACGACCAACGGCAACGGACAATCCAAACCATCCTATCAATTAATGGGAGGAAACATAATACATTGTAGCTATTATTCGTTGAGCAGAGAAAAGTGCAAAAAGCGACGGTCATGGTTGGTGAAACGGGTGTCAATTTCTGGACCATATTCCATTGGCGTGATGGCTCACTGTATCGATGGTCCGATTGACGTCTCTGCCATCGACTTGGGCCGTTGAGATACGACAGTTCCATATTCCAGCTGGGTACTGCACAGAAATCGTGCCATGATAGCATAACTCACGTGCGGACACCGGTGTCTTGCAAACGGCCACTTGAGGGAACGTGCATGAGATCCTCTCCGTCCAGCTGGTGTGCTGTTTCTTGTTCTCCCTCAAATCCAAAAATCAGACCGGTTCCAAATTCATGTAGTCCACACATGGGGAATAGTTGGGATGGGGACCAACCATTAGTTATTTGCGGACTCCACCGTGGTGTTTATTTGCTTTGCAGTACATTCAATCATGAGTTTGAAGGATGCCAAGCTACTCTAAAACTCAGGTGAGGCACACAGCCACAATATGGAGATTTAGGAATGTCTTTACGCTGTTCCCTATGGTGTGGCCCACCTCAGTTTTAGACTGACCTGAATTTGGAGATCAAGGACAACCAAGTG
This sequence comes from Liriodendron chinense, assembly GCA_003013855.2. Lineage (NCBI taxonomy): Eukaryota > Viridiplantae > Streptophyta > Magnoliopsida > Magnoliales > Magnoliaceae > Liriodendron > Liriodendron chinense. Next base: position 4,540,602 of record PVNU02000773.1, on the reverse strand, counting down.
GCGGCACGCCTGATGGATGGGGCGGATTTTCCCCGTTAAGAGCGAGGCATTGCTCCCTGTGGTTGAAAGCGGACTGAATAAAATCTTTGGGGCCCATCGTAATCTATTTCTTTCGTCCACGCCGTCCATCCGATTTAGAAGATTATTTTAGTCTATGAGCTCAAAATTAAAGCATATCCCAAGCTCAAGTGGACCACACCACATGAAACTGTGTGAAATGAATGCCAACCGTTGAAAACTTCTTAGGGACCATAGAAGTTGTGTATCAAGCTGATATTTGTGTTTTCCCTTGTCTGCGTGATCGATAAACATTACTGCAAGGCCCTACGTAGGTTTCAACGGTGGACAACATTATTCCCACAGTTTCCTGTGGCGTGGTCCACTTGAGCTTCAAATATGATTTAATTTTGGTATCAAGCCCTAAAATGATCCGTACAAACGGATGTATGGCGTGGATAAGACATAAACATCCATGGCGGTCCCACAGAGTTTACCTTCCCCTGTGCCTACCCTAGGTGTGGTTGCGTTTTTGTCTTTTGTGAGTAGGGCTGTAGGGGTACCAATGGGCCGGGCTCGGGCCTGAAAAAGCAGAATTCTCATAGGCCTAGCCCAACGGCCTCGCCCGTTGACAGCCCTATACTGGGAGTAGGGGAAGTGGACCCCATCGTTCCAGTATCGAATCAATCAACATCGTACGTTCCATTGCGGATGGCCCATGCACAACACAAGCCATCGGTTCAGCTTCCAATACCCTAGCAACAGAAAAACGCGTCTTAAGAAACGATACGCAACGGTTCCATCCAACCAACTAAAAAAGGGCATGTACCGTGCAGCTAGTATGTTCCGACTTTTGGACGGTTTTGTAGCCGGATTGATTTACAGTTATTTTAGAACAAGCTTACTATGAGACTGCTTGTGTGGGGCCCACTGTGACGTAAGACCCACATCCTCATCCATCCTAAAAGTGAACCGCTTTTAGGGTTCTCAATGGAGCGGGTCAGATCCGATATCTAATTCGCTCCAAATCTGTATAATGCAGATTTGGATCTTAAAATGGGTCCAATTAGTTAAATGGACCGGATTTGGATCTTAAAATAGGTCCAATTATTTAAATGGAGTGGATATGGATTCAAAGGAACATAAACGAGTTGGATCCGAATCGGATTAAGACACGACTCATTGTCACCTTACTGTATATGTTATATTCATGCTAGCCATCCTTTTTACAAATTATTTTAGGCCATGTCGACCATACCATGGTAAATGGTGGGATTTGCATCATTTTTCTACTAAATTAAATATATTATATTATAAAACTTATATAATATGTTTTTTAGATTTGTAATGGGGGTTGATTTAGACCTAGATCTAACCCGCTCTGAATCGGATGGTTATATGGATTTTGGATCGGAAATGTATTTGACAATTTATAAATGGATCGGATGTAGATATCACCTTTTGGATCCTAGTTGGATCCAAATCTGATCTGAATCCATCTACGGATATACAAACTTGGAGCCAAATCCAATTGAATCTAATCTAGATCCGACCCATTGAGAGCCTTAACCGCTTTAGGTTCACCATGAAAACCTTTGATATTGTGTGTGGGGCCCGCCGTGTTCAGTATATTCCATCCAAACGGTTCAATCCAGTTGTAAGAAAGATGCGCCCCCGTACAAGGATGAGCGGAGATCTAAAAATCCAGGCCATTCAGTAACTCAAGTGGGCCGCACCACCTGATTTTACATGGTGGAGTCTATTAGGTTTGTCCCATATCGGCTAGAGGCCGGAGAGATTGCTAGGTTATATGTTGGGGAAGAGGCCCTTCAATATAATAACTAGCCATTTTGAGGTGGAACCGACCTAACAAGGTAGTATCAAAGCTGAGTCATCCATCTGTGACATAACAAGGTCCACTGATTAATCAGGTCCTCCAATGACAACATGAGGGGGCTCAGGGTCACATGATGGATGGAGTATGTCACGCACATATGATGATGCCCCCGCGCATTTGTAGAACAAGCTTATCTTTGACAAACGTGGTAGAGGATCCCGCCTACTTTTTTGTTTGGCACGTCTGCTTAAGTTATATGATACACTGGCTGCATGTGACGCTTGATAAGCAGGCACTCAGATTTTGTACATTTTACATATATTAACTCTAATAAAACCGACTAGATTGTGCATTCCACTGTCCTAAAATCACAAACACAATGCGAGAGTTGTTGAATTTTCTAAACTTTTGATTTGTGGACACTTGTCTGTAGAAGTAGGACCGTTGGATTTTTTTTTCCATTTTTAACCGTCCAATAAATGTCCAACAATCCGATTGTCAGACTATCGAATAAGCTTCATTTTTTGTCCATGATAGGCAGAGAACTGTTACCGTAATTTCACGGTTGTGGACAATTTTATGCCACGTCTTGTGCATCATCCATCACCCGCTGCCGGAGTATCAAAATATTTCACCTTGCTAATTTCACACGTCGGGCCGTGTGGAGCGGGCGCGGTTTGGGTGGATCCTCGGATCCACTGAAGTCGGTGGATCCCCCATTGTGGGGCAACTGTGATATATGTACTTTACATCTACACCGTCCATGCATTTTGAAAGATAATTTTAGGCTATTATCCCAAAATTGAAGCAGATCTAAATCTTAGATAGACCATACCACACAAAATAGTAGTGATTGAATCCACACCATTAAAAAATTCATGGGGCCCACTGGAATGTTTATTTTCCATCCAAGCTGTTGAAAAGGATGAAGATACCAAAGAAATATCAGCTAGACCCAAAACTTTTGTGACCCACGAGAAGCTTTTAATGATTGCGTACCATTGTTTACTGTATTATAGTCCACCTGAGATTTGGATATAATTCGTTTTTTAAATTATTCTCTAAAACGCGGTTTCAAAATGAATGGACGGCGTGGATGTAGTACACGCAAATCACACGGTGGACGGCACGGTAAGGATCCACCCACCTTGGTGGAGCCGGGGATCCAGCCAAGGGCGGCCCGTGTGGACGTCGTAGACGGGAGCGGATTAGGTATTACTGGGTAAAACTTTCCGTGGGGCCCACCTTAATGATGTGTGTATATCCACGCCGTCCATGCGTTTCTCCAGCCTAGTTTATGCGTGATTCCAGATCCAAATCTAAGGTGGACCACACCACAGAAACAGTTGTAATTGGACGTCCACCATTAAAAACTTCCTATGGCCACGGTGGATAAACAGGTCAAGCAGACCTGGATGAATGGCAAATATAAAGATCAGCTTGATCTAAAATATTGGTGACCCAAAAAAGCTTTTAATTGTCATTCGCCACTGTTTCCAGTGATGTGGTCCACCTGAGATTTGGGTCTTCTTGACTTATGGAATCACGTACTAAAATGATACGGGAAAACGGATGGACAGTGTGGATATAAAAAAATATCATCAATTTGGGCCCCACACGTAAAGGTTAACACCAACTAAGGTATTATCTGGGTAACACCTAATCCGCTCCACTCGTAGTCGTAGACATCACACTCACACATGGGCATACGTGCAAATATAAAACACCTATGTGAGATCTAAGCTTTATTCCACCTTAAACGAACGAGACAATCGCTCTTCAGATGGGACAGGACATAAAAGGGAATCGACGGTCCTTTTTTCAGCCATTTATTTGTTTTGATATCGCTGTGGGTTGCATGACAGCGTGAGGTTTGTTTCGTTGGGAAGCGGATTGGGTGGTTGGCCACACACCACAGACGTCAGTGGTGTGTTGACGTCAGCAAGTTATGTAGGCCCCACCATGATGCATGTATGTGTTATATCAACACCGTCCATTGATTTTGAGATATCATTATGGCCCAAGTTCTAGTGGGCCCCACCATAATATATTAATATGTGTTATAGCCACATCGCCAATCAAATTTTGAGAGGTCATTTTAGGGCATGGCCCAAAAATTGAAGCAGATCAAAAACTGAAATGAACCAAACCCCAGGAAGCAGTGGGGATTGAACACCCACCGTGATGCTTATTTGCCATCCAACCTGTTCATAAGAGTGCATAGAGCCGGATGAAGGGAAAATACAAATATCAGCTTCGTCCAAAACTTCTGTGGCTGCCAAGAAGTTTTTCATGGCAGTTGTCCAATCCCCACTGCTTTCTATAGTGTGATCCACTTGAGCTTTAGATGTACAGCCCATGTGCTAAAATAATATTGCAAAATGGATTTCAACGGTTTGATCGCATAAACGTTGGTTTAACTGTTCAAAGAGAACTTATCAAATGCAAGCAAGGCTCCATAGCCCTATTTCACTCAAAACTACCTTCAGCCAGCTTTGCCGAGCCTATGGGAATGTACTGTAAAGGGGGAGTGGATTAGGTGCACCCCGGTCCTCAGCCAAGACGGTCTGGCCTGTACCGTGGGGCCCACATTGATGTATGTGTTCTATATCCATGCTGTCCGTCCGTTTTTCCCTATCATTTTTGGGCTCATGCCCTAAGATGAAGCAGAATAAATTCTAAGATGGACCATACCATAGGAAATAGTAGTAATTGACCGTTAATGGGCTTATAAAGCCCGGCATGTTAGCTGTGCTGGGTCTAACGCCATTACATATGCCAGAATCTATGGTATATGCCTTACTGGTACGAGCGTGAATTAGGTGTTATCCACACCGTACATCCTGTTTCTACAGACAATTTTAAGATGGAGTACTAAAGATACAAATCTCAGGTGGATCACACCATAGGAAAAAGTGGTAATTGAGTGCCTCAACATTAAAAACTCCATAGTACCATCGCAACGATTTCTTAATATTTATTTGCAATCTAACATGTTAATAATGTCAAGAAGATCTGGTTGAAGGGAAATTATAAAGATAAGATTGAAACAAAACTTTTGTAGGCTACAAAATATTTTTAATGATTATTCATTACTCTTTTTGTTGGTTTGGTCCACCTGAGATTTGGATCTTCTTATGATTTAGGATTATGCAGTAAAATGAGATGGAAAAACAGATAGCCGCGTGGATATACAGCAAATACATCAAGGTAGGCACAGCACGGTTGGGGTAACACCCAGCAGCTACGAAGAAAAGCTCTCTATTTTATAATAAAAATTTGCCACTAAGATACACTGGGACTCTCGTAGTTAGTGGCCCAAACATTTACTAAAAAGAACTCTCTTTAAAGGCGGTCACGGATTATCTACTGACAGGTTGAGTAACTATCTTGCTACTGAAGTGATGTCACCAACTTATGTGGGCCCCACCATGATGTATGTATTGTATCCACACTGTCCATTTATTTGGAGAGATCATTTTACGGCTTGATCTAAAGAATGAGACATATCCAAAGCTCAAGTGGACCCCACCAAAGAAAACAGTGGGGACAGTGACATGACTGTTGAAACCTTCATAGGGCCCACCGTGATGTTTATTTGAGATCCAACTTGTTCATAAGTTCACACAGACATGGAAGAAGGGAAAACACAAATATCAGCTTGATTGAAAACTTGTGGCCTCAAGAATTGTTTAATGGTAGGAGATCAATCTACACTGTTTTCTTTGATGGGTCCACTTAAGCTTTGGATCTGTCTCATTCTTGAGGTCGTGCCTTAAAATGATCTCTTCAAATGGATGGATGGTGTGGATGCAACACATACATCACGGTGATGCCCACATAAGTTGGTGACGTAACTTCAGTAGCGAGATAGCTACTCAACCTGTCAGTAGCCAATCCGCGTCCCTTTGGAAGGGGGGTTCCACGAAAATCTCTCTGATTTTTCCGCCGTTGATTGTAAAGTAGTTATGACGAACGGTCATGCTCAAAGCAAAAAAGCCAAATAGTCAATGAGTTGAAGTAAACAAATTTGAAAGCTTTTATTTGGTATAAAGCGTGACTCGTATAAATAGTCTAGAGCATTGGACGATGACCCACACTCAAAGGCTAAAATCCCAGCATATGGTGTTAGGTGCTGGAGCGAACTTCCTTATTATTGCTGAATCTTTCAGCTAATGCACACGCCACCACAAATGCCGGCGAGGTACCAATTTTTTAACAGCCGTACATTATTTTAGGTAATTATGGGCCACCAGAGTAATGAACCGACCTTATTCATGGAATAGGAAGTCTACATAGTGGTAGCCTTCTAACGGATGGAACTGATAAGGCACCTATCCGCCAAGCTGGCAAATGTGGTGGCGTGTGCATTAGCTGACTAGTACACGCGTCTGCACTTTGCAAAGCTCCAGTCTTCGGGAGCGAATTAGGTGTTACTAACACAGGAAACAGTATTTATGGAGTGTTGCGTGGCTCACAAAAAAAGTTTTTAATGGTTATTCATCACTCTTTCTATTAGTATAGTCCACCTGAGATTTGGATCTTCTTGTGATTTTAGATCGTAGTCTTAAAATGAGATGGAAAAACAGATGGACGGAGTAGCTATACAACAAATATATCAAGGTAGGGCCCACACGGTAGGGCCGGGTGTTACCGGGGTAACAGCTAATTCGCTCCCCCAATCTTCCTTCCAACAATTAAATTATTGATTTGTTTCTGGAAGATGATGGGTAGATCCGGAAGATCTGAGAAGAAGATAGCTCCATCTCCCCAAAGTACCCTTGGCAGGATGATATATAAATCTGATCCGTCCATCTATGAAAAATGGGCTGAAATAAGCTTGAATTTGATGGTCCTATTTGTCTGATCAGCGGCTCTTAAAGCCAAGGTATGGAAAATATATTCATTGAGCGTATCGTTAGATATTTATATAAGATTCTCAAGTAGATTTTTTTTTTCCTTTTTACATCATAAGTCATTCAAAATAGGGCCCAGTAGATGCATGGACCCGATTTATGAATTGACGTGTCAAGGTCTGCTGAGGATACGACAAAGTCATCTCACCACCGTACATGTGACTATGTGAGTTCACGAGAATGGATAGAAAGTAGGACGTAGTTCGAAACACACGTAGATGAATTGATCGTAACCATCAACCATCGTAACCATCTGATCAGATACTGCGATTTGGAAGCGGATTGCGTACTGAGTAAACTCTGTGGGGCCCACTGTGATTTATATATTTTATCCACTCAGTCCATCCATTTTATCAGATAATTTTAGGGCTTTCAACAAAAAAATAAAGCATATCCAAGGCTCAAGTGAACCACACCACATAAAAGAGTGTGACTTGAACGTCTATGGTTGAAAAATTCTTGGGGTAGACAGAGATTTTAGATCAAGCTGATATTCATGTTTTCCCTTCATGCATGTCTATGTGAGCTTATGAATAGGTTGGATGACAAATAAACATCACTATGCACCTTCAATGGTGGAAATCATTGTTCCCATTGTTCATGTGATGTGTTCTACTTGAGCTTTCCATATGCTTCAGTTTTGGGCTCAACCCCTAAAATGTGCTGAAAAAATGGATGGACTGTGTGAATAAACCACATATTGCATGGTGGGCCCAACAGAGTTTATTCAGTGCCATAAAAGCGTACTGGGTTACTCAGTATGAAGATTGAAGAACAATTTGAAATCAAAACATATAGACCCAACAGAAGTACGTTTCTGATCAACACAATACTCTCCCAATGTGTGATTTTGAAATATGGCCCAGTTTCGGTACGTCCCAAGAGTTGGACGTTTCTGAACAACACAATAAAGTATGAGCTAGTCATGGTAGGGCCCAGTAGATGGACGTTCCTGATTGATACTGCATGTCGACACGTGTACTCTGGAGAGGTGGTGGCCCTACCATATTCCGGTTCGACGGCCTACACCTGATCACCTCTAGAACCTAAACCGGGTACTGGGGTTGAATATCTCCCATTAGACCCGGGAGATCCGTATAAGGGCTGATCGGGGTCAACGTGGATTGTTTTATGTTTTAATAATTACACTTATATGACGATCCATCGATCACATTTTCCAGCACTGACGGTCGACTGCTACAAGTTTCGTTTTCTACCGTCGCTTTTACAGCCGCTTACCGGTTAGCCACGGTGATTCTATTGATAAGTATTTTTCCAATCTGCCACAAGGGGAAATTAGATGGACGGTCCCGATTGATAGAATATCCCTGCCGGGTATACCTTGGGGAGACATCTGCGCCACATCCTGTTCTGGCGGCTCTCCTGTTTTCAATAACGCGTAGAAGGACTCCCATTATGCTTGTGATTCGGGTGAAGGCTTGGCATTCACTATTCAGGGGCAAAAGAGTAATCATCTCTGTTTCCGCGGTACGTATCCATATACACAACAGAATGGGAGTGCATTAGCTGTGTTACCCGGGTAAGAGCTTAGTGGGTGTTACCCTTACCGTGTGGGGACCACCTTGATTAATGTGATTCATATCCACGCCGCCCATCCGTTTTCAGCTGATTTAAGGACGTTTTCCTAAAATTTAAGAAGATCTAAATCTTGGCCGGACAACACCACCAGAAAAGGTTGTGAATCGCCATTAAAACATTTTTTGGGCTACAAAAGCTTTTGATCAACATAATCTTTGTATTTTCTCTTCATCCAGGTTTTTTTTTTTTACCTTATCAACGGGTTGGATGGCGTTGGATGACGAATAAACATTAGGGATATGCTTATAGTGGGACTTGAAAAGTTTTTAATGGTGAGCGTTCAATCATCACTGTTTCTTACGGTGTGGTTCACCGGAGAATTATATTGCCAAATTTTTAGGACAGCATCCTAAAATGGGCTGTAAAGAAGAATGGACAGAGTGGAGATCCAACATATGATCAAGGTTGGTGCTACAGTAAAGATAAGACTCACTAAGCTATGTTGTACCCTGATTCTGCCATCCTTGATAGGAGCCGATGCCATCCTTGATAGGAGACGATCATAAGGGAGACTAGGGTTTGTATGATTTTATAAAGGTAAGTAATCGTGAGATAAATAAAGTCATAACGGAGTCTTTAATATACGCATTGAAGTTACATTTCACAATAGTAAATATGTAGCAAGAATTTTTTAATAAATAAAAGTTTTACTTTTTCCTATTATATTTTCAGTTGGTAAAGGAGGCTTTAAGATTATCCTACATTAGTGATTGTAAGTTTTTTCTTTACTTCAATAATTTTATATAGTGAGAAGTCCTTTCATTCAGAAGAAGAAGGTAGAGTTCACTTTTGGAGGATGAACCCTACACTCAAAATATCGCTTAATTATTTATTTAAAAACAGTTGAGCGAGTAGTTAAATAGGTAACTGATCATTACAAATCTTAATCATATATTGTCAATTACGATAAATTTTCCTATTTTGATGCTCGGGGTCATTGTTCTTTAATTGGAATCGAGCTGCCCAATCAATTTTTGTATGCCCATACATACACTACACTTGTGGCCAAAGAATAGCGAGCAACTTTTGCCCTCACCATTGGTATTCACATGTTGTTGGTTAGAGTGTAAATTCATGGTAAAAATGTAGTCCGCTCTCGTAAAAGGTAGAGATTTTTCCTCCCAACGGATGGCTTAGATTCAACCCGTATTCTCCACTTCTTTTCAGTCGGTCGGACTACTCCTTTTCTTTTCGTGAAGCCAGGGCAAATAGGAGGGAGAGCGGCCGCACGTGGGGTCTGCGATGTTGTATATATAAAATCGACTGTCCATCAGGTAAGATTTTTGCTAAAACTACTAGTTCACACGGTGTGGGCCACCTGAGATTTTATCACTCTGATTTTTTGTGTCATCTCTTCATCTTGGTCATTTAGACCCTATTAAGGAGTTTGATGAAAGATACACCACATGGTGGTCCACACACAAACGTATGACAGTCATCGAATTCCCACATTTCCATGTGGTTTGCCCTATCTTAGTTGTAGATTTAGCTGATTTTTTTTTAACCTTTTTATCTACCGTTGAGTAAAGCACCTAATGGATGGAGTGGATACTGAGTTTAGAACATGCTGGGCCCCAAATGACTCGGCTGTTTTTGGTGGTTCGTAAAACAGGTGTAGGTGCAGTAGAGGACTCCGGTCCCTCGGCAGCTCTCCTGCTTTCCTATCAACTCCATATCCTCTCCTCCCTCCAATTCCATATCCTCTCCTCCCTCCACGTGAGTGGCACGTGCCATGGACTTGGTTGAAATTAAAACGCCCGAAACGGGGGACTTTGACGTGGATAATTCAAACTCTAAACTCGAGATTGATTAGATGATATTATCTTCGATATGTGGACATCGGTTCGTTGAATTCACACCGTTGATTATTTTAATCTGTCTACTTCATGATCGTCAATCGGGGGTTCAGAACATTAATCCAGCGTCATTGTTGGATACTGACGCATGTAAAATGCGGTCCCTGATTTCAACGGCCAGTAGCAGTTAGGAGTATATCATACTTAATTTAACCAACATACTCGGCCCGAGTATCAGTTGGGTGAGTACGTTACCAGCTATGAAATGTTACAATATACTTATTTCACAGCGCGTCGAGCCAGGCTGACCAGATATCCAAATCACCAGCCCACCTACGGAGGGATCATAACCAAATTCTCCTGGCAAAATACTTACGACCGTCCGATCAGTGCGCTTTTTGGATCAAGGCTCCATTTTACTTGAAACCCACCTTTAAGATGTAGAGATGTATAAGATAACCTGAGATTTTTGAATTTGAACACACTATTCATCCAACTGAAGGGCGAGTAGTTGGACGGACCTGATTGATTCGTTGCCCTGCCACTTGTACTGTGGAGAGTTGGCTGAACCATATTCAGGTTCTACGTACCGGCTCTACTGACGTGTCAGTTGTCACAGACATCTCTGGGGCCTCACTGCCTCACAGAACCCCCGCACAGGTATATATCTCCATGCTCCGGGCCCAGGGATATGCACAGGGTATAGAGATATACATGTGCCCTGGGCTTTATGGGGCCACAGACATGTCCGTGACAAATCCACTCGGTCAATCTGTTTTTAAAGACCACAGTTAGTTAGAATTCCAAAAATCAGGCAGATCCAAAACTCAGGTGAGCCACCACAAATGAAAAAGTGGAAACGGATACGTCCAATGTTGAAACCTTTCCAGAGCTCATCGTGATGTTCATATGCCATCTAAAACATTCATATGGTTATTACCACTCAGATAAACTGTAGGAAGAAATATTACCTTGTACGATACTTCTGTCACAGTTAGGAGTTCAATCTCCACCGTTTCATCTGTTATGGTTAACATGAGTTTTGTTTATGCTTGATTTTTGGAGTCATATCATATTGTTGTCTTTAAAAAGAGGTTTTTCCATATGAAAATCTCACTTTTGGCTCACCAACCAAAGTAAACCCTTAAAACCCATTTCCATATCTAAACTTAAGAAATTTTTTTGAACGAAAATGCCCTCCAAAATCCATTTTCATTTTTCTTACTGAAAAAATCTATCTCCTTCATTTTTCTTCTCAAAAAATTCATCTTCTTCTTCATTATTCTTCGTTTTTCTTTCCAAAAAAACACGTCTTCTTCTTCGTTTTTCTTTCTTAAAAAAACTCATATCTTCTTCTTCATTTTTCCACATGGGAGGTCAAAAATGTGAATGATGAATGGGTGGTAAAAAACGTGAAGAATGACAAACTGTAAAAACGGTGGAAATTCAGAACGTGAAATCATCGATCACAACGTGAATTCAGTGAATTTACATTGTGATTGGTGAATTTTTCAATGTGATCGGTAAATTTTCATTGTGAGCAGTGAATTTTTCACTATGATCGGTGAATTTGGTGTAAATTAATTCACCAATCACAGCGTGAAATTCGGTGAGCAGTGAATTTTTCATTGAATTCACCAATCACAATGAAAATTCACTGATCACTTTGAAAAATTTACTGATCGCAATGTGAATTCACCAAATTTCATGTTGTGATCGGTGATTTCACCGAATAAACGTTGTGAATTTCCATCGTTTTTACAGTTTGTCATTCTTCGCCATTCAACATTTACGTATTCGACCACCCATTCATCATTCACATATACCATTCACATTTTCAACCTTCCATGAGGAAAACGAAGAAGAAGAGATGATATTTTTCAAGGAAGAAAAACGAAGAAGGGATGAGTTTTTTTAGGAGAAAAATGAAGAAAAAGATGGGTTTTTAAGAAATATGGGTTTTTTTAGAAAGAAAAACGAAGAATAACGAAAAAGAAGATGCATTTTTTGAGAAGAAAAATGAAGAAGATTAATTTGTTCAACAAGAAAAATGAAAATGAGTTTTGGAGGGCATTTTCATCTAAAAAACCCCATAAGTTTAGACTTGGAAGCTAAAGTTTTGGAGGGTTTACTTTAGCTGGTGAGTCAAAAGTGAGGTTTACAGATGGAAAAATCTCTTTTAAAAACATATGGACGGAGTAGATTTGTAACCGACATATCTATGGGCCCTACACAACCCCAGCCATTGGTATATCTCTGTGCCCGTGGCCACATGCAATCCGCTCTCAAAGGGATTAGAGGGGACGAAGGGGGAGCAAATTAGTTTTTACCTGGTTACCCCTACCGTGTGGGGCCTACCTTCATGTATTTTTTTTATATATATCTATGCCTTCCATTTGTTGTCACGCCTAATTTTAGGATGCAATCGAAAATTATACCATCCATCTATTGTTACGCCCAATTCTAGAATGTAATCCAAAATTATAAGAAGGTCTAAATCTCAAGTGGACCATACCAATAGAAATAATGATAAATAATCATTAAAAGCATTTTGCAGGTCACAAAAGTTTTAGATAAAGATGATCTTTAAATTTTCCCTTCATCCGGACCTTCTTGACATCATGAAGAGCTTGGAATGCAAATAAACATTATCAAAACATTACCATACGCTCTTTTTGGAATTTTTAATGGTGGACACTCAATCAGCACTATTTCCAGTGGTGTGGTCCACTTGAGATTTGGATTTGAATAATTTTTGGAAGACCATCCTAAAATGGGATAGAGAAACGGATGGACGGCATGGATATACAAAATACTATCCATGTGGGCCACACGGTAGGGGCAACACCCACTAAGCTGTTCCCGTAGTAACACATAATTGGCTCCCAACGAGGAGGACACTGCTTCGATCATACCGGACTGTGGGTCCCACCTTGATGTATATATCTTATATCCACGCCATCCATCCGTTTCGCCCGATCATTTTGGGTTAATATCTCAAAACTGTGGCAGATCTAGATCTAGATCTCAGGTGGACCACACCACAGGAAACAGTGGTGTAAAAACTTCTTGGGGCCACCTGGAACTTTTATTTGCCATCCAGCATGTTGATAAGGTCACAAAGACCCGGATATAAGGACCACACAAATATCAGCTTGATCCAAAACTTTTGTGGCCCCAATAAATTTTTAATGGTCAATTACCATTGTTTCCTGTGGTGTGGTCCACCTGAGAGATTTGGATCTACCGCTTTTTTAGGTTCATACCCTAAAATGATCTATGGATGGACAGCGCCGACATAAGATGCATACATCATGGTAGGCCCCACAGTCGGTGGATACACGGTTCCACCAAAGCCGCGTCCGAACGAGGGAGCCTGGTTCCCAGTTCCCACTCGGAGAAGAGACCATTTGCAATGTTGTATATCAACTTAAAGCATAATGCTTTTATTTTCTGCTGGCATATCCTTTTGTACAACATCTCATCCATGCAAAAGGTTAGACGCATTGTAAAGATCAGCCAGGACGAAAACAAGTATGGTCCATTCATCAGGCAGGCCAACACTGTTCAAATCAATTTAGAGCCGATGGTCTGACATAGAACGTGTGTCCCAACTGATCAATGGATTCTTCTAATTTTTGCTTCAGGTGATCTCCATGGCACGGTTCATCCTTTACATGGCTGGGATATACTAAAATGAGAAATTAAATGAAAATAACAATATTGGATATATATATATATATATATATATATATATATATATATATATATATATATATATATATATATATCGTTGTATGTGATCATTTCCAATCCTCACCGTTGGATTGAGCGCATGACACAACCTCCAACAAGAAAATGATCCATTGATAAGAGAGATCATACTTGTATGTGAAAAATGGATGCTTAGGAAAAGTTTGATGATGCAAATTCATCATCTATGTGTGGCCCACTTGAGTTGGGACTGTGGAAGCCGTCTCCACCCAGCTATGCCGTGTTGGCGCTGTAGGGCCCACTATGATGTATGTGTTTTATCCACGTCATCTATCAGTTTTGCCGGCTCATCTTAGGGCATCAGCCTGAAAAATGAGGCAAATCAAAAGCTCAAGCGGAGCACATCAGAGGAAAACAGTGGTGATTGAACGCCACCACTAAAGAATTCAGAAGTGGGCCATCCTATGGGATGATCATGTCCTGCACGGTAGTTTTGATGCGAAACCCCTGTTGATTTTATCCATTTGATTTTTACCTGTAACCATTTTTCTTTAATTAAGACCGTCTGATGGGTGGTTGCCATTTGAATGGTTTGAATCACTAGTTATGGAGTGGTGAAATGTTAAAGCCTAAAAGAGGAAAGGAATAAGATGACGGTCCACTACCACTTTCGGGGAGTTTTAACAGAATGGTGATGGTTCATCCATACCACGTGTGGCTTACAACCATCTAATCTTCACCGTCTGATGCTTTGTCCGATGACCATCCGTCCATTTGAGAGCTATCCTTTCTTATGGTTAGAATATTTCAAACGTAATCGTCACCCAATTCAATGGTCAGATTGTCAAACGTATACATACGTATATCGGTATACGCCGTGATGAATCACCACCATTCTTATTATGGCGGTCAATTATCACTGTAGTCTTTCTCTATAAACCGAGAGCGGATTAGGTGAGACCCCGGCCTGACCCAAGATGGTGCGGCCCTTACCGTTAGTTAACGTGGGGCCTACCTTGATGTATGTATTATGTATCCACACTGTCCATCCATTGTTCCAGATCATTTTATGGCATTATACCAAAAAAAAAAAAAAGCAGATCCAATCATCAGGTGGACCATAACATAGGACCATTAATGGGCCACAAAATTTTTGGATGAAGCTGATATTTGTTTTTCTCCTTCATCCAGGCTCATGTGACATTATCAACAGATTGGATGGTAAATAAACACTACGGAAACATGAAGGTGCCTCCTAACACGTTTTTAATGGTAGGATGGTCAATCACTACTGTTTCTTATGGTATGGTCCACCTGATAATTGTTTCTGCTTCGTTTTTGGTATAATACCCTACGATGATCTGGAAAAACGGATGGACGGCGTGGATACATAATACATACATCAAGGTGGGCCCCACGGTAAGGGCCGCACCGTCTTAGGTGAGCCCGGGGTCTCACCTAATCCGCTCTCCTATAAACCATATCGGAACATTATCTCGCAATGCTAATAATATTTCACGAATTAATTTTCTTCTTCATTTTATCGTGAAATATGAACCATCTCGCGAGATGTTTTTGAATAATTTCTTCTGGTTAAAAGAGAAAGTCTAAGTCCAACCGGTTAGACTAAAAGTTACAGTCCATGCAGTGGATAACTTCTATCTTTTCATTTCCCTGCAATCCAAACCGTCCAATATGTTTTCTTCATGACTAAAACCATATATCAGAAATGTTAGCCATGCATGTTGATGACTAGAATGCAAATTTCTTCCTTTTTTTTAACCAATTGTAAGTACTTTTTGCAACAATTAGTCCCATCTAAAGATTTTATTAAACTTATTTTTATGCAATTTAATACTTATAGTGTGAAGAATGTGTTGGAAGGGTTGGATTTTGAACGGTGTTGAGAGGATGAAATTTATTTACCCGGTGGACCGTGTATTTTTCTCCAACCGGTTGGACTACCTTCTTCGTTAAAATATCTAAGGGGAGGCTATTTGGTACTCTGGTAGCGTATGACGCTTGAATCCTTGATACGCATGCATGCACTCAGATACTGCTCTTGGCAAACAGTAAATCAGAATTACCAGACTACTGTGGAACGCGCTTTCTTTCGACCAACCATAAACCTCTGCATCGTGGACACGTGTTTGTTGAAACAAGATCGTTTTATCTGTAACCGTCCAATAAATGTCCACGAATCAGATAGCCAGCTAATCCAATAATCTTATTTTTTGGTTCATGGCACATCCAATCTGGGCCCATAATTTGGACAGTTTAATTAGAATTAATTTTGAGCCACACATGCAGCATCTAAGTAAATTAGTAATGTCTGAGTATCATCCATCACAGTCTGGCCGCATCTCAGCACCGACGGTCCATTCACGTGCCCATCTATTAGTGGAATCAACGGATGATCCAGATCCTCCATTCGTTGGAAGCTACTCTTGATATGCCAAACATCAGCTTGGATCAGAAGATACTGCTTCCCTATCAATGGCTTAAATCAGAAAGTTAGAGACCCGAGTCTCGGACGTTTCTCCTTAAACAGTTAAAAGGTCCGTCGATCAGATTATCATGAAAATCCCATCGTCGTGACTTTTGGAACGTCACCCCCACCTGTTCCAAGCTCGGGACAGGCTGTGGCTCTGAGGGGCCACTGTAATGTATGGATTTTATCCACACCGTCCATTCATTTTTTTCATATAATTTAAGATTATGAGGCAAAAAATGAGGCAGATCCGAGGATCAAGTGAACCACACAAAAGGGAGCAGTCGTTCTAATGATAAGCACCGCTGAAACCTTTGTATAGCCAAGTTTGATGTTTATTTGCCATCCAACCAGTTCATAAGGTCATATAGACCTGGATAAGGGAAAATAAGAATATAAGCTTGATCCAAAACTTCTGTGGCTAACAAGAAGTTTTCAACGGTAAGCGTATAATCCTCATGTGTGGTCTACTTTGATCTTCGATTTACCTCATTTTTAGGCTAATAATCCACCATAATATGGAAAAATGGATGGACCGTGTGGATAATATACATAGATCATGGTAGACCGTCAGGGACCCTGCCTGTCCCGAGTTCGGAACGGGTGGGGCTAGTTCCCAATCCCGCGCCCTTAGATGTCATTCTGACGTGTCAGTGAACATTACGAAAGAAATCGGATTGCGAACAATGCTTTTATCGTGCTGAGTAAACTATGTTGGGCCCACCGGAAATGTATGTGGTCTATCCACACCATCCATCTGTTTTTACAGATAAATTTAGTGGTTGAGCCCATAATTATAGAATATTCAAAGCTCAAGTGAACCACACCACAAGAAACGTTGAGAATAATGATTTCCACCGTTGAAACCTTCCTAGGGATTACAGTGATGTTTATCTATCATCCAACCTGTTCATAAAATCACACAGACATGGATGAAGACAAAACACAAATATCCGCTTGATCCAAAACTTTTGTGGCCCTCCAGAATTTTTTAACGGTAAGTGTTCAATGCACACTCTTTCTATGTTGTGGTCCACTTGAGCCTTGGATATTCTTTATTTTTGGAATTTATTCTTATAATTATCTTTTACAATGGATGGACGGAGTGGATAAAATAAATAGATCATGGTGGGCCCCATAGAGTTTACTCATTACTCAGTACGCAATCCGCTTCCATTACCAACTGGCGAACAGCCGATGCCTGCAGAGCAGATCTGAAAAAGACCGATACACTCTTGTGAGAGTCGACCACCAGTTTAAAAATGATGTTCACACTTTCAATGTACACAAGCTATGAATAACGACAATCTAGACCGTACAAATGGCTTTTCCATTAGTAGGATGGAAAAGGATAAAAAATTACAGAGAGAAGAAAATTACAACCAGCTGAATTAGTCTTCAGAATTTGGACCGCCCAATAATATACTTTTAATGATCCTTTTATAACCATCAGTTAGATTATTTAGATTGCATTACTTTGGACGGTCTGGATATCCATAAGACAGACCCTATTTTGGATGATCCTGATATCCATACACTAGTGCCGATGTGTGAAAACGAGAGAGCTATTTCCAAGATGATGGTGAACTAACACAGAAGTCAGGAGCTGATGCCTTCCCAAAGAGAGAGCAAAAAAGAAGTGGCTCGCTACAATGTATCCGAACCTATTATAACGGATACCTCCATGCAAAATCTGTAGTATTTTTGTTCATGTTCGAAGATCCAGACCGTTGGTATGACCATATACACATCTGACGGTCGCATCTTTAAAATCATTCAAGATTACAATAATAAATTTTATTGACCAAAAAATCAACGGTTATGCTCAAAGAAAAATAGTTGAGCTATCAAAAGGGTAAAAATATTCAAATGCTAGAGTCATTCCTATATTTCCACATTAGTTGCGAGATCATATGAACCCCTATCCTTGATGTATTTATTATATATCCGCACCTTGTTGTATTTATTATATATATTCACCGTCCATCCTTTTATAAAAATCATTTTAGTGCATGAAACAAAAAATGAAGCATATCAAAATAGGTTTAATGTCAAATAGAGATTATTGAAACATTACAGTGGGCCCTTGGAAGTTTTCAATGGTAGGCCGTTCAATTACCACTACTTTCTATAATGTGGTCCACCTGATATTGGATCATCTTCGGTTTTTGACTCATGCACTAAAATCATCTAGGAAAAACGAATGGACAGGTGTGGATATATAATACATACATCAATGTGGTCCCACGGTAAGGGCCGCACCATCTTGTGTGAGGCCGGGGCCGTACCTAATCATCTCCCCGAAGAAAAGAGAGGTGAGTCGGTAGAGCAGGGAAAGACTGCGTACGGCTCAACCTTTTTGTGTTCAGGCAATGTGTAAGTTGGAACCACAACCACCCATATAGTGGGCCCCAATATGGATGGCAAATAGATCAAAGTAAATATAGATCAGATGATCCTAGCCATCTGTAGAGTGTCCTTTAAAATGACCGACGTGTTGGAAAGTGATGGATATCATTTTCTGATCTGTTCCATCTTTTATACCAAATCCATCCATAATGAGGGCAACTACTTAGACGATCCAGATTTAAACATCAGATTGCCACGTGTACGGTAACTGGATGGGTCTAGTACCATGTTCAGTTTCTTCTGGCTTTACTGTATCGTTTACCAGTTCCGGTATAAAAGACAGGGTGTCAATGGGCCGGGCTCGGGCTTGAAAAATCAGAATTTTGAATGGAGCCGGCCCGAAGAAGATCAATATCATTATCCGGGCGGAGACCTACCTCAGGCCCGGCCCATTAACAGCCCTAATAAAAGATTTGGAATTATTGGATAATACTCTGGCGGGATATGACACTTGCTATACAGGCACTCCTGCGTTGTACATGTGGCATAGAATAACTCAAATTAAACGGTGTAAATTATGTATTCAATTGTTGCTGAGTCACAGTCCAAAACATTAGATTATTTTAGCACTCCTGAGCTCTGATTCATGGGCGTTTGTCTGTTGAAATAGGATCATTGGAAAGCTTTCATTTGGACCGTTCAATAAATATCCACCTACCCAATAGTATAATTAAATAAGCCTAATTTTCAGCTCTTGACACTTTAATTTGACGTCCCTGCTTATCATCCATCGCATTCTAGCAGACCATCAAATGTTTTTTTTTTTTATCCTTCTGTTGTAGACTACGAACTCTTCTTCGCCTGTTGGAGTGAAAAATTCGTCTCTGGCCCAGCTGACCTGCCTACGATTAATGCGAGTTTACAGCAAGCAATAGTCAGCCGGGCAACAAAAACTTCCGGGGAGCCCATAGTGATGTGTGTAACATTCACTCCGTCCATCATTTCCGCCGGAAGATGTTACGCTATGAGGGTGAAAAATCTGGCAGATCCAGAAATCAAGTGGGCCATTCTACGAGAATGGTGAGGAAGGGCTGCTTGTCACTGAAACCTTCCAAGGGTCATTGTGATTTATGCCATCTAACCGTTCGCAGGCTATGCCTCATCAGGATGCAGTGAGAAACGAAGGGCCTGTTTGGATACCACCAAATAAGTCGCTTTTATTGCTGATGGCAGCAGTTAAATAACTTATTTGATATAAGTTAGTTTGATTAATTAATAATTATCATTACTTATTTGTTAATAATCGGTTAAGTATTTTAGTTTTTTTTTTTTTCTTGCTTTATAACTTTTATTCCAGGTCTGAAAAGAGCTATCTTACAAAACTGATCGTGTCTTTATCTCTCTTTTTCTCTCTCATTCAATTTTGTAACTAGCTCCCAGCTTCATTTTTGGGTTGGGCCCCACCTTAACCTTAACAAGCCTATATCTAGATGTGGCCGCTTGACATTTAGCAAGCTAGCCTTTGAACAATTTAGGCCTAGCCTATCTACAATGGTGGGACTAAAATAGTTCCGGATTCTTTCTAGGGGTTCACCCAACTTTACTCAAACATTCAGCATGCATCATTTTAGCCATCCAAATGGTGGGACTCATTGTGGATGGGGGCATAGGCAGGGATCTCACCACTTGTTGATTTTAACCTTCCATGTTCTCCGTTAAATTTGTTAGCTATCCATTTTCATTCTAGCCATCCAATACTCTACTTACCATTCAATAGGAGGATCATACATGGTGCTTGCTTGAGGAAATGATGAGAAGCGAGATGTTGGCCCATAACTATAAATTGTGGTACAGGGATATTATAAGTATATTGTTTATCGCACATACTTATTTGCTTAATAAGTAAAAACCAAGATAAGTTACTAATAGGCATAAGTAGCTTATCTAACTTACAATCCAAACAGGTGGGTCCAGGAGGGTTCCAATGGGATCATTTCCCTCCGCACCTTTCCATTTGGTGTGGCCCACTCGAGCTTCTTATCGACCTTAGTCACGTGGTCCAGGTACTAACATGAGCCTCCCACAAACAATGAGTGGAGTTGATATCGCACCATGAGCGGTGGGTCCCACAATCCTTTTGTTGCACGGGTTCCGTGCATTGGTGCAGGAAATTGGAGGCCGTCCACAATGGCGAAGAACTGGCAGCAGGCTAGAGCACAACTTGGCTGCACCCGGGAACCAGCGATGTGGGTGAGATCCTAACGGTAGGGGCCTACCTCAATGTATGCAGAGCATATCCACGCAGTTCATCTGTTTTTACAGCTTAGCTTAGCCCTTGGTACAAAAAATGAAATAGATTCAAATTTTAGGTGGACCAAACCATAGGAAACAATGTGACCATTAAAAACTATTTATGGGCCAAATAATTTTTTGATCAAGCTGATATAGGTCTATGTGACTTTATCAACAGGTTGGATGTTCAGTAAACTTTACGGTGGACACTTAGGAAGTTTTTAATAGGTAAGGGTTTAATGACCACTGTTTTTGGTGGTGTGGTCCACCTGAAATTTATATATTCACAGGTTTGGGACTGCAAGCTAAAATAAGTTATAAAAATAGATGAACGACATGGATATATGATGAATACATCTAGTTGGTCCCTACTGTCAGGGTCTCACCCACACTGCTGGTTTGAGGGTCACAGTAAGTGGCGCATACGGGTTAGTGCATGAAACTAACAGGGCTAGCGGGGGGCCTCTCTCATCTAGTGGTCGGTGGTGATTATAGGTGGGACTATTTGACGGAAGGCGGATTGCCTACTGATGCTGTCGGTGGGTACTGACTACTGAACGGTGCTCTATGGGCCCCACCATAATATTTGTTTTATCTACGCTGTCTATGTGAAAAATTGTCCATCCATTTTTTCACATTATTTTAGTTACTAAATCAGCATCATCACTAACCATAGTTACATGGATACTTTTTATTTTAAATCTATTACAATTAAATATGAAAAAAAAACTAAATTTATAAAGCAAATACAATTACCAATCCTTTCCTCTTGCATTTTGGTGAAGTATTGCTTCCTGAAATTCAATATCCACAATATGGGTGAGCTAAAAGGTGCAGTGAGAATATCTCAAGAAAGTCTTTCAAAACAGAAAACATGTTCAATTTAAATAAACCACATCTAACAAAATCACTCGATGTCCACATGCATAACCCATAAACATTAATAGTAATAAAATCCAATACATGATTAGATAGAGCAATATCGAGAATGAAAGGCAAAATATATGTAGAAAGCCATGACATGTATGAATGATTAGTTTGACCTTTATCAAATGTTTTCTCATACAACAGAATTGATGAAGCTAAGATACTTACTGTCATATCATAAGTCTTAAATTGGACCATTTGGCTTCCTGCGATGCAGTCACCAATCATCACCAGTAACCCAGAAATTCCTCTTTCGATATTCACAATTTGCACAATTTATTCAATTTCCCATTCATAACAAGGGCTCATCAACCCACTCAATTAACACTAATAGGGCTCGTCACCCACATGGTTGCTCAACGAACACTATAAGGAGGCTCGTTACCCTAGCGTAGGCTGACAGCTCAGACACGATATCCCATACCACCATGCCCGACCTTTGAGACTTTAGGCGAGATTGTATCGCACTAGCGATTACAGGTGGACTCATTTCCATTAGTAACGATAGTATTCCGAATTCAATAGAAGGTGATTCAATAATAATTATCAATTAACTAAATCATGCATTAGATAGATTTGATTGACATGAGGGAACGCCGACCGGACCGGGATTGGGCACGAAAACAACCCATGTAGTCCGACTACTGTCGGTCGTCCGAGTTCACCCCCTGATCAATGAATAAATCTCGGGTAGCCAATCCAATCGGGCTACCCCAGATACTTGTTTGAATTTCCAATCTCTCCCTACTAAAATTATATCTCAACTTGCACAAATAAATCATTTTCATGAGCATTTAAATTACCCTTCAAAACATGGCCATTTAAGCATTTCATCAAACACCCACTGCTACCTAACAATGCACAAGTCAATAGTTGCAATAAATAAGGCAATGAAAGCATTTAAAACCCATGAAGCCTAATCGCATTAGTAAATCATTCTCTAGCACCATCTAGGGTTGATAAATGTAAACCTAGAAGTATAGTCTGCACCATCTAGGGTTAAGATTTTTGGGTAAATTGGTGATTTCTACACCAATTAAAAGATCCCAAGTGAGATTCATGAAATTCAAAGCTATAATGGAGTCTATATTGAAAGATATGATGTATTTATTACCTTTGGCTTCGAATAGAGGTGAATCTGACGAAGGAAATGACAACTGGATAAAGTACTTACACCCATAAGATGATGAACACCAACACAAGTACCCATCACTCACAATTTTCATTTCCTTCTCCATCTTTATCTCTCATTTCTCCCCCAAATTCTTAAAATTTAAATTTAGGGGAGAAATGCTTAAACGTGTCATATTTATAGTGCCAAATGTGGTGCGAACAGCCCTAAAGGCTCGATTATTAATTATTTAACCATATGGAAAAATTGATTCTAGCATTTGTGGCCCACTTGGGTCTATACGAGTCAATCTAATCTATGGGGTAGTTGGTACAAATGGAGATCCACTTAAGGTTACGATCATCTGTATTTCGAATGCGGTGATCGATGGTTATAGTGACAAATTTGATTAATTTCAGTCATTTTCGAAATGAAGTAGAATGTGAGATTTTGTGGGTATGATGTTTATAGGTTAGATCCACTTATATTTAAGGTTTCGTCATTAGAAAGTAAGCAAAAATGGTGTTTTAAACTCATTCATCCTCTACAATTGATTTCTAAGCTATATGGGCAATTTGACTAATTTGAGTCTTATACATGGGATAGTCATGATCCAAATAGTTAGTTGAGTTCGTCTTACGTAAGCCTTCACTATATTACGAGTATTTGATTTTATCGAGTGGTGGGGTTCACTTGATCTTGAGTTTAAATTCATAGATCATATTATTTGGCACAAGATCTAGGTGATCAGGTATATTATTAGTTTTATAAGGTCATCTAATCGAATTTGTATGGTCCTTTGTTGGTAATACTAGTATATTTTTTAGAAGTGATGACTAAAATTCGCTAAATGATAAAATAAACTATTTGTAGCGAAAAAAATTTCAACGACTTTGAAATTGAAATTCTAAAAAATCTGTGGCGTTACACACCTAATTGGTACTCGACTTGACTCGGCTACGAGCCTAATTGTCTAACTTGGTCAGTAAATTGAGCAAGTTCAGTGTATTTTGTTGATGCCCCATTCCTTGCAACTCCTTGTGTGGCCTACTTTGTCATCTGATTTGAGCTATTTTCGAGAAGCCATTGTAGCCAGACATATAAAAACTAATAGATGGCTTGGATTTTCTTTGGTACATTCCAGTGGATCCCACCACTACCTCCATCCCAAACTCCAGCAGACGTACATCAACAGTCTTCTTCTCATACTCTCTCTCAACCTACAAACCTAACTTAGCAATCCATGAAAAGGATTTTGGTAAATCTCAGCCGTTCAACCAACCAATAATTTTTCTCTCTCAACAACCCACAATGATCCAACGCATATTCTCAACTATCAACCAATGAAAACTCCCAGCTTCTATCCTTATTTCAACTTGTTGGCGGCAATGTGCATTGTTTCCCCAATCTTTGAAACCTTCAATCCCAGCTAATGAAAACCGCCATTGAAGGAAGTCACATTCTTGGTTGGAATCAAGTAACGTTGCATGACTTAGCAACCGTGTCGGAATCAGGTAACGTTGCACCAATTAGCAACCGTATATTAAGCTAACTTACACAGCAGATATGTTTCTATTTGAGTCGAGTCAATCCGAGTTGGGTTCGAGCCAAATACTAATCAAGTTGAGTTGAGCACTGTCCAGCTCAAGACTTCATTCATATTTATTTGAGCACCGAAAATTTCACTCGATGGCCCAAACCCACCATCGAACCAAGTTGAGTCGAGCTTTTCTGATACTGAGTTGAGGGAGTTAATCGAGCTTACTCAACTCGTGTACAGCATTGACTAGGGTGTCGATGGGCTGGTGTTGGGCCTGAAAATCAGAATTTTGAATAAGCCTGGCCTGACGGCCTGCCGCTAAACAGTTCAAAATCCGGCCGGGATCTACCCCATGCCCGCCAGTTGACAGCCCGACGCGTCCCATTTGACGACCTACAGGCGGATTGCATGCGACTGGGGGGCGCGGCAAGTCCCTGCGCTCGTAAGCTAGGTGAGCCACCATTATTTACACGATAAATCCATCCCGTCCTATTTTAATATAAAATACCAAAAACGAGCAGGATCCAATAGTCAAATGGGCCACGCGAAGGGAAAATTTTGGATAAAAAAAAAAAATGCTTGCTGTTGAAACCTTCCTGGGTCCCGTCAATGTTTATATGCCCTCCAAACCACTTATAAGGTTAGTCCCCACTATTTTCTGTGGTGGGTCCACTTGAGCTTTGGATTTGTCTCATTTTTAGTGTCATGCCTTAAAATGATCTCGTCAAATGGATGGATGGCGTGGATATGACACATACATCATGGTGGGGTCATTGCTACACCTTGCGTAGCTAGAGTAGCTAATGCAGTCGGCTCAGCAAAAAAATTCTCCACTTGAGTTTTGGATCTGCCTCAATTTTCTCACGTGCCTGAAAATGATCTGAAAAAATGGATGAATGGAGTGGATTCCCCACAAACATCACGGTGGGACCCACCTAGCTTCCGAGCACAGGAATACCTGCAACACCCTGCGGCAGGCAGTCGGCTTGCCTCCGCGATGGCCGCGGCTTCGCTGGATCCCCGGATCCACCGAGGTGGGTGGATCCCTTACCGTGCCGTCCACTGTGTAATGTGTGTATTACATCCACACCGTCCATTCATTTTCAAAGCTCATTTTAGATGATGATTCAAAAATGAAGTAAATCAAAATCTCAGGTGGACCATAATACAGTAAACAATGCTACTTAACCATTAAATGGTTCTCGTGCGTCACACAAGTTTTGGGTAAAGCTGATATTTTTTTTTGGGTATTTTCATCCAGGTCTTTGTGACCTTTTCAACAGGTTGGATGGAAAATAAACATTCCAGTGGCCCCCATGAAGTTTTTAATGGTGTGGATTCAATTACTACTATTTCATGTGGTATCGTCCACTTAAGATTTTGATCTGCTTCATTTTTTGGATAATGCCCTAAAATGAGCTTTCAAAATGCATGGACAGCGTTGATGTAAGGTACATACATCACAGTGGCTCCACATTTGGATATCCACCCCTCCGCGATATTCAAAGCGGACGCGGATCAGGTGCCTTCATCAGCCCTCCATCCGTTTTTCAGCTCATTTTAGGGAACGAACCCAAAAATGAAGTAGATTCGAAGCTCAATTGGACCACACGAAAGTAAACACTAGTGATTGATCGCCTGCCATTATACGGACGCGAATTGTCCAGTGCTGCCAGGACGGGCTCGATTCACGCAGGGTCTCAGTGGGGCCCACCACAATGTATGGGTTTTATCCATGCCGTCCATCCAAGGCTGCAGCGGACCGGATTGAACGCCCGCCCGTTAAGAACTAATTGACAGCCGCATAAGTTTTGAACGAGCTCATATTTGTATTTTCCTTTCATTCAGGTGTACGGGACATTATGAATAGGTTTGATGACAATTAAACATCATGGTGGGCCCTAGTTAGGTTTCAACGGTGGCTGTCATTATCACCGCTCGTTTCTATAGTGTGGTGGGAGAAATGGATGGACGGCGTGGATAGAACCCATATATCATAGTGGAGGGCGCGAGTTAGGTGTTACCCGGGAACAGCTTAGTGGGTGTTACCCTACCGTATGGCGCACGTGAATGATATTTTGTATATCCACTCCGCCCATCTGTTTATACCTCACATTTTAGGATAAGATTTCAAAAATTATGCAGATCCAAATCTCAAGTGTACCATAACACTGGAAACAGTGTGATTGAGTGCCCCCACCATTAAAAATTCCAAAGAGCCCATGGTAAGGTTTTGGTAATGTTTATTTGCAATCCAATCTCTTGATAATGTCAATAAGGTCTTGATGAAGGGAAAATATAAATATCATATTGATCCAAAACTTTTGTGGCCCACAACGTTTTTAGTGGTTATGAATCACCGTTTCTAGTGGTATGGTCCATCTGAGATTTGGATATTCTTACGGTTTTGGATCATATGCTAAAATGATACGAGAAAACAGATAGACGGCATAGATATATAAAAAATATATCAAGATGGGCCCTACACAGTGGGACCCACCTAGCCTCCGAGCACGGGGACTTCCTGCAACACCCTGTGGCAGGCCAGAGCGAATTAGATGTTACCCTGGTAACACCTTAGTGGGTGTTACCCCTACCGTGTGGGGCCCATCTTGATGTATTTTTTATATATCTATACCGTCTATCTGTTTTCTCATATCATTTTAGGATATGATCCAAAACCTTAAGAAGATCCAAATCTCAAGTGAATCATACCACTAAAAACAGTGATTAATAACCATTAAATATGTTTTGTGGGCCACAAAAGTTTTTGATCAATCTGATATTTATATTTTCCCTTAATCAAGATCTTATTGACATTGTCAAGAGCTTGGATTGAAAATAAACATTACCAAAACCTTACCATGGGCTCTTTGGAATTTTTAATGGTGAGGCACTCAATGACACTGTTTCCAGTGGTATGGTCCACTTGAGATTTGGATCTGCATAATTTTTGGATCCTTATCATAAAATGGGCTGTATAAACCGATGGACGGAGTGGATATACAAAATATCATCCATGTGGGCCATACGGTAGGGGTAACACCCACTAAGCTGTTACGGGGTAACACCTAATTCGCGCCCGTGGCAGGCAGTCGGCTTGCCTCCCCGATGGGCGCGGCTTCGCTGGATTCCCGGATCCACCGAGGTGGGTGGATCCCTTTCCGTGCCGTCCACTGTGTAACGTGTGTATTACATCCATGCCGTCCATTCACTTTCAAAACTCATTTTAGATGATGATTCAAAAATGAAGTAAATCCAAATCTCTGGCGGACCATAATACAGTAAACAATGCTACTTAACCATTAAAAGGTTCTCGCGCGTCACACAAGTTTGGGGTAAAGCTGATCTTTTTCTTTTTTTGGTATCTTCATCCAAGTCTTTGTGACCTTTTAAACAGGTTAGATAGAAAATAAACATTCCAGCGGTCTCATGAAGTCTACTATTTCATGTGGCATGCTACTCGTAGGATTTGGATCTGCTTCATTTTTTAGGGATAATGCCTTAAAACGAGCTCTCAAAATGCATGAAAAGTGTAGATGTAAGGTACATACATCAAAGTGGCCCCACAATTTGGGATCTACGCCTCCGCTATATTCAAACCGGACGCGGATCAGGTGCCTTCATCAGCCCTCAGCCCTCGTGGTGGTGTGTTGGCCGCTGTGGGGCCTATATTGATGTACGTGTCATATATCCTCTCCGTCCATCCGTTTTTGCTGTGGGGCCTATATTGATGTACGTGTCATATATCCTCTCGGTCCATCCGTTTTTGCAGCTCATTTTAGGGAACGAACCCAAAAATGAAGTAGATTCGAAGCTCAATTGGATCACACGACAGTAAACACTAGTGATTGATCGCCCACCATTATACGCTACGCGAATTGTCCTATGCTGCCAGGACGGGCTCGGTTCACGCAGGGTCTCACTGGGGCCCACCGCAATGTATGGGTTTTATCCAGGCCGTCCATCCAAGGATGCAGCGGACCGGATTGAAGGCCCGCCCGTTAAGAACTAATTGAGAGTCGGAAAAGTTTCGAACGAGTTGATATTTGTATTTTCCTTTCATTCAGGTGTACAGGACATTATGAATAGGTTGGATGACAATTAAACATCATGGTGGGCCCTAGTTCGGTTTCAACGGTGGCTGTCATTATCACCGATCGTTTCTATAGTGTCGTGGGAGAAATGGATGGACGGTGTGGATAGAACCCATACATTGTAGTGGACCCCACAGGCCGCAGTCCAGGCAAGGGCTCTGTCGGGCCCATCGTGATGTATGGCCTCGCCGTCAGGTTCTATCTTGGAGAAATAACAGCAAGATCCACAGCTGCGGTGGGTGCAACAACCGGGATGGGATGTTTCTCTCATCAAACCTGTTAATCAGGTAACAAAACGAATGTAGGAAAACCATTCTGATCCAAAACTCAATCGAGCCCCACCTCATGAGCTTCGTTTGGGAGGAGTTTTATATATATTTTCTCTCTGCCAAACAGGAAATCTCTGTTTGGAGCTTTTCATTGATCCATATCATTACATAGGTCTGCAGCCTAGTCACATCTTTAGTGCAACCCGATCACACCTCAGTACAATCTGATCACACTGAAGGCATACGTGCTGTTTGATGTGGATCAATGAAAAGCCTCAAACAGAGATTTCCTGTTTGGCAGCCAACAGGATCCGGATTCTTGGCCCATACGAATCCCTTACGTATAAACATGTTGGGCCCACGTAGGGTGATTTAAGAAGATTCTGAAAACCGGCGTAGCAGACGATTCCGGTCCAATAGGACGCGGATTAGGTGGTGTCACGACACCCCAGCGGTGGTGTGGAGATGTGTGGGCGCTGTGGGGCTCACCGTGATGTATGTTTGTTTATATCCACACCGTTCATCCATTTTGCCATCTCATTTTACAGTATTATCCCAAAAAATAAGCAGATCCGAAGCTCAAGTGGGGTATACCACAGCAAAAAGTGGGGATAATGACAACAACCGTTGAAACCTTCACAGGGCCCACCGTAATGTTTATTTTCCATCTGACCTGTTAATAAAGTCACACAGACATAGATGAAAGGGAAATCACAAAAATCTTTGTGACCCCACCCCCAACCAACCCCTCAGGAAGTTTCTAATGATCGGTGTTCGATGGTCCATCTGATCTTAGGATCCTGTTTCTTTTTGCATCCGTTTCCTAGAATGAGCTGTAAAAACGGATGGACAGCGTGGATATGAAACAAATAGATCTCAGTGGGCCCCACAACCCCCAACACATCACCGCACCACTGCTGTGGGTGATCTGGGAAACACTACCTAATCCGCGTCCGGTCCAACACTACAATGGCAAAGAAAGCCTCGAAATTTTTTCTCAGGAAGAACAGGCGACTGCACCAGAAATTGTGGTGCTGTGCCATATTTCCCGCCAAAGTACGAACGTCTTAAAGGATCCGTACCATGAAAACGACTAGGTTGCTTCCTGGAGATCAAATTTCTAGAAAATCATGCGGTTTCATCACACAGATTGGTCTAGATTGTATATTGAATCCACCCGTCGGATGCTCGTTGATTCAATTATTGTTGCCAATCTGAAGCGAGAACCGTCATGTTTTCGTCATAGGATGCTCTTCAAGGTAGGGCCTATGGCTTCAATGGCAGTGATGTTCTACACATGTAGCGTGCTGGTGGGAAAGAGGGTCCGGTACCACAAGTTGTGGTAGGGTAGGTGATCAGATCCCTTTCTTAGGGGGAACGTGCAGCTCATGTCAAGAGGTTCTACGAAGCGACCAGCTCACAGCAAACGTGGCACACACTAGTAAGGACAGGGACTTTTGATCTGGTGGGCCACTCCAGGGATAGGATAAGATGACTGGGATCAGACAACTCTCAACATCCAGTCGTGAGTTTTACCGGTCGAGTGAAGACTCCTCGTTAACCGTTCAATTTGTAGGCAAGGATCAGATGGACAACTTACCCAAATTCCCTCTCTTTCTTCGCACATATTCTATCCATGCTGTGGACCGCCTGATCAACGGCTGTCTTCACTACGGTGTTGATCGCTCAGCAGATGGGAAAGGCATGATGGACGGTCCAAATCATGGGACAGCGAAAATATTATAGTTACCCAAGCCTTGTCGAATAAACTTGGTGGACTAAAAAGAAACGGACGTCACATTCAGAAGATATCTGGACCATTCATCAAGCGGGCTAAACGGTAGGTTTCTACGGTTCATATATCACTGATTGGACGTTCGTGGTTTCCGATCGTCGGATTTTTGCGATTGTTTGGCACCGTCGCTTATTTTGTGTATATTATCCATTTGGGCACAGATCAGATAATTAAGAATGTCATGTGATATTCGAGGCCATCCATTGGAGGGTCCATCCGTCACCTGATGAATTGTCCCAATCTCTCCTACGAGATTTCCCCAACGGACTCGCCGTGAAATTGCCGAGAACCGCGTTCGTGACGCTTTAGGGCGGGGAAAGGATCACATACATCCGGACGTATGGCTACTACCATATGTTCGAGCTGTGCGGTGGCCACCCAGGATGTGTACGTAGAATCCACACCGTCAATGTAGCGATCAGACTCATGATCAACGTACATTTCAAGAATAATATCATGTGGACCACACCATAGGATCAAGAAGCAATCAGCCCTAAAACGCTTGA
Organism: Liriodendron chinense; assembly: GCA_003013855.2. Classification (NCBI taxonomy): domain Eukaryota; kingdom Viridiplantae; phylum Streptophyta; class Magnoliopsida; order Magnoliales; family Magnoliaceae; genus Liriodendron; species Liriodendron chinense. The sequence goes on along the minus strand of PVNU02000773.1, from coordinate 4,509,366 downwards.
ATTCACTCATTGTGGCCCCCATGAGTATAGAATGGCCTGTTTCTTTTCTGTGTACATTTATTATTATTGAGATCACCTGATGAATGGGTTGATGACATATACACAATACGGTGGACCCTGTATTGCATCTCGAAATTTCTAGGGTGGGTGTCCTCCTCCCTGATTTTTCCATTGTTCCATTTTTTGGGGTCCACATGAGTTTTTATTCTGGCTAGATTTATAGATATAGACAGAACATGTGTGTTACATCGAATAGACGGTTTAGATTTCTCTAACATATTACTGTGGCCCCCCAAACTGTTCGCACGTATACTTATTACCATACGTCCGAACGTATGTATGTGGTCATTCCCCGATTAGGGTTTCCGTTTCGGAGGAATTATATGGTCCTTGGCGTAGGATAAGGAGAAAATTCTCGACCTTCTTTTCATTCACGTGGGGCCCGTATCTAGATGATCTAGGCCATTGATCTGAGTGGAGTTTGCGTGTGAGGATTCCTTAGAACCTTACCACATAAGAAGGTCAGGACCGTACAATCTGTTTGGTTTCTCCTTTTGAATGTGACCGTAGATTCTGCTTTCTCATCAACCATCTAATTGCCAAGATAAACCCCGATTGCTGGGAATCCTGCATCAAGGCCAACTCCATCATCAGAGGTGATCTACAGACCAAGTGGCTGGATATCACAGACCGGTGGGCCCTACTGTTTGAAATACCATGGTCGAATTTACAGGGTTTGCCCCTGGCTTGAGGATTACATGTTATAGTCCCTCTTTTAACGTCTAGGGTTCAAATCGTCCCAGCCGAGCCCCACGAGAAGATTAGGTTTTGGTTTCATAACCGCAGCTTACCTACCGAAACAAAGCGACAAAGAGAAACATGGGGAGTTATTTGATACTCTGGTAGAGCGCGATGGCTGATATACGGGCACTAAAAACTTGTATACGTGGCATACATTAAGTTAATCGAACTGTTCAAATTGTGTGAAACATTGAAGATAGACCATGACCATAAACTTATATTGGTTGAGAAATATTGGTCTCTGATTGATGAATAAATGCTTGCTGAATGCAGGCCGTTGCATATTTAATTTCAGCCGTCCAATAGTTTCAATCAATCTTTCAGTCAATGAATCAGGTTAATGTACGTTATGGTTCATGATCAATCTGAAACCAATCTAACTATTTTGCGTTGTTTGATTTCATTTAATGTTGTAAACCATGGATGGTTTCTTTATGACCGAGTATCAACAACCACACTCTACCAGAGTATCAAAGATTTTCTAAATAATCAGAGGGTATTCTCGTCATTTCTGTTCGAGGCGCTTTAGGAATATTTAAAATTCCAGGTAGATCGAGTAATTCCGTAAAAAAAACAGGGCTATTATAGTAATTCGCCGACGAAAGGGAAATCGCTACAAGGAGTTGCGTGCTCCAGATCAAACCCTTCTAAACCCGGGGAGACGAAGAGAGAGAGAAAACAAAAAAGAAAAACGAAAAAGAGTTAAAAAAAAAAAAAAAGAAAAAAAAAGAAGGAGAAAATCAAAGGAAAGAAAGAAAGAAAGAAAAAAGAAGAAGAATAAGGGATTTGAAACCATGGTGGTATCGCAGGGAGTTTTTTGAAGGAGATGAGAAACCATGTCGAAAACCGACGATCCGGAGCGTAATATACCCTGGGGAACTTGGGAGGAGCTATTGCTAGCGTGCGCCGTTAACCGGCACGGCACGAAGAACTGGGACTCCGTCGCTATGGAAATACAGAACCGCACCTCTTCCCCCCTTCTATTAACCGCGCAGAACTGCAAACAGAAATACCTCGACCTACAGCGGAGATTCGTGGCCGTTGATGATAAAACGGACGGTGGAGATGACGAGTCTGAAAAAGATGATAAAAAGAAGATCCCTTGGCTCGAAGAGCTCCGGAAACTTCGTGTCGCTGAGCTTAGACGCGAGGTTCAGCGATACGACGTTTCGATCGTGTAAAAACTACTCTTTTTTCCTTTTTTTTTGAGAGATCTGACATTTAAAAAGCGTTATTTTCAATATTTATTTATTTATTTATTTTTGTGTAATACGGTTCCGGTGTGGGTGCGTACGATAAGGATCTGCGGTTTTGAGATCTGTAGAATTTCGGCCTCTTTTTTCCGCAGGTCCCTGCAATTGAAGGTGAAGAAGCTCAAAGAAGAGCGCGAACAGAGCTTGAACGAGACGGAGAACAGCGATGAAAAAGCAGATCTGGCGAAAGAGGAGGCGAAGAACGAAGGAAATACGGAAAAGGAGAAAGACGGAGGGGATGAGAGATCCTCGCCAGAAAACGCCGACGGAAAGCGGATCTCCGGCGAAGATTCCGACCGCGAGAACCAGTCCTTCAATGAATCGAATTCGACGGATCCGAAAGACAAGCAGCGGGAAACAGAGGGGGAGAAGAGGCCGGAAGACGATGCCGGAAAACCGGATCAGGGTCCCGGCGAGTTGCCGGAGGAAAAAGCGGTCGGTGAGGGGTCTTACAACGGAAGCTCTGATACGGTGGCGAAAGGTGCGGCGGCCGTGAAGTCCCCGGCTCCGACCCCAGCGCCTGACACGGGCGAGTCGGCCGAGTTTCGTGAATCGGTCGCCGAGTCGAAGGGCGAAGGGGTGGAGGGTGCGAAGGAGAGCAGCGACGTGCAGAGTTCGGCGAGCCTGTCGAGGAAGAGGAGGCGGAGAAAGGCCATTTCCGGTAGCAGCTCAGGCGAGGAGCCGGAAGCCGACGATGTTTCTCCGGTCAGCAAACGGATCCCTGTTAAATCCCAACCGTTGGTTGGTTTCCTCGAGATTATCCGATCTCACAAACATGGCTCCGTTTTCGAGCGCCGGCTCGAATGCCAGGTATTTTCCCTGCCTCGTGTGTTTTCTCGCGAAAAATTGGTAATTTATCGATATCGTTTTTTTATTTTTCATTTTTCTCGTGAGCGTCCTTTTTCGTCCGTATCGTCAGGAAATAAGCAAGTATTATTGCCGAGATCAACTCGATCTCGTTTTAAGAATATCGGCTCGTCTCGGCTAGACTTAGCTCGACTTGGTGGTACTTGTTTGTGGGTCCCAGTAATGAAAGAGAGAAAAAGGCCGTTTTCCAGATGAGATTTCTGGAAAAAAAAAAAAAAAAGACTTCATATTTTTTTTTGGTACAAAATGGAAAATAAAAAAAATCATATAATTAATTAGAAATTGCGGTAAAAATGAGATTTCTTACTCTTTTGTTTTTATTTTCTTTTAAAAAAATAAGAAGAGAGAAATAAATTTAAAAATCCATTTCTAGCTTTCGTTAATTTGTATTTTCCCGTTAGAAAATGTAGCGATGAGGGTGGAAGATTAGTCACGAGTAGCTTGCATGGCATTTATTCGATTCGATTTGCGAAACCCACACGTATCCCTCCTCCCACGCGCACGTGCCAGCCTCCCGCGTGTTTTGGTACGTACCTGCAATGCGTATATTGGGCGGCCCCATGCAAAGACTCGGAAAGAGAATCATGCTGGTCCACTCAGGACGCGGATTACGTCCTGCCCCGTCCGCAGATCTTTAGAGGGGCCCACCGTGATTTATCTATTTATCCACTCCGTCCATCCATCTTCTAAGATCAGTTTAAGACATGAGCCCAAGAATGAGGCAGATCCAACTCTCAAGTCGACCACACCAAATAGTTTGGGTTGCATTGAATGCTTAATCTGTCGTGTGGTCCACTTGAGCGTTGGATCTGCCTCATTCTTGGGCTTACACCTTAAACTGATCTTATACAAGGGACGGACAGATACATCACGGTGGGGCCCTCCACAGATCTGCCCGGACGGACTGGTCCACTCATCAGGTGTGCAAGGGATGTATGAGGAAAAAAGTTGATATGGAGCAGTTTGGTGGGTCCCACTGATAGGATCTTGGTACGTGCTTAGATTGGTGGGTCCCAGCGCGTTGAGGTGCTTGGGTAGTAGACAAGTGTAAATGTGACTCGCACAAGGAGAGAGAGAAGTGGCCGTTTGTGCCGCGCATGGCACGTGTCTGTGACTATGGTCACTTATTAGGGCGCGAGGCCACTATTAACCCGGCTTGGCTCCGAAAGTCAAAAAGGCCTACACGTCAGATTGGACACACGTGCATGTCCAACGTAGCAATGAGGGGATTTTCTTTTTCTAACCGTCCAATTTTTCTAAGTCCCGGTGGCCCACAGGATTACCGGATCCGCTTGATTTTCGGGACACTTTGGTCCCCACCTGTGATAAGGCGCCCAGATCTTTAACAAGTGTGCATGTTGACACGTGCCGAGAGACTTCTACTGTAGGGCTGTCAATTGGCCGGGCCGGTCCGGGCCAGGGGTATGTCTCGGCCCGGATTTTTAACTGTTTCGGTCCGGGCCTGTGTTAAATTCTAATTTTAAGGCCCGAATCCGGCCCATTGACACCCTACGCGTACATGGACTTTGGTGCGTGGCTAAGGCTTCTTGACAATTCTACTCACTCACGGTAAGCGGCGGCAAAGTCATGTTCTCAAGCGTGTGGCCGCTTACCGGACCGTGAAGCGTTTCAGCCGTTCATCTCGCAAGAAATGGCAGATGGCACGACCTACTTGCGTTGGTGCTCGGCGCGGACAGGTCAGATGAAAGATTGAGGTTTCGCTCTCGTGAGTACGGCTATATAGCCCTCGAATTTCTGTAAAAAAAAAATATATCTATGGAAATCGGGTAGACAGTCTTATAAATAGCAGTGACCATCTGGCAGCCCTTGCTGCGAATGGCGAACGGTTAAGTAACCACACTTATTTGATGAGATGATCAGAGCCGTCCAGTAAAACAGCTGGATCTGATTCGTCTATAGAAGGAAGTGAGCCACACGTTGTTGATCACCTGGTGAGAAAATCAGGTCCATAAACTCATTGGAGAAGAAAAACGTCAAAATCAATGGTCAGATGATGGTATTGCTCAGGGTACAGATGTCGCCCGTTAAATGAGTGTATCGGCCTGATTTTCATACGGGCTGATCGGTATCATGTGGCCCACCTTTTACACGGATAGGATATCCTGCATGTATCAGGAAAGAAACGGATGACTTTGGAAGTTCACGTACAGACGCTGTATCATTAGTTCTTCAATAGAAAACAAGATATCAGTCTCAGTTTTCCATTCTTTACGCCATGAGCGACAAGGGCATCTAGATGGACGGTTGATAGAGAGAGAGCCTCTACCATATTCCGGTTCTTTTGGCTCCACCGTACAATTTCCATATTCCGCTCACTTTTCATACAAGTTGATGAAATCCAAGCGGTCCATGTTTTCTACGTGTTTGCTAACCTGCGCGAGTACAGCCATTTCTGCTAACGTGTGAGTTGGGACCGAACCCCGACCCTTAACCGTCTCACACGGCGCAAACTAGATGCTTTAAACAGTTGAAAACTTACACGGGAAGACTATGGACCGGGATTTCTGGGCTTACGTGCGCCAAAAAAAAGAAGTAAAGAAAAAAAAAAAAAAAAAAACTGGGTGCGCATCGCGCACCAGGCGCACTGTAAGAGGATACTTTTCAAATCCCACTTTCCTTCGCTTTTTCCATTTCCCGCGTTGGCGGTAAAACGAGCCCCGGGTTGTCTGATTCTTGTTTTTTCCGCCCCCGAAACCGCTTATATTCATTGGGAAACCGCTTTATCTGTGCAGGAAGGCGGAGATTACCAGAGCATGATCCGTCAGCACGTGGATCTTGAAATGGTGCGGACGAAGCTCGAGGAAGGGCTGTATGCCGACGGCAGTCTCGAATTCTTCCGAGATATGTTGCTTGTCTTCAACAACGCCATCGTCTTCTTCCCGAAGAATTCCTCCGAACATTCTGCAGCGATCGCTCTCCGAGCGGTTGTGTCGAAGGAGATGGCCAGGTCGATCCCGAAACCATATATGCAGTGCAAAGAGCGGACGCCACCGCCGCTGGCCACAGCCTTCACTCCCAAAGCCCAACTCAGAGCCGTCCATATCCTTACACGGAAAGCCGAATTCAACGGGTCCCTTGATCGCCTGTCGTAAGCGCAGCTCTATCTCCTCAAAGGACCCACCCAGCGGTGGCTGCCGAGACGAAGAGGAAGGACGCTGTGGAAATCGACAGGAAGCCCGACGCCGCTGATCTCAAGGAACCCGACAACTCATCCGCGAACATGGTGGTGGAGCCGCGGGTTACAAAGAAGAGATCGATGGATAGATCGGCTCCGAGGGGGACGCGGACCAGCAAGACCCGCAGCAACAACATCAACATCGGTGCCAGAACCTCGAACCCTGGACTCAATCCTAACCCTAACCCTAGCCCTAGCTCAAATAGCAATGCAGCGGCGGCAGCGAAAGCTGGTGGGTCGAACGAGAGTTCAGATGGCAAGGTAGATAAGAAAAATTCGAACTCGGCGGCGGTAGCCAAGAAGCGAAGCGCAGCAAATTTCCTGAACAGGATGAAGCGGAGCCTGTCGTCGAACGGGACGCTGCTGGAGACATTGAAGGGATCCGTCGGCAATGGCTCCGGCAATAACAGTAGGGGGGCAGAGCAGAAGAAAGGCGGGAGGGGAGAGAGTCGCAGAGATCAAGGCCACCGGCAGGGAACGGTGGGGAAGCAGGTGCAGGTGCAAGAGCAGAGCAGTCCTGTTGCAGCGAAGAGGAGCGTGGGACGCCCACCGAAGCGGGCCACGGCAGCAGCTGCAGCAGCAGCGGCGGCGGCACCCCCGTCAAGACGGGGGAAGGATGCAGTGGAGGCGGAGGTGAAGCCACCTCCAAGGAAGCGAGCGAGGAGGTGATAGTGGCAGGTTGTGTAAATTATGTACTGTTTGAGGTTTATTTTGTAACTGATTATCCTTTTGTTTTATTAAATCTCTGTTTTTTTTTTTGGGGGGGTGTAAAACGTGTTGATGAAATTAATTAAATTTAACGATGACCTGCTGATAGGTGGATTACATGGCCAATGTTTCGGATGTGGATAAAACGTGCCTTGAATTTTTGGGGTAATACTAATAACGTATGTGATGATGAATTTTTACCAAACACAATAAAATTTTGAGATGTTATAAAAAAAATTTACATTTAATTTAATATTATAATTTTATCTTTGATAATCTCATATTTCTACGGCTTAAAACGTTATGCTGGACGGTTTAGATTTGTTTTATCAAAGTGTGTGTAATTTAGAATTTTAAATTATTATTAATGTAGATTTATCAAAGTAGGAAGTCTTTCCTAATTCTATTTGAAATGGAGGGAGAGTGAGCTCCACATCATCCTCAAGGTACAGGACGGTGCATGTGGCTCCAATCCAAATGGCAACATGTAACATGCTTTATTCATGCTTTGGGCCAAATCCTCCCAGTTATCTAGTTCAAAAGAAGAAATACTTGATTAGTGACTCCTTGTCAAGTGATAAAGGAACTAATAGACTTTGACCGATGCATTGAGCCACATTTATTTTTATTGGTCATGTGATGGCCTTGTCATAATGAGCTAAAGCACATACAATTAATCTTAATCTCCATGTACCATTAATTTTAATTTTTCATGCATTTATGGACTAATTAATTTTTCATGCATCATTAATTTTAATCATTGTCCAGGCAAACTCCCGGCTTGATCTCATTTCACCAATGCAAGTTTCCATTTGAGTTATTATCCTTGCCTTGGTGGTGCACTCTTGAAAGTTTCAACACGATGTCTGGGGTTTATTATTCATATGTGATGAAATCCCTCGTTTGTGAGAGGCGTGGGTGAGAAAAAGCTTCCATATATATCTATAATATGCTCGTACTCTTCTGTGTAAGTAAGACAGGCATGTTAATTCCAAGCAAGGTTGATTTACGAAGGCTGTCTTGTATTTTTATGTAGGTATTTACAAATATTTTATTATTATTATAAGAATCTGCAAAAACCCTTTCTACAAACCCATAATTTAAAATCTTAAAAAATTGACGCTACTCAAAATCCAGCTAGTCAAGTAAAACCTGAAGAGTCAATTGTACTTCACTCAATACTAACAATTTAATTACACTTATGACAAACACTTAAAAAAGTCATAATATTAAAATATGCAATATTGGTAAGCAATTTGTGACCTTGGTTGTGGTAACCGATATACGCGAGTTTCACAATAACTCCGCTCTGGTCAGCTCAATTTCTTTTGGGTTGTCGTAGTCCCAACCAAAACTACTCGCTGGCCCCTTCATGATTTTAGATGATTTCTGGCACTTGCCCATGGTTTCATATGGCATGAGTTAAGAGTGACTCGCTTGAGACGAGAGAAATCTTGTCAAGTCCTGCCTAAGGGCGCGGCTTTGGTGGATCCGGAGATCTACTGAGGCGGGTGGGACCTTTATTATTGGGTCCACCGTGATGTATGTGCCTCACATCCACACCATCTAACCATATTGAAAACTTATTTTAGTGCATGATCCTGGAAATGAAGCAGACCTAGATCTTAGGGGAACCACACTATGGAAAGAGTCGAGATTGAATCCCAACCATTAAAAACTTTATGAGGTGCACCAGAATGTTTATTTGCCATCCAACCTCTTGATAAGATCACAAAGACCGATGAATAGACCACACAAATATCATCTTGACCCAAAGCTTCTGTGGCCCACTAAAAGTTCTTAGTGGTCAAGTACTACTGTTTCTTGTACATTGGTCCTTATGAGATTTTGGATTTGCCTCATTTTTTCGATAATGCCTAAAATGAGTTTTTAATATGGATGGATGGCGTGGATGTAAGGAATATACATCATGATGGACCCATAGTTACGGTACCACCCACCGCAGGATCCGAGGATCCACCCAGGCCTGCCCATTTCATAGCGACTTGGCTGGATTTCTGACCGAGTTAAGTTGACTCAAATTGTATTGGGATGGGGCTCAATTTCAAATGCGTCAACACAGGATTTTAGACGTTTTCTTCTGGTTATTCATTGGATTTTAGAACCGTATTTTTTGAAAATATCATCATCACGGCAGGTCTCACTTGATGCTCCTATTGGATTAATAAAAACAACACAATGGGCCATACCATCCAAAACAATGGATAACCACCCAAGTTGGGTTATTTGATACTTTGGCTGCGTATGATGCTTGATATGCCGTCACTTATAAATAAAATAGTACGCATAGCATAGATGAACCGAAAATTGAAACTATTAAATTGTGAATATGGGGTCGGTTGATCATGTTTGAAAAATCCAAGCCTCTGATTTGTCGACATTTGTTTTCTGAAATAAGACCATTTAATAATTTTCATTTATCACCGTCCAAAAAATGTCCAGTAATCTAATCTTTTAATAAATACATTAGAGTAATGTTTGGTTCATGGTACATCTAAATAGGTTCCCTAATTTGGACGGTTTACTTTAAATTTTTTATATGACATGTACGAAAATTCTCAATAATTTCTAACTGCTTGCGTATCATCCATTGTTCTCTGCCAGAGTATCAATGTATTTCTCGTTAACTTGAATAGGATCCGGCCTCCGTCGGAATTGGAAGATCTCGTGGTTTCAGATCACTTCTCGGGAGATGACACAGTGCATCAGAAGAACTCTAACATGGTAGATCTATATCTCCACAGGACACGTGGCAGGGTGATGAGAAAATCTGGACCGCTCCTATGTGGGACCCCACATGGATGGTTGATATTTCAAAAATAATTTCTATTAGACACTCCTATCTGTCTGATCCTTGCCACTAAAGTGACGATGAAAAACTAAAACAATTAACGGTCGAACATGATGGATAGTATTTTCTCATAATTTTTATTTTTAAACCGTAAAACGTCTGTAATATGGGTGGACCCGGTCGATACATCACCCTGCCACCTGTCCTGTGGTTGTACCGAATCATCTCAATTATTCGCGCGAGGATTGATGGAAGATAGATTATTCGCTCCGTGGGATAACAGGAGCTAGTCTGGTCCGTCCGTGAACATGCCCTGGACCATATATCAGGGTGGCCCACTCACGAAGACGTCCACACGTGTTTACGGAAAGTTGGTGGGTCGGTAGAAATATCAACGGTCACCAGCTAGCATGCATTTCATACCCCATCAGTGGATTAGGCTTATTTTGGAACTGGGTTTGTTCACTGGACCACACCTGATGAATGGAAGATGTGCTACGTTGGATGTTGATTCCATCTCCCAAACATGCGTAACCGTTTCTCACACGAATGTATTCGTCGGAGGTTATTTAATTCCTCACGCGTGTGGAGCCGTACACATCTACATGCAGGAAATGTGCAAATATGAGACACGTGTGTAAGATCTGAGCTTTCTTTATTACTGGAGATAATTCTTAGATATCCACTAACCAGAATAATCAGAAAAGGTGGGGCCCAAAATACGAAGTAAATTCACGGTTATTGCAGCTGTCGCTTGCGATTCATTTGTTTTGATACTCTGTATGTCATCTGAGCTGCTTTTAATGGAAGACAATCTAGACATTGTGTTGAACCTGATGGAAAGCTCAGATCTCACACACGTTTAACATTTTTCTAACAAGTGGGGATATGTGCGGCGCGCATACGCTTGTGTAATGTGCTAAGCTCTAGTGGGGCTTTATATTTTCCTTTTTTGGTTGATATCTTGACCATTCTCGTTGATAGACTCAGCCCTTTCCTTCTACTTTCTAAAATATTGCAGTCCAACGTAATATGATTTAGGGGGGACGCAGCTTCTTTGGATCATTGACTCTGGGTCCCACATTGATGAATTTTTATTAAATCAACACCGTTCATCTATTTTTAAAGCTCATTTTAGGGTGCCATGTAAAAAAGTAAGCAGATCTAAATCTCAAGTGGACGACATTGCAGGAAAAAGTGGCGATTGAATACCCACCATTCAAAGTTTTCTTGGGGTCCACCAGAATGTTTATTTTTCATCCAACCCGTTGATAAGGTCACGAAGAGCTTGACGAAGGTACCACACAAATATTAGCATGATCCAAAACTTTTGTGGCCCTAAAAAGTTTTTAATGGTCAATCACCACTGTTTCCTGAGATGTGGTCCACCTGAGATTTAGATCTGCTTCATTTTTGAGATTATGCACTACAATGACTTGTCAAAACGGATGGATGGCGTGGGTGTGAGGCAAAGACATCAAGGTGGGCCCCACAATTAGAGATCTACCTAAGCCGGGTCAATAGGGAGAGCTTCGCTAATCGCACATGCGTGTAAGATGGATGGCTTCCTATATTGTATGTGCGAGTAAAGTCGGGTCAAACCGAGCTAAAATGACTTGAACATAAGCCACACCTGAAAATTTATTGGACCGTCCATATGAGGCCCGAGCCCATCCTGTGGTCCAAGTTAGCTCAAGCCTCAAAGCTGGGTCCAGATCATCAGGTAGGGTGAGCTACCTGGCCAATTGCCACCCCCAGGAGATCATCGTTGGATAATCTTGGAACATCCCTACCTATTACAGTACAATGTACCGGGTCTATATCCGTTGGATCAGGGGATCCAAGCTGTTGATCTGACTAAATATAGCTTTGGGGATGGCTGCCTCAAAAAAGCTTTAAGATTGGGCAATACTAGAATCTTAAATTTATGGTCCACAAACTAACGGTCAATCTGACGGTCCGTATTCATCAAAACAGTGAAGTAATCAAAATGGTGAGATATTCCAATCAGAGAATTTATGTGTCCTCCATAAAACTTGAGGCGAATCTTGTGAACGGTTTAGATCACAGAACACAGTCTTGATGTATCTTATAATATGCCACGTGTTTGAGATCTAAGCTTTCAATCAGGTGCGGCATGCGATTTGAATCTTCCTCCACGCAGTTTGCGTCCGACCTTGGTCGAACTATTAAGCGTCCGACTAGAACTGTTTGGGGACCCATGTGATGTATCGGTTTATCCAAGCCGTCCATCCTTCTTATAAGATGATGATAAGGTATGAGACCAACAATGAGTCAGATCCAACAATGTTGTCGACCACGCCAAATAGTAAGCTTGGGTTGCATTAAATGCACATTAAATGCTCAGATCATAATCCAAGTTGCATTAAATGCAAGAGTCGTCTCTGGTGTGGTCCATAACACCTTTGGATCTGCCTCAGTTTTGGGTCCATCCCTTAACATGATCCAAGAAAATGAGTAGACGGCGTGGATAAACCGATACATCATGGTGGGCCGTCTCACAGATCTGGTCGGACGCTTAAAGGTCCGACCAGGAGTCGGACGCAATCAGCGTACACAAAAGACAGGTCATTTCACACTTACGTGGCCACATCATATCAAAAAAATGAACGGCTAGGAAACAAAACAAACAAAAAAATCCAACAAGTTTTTTTGTGCGTTGTGATCCACGAAAGAGTTAAATTATCTGACTTTAGGTAGAAGATCCAAGCATCATTTCCAACTTTTTTTTTTATGGAAAGCTGAGATCTCATGCACGTGTTTCATATTTGCAAGCGTGCCCTCTTGTGATTTTGTACGGCTCTCGCACGCTCGCGGAGTTTGCCGTGTTCAATCTTTTGGATTTCTATAGAGGGATGCAGCTGCATGGAAGTTCTGTCGAGGACGCGGATTGCGTCCAAACCGAGCTGTGGAGGGGCCCACCGTGATGTATCTGTTCACTAGTTAAATGAGGACCGTTGCTTCATGTGCCCCTGATTCGAAGGCTACCGGACTCCAAACCCCTTGATTTTTACAATATGGCTAATCCATGTGGTGGCCCACCATCCAAACGGTCCTGATCATTAGGCATGTCTCTACGTGTACTGTGATGCTGGTTTGGCTGAGGCTGCATATGAGCATAGAAAAAACTACAATGTTTCTTGCTTGAGATTTTGGTGGAGGCTAGCCCAGCATTATCAAAATGTTGAATGGGCCAAGCCCGTCGATCCGGCCCCCCCAGCTCAATATCCAAGCCCGGACCTGACCTATTGCCGGACCTAGGTTTGGTCATTCGCCACACGTGTGGAAGCCCTGCCCATCCACGTTCAAGCACACGCGCAAACATGGAATACGTGGGTGACATCTTGAAACAAAGGGCGGCAGCATATGAAGCAAAGGGCTCGTTTTGCCTCTGCCGCGACTCAGACACCAGCGTGTGTCGCAGCCCACTGGGGCCCACATGCTGAGTGATCAAGTAATCAGGATGGTGCATGATGTCGACTCCATGCTGTCTCAGCCATCACATGATCCAGACCATTCTGTAGATGATTTAAAACAATGAAACGAAAATTTCAAGTGACTGGCATTCAACCCTAACAATCATGACATAGTATGATCACCGAAGCCTAATTATGGGACAATAGCTTATTTATATGTATCATCCAGAAAATAAACGGTTCAAATCACTGGACCATCTCATTAAGTTGGCCCCAATGAGTTGCAACAGACGCTGGAACCATAATCGTCGACAGAGGCAAAACAAACTATTTAAGGCAGATGAGCAGGTTGAAAGGAACCGTCCTTTGACTTCATACCCAGTGGCCCACCTTGAAAGTGAAATTCACTGATATAGAAGATCTAACCATTACCTCACTCGATGAAAATCTCCGATCCCTCGCGTGTTCCACATTGTCTTAAGCCCCAAATCCAACTTGTACCCCCACACATTGAACGTTTTACATTTTTTTTAAAGTCCGGATGTCAGACCCGATTATTAAACGGGTTGACCTTTAAACTCCCGAGAGTCTTCCAACGTAATGGCTGCCAGATCTGTGAATTTTTTAGTGTAGCCCACTCAAAGGCAGCATTGCATGTTGAGCGGTGCACTGCATGAAGCCACTCTGAAAATGAGTCTAGCCCTACATCAGGCGGGTCGCACTGGCTCCTCTAATGTGGACCCTTGGAAAGTCTTTGTAAATCGTACATTTTTCGTAAGGTGCACGTCTGCCCTCTTGACAATAATTCTCCGGATCTTTCATCTATTTTTCTGACTGGAGTTTAAGATCTCGTCATGTTCTCATGTCATCTTGGAAGTCTCATGTTGTTAGGTCATCCTGAAAGTCTCAGGTCGGCCTATCAAAATCTCGATTCTTGTCATCGGCTCGATCTCATGTCAATCTTTGCTCTTATCCTTAACCGAGTCTCAAGTTGGAATTGAGAACTTGTACTAGGATCCAATGGACTATGTGCTTTCCTTGTGGCCTAAGGTTAGCTTGAATTTACCCACAACAAGGGCCATGCCCCTCATGATTTGAAAAAAAAATGCATGAACAGCCTAGATAGAACACATACATATTACCGACTCGGACAGCATTTGGGGTACATGTCTGACCAGAAAAAAGAAAAAAAGAAAGAAAAAAAAAAGGGACAGCGAGCGTCAGTAGGCAACCCGCGTCCTTGGGTACTACCCCACGGCCAGGGGCTCTGTGGGGCCGCCTTGATTTACGTCTTTTATCTGCGCTGTCCATCCATTTTGACCCAGCATTTCAGGGCATGAGTCCAAAAGGGAGGCTAAGGCTCAAGTGGACCACACCATAAAAAACAGTGGGGTGGAATGTCTACACTTGAAAACCTATTGAAGGCTACAGAAGTTTTAGATGAAGCTGATATTTTGTTTTGATCCAGTTTCATAATTTCATTCACGTCTGTTTGACCTTATGGACGGGTTAGACGGCAAATAAGCTGATATTTTGTTTTCTTGCTATGTGGTCCACTAAAACGCTTGATCTACCTCCTTTTTGGGCTCATGCCCGAAAATGATTTGTAAAAATAGATGGACGGCATGGATAAGACACATACATCACGGTGAGACCCACATATCCCCTGCCAGGAGTCCTGGTGGGGGTAGTTCCCAATCCATGCCCTAAGTTGTGGCAGACGCGTAAAACGGTATTTTTTCTGCAATAGTCCGGATCGTCTGCTTGTTGCTTTTTTTATTGGTACGCGTCATCACAAAGGATGGACGGCATGGATAAGACACATACATCACCGCGGCCCCCACAGATTCCCTACCAGGACCGTCTGTCTCTAGCAAGGTCCTGGTGGGGTAGTACCCAATCGATTAGTACTCGTCGTCACACAGGTCTGCAACCACATCACACCTTCAGTGCAACCTCATCCCGCTGTAGCTGCAGGCAGAGGATAGATCCGTCTCTTTATTTGCAACAAACAGAAATTTCTAATTTCTATTTGCAGCTTCAGTGCAATAAGGTGCACTTTTGGAGCGGATTAAGTAAGACCCGGCCCCACTATATTGTATGTAACTACATCCACGCCCTCCATCCATATTGAAAGCTCATTTTAGGGCACGAAAAAAAAAAAAACAGAAGCAGTTCCAAATCCTGGACCATAGTACAGGAAACAGGGTGATTGACTATTAAAAACGTCTCGTGGGCCACAAAAGCTTTGGACTAAGATGATATTCAAGCTGTCTCTGCAGTTAGGTGATTGTGACCTTATCAACAGGTTGGATGGCAAATAAACAATCCGGTGGAATGCATGAATTTTTTAACAGTGGGAATTCAATCATGACTGTTTCCTATGGCGTGGTCCACCTACAATTTGAGTCAGCTTTAATTTTGGGATCATGCCTAAAATGAGCTTTCAAGATGGTTGGACGGTGTGGATTCAAGGCACATACATCACAGTGGACCCACAGTCAGGGGTCCCACCCACCTCGGTGGATCCGGGGTCTCACCTAATCCGCTCCCGTGAGGGTGTGACGAGGTTGCAGACATATGTGATCACGTGGAACAATAAAAAAGCTGCAAATGGAGATTTTCTATGTGACCCACCTTATCGAAAGCTCCATCTCTCACACGTGTTTTATAGTTGCCGTGATATCGCTTGTGGAAGGCAGCTCTCCTCCAAGCGTGTGGGCCTGAGGTTTGCTCGCTCCATTCTTCCTTGTTGCTTTTCCATTCGTCACTTACCCGATGGAGGGACTCATCGAAAGGTGATCCAGACCGTTCATCTCGTACGTCACTCCTTTACAGGCCACGTGGATGTATCTTGCACATAGAGATTTACTGTCCGTTCAATGTACTGCCCGAAACAACGGTCCCGCGTTTCAGCACCTTTACACGGAAAGTTTATCAATTTGTTTCTTTTCTAATTTTTTTTAGTTATTGCGCATCGATGGTAGGGCCCACTAATGGTGTAGTCCAACCCTTTTTTTTAGACAAACTTTGATCCTCTGGCTGAGAGTTTGGGATGATACGCATGCAGTTTGAAATTGCTTACGTGGCATATCGGTATTCAAACTAAACCATCCAAATTATTGGACCCTGTGTTTGATGTATCATAATCGAAAAATCACGCTTATTGGACGGTTAGGATGAAAACTATCCAACTTTCCTTTATCGTAAACAAGTGTTCACGAATCAGAGA
The DNA here is from genome assembly GCA_003013855.2 of Liriodendron chinense. Lineage (NCBI taxonomy): Eukaryota > Viridiplantae > Streptophyta > Magnoliopsida > Magnoliales > Magnoliaceae > Liriodendron > Liriodendron chinense. The sequence continues at coordinate 4,493,060 of PVNU02000773.1, read as the reverse complement.
GTGGGATTGTTCAAGCAATCTTATCGTGGAATGTGACTCGGCGACAATGGGTGCACAATCTAGTCGGTTTTTTGTGAGTTAATGTATGCCACGTGTGCAATTCCGGGTTCCAGTATATCAAGCGTCGTATTCAAGAGTACATAAACTACCTCTTTTTTCAATTTTTTATTATTATCATAGTGAACTGGAGGGGGTGCCGAGTTTGAGCATCTGTCGCAATTACCAGCTGCCACGTGTATGATCCTAGTTGGCAGCGGATTAGCTGTTACCCGGGCGTTACCCTGACCGTATGGGGCCCACCTTGATGTATTTGTAATATATCCTCGCCGTCCTTCTGTTTTCCCATCTCATTTTAGGACGAGATCCCAGACCTCAAGAAGTTCAAAATATCAAGTGGAGCATACCACTAGAAACAGTGCCGAAAGACCCTTAAAAGTCACAAAAGTTTTGGATCAAGCTCAACTTTGTATTTTCCTTTTATCTATATCTTTTTAACATTATCAATAGGTTGGACGGTAAATAAACAGTACGAAAACCTTACTATGGGCTCTTTGGAATTTTTAATGGTGAGACACTCAATCACCACTCTTTCCTGTGGTGTTGTCCACCTGAGATTTGGATATGCTTAATGTTTTAAAAACTCTCCTAAAATAGTCTGGAGAAACGGATGGACGGAGTGGATATACAAAAAATATCAAGGTGGGCCCCACGGTAAGGGTGACACTCACTAAAGTGTTACCCTGGTAGAGAGGGGAGTCATTTGATACTCTAGCTGTCCATGAAGCTTTGATACGCAGGCACTTGCAATTCTCACCCCTAGCAGTACCAAAAACATGGAGAGGTTGCACATTCCTGCCCGCTGCTTCATGCACACGTGTTGGTTGAATCGAGGCTGTTGGATAGTTTTCATTTTGACAATTTACAAATCTCCAGTAATCTAATTATCGGACGGTTGAATAACTTTTATATTTTATTCGCGGCACATGTAAACCGATGCACTTAATTTTGACGGTTTATTTTAAATTGCTTTCACGCTAACCATGCGATCTTCCATCTGCCCGCGTATCATCGGCACACTCTGCAAGAGTATCAAAGATATTCTGGAAAAAAAAAAAATGGCACGCGCCAGAGGTACCGGTACCATCGACATTTACGGCTGCACGCTCATGTGGGGCCCAGTGATGGGTTCACGAAATCCAACCCGTCCATAAGATTCTTCATCTCAGAAACCTTCAGAAACCAGAACGTAGCATAATTCAAAAGTCAGATGGGCCATAGCATGGGAACGTATTGAGAGGAGAAGTTTACTGTTGATTAGCGTGGGGAGCTCACCTTTTTGTTTATATGTAATCAAGGCCGTTCAGAACCTTCATCCAATCCAGATGAAGGCTCATACAAAGACTCAAGCTGTATGAGGAAACATGTAGGCCCCTTTGAAATGCAAGGATGACCGTTCGCTCCTAGCTCGTTCCCTTTGCTTGGCCCACCTTAGTTTGAATTTGAATGTGGCTAAGTTTTGGATGCGAGGTGACTGCTTAGGTGACGCATCGGATAAACGAGTTGGATGGTACGAATACGACATGTGGGCCCACATCTGTCTGGTACAACTGTAACACTGGAGCCCGCCCTAAAAAATAAATTACTTCAAACGAGGCTGTGTTATTAGATACTCCGGTTGATACTCTGCCACTGTACACATGACATACATCTACTAAATTGTAGAAATTACGCCGCTGATTCACAGCTAGGGCTGTAAATGGTCGGTTTTGGGTTAGGTTTAGTCAAAACCAGACCCGCCCATTTACTAAATTTTAGACCCAAACCCTTTTACTACATGGGCGGGCCTGGGTTGGGTCCAAGTCAACCCATCAGACCCATTTATAAATGGGTCCGGGTCTGGATCAAGTATGCAAGTATTTTATAAGGCTGAAAATCAGGTCTTGACCGGTTTCGACTGGACGGTCCCTTGAAACATAGACCAAACCCGCCCACTTACTAAATGGGCTCGGGTGGGTCGGGTCAGGTAAGGCTAGGCCTAATATAAAGGAAACCAGACTCAGACCGTTTAGCAACTGGGTCTGTTCTTGGACCCAGACTCATACCATTTAACAGATGGTATGAGTAAGGTCTAAATGGGTTGGGTCCGGGTACGCCATCGGGTCCGCTGACCCATTTACAGCCCTATTCACAGCCCAAGATTACATTGGTTTGAATGATATCAGACTTTGATTCTTGGACATTTGTTTCTTGAAACCAGGACCGTTGAATATTTTTAATTTCTAACCGGCCAGTAAATGTCCACCAATTCCATAGTCAGCTAATCAAATAACTGTGATTTTTTGTTCATTTTGCATCCAATTTGTTCGTAGTTTGGACAGTTCAATTTGGATAATTTCTAAGCAACTTCAGTGTGCCTGAGTATCATCCATCACACTCTCGCAGAGTACCAAAGTTTTTATTAAATGACTTTGCCCTCGAACGATCACTCACTCGGACACATGAGGATTCCTAGGGCATTCGCGCGCTTGAAAAAAAAATCCAGCTAATTGGTCCAGAAAATCAAGGGCTCAGATTGTAAACCTATGCTCCTATGTCATATATTCAATCTGTAAAGAAGCTCTCTAATACCAAGGAGTTGCACGCCTAGGGCGGGCTACAATTTACAGAGTGAACCGACGGTTGATATTCGATTGTGCCTATATGAGGTGTGAAAGATCCAAACAGCATGGACGACCTGATGAAAAGTTCAGATCTAACACATGTGTGCCTCCGTGTGGAGAGACAAGGCTCCCACACGTGTGAGGAGTTAGCCATGCTAATGAATGAGCGGTTCGCTACAATACATCAGATGTATTGCAACATTGATACGTCGAAACTACAACGACCGGATCTGAGGTCATGTTCCAACGACCCGCCTGTTAATCGCACGTGTTAGGGATCCGACCGTACGGCTCACATGTCTAGGATCCGGGCCATTCATCAGGGGCGCGGATCAGCTAGTCCCACTGCGACTAGCATAAGGGGGTGGTTTCAAATCTCTGTGGGCCCCACCATGATGTATGTGTTTTATCCATTATGTCCATCCATTTTTCCATCTTATTTTAAGGCGCTAGCCCAAAAATGAGATAGAACCAAATCTCAGGTGGACCACACCACAGGGAAACAGTGGGGATTGACGCTTACCGTTGAAAACTTTTTGGGGGGCCACAGAAGTTTGTTATCAAGCCGATATTTGTTTTTTCCCTTCATCTAGGTCTATGTGGCCTTATCAAAAGGTTGGATGACAAATAAACATTACAGTGGGCCCTAGGAAGATTTTAATGGTGGATGTTCAATCCCCACTGTTTTCCTGTGGTGTGGCCCACCTGAGATTTGGATCTGTCTCATTTTTGGAATTCTGCCTTAAAATAAGATGAAAAAATGGATGGACTGCGTGGATAAAACACATACATCATAGTGGGCCCCACGGATATTTGAAACCACCCCTTATGCGGGACTAGCAGATCCGCGCCCATTTATCAGGTAGGGTTCACTTGAGCATGCCGTGCACCAAAAAAAGAAAAAAGAAAAAAAGAATTGGTTGTGCACTCATCTCGCGAGTTTGATACGTTTGCTGAGTTTTTATTTGTTTACTATTTTTTCCCCTCAGTCCAGTACTGAGCTCCTATGGGTCCTTACAGGTCGAAGATCTCTGGGCCGATCTTGATGTATGTGTTTTATCTGAGTTGTCTATCTATTTTTCCATATCATTTTAGGGCACCATCCTAAAAATGAGGCAGATCCAAGTATCAAGTGGACGACAAAACAGGAAACAGTGGGTATGGAATACCTATAGAAGTTTTGGATCAGACTGATTTTTATGTTTTCCTTTATCCAAAGTCTGTGTGACCTTATGAACGGAGTGGATGGCAAATAAACGTTGCAGGGGCACCAAGAAGGTTTCAACGTTCAACATGGGCATTTAATCCCCACTGCTTCCTATGATGGTGCGGACTCCTTGAACTTGAACTTTCGATCTGCCTCATTTTTGGGCTCAAACACATACATAGTGGTGGGGCCTATAGCGATTTTCCAGTACCGACCAGTATTGAGCTCGGCACTGGAAGAGTCACTACCGAATCCGAGTCACCACTTCTTATAATGCAAGTTTGGGCTGCCTGATCAGCGGACTGATATTTATTTTGGTCCATAGCACGTTTAGGGTGTACGCTACCTGATGAGTGGACCGGATCTCTGACACGATCACCTTACAAGCAGATTTATGACACTTATTCCGGAATCGGATTGAGTGCGGAGTAACTCCGCACGCTCTTATCGTGCGGAGTAAACTCAGTTGGGCCCACCTAGAATGTATGTGATTTATCTATTCCGTCCATATGTTTTTCCAGCTCATTTTAGTGGTTGAGCCCAAAATTTAAGCATATCCAAATCTCAAGTGGGCCATGCCACGGGAAACCGTAGGAATAATGATTTCCACCGTTGAAACCTTCCCAGGCCCTACAGTGATGTTAATTTGTCATCCAAGCTGTTCATAAGATCACATGGACATGGATGAAGGGAAAACAAAAATATCAGCTTGATCCAAGACTTCTTTCTCATCTGAGAATTTTTCAATGATAGAAATTCAGTTCACACTTTTCTTGTGGTGTGGTCCACTTTAGATTTTGATATGCTTCATTTTTTGGCACCATACCTAAAATTTTATTTTAAGATGGATGGACGGAGTGGATAAAATAACGTAAATCACTATGGGCCCACACAGAGTTTACTCCGCACGCTAGCGTGCGGAGTTACTCAGCACGCAATCCGCTTCCACTTATTCCACCCCCCTCACGTGAGGGGCTGCGTACTGGCTCCCGTTGTGATGCGATCTTAAGTGAGAATTGATAGACACATACAATCTGGCTGATAGCTACAACCTTCTATTTCTAACATTATTAATATAAAGTTGTAGTTTTCTATTACCGAAAGTTGATAGAAGGCAACACCGTTGGATTCAAATACGCGCGGAATCAGATTTGGTGGTGAGCCCAACACACCCAGCTACGTAGTGTTCGGATCTGTAGGGCCCACCATGATGTATATTATATCCACGCCGTCCATCCGTTTTTCCAGCTCATTTTAGGGAATGAGCCATAAAAAGTCCTAGCGGACCACGCCACATCATTTTATATCAACGCTCTTGTAGAAAGTCCTACTGTTGTTTCACCAAAAAGTAGTCAAAATGGGTGTAACTATCAAAAAACTGGTATAACGGAAGAACCGGAAAACCGCGTGACCTTTTTAAACAATCAGATCCATCACCGTTACATTTAGAATTACTCATCAGCCGATTAGGAACCCCGGATCTGTGTTTGTTAACTCCATCCAACGGTAAGGGAAATCTGATAGACGGTCTAAAATAACAATCATCCTTCCACGTGTCGTGCGTATAGATCGCACTATTCGGACGCGGTTTTCGCAGGCATCTCCTGCACTCGGAATCTAGGTGGGGCCCACCGTGATGTTTGTGAGAAATCTATGCCGTCCAACCGTTTTGTGAGATCATTTTAGCGTTGGGACCAAAAATGAATGGGATCCAAGACTCAAGTGGGCAGTAATAAAGCAAAAGGTGGGTAGGGAAATTTCTACCGTTGAAACATCGATGGGGTCCACAGTGATGTTTATATGCCATCCATACCGTTCATAGTGTCATTCCTACTGAGATGAACTGAAAACACGAATATTATCCTGATTCAAAACTTCAGTGGCCCCATGAATAGTTCAACTGTGGAAGTTCAATCGTCATGTTTTCGGCCCACTTTAGTCTTGTATCCATTTCATTATTGGTCCCATCACCTAAAATGATCTCAAAAAACGGTTGAACGGTGTAGATTTCTTACAAAAATCACGGTGGGCCCCACATAGATTACGAGCGCAGGAAATGCCAGCGAAATCCGCGTCCGCACTATTCTGCCTGCACTACGGTACGGGAGTGGATTGCCTGTGACCCCGGGCACGGAGATATCCCTGTGCCCGGAGCTGTGTGGGGCCCATAGAGATGTCCGTGACAAATCCACTCCGTCCATATGTTTTAAAAGACCACAATAGGAGAGTATTATAAAAATAAATCATGAAAATCCAAAAACTCAGGTGGGCCATACCAAACTAAACAGTGGGGATTAAACGTTTGATGGTGACAGAAGTTTTGTATCAAGATGATATTTTTTCCTGCAGTTTATCTGAGTGTTAATAATTATATGAACGGTTTAGATGGCATATAAGCATCATAGTCAACTCCAGAAGGTTTCAACGGTGGACATTGCTTTTCCAACTATTTTATTGGTGCGGCCCACTTGCGTCTTGGATCTTTCTTATTTTTATAATACTATCCTACTGTGGGCTTTAAAAGTATGTGAACCCCATACAGCCACAGGCACAGAGATATCTATGTGACGGGGGTCACAGGCAATCCGCTCTCCTACGGTACCATCTCTTTATACCCGCGTCGGCCAAGGTCAACAAGTCAATTGTAATGAGAAAATGCTGTGGAGATTCGTGAGTGTAGAAACTGGCGTGTGATCCGCCTTACGCTTGGCTATATGAAACACGTGGATACTATCTTGGCCATTCGTAGTCTGCAGAAACATTGATAATGACCTGACAGAAAAAATTCTTGAAATTCTACTCATGTCATGGCTAGAACTGCACGTTGAGCATAGACCATTATAATCATCTTACCAATGTTCCTTTTTATTTTCATGCGTGTGTGGCCCATTCGAGAAGTAGAATGTCCTGATTTTTTTAACAAAGCCCGACTGAAATGGATCTCACATGTTGAGTGGATCAGATCTGTCATAAATTTACTAAATACAATGTTGGCACATGTCCAGCATTATAAGTTAGGCTGCTCCTGCTTGCATTTTGAAGCATATCTAGAGCTCAACTGGACCATACCACAGGAAACAGTGGGAATAATAGCCTGCCTTCCCAGAGCTCCCAGTGGTGTTTATTTGTTATACAACTTGTTTGTGAGGTCACACAAACATGGATGAAGGAAGAAGACAAATATCTGCTTGATCCTAATCTTCTGTAGCTCACAAGAAGTTTTCAATGGCAGGCATTCAATTCACACTGTTTCCTATGCTGTGGTCCACCTGAGCTTTGGATATGCTTCAATTTTTACATATTCCCTAAAATGATCTAGTAAGATGGATGGATGGTGTGGATAAGACACATACGTCATTATGGACCCATAGAGTTACTGAGTAAGCTATAGCGCAAGGAGTTAGTATTCAATTGGCTTCCACATCTGTAAGAGTGGCGCCCTGGGGAGCGGATTAGATGTTACCCGGGTCACAGCTTTGTGGGTATTAACCTTACCGGGGACCACTTCGATGAGTTTTTGTATATCCATCGGTTTCTCCAACCCATTTTAGGATGGGTTCCAAAAATTATGCAGATCCAAATCTCATGTGGACCACACCACAGGAAATAGTGGTGATTGAGTGTCTCACTATTAAAAAATTCCAAAGAGCCCATTGTAAGGTTTTAGTAATTTTTATTTGCTATCAAACCTGTTGATAATGTCAAAAAGACTGAGATGAAGGAAAAATACAAAGATGAGCTTGATTCAAAACTTTTGTGGCCCACAAAAAGTACTTAATGACCATTCATCACTGTTTCTAGTGGTATGGTCGACTTGGGATTTGGATCTTCTTGAGGTTTGGGATCACGTCCTAAAATGAGATGGAAAAACAGATGGACGACAAGGATATGAAAAAAATATATCAAGGTGGGCACCAAACAGTTAGAGTAACACCCACTAAGTTGTTTGCTGCAACAACTAATCGGGATTTTTACTGCAATAGCCCTTAGTTGTGACTAGTTTTACTAAAAGTTCAATTTCTCGTGGGCTCATCTTTTTTAGCCTTTTAACGAGAAATTGCAAAACTTTCGGTCTAAAATGCCCATCTGACCACCAAAGTGCGGAAACCCTCTTGGGCGTGAAAGTGGGATCCCTTCTCGTGGGACCCACCTTAATGTTTGTGTTTAATCCATGCCGTCCACCTAATTCCACATCGTATTTTGTGCTAGGGTCCCGAGAATGAAAAAGATCCAAATCTTAAGTGGGTCATGCGAAAGAGAATAATTCCTACTGTTGAAACTTCTTTAGGCCAACTATGATGTCTATATGCCATCTAAACCAGCCAAAACCATATGTCTTTAGTCCCTTCATGATGAGGCCAACCTAATAGACGGAGTAGATCTTACATATGGAGTCCACTTGTTTTTTTTAAAAAATAAAGATAAAAAAAAAAAAAGAGCTGGAGCACTGTTGTCTAGCAACGTGAGGGCGGAAGCCCCTTTAGGCATTAACCCCACGGCCCACTCACGGGATGCAACATACTGTATATATATTATCCAAGCCATCAATCCTGTTTCCTAGATCATTTTGGGCTGTGGGCCTAAATCTGAGTCAGATACAAATATCATGTGGACCACACCACGACAAAGGGGGAACCACTATGCTTAAGGGGAATCCACTATGCCGGGGGGATTCACAATGCTCAAAGAATTCCACATTGCCAGGGGGATTCCACGATGCTCAGGGGGATTCCACATTGCTGGGGGGAATCCACAGTGCTCAGGGGGATTCCACAATGCCCAGGGGGATTCCACAATGCCAGGGGAATCCACAGTGCTCAGGGGGATTCCACAATGCCGGGGGAATCCATAGTGCTCAGGATTCCACAATGCCTAGGGGGATTCCACATTGCTAGGGGGAATCCACAATGCTTAGGGGGATTCCACATTGCCAAAGGAAATCCACAATGTGAAGGGGAATCCACCATGCTCAAGGGGAATCCACATAGCTAAGGGGGATTCCACAATGCCCAGGGGGATTCCATAATGTCAGGGGGAATCCACAATTCTCAGGGGGATTCCACATTGTCAGGGGGATTCCACGATGCTCAGGGGGATTCCACATTGCCAAGGGTAATCCATAGTGCTCAGGGGAATCCCACAATGCCCAGGGGGATTTCACATTGCCAGGGAGAATCCACAGTGCTCAGGGGGATTCCACAATGCTCAGGGGGATTCCACATTGCTAGGGAGAATCCACAGTGCTCAGGGGGATTCCACATTGCCAAAGGAAATCCACAGTGTCAAGGGGAATCCACATAGCTTAGGGGGATTCCAATTGCCAGAGGAAATCCACAGTGCTCAGGAGGAATCCACAATGCCCAGTATAGCATATAAACATCACTATGGACCCCAGGGAGGTTTCAACGATAGTAATTTCCCTAACCACCTTTTCTTTTAGTGCAGCCCACTTGAGTCTTGGATTCGGTTCATTTTTTGTGGCATGTCTTAAAATGAGCTCAAAAAATGGATGGATGGCATAGATTTCTTATAAACATTATAGTGGGCCCCACCTAGAGTCCCAGAGCAGGAACTTCCTGCGGAAGGCTTTCCTAGGAAATGCGTCTGTGTGAAAGGGCTTCTGCCCTATTAAAGTAAAGCCACCAACTTCTGTGGGGCCCTACCGTGATGTATGTGTTGTATCCACACCGTCCATCCATTTGGAGAGATCATTTTAGGGCATAAGCTAAAGAATGAGATATATCTGATTCTCAAGGGGACCCCACCAAAGAAAACAGTGGGGACAATGACGTGACCATTGAAACCTTTATAGGGCCCACCATGATGTTTATTTGAAATCTAACATGTTTATAAGTTCACACAGATATGGAATAAGCGAAAACACAAATATCAGCTTGATTGAAAACTTCTGTGACCCTAAGAAGTTTTTAATGGTCGGACATCAATCCCCATTGTATTTTGGTGAGGTCCACTTCCTTGTCTCATCCCCTCGAATGATCTCTTCAAATTGATGGACGGCATGGATGTAACATATGCATCAGGGTGGGTACCATGAGTGGACCACCCATCCACACCCAAAGAGGCCTTCCGCCTCCTCAGGGACTGAACGCATGTGGTTAAAGGGGTATTTATGACCGAAAGTTTTGCAATTTCTCGTGAAAAGGCTAAAAAGGATAAGCCTCACGAGAAATTGAACTTTTAGTAAAAATAGCCACAACCAAGGGCTATTGCAGTAAAAGTCCCCAACTAATCCACTCCCAATGGAATTACCTTTATTTTCTTCTTTTTTACCCACGCACGCACACCCCACACATACCCACACACTCACACACCATAGACTCTTGCCAGTCTACCGGGCATGACTATGAGTAAGACCGACCTTTCCCAGGACGATCAATTGGGTACCACCTTGCCCATCCCTAGCTATGCAAGCACAGGGGTTTTGACTGGCAACCATGATGTATTGATTTATCCGCACCATCCATTCATTGTGTAATATCATTTTCGATCATGAGCCCAAAAAGGAGGTATATCCAAGGTTCAAGTGGACCACACAACGGGGATTAAATGCTTATTGAAAAACTACGAAAATGCTGCAGAACTTTTGGATCAAGCTAATATTTGTGTTTTCCCTCTGTCTATATCTATGTGACCCTATCAACAAGTTGATGGCAAATAAACATCACGGTGAGCGTTAGGAAAGATTCAACACTCTGTGTCATTATCACCACTGCTTGTGCCGTAGGGACCACTTGAGCTTGAATCCACACCATCCATTTGATTTGAGTCCTAAAATGAGTGGGATCCAAGATTCAAGTGGGCTGAAAATCTGAGGATTGAACTTCACAGTTGAAATATGCGTGGGGCCACAAAAGTTATGAATCACACTAATATTTGTGGTTTCAGTTCATCCCAGTAGGAATAATGTTATGAACAGTTTTGATGGCATGTAAACATCAATGTTGACCTAGGGAGGTTTCAACGGTAGAAATTTTCCTACCCACCTTTTCCTTTAGTGTGGCCCACTTGAGCCTTGAATCCAGTTCAATTTTGTTCTCACCCCCTATGTCGATCTCACAAAATGGATGTACCGGTGGATTTCTCACAAACATTACGATGGGCCCACCTAGTCAGTAACATACACTAATGCCGGTGACGTCATGCGTAATACAGGGTAACTTTTTGTGTAGTAACAAATATATTTGTATATAATACGTCCCGATTACATGGCCAACTTTTGTGCACCAACATATATAGGTTCGGTTAGATTACAGGTACCTTGGCAAGTTCCAAATATGACTTTATGAAACATGGTATAGACCCAATCTATAAACAATAACCGACAACTGAATTTATTGCAACTTTTGCTATTCCATCCACCTTAATCCCCTGACATGACAAGGTAAAATGGATGGACAGTGCCGATAAAACCTATAAATCTCTAGGCACCTGCATGTCATCCATCATGTCCACCATGATGTATGGGTTTTATCCACATCCTCCATCCATTTCGCCTTATTAACAGGTTTGATGGCAAATAAACATCGCAGTGGCACCTTGGAAGGTTTCAATGATGGATGCCATTATCACCGCTACTTCCACTAGTGTGGTCCACTTGAACTTTGGATCTGCTTCAGTTTCAGGATCTTACATTAGAGTGATCTAGAAAAATGGATGAACGGCATGGATAAAAGCCATACATCAAAGTAGGCCCCACAGAGCCCCTACCTGAATGGATTATTGTCCAGCGGGGGCAGGACGCAATCCTCTTCCGAATGGGAGATTGCCGTATAGGTGTACCTTTTTTTTCTTTTCTTTTTTTTGTCTGCCTCATACCTCGTCATTAAATGAAGACGGATGGGTACAAATAATAAAGAGGAGAAAATCTTTGAATACTCTGACAGAGACCGATGGACGATACACTGGCGCTTAGAGATTACATGTCAAATAGCTTCTCTGTTTTTTTTTTTTTCTTTTCCCGAGTTTCGATGTACTGCGAACAAAATTTTTACATTATTTCATCATTTTACTGTCAGCTTGTGGGATATTTATTAGACTGTTAAAAATGCCCACAAATCACAGTTTAGAATGGCTCAGGCAGATTGATTTTGTGGCCATGCCTTTAGACTTTCAGGCGGTGGGTTTAATTTGAGTTAATCGTACTCCACGTGTCCAATTTCTGAATGCCTGCTCGTCAAGCGGTGCACGTTGCCTGAGTATCAGATATCTCCTCACAAGAATCACCGACATACCCCGTCCACGGCAGCAAACGTGCCTCGTGTGTACATATCCAGCCTGTGACTAAAATGGGCAACACTGTGAAAATTGCCTAGCATAACTATCATGTTGGTGTAAAAATCTGTGCATCGAAGAGTTTATAGGACTGTGAATTGCATCGAGTATGGAGATCAAATAACTGAATAACTAACATACTTGATTGGGCCATCTGATTTTTTGATCTAGATCTTTAGCACCTGAAACTGTTGTAGAAAGAATTCTGAGATGAGAATTCATCTTCTCTCCATATTTTAGATTGGGGACTCAACTTTTCTTAAATAAGAATTCTTGGAGTAATCCCTTTTATTTCTGCTGGATCACAATTGTAGTGGGGTTCACTGATCAGTTCATAACAAATTTATTATCCAAATTAGATTTGGGCCATTGATCAATTGGGACCACTATATGAAAAACTTACGGTTGGTCCACTCATCACGCTGGCCCACTCTTTAGTTTAATCAAACTGATGTAGAGGGTGTATTTGAGCTCTACATGAAGAGAATGGACCATCGAAAGGAAGCTAGGCGGAGCGACAAAGCATTTGCCAAAATGCAGAAAAACCAGCTCTATCTGGCGCCTGACCAATCTTCACCGGGCGCCGGAAATTCCTCCGAATTATGTTCCAACTCTTTGGACAATTTTGTTCGACACCGGGCGTCCAAAATTTGTCTGGATTTTATGATTTACTCACTAGACAATTTTGAATTTGTCAAGTGCCTAATCGTTCTTCATCGAGCGCTGGACCATGCACGAAACACGCAGATTTGCGCGAACTTGCTATTTTGAATTATTTTTCTCTATTTTGCTTTGATTTTCTTTCCTTCTTCATGTAGGACTCCTTGGTCGCGTAGTTTAGGGTTTGAGAACAAATTTATAGTTGTTTATTTTGCCTTAAGACATTATTCATTACTTCAATACAACTTCTTAGAGGGATTTTCTTCTCTTTTACTCGTGTTCGTGCCCCATGAAAAATCAAGGAAGATCGATTGAAGATTCCCAATAAACACGTGGATTCGGATCAGTTATCTTACGAGAAAGACAATGATCAATCTCATTTCACCAATGGCTGCGCCACAAACGCTTGAAAGGTTTAATCTAGACCGTCCCTTTATTCGTGCATGGTGGACCGCCTAACCAGAAGATGAGCTGATCCTCTGCCACGAGATCTTCATGGTGAGCTGCACCGCTCATATGGCACGAATGACGTTTGGACAAGTAGTCTGGACGGACGTTGAGTTAACGTGGACTGTGTGTACGTGATCATTTCTCGATAACACACTACACACAAGAATAATTGCATAGGGCACGAATCGACTGCAGCACCATTTTTCGGAAGCATGTACGACACCCAAGCTCAGTCGTACCAGAGCATGTTGTGCATGTAAAATCCACTCCGTCCATCAGGTTAAAACTTTTATCATCACCGTAGAAAGAAAGGATCAGTCCGATGAGGAATTTAGATGGACCACACCAATGGGAACAATGTAAAATTGCTCCTGAAACTACTAATTTCATCCAGTGTGGCCCACCTGATTTTTGTATCTTCCAATCGTCCTGGTGAGTTAGAACGTGTTTGATGAAAGATAAACACGATGATGGCCTCATACAGAAACCTATGGGGGGCATTCTATCCCATTGTCTCTTGTGGTGTGGCCAACCTGAGCTGTGGATCTGGCGGAATTTTTGGTGCCAGAGCCAGCATCGAGGAAAGCACCTGATGGAAGGAGTACATTTCCAACTTACAACATGGTGGGGTGGGCCCACAGAGCTTGGATGTTTTACCCTGCAGTATAGGATTCCGGTCTATTTTAAAAGGGTCATGATTCAACCAGGTCCACCATCACATGGGCGTATGGCACGTGCACAACAGAGTACAATATCAATGGCTCATAGACATCACAACGGCTCCCGCATATCCTTTGTATCATGGGCCACGCACCAGGGAAAAAGTTGGAGTGGGCCGATTTCATTTCCGAATTGAAAAGACAAAATTACCCCTTGCAGAGTCAGACACCCAAAAACTGCCTTGCTAACGTGCCTCCTATGCTAATTGAAGGAGCAGAGAGCTTCACAAGCAGAGACGTACAGCCCACACGCAGAAGGAATACACAAAGAGCCCATGATACTATAATATATATATATATATATATATATATATATATATATATATATATATATATATATAAAGAAGACAAATGCTCAGCAGCTAAAATCACCACCACTTGTGATGAGTAGGTAAAATATCAGCCGTAGATTGATAAGCATGCAAAACTGCGACAATAAACTACCTTGATATCCTTTTAATGTACATTTCAATCTTGATATTCACAACTCTCCTGCAATTGATTGCCTCAGTAAATTGATTACTGCATGATATCATCTTAGCCGTAAATCATCTTAATGGCACGCAATTAGGCACATGCAGCATGTTAAACTCAAATCGATAAAATATCCATTATTAGAGGGTCATAAATATAAATTTCCCCTGATTTGGTTACCTAAATATTAGGACGGATTACATTTATTGGATGGATAAATGAAATGAAAAAAATATCCTATGATCCTAAATAAGCAAAAATCTGCCCCATAAATCATATCTTAGAAGTAACATGGCACGCAGAGGTCTTCAAATCACATTGATGGGATGATTCTAACCATCTAACTAGTGGCCACCAAATAGTCAGCTACGTTCCAAAATCCACCCATGGAAATCACTGGGGCGAACCATACAGTGCTCAAGCCAAAAAGGTTATGCATTGGACTGGCGACGGATGGAGCCATATACAACAAAATCATACGGTATCTATAAATCTCCGTGATCTAAATACACACACAAAAAAAAAAAAAGGCAACAAAGTGTACAGCACAAGCATTTTCCATCTCACATCAGAAGAAATCTGCAACCAACCCTTGGCCTCATCACTTAGTTTGCTTCTTCTTTAATCGCAACCTTCAAGAAGCTCGCCACAAACAATTCCACAAAAAACAAGGGAATTTTGGTCAATAAAGAACCAATAACACATAACAGGCCCGCACCACATCACTTTCTTGGGTGGTGAATTGCGGAAGCGGATTGCGTCCTACCCCCGCCCGGAGGATAATCCGTCCGGGCAGGGATCTGAGGGGCCCACTGTGATGTAAGTGTTTTATCCATACCGTCCACCCATATTTTCAGATCATTTTAGGGAATTAACTAAAAAATGAGATAGAACCAACACTTAAGTGGACCACAAAGTGGGGATTGGACACTCACCATTAAAAACTTCTTGGGAGCTGCAGAAGTTTCGGATCAAGCTGATATTTGTGTTTTCACTTCATCCAGATCTACAACCTTATGAATAGGTTGATGGTAAAAAAAACCACAGTGGCCCCTAGAAAGGTTTCAACAGTAGATGTCATTATCACTGCTGCTTCCTTTGGTGTGGTCCACTTAAGCTTTGGACCTGCCTCATTTTTGGGCTCATGTCTTAAAATGATCTGAGAAAAGGTATGAATGGCGTGGATAAAACCCTCACATCAAGGTGGGCCCCACAGAGCTCTGCCCGGACGGATTATCCTCCATTGGGGTAGGACGCAATCCGCTTCCGTGAATTGCATGTCCAAGTCCGACCCACGAGCTAAGGACCTAAGTTACGGCCCAGCTCCTGAAACAAAGAATTGGGCATGGCATGGGCCCAGCCCACAGCAGAACGCTTAGACAACCGGATGAGTCGGATGCGGCTGGGTTTACCTCGAGCCATTATTCAGATGCAAGCCTATGTCCAACCCACAGGCCTTGAGCCTCAAAGGCCAAAAAATCCGGCATGGATTGCCGACTCCTCCGGTCCAAGTCGACAAGACCAAATAACCTCATACCAATAAAGGGGAGTTATTTGATACCCTGGCTGTGTAGGGTGCTTGATATGCAGGCATTTGAAATGGTACCCCCACTTGATATTTTTCATTCTCAACCGCCCAATAAATGTCCCGAAGTGAATAGTCAGATAATAAAAATTGAGAGTAATTTTTGGTTGATGATGCATATAAAATGGCACCCATGGACATTTGAATTACTTGTATGCCATGCATGCAATTTCTAAGTACATGTGGATCATCACTCTGCCAGAGTATCAAATTTCATCTCTTTTAAAAAAAAAGCTTTTGACATATAAAGTGCTACCGTTTGGCCTATTATGTCCATTTAAGTATTCCTAGATAAACCCACACCTTTTTCATTGAGGTGCCATACATACTGCTAGCGTATTATAACATGGATTGGTCTAGACCATTGACCAATGGTCTAGATCAATCAACATGGGTCTACGTGCCACCTATTGATTGGGAATGTCTGCATATATGTCTAATCACGTGAATGGTCTAGATTAGTATGGATCGTTGACCAATGATGTGAATCAACTAATGTGGGTGCCACATGTTTGGGAAATGAGGGCTCGGATCATGTACTACCCCCACCAGGACGCACGAGGAGGCGGACGGGTACATTGTGTGTCTCCATTGGCCGACGCAGCGGGCCCTATACCTCGGGTCTGACGCAGATCTATTAGACCCATCACATCCCACCAATACCGAGGTGTAGGGGCGTCGGCCAGTGACGACGCGCCATGTACCCGTCCGTCTCTTCATGCGTCCTGTTGGGGGTAGTACCTGATCCGAGCCCGGGAAATGAGCATCTACGTGCCACCAAATTGACATTGGAATTCCACCTTTAGAAACACGTTAGAGGGGCAATCTTGTCTTCTCATTCCCTAGGTAGAGAGAAAAAGCAAAACGGGCCATTTCGTTTGGCTGGCGTGGGTTTTGTTGAGCTCTCTGTCACGCTAGCATGAGACAAAGCCAACTCAGTGGGGTATGCGATGGAGTTTGAAAAGGTACGGGCTTATTTAGGAATAATTAAAAGGTAGGGGTATGGTGTGTAAGCCAAAAGGCAGGGGTTTATATGTCAAAAGCCCAATAAATCTAATTCATAAGTGGGAAAAGAACCGTTAGAGCCGTTGATCATCACAAAAATGGGGTTACTGAATCTAATGTAAAAAAAAGGGGGGGCATACATGCCACGTGCTTCAATTCGTAGTGTAAAGTTTGAGGGCTCAACCCTAGCGGGGTAGAGGGCTCCATAATGGTTCAACAGTGTTGCTTATGAGAACAAATCGAAGTGCAAGTCTGTATTGGGCACCTTCTCTAAGAGATTTTTTTTCTTTTTCTTTTTCTTTCGTGCATGCATGCATGTTTGGATGCTTATTTGAATTGGATTGCAATAATTAGTTCAATGAAGATGAAATGCCCAAACTCTTATTACTTCTCTTGAGTAGGCCCCATACTGCAATGATGAAAGGTACATAACCGCAATTTGAGGTCTGCTCCCTCAATCCAAAGGAAACATCATCTTCTTGATTGAACTGAATCTTTGCATTTTCAAATCAGCTGCGCGTCCAAACACAGCCTAAGTCATTCAAATGGGTCATTGTCTGCGACTGGTGCTGGTAAAGCCATGCATTTTGGCATAAGCTGGTTGTTCTCTATGATTAAAGATTCAACAATTACTTGGCCACTTTCAGAAAGTTTTGTGATAGAGGCAGCTCATCTTAAATAAATTTGTCAAAGGAAGCTTACCCATGGCCAACTAACATCCACACCATTAACCACGGCATTCCAAATTCAAGAAAAAAGCGTGCTCCGAGTAGACCGGGGTGTGGGATCCGCATTGTTGTAAGGAACTGCACCAAAACCAAAATGAAGAAAAAGAAGAAGAAAAGAATGAATGAGTCAAGGAAGCAGGCCCATGCTTCTCCTAACTCTCAGATTCTGAAAGATTGTATAGCAACGGACAATACAGAGTGAATTTTTTCATCCAATAACACAGGAATGGAAGACTTACGGATAGAGGGCTGGACCCAAAATCCAAGTAAGGTTGGTACGTTGTTACCATTTTAGACGCCATTCGAGCCACTGCATGTACTGTCCTAACACGACTCATCCTTTTCTCCTGGTACCTACTCAAATCACCGAAAGTTAGCAAACCATGTAGGATGAGCTGATCTCGGGGGGGAAAGAAGGGGGGGAAATCCATGTTCTACCAGGTGAACAGGTTAATTCCATCTAGAGCAGTCAGCAAGGCAGGTTTAGGCCGTGCCTTGTTTACCCTGAGCCCATCCAAGTTCATTTTTTGGGCCTTTCGATTAGGTGGAGGCCCGAACTGAGGGCCTAAGCATGGTTTTAAGACTTGTCCAAGTCAGGAGTGACTTGCGTGAGTCAACTTGGATTTAGTGGGACCCAATCCAGTTCAACAACATGAGCTCCCCTCTAAGTCACCCTGAATCAGGCAAGTCGGGCTGATTCAGCCCCAACTCAGGCGATTCGGGAATCGACTCACAGCTGAACCAGTCGATCCAAGTAACTCAGTCTTTTAACCATGGGCCTGAGTTCAGACCCAAACCGGGACCATGACGAGCATAGATAGGCCTGGACCCAGGTTCAGGGCAAGCCTCAATAGAGCCTGGAATTCGAGCTCGGCTCGCCCTCTGTATGGCCATCAAGCTCAATCCACCAGTTATGTCAGCAACCATCAAAGCCATGTTTGTTAACACATAACCTTTTAAGCGCAGATGCCACTTCTTCTGACATTAGACCATACAAGCTGCAGTCTACAGCTTTCTCGAGCTCTAGTACAAGCTGATAACAGTCCTGCATATTTCCAAAACATAGATAAGCTATATGAGAATACGACAGCCACCGAAGACATATCTATGAAGAACTAGGATCGTATGTTGGTCTTAAATGAGCGGTAGATGCAAATAACATACCTCAATCGCCATGCAACCTCCCTGGCCTAGATTCGGTTGCATCGGATGAGCAGCATCACCTAACAGCATCACACGTCCTCTGCCCCAGGTGTAGATCATGTCCCTATCGTAAACATCTCTCCTTAAAATCATATGCTCTGGCGTTTCAGATATTAGAGTTACCACTTCACTGCACCAACCCCCAAATAGTTCCAGTAGCCTCCTCTTTTTACCTGTGGTTTTCAGTAATATAAATCTTCGGTTGGAGAAACATTCCCTTAGTTGGATCCAATTGTTAGTTTTGAACCATGAGAGAGAGAGGGGGGGGGGATTCAGGGAGGAGTCTAGAAACAATCTGCAGAAGTTTTAGCTTATCTCGAATAGCATTATAACAAAGGACATTTCTAGAGATGTGTTTGCATTATGAAAATGGTGGCTTTTCCAATATTGCCAATTTTCCTTCTTTTCCTGTCCTCATCTATTATGAGCATTGCATGATTCATGGTTGAGTAGTTCATTTTGCTTCAGTCATGGCTCGGGATCCCAAAATGTGTTGCCCCATCATGACCCACATGCTGAGATGGTCCAGCAATTAGAACCCTCCATGTTCAGGATTATATGCTACATGGGCCACCGTAAGAAGCTAGCGCTGAGATTCTGACCATTACAATGTGTGGATGTACTCAGAACATAGAAAAGAAAATTTTCAATTCGACTCCAAAAATCAGGGCCAGCATCATCGCTTAAGTGTGATTATGGGATCATAGCTTAGTTTTGGTGATTACGGGATCATAGCTTAGTTATGGTGGTATAGTTGCATGGACAATTCAAATCATCAGACCACCTCAAAATGTGGGCCCCAATAGGTGAAACGTGCTGGTGATCCTTAGTTCCAACATAGGCATTCCAAAGGCCGACAGGATGCACTAGCCTCGAATTATGGTTGAGGTAAGACGGGACCTTCATGATCATATCTCAAACCAGACTTGAGGTGAAAAGAGTGCGACCGCATTAGCATGCTTAATGCAGATTGCATTTTATGTTCTGTCCCAAACGCCAAGTACATGAGTGGCACTTGGAAGTCACTGCAACCACAAGTTTGCAAAGCCACCCAAACATCATCCACGAAATGGTATACTTTTAGTCATTAATTCCACTTTTAATTTCAGGGCTGCAACTTGGGTTCAGGTCACAACCAAACACAACTGACCCAACCCGACTTCGGGTTGTCAGAGTGCTCATGTTGCATTAGGATTGGTAAATTCCAACCCAGTTTGAAATCGGGTTGCTTTCGGGTTTAGCAAATTTGGGTCAGGTAGGGAATAATCGGACGTATTGTGTTGGGCTGGGTCAGTTTAGGGTTGAGCATAAAGGAATTCAGGTTGGGTTTGGGTTGAGAACCTCAGGTTGGAATTCTTGTTTGGTTGGGTTGCGGTTGGTTCCTCTTGAGGTTGTGTCAGGCTCAGGTTGACCCTCAACTGACCCAACCCGCCCGAGTTGCACCCCTAGTATGTACACTATTAAAATTCTCATAATCATGAACCAGGATAACCAATTCACAGACCAAGGCCTATGGGGAACTAGGTATGTGAGCAGAAACACTAGCGCCAGTAGAATACCCAACGATAGCATTCATGAGTTGTCAAGGGCAAAAAACTGTGATATACGGTCACAAAAACAGTGGTCTACTTCCTGTATAATAAGAAAAAGGGCAGTAGAATTCACATGCCTGAAGGAGGATCAATATTTCCAGGAGGCTCCTTATTGAATGCATACCATTGCATCTTACTATCACCAACATCCGAAGCAACAAAGTACTGATTGAAACCTAAAAACACCCGATACCTTCAGAGAAAGACACCAAAACAGGCATGTTATTTACAGCTCGAACCTTATACCCTGAGGAGAAATATTTCACTTTGGTAATTCTTTTAAGCTGAATGGAAGTTTTTTATGTCCATATTCCATCATGCGGACATGTTAATATATTCATTTCGCACCATTTCTTAAGCAACAGTGGCTCAACCACCACACACATAGATGGAAAGTATCCAAAAGAAACACCTGCATTGGAAGATTTTAACCATCTGACTTAGGCTGCTTTAACGCTCCATGTGATGACCACCACTTGGATGGTTAGAATCAACCAATACGTATGACTTTCGGAACATGCTCCGTTGGCAACAGGCGCCAACAATTTGGCCAATCTAGATCAACATACATAAGCGGCATATATGCTGGAAGATTCATCGCCATTTAAGAAATGGTGGAAAGCACAGAAATGGCAATCTAGCCCTTCATTATGTTGCTGCAAATGACAATGATCATACCCAATAGAGCTGATATACGGTGGCACAAAGTCTACTAATCCACTATAGCACGTGTAGTTTGAATATTGTGCATCTTGCCACCCAAATAATTTTGCACGTACCTGCAGATCAAATGAAATTAATGAAAAATTGTGTCTGTATAAGATGATCCAACGGATGAAAATAACCCAATAACAAAATATAAGAAAAGAACATGTCACCTTTGACCAAATTCCATCTGCACCTACTAAAATATCACCTTCATATCGGCGTCCATCTTCCAAGATGACAGCGACCTGATGCATACAGATGTGGTAAATGCGAAGGTTGCATTCAGAAGTAACCCCCAAATTGATTTTCACTGAATTTATCTCGGTGTAAAGACTTTGCTTTTAACTGAGTGTTTGGGGCGGTGTAGAAGATGAACCCTGAATGGATTGGATTGGATTGGATATGGATTTTCCACTCCCCTACCCCCAAAATAATATTTTGCTCATTCCAGGTACAACCTGGTATGAGATGAATATTGTTTAGGCAGAAAAGCATCACTTTCTATGGCACATCCAAACTAGCCCTTACCTAGTGGATTTGAATTTCAAAATTCAAAACTCTATTGACTCATGGAAGAGATGAGTAAGAGACATCTCACCTTGTTAGAATCTTCCTCGAAGTCCACAACATTAGAACTGTTGTATAAAATATCCAGCCCAATTGCATCAACTAAAATATTTTGTAGTGCCATCCTACAAATAACTAAAGTAACTGGAAGTCCCCTTTTCACAGCCGGAGTTAAGAGATCGATCTTGGCAAACCTGCACTTGAATAAGAAGGAACTTGAGCTTTCAGAAGTTGGAAAAAAGTTTGGAAAAATATAAATGGTTCCTAAATATACATGGCTCCCATTTTCACATCTAGCAAGTACAAACATACAAAAGAACACATGCACGTACGTGTTTGAGCATGTGTGTGGAGATAAAAGAATACACTCTCTTGACACAATCTACTCATGTGATTCCGTTACGGATTCTTAGAAAACATCTAAGAAAGTCAGTCGTCCAACTCAATCCATGGTACAAGTATTAAAAAGGGTCACGCTTTGAATTCAACCGTTACACAAATTTATAGCCAATATAAAGAAATTTGAGATGGTTTGACTAAATGGAAATTTCAGTTCATGGAATTAGATACAAGAAGGGAACTTTCACGAAGAAGAATATTCGTGAGGGAGAGAATTGATTTAGATATGGCATGGACAGAAGTGCCTAACACGATGAATCATGCTGGGTAGCAGCTTGATATCACAGGTTTTGATTTCAGCTCACCAAAATGGGGAGATGAGTGGAACATGATAGAAAATATAGTCCAATCAGACAGTGATTTTTTTATCATTCTAATGGAAACAGATCTCTCAACTAGTTAGTATTGTAGTCAAGGCTCATCCTGCACCAAATTTGCCAAAATTTTCCAAATTAGGCTGCATTTGGACGCATGAGTCAATTGAATTGTGAACATTCATTCTGATCAAGAGGAAATAACAACAACAAAAAATGACGGTTCTTGGCACTTGTAATGAGGAAGTAGCCCTAGAATTGCAGTTACATTTCTTTCTTGTCCAAATTGAAAGCAATACAATTGCAATTTGGAGTCTGTACTCCCAGTATGAATGCTGAAGAAATCACAATTTAGCTATTTCCGCTTTATGACATTAGTTATGCAATTCAACTCAATAGTCCAACCAAACGCACCAATAGCAGTAGCATCTAACCACCCGTAAAAATCCCATCATTATAATTCATTTTGAATTCATTTTTTTTCCTTTTTGAATTCTGCTATTAATAATACACCTTAGAAAATTTTGGTAACAGATAATAGATTTTAACCGTTCTTCTCTTGACACACCAGGGTAAAAATCTGCTGACCCTTAACAGCCACTTCTCCTGCAATTGTTTGCATCTTTCTATGTAAGTCACACGATGCACCCACCCACCGGTGGGGTTAGTGTGTCTCGACTGCTAACCCAGCTGGCACTTGAACCTGAGACCTGCTGTTGAAACGCCTAGGTGTCTTCCAGCTGGGCTAGCAGGCGAGACACTAACCACACCGGTGGGTGGGTGCATCGTGTGACTAACTGTGGGGGTGCGTTGCATGACTAACAAAAAAAACACGTGCTGAGAAATTGACAAGCATAAGTCAGAGGGTGCATGTGTGATTTCTTATCATTTTGCAAAAGGAATTATCAGGTGCAGGTCCATCAGGACGTGAACAGAATCATGTGCCTGCTCTGTAGTCCATACAAGTGGTGCCAATGGTTTGGTGATCCAGACTGTTGATCTACTGGGCCCACCCTGGATGGGAGATGCTCCAAGAAAATTTCCAGGTTATAAAACCCTAGAATCCTATCTTTGGCCTTTCTTTCCTAATTGTTGCTGTATTTTTTAGCCGTCTATTTGTTGAAGTGGTTTCTTGTGATGTGGGAGATCCTAGCCATCCACTAATTCAAGTCTTAGGATCTTTGATTGTTGCATTCTCCATTCAAAGTGGGGCCCATTGATCAACAGTCTGGATCATAAAGTATAGCCCCACATGTAATTCTTTCGCTTTCACTATCTAATAACTTCAAATGACAGCATATGAGAGTTACAAGGATGAAGTTAGGGCTCGTTTGGATCCTTGTAATTGGAATACACTGGAATCCAAATCACCTCGTAAATGGAATCAATGCGAATTGGAATCCTCGGTTGTGTTTGGATGCCAGTAATTAGAATACACTGGAATCCAAAAATTGTGTTTGGATGCCTGTATTGGAATGCATTAAGTTAATCAGTTTTAATACCCAAATTAGTATATGCAACATTTGACATAATAATTGTAATAAGCCCATTGAATATATAGGTTGGCCAAAAATAATGAAATTATAAGCCTTGGGTGGGCCATAAAAACATTTAAGAGGATTGCAATTAACATGATATTGCTGTGTTCCATTTCGCATTGATTCCAATAACCACTGTTTACCATCAACAAAACGCCCCTTTTTGCCCATGTGCATCCATTTACCACCAATTACAACCACTTATCATCAACCAAACGACCCCTTAAAGCAATCCAAACATCATAACTATCAGCTAATGTAATTCTAAATTCTACTGCCTGATAATCCATGCACATAGACAGAACAAAACATACCAATGGCCCGTGAGGCCGTCAGCCAGGCCATTGATCCGATTGCCCGTAATACAACCTGCTTTGAAGATCTTCTCTGCAACTTCCTTGTCTATAGCTTCCAAGACAGCCAACGCGTTGCTCTGAAGCTGAATAGGGCCGCGGTGTCTACCCTCGCCTCTCACGGCACTCAAATTCTTCTCAAACACCTTAACCCCGAATCCTCGGTTCTTCGCCGCCAGCGCCAGAACCAAACCCCCAACTCCGCCACCAGCTATGAGAATCCGTGGCTTCCTCTTCTTATTCCCCTCAAATTCGACGGGACCAATGTTCTCGCAGCGGATTGTACTGCTTCGAAAACAGGTTTCTTTCTGTCTAAATATATAAATTTTGGTAGAGAAGTGGTGCTGAGTGTAGAAATAAAGGCCTTGAACAGATGCCATGGATCAAAGAGAATGTTATTGTAAGTGGTTATTTTTCCAGTATGTGTGAAACTGGATTCATTTGCAGACATGAGAAGTCTGTTTGTCTTTATAACATCTACGGTGAATTGTTGTCTACATTCAGGTGTGACAGAAGTCAGCAAAAGGTGCTACATGTACCCAATTTAAAAAGAGGACCCATGACGACAAAAAACTCGGAAAAATACAAAAGCTATTGGAATTTTTACTTTTATTTTAAACAGAACTGGAAATGGGGTGAAATTTAAAATTAAAAAAAAAAAAAAGGAACAAAAATATATAAGAAATGCAGGGAAAATGGGATAAAATTAAAGGCCCATAAAGTAAAAATGCAGAAATGGTGCCAAGATTTCTAGAAAATGAGATTAAGCTGGTGAAATTATAGATTCCAGGAAAGGAAATCACTATGAAATGATGGGAAATTCAAAACCCATGAAGGAATTTCTGTCCAAGAAAGAACCCAAATGCCAGAAATTTTTAAAATTCGAAAATAGAGTAGAGAATGAAATGCGGTGGAAATTTACCAAAAAAGAGGAAATGGGGTAGAATTGATTGTGACAGAGAAGATAATGGCGGAAAAAAGATTCTTTTAAAAACTTCTTTCTGTTTCCATCGACTGGATTCATGTGTTTCTATTGACTCCATCACTCTTCTTTATTCTACAGAAGTCATTTTAAAGAAAATAGAAATTGTAAAAAGGTCGAAAAATGCTGGAAGATAAAGAGAGAAAAAAAGAAAGACTCGGATTCTCTGGCAGAGTGTGATGGATGATACGCAGGCACAAAAACTTTCATTCTTAGAAATTGCACACGTGGCTTACAAGTAGTCAAAATAAACCGTCCAAATTTTGGTATCCACTGTAGATGTGTTGTCAACCAAAAATTTCATCTTATTTCAATATATAATATCGGATTTGTGGACATTTATTGGACGGTTAATACTGAAAAATATCCTACGGTCTTATTTTCGCAAACAAGTGTCCACGAGTCAGAGGTTAGGATTATTCAGCTAATCTGATCTTGAAGATATGACTTAGACGCTTTAGACTGCACTATCTAGTCGGCTTTATTTGAGTTAATATATGCCACATGTACAAGTTTTCAGTGCCTGCGCATCAAGCGTCATACGCAGCCCGAGTAAAAATAACTAACTCGTTAAAAAAAAAAAAAAAAAAAAATCTTAGAAGTACAATGCGTGGCTACTTGCACGTAGCTTTCAGAATCCTGCTCGATGCGGATGGATAATCTCGCACGCGTTGACCAGATCTTGATCGTCTATCACATGGGCGAGACTATTTCTGCATCGTGGCAGAAAATTCAGGGTCTTTGCCTTCATGAGGTGTGTCACACGTGTCTTGGAGAGAGACGTAAAAGTGAGCAACGGTTCCTATTCAACGTGGACGGGTGAAATATATGATGACTGAATTCGATTTTTCGGATCACGGAACAATGTGACCCATTTAATGAACAGGTCTAGATCTATGCGCACGTGCCAAATTGCCGTGTCGGGGAATAGCGCTTGTGTAGCTACTCTCGCGAGTAACCATGGCAGTTTGCAGTGGGATGAAGGTGGATTTGTCTTTGTCCTCGTAACCAAAGAACAGTGACACTTGTGCTATTGTAATGGAATGACACGTGGCAATATATCTCCTCCATGAGTTCGTAATCCGGTGTCTGTCGCCACCAACAGGGCCCAGGGCCACGTGCTGAGATCGTCCCATGATTTTAACCGTCCATATTTTAGTAACTACCATTAAAAAGCTATTACCCTACGGCCAAGCTTCAGTGATAATCCAACCCTTGGATTTCTACACTTGAATGCGAGCCATTGAAAACCTTCTCTCCATTGTTCTAAATTCATCTACAAGAGTGATGCCACGATTATCCGTTAATTTCTGTTACGATGCACAGTATGGACGGTTCCGATCATCGGACCACATAGCATGCGGGCCCATGGGCGGCAACACACGCAGGATACGACGTCCCTAGAGAGGCAAAACGAACACATTAGCGTACACGCAACCTACCCCGTCCCCTTGTGAAGGGGTATCATGAATGTCGACCGTCCATAGTGGCCACTGCAATGGATGGATAGTAGTTCAAAGCCAATCTGAAATAGGATGATCTTAGCCATCATTTTCATCTCTCATGGACCGTTTCTGTTAGTTCCAATTTAAAGATCAACAATTTGTGACTAGGATCATCGGGTTGGTTTGATTTTTTAAGTGTGGGCCATGGATGTTATGGCCTACTGTATGAACGGTTCCGATTACGTTGGAGATTGGAGAATCGGTTGGGGAAGATGAGTGGACAGTGGACAGCGGAGACTCCACTAGATGAATTCCCACGTGACGTTTACGTTTTGTAGTCCACGTGCACATTATAAACATTATTGACGGAACGCAACTTTCCTCTAATCTGAGGGTTAAAGGGACGCGGATTACCCTGGCCGGACCTTTAAGCGTCTGATCAGATCTGCATGGGCCAATGTGGTGCATCTGTCTATCTATGCCATCCATCCCTTTTCTAAGATCATAATAAAAATAAAAAAATGAGGTAGATCCAACGATCTAGTGAACCACACAAGAGATGACTCTTCATTTAATGCAACTTGCACTTAATTGTTTTTTATGTTTATATGATTGAATCCACTCATTTCATCTGTTTGGGCATCTCATTTTAGGACAAGGACTCCAAATTTAAGGGAGATTTAAAACTCTTAAGTGGATCATGCCACACCGTCTAAACTCCCAAAGGCTCACCATGATGTTCAGAACGATCCAATCTGCAGCTATGTGGGGCCCACCGTGATATTTGTTTAACATCTGCTATCTCTGTCAGCTTATGTCAGCACACCAGTTGAAAATTGAGGCAGTATGTGGGGCCCACAGTGATATTTGTTTGACATCTGCTAGCTCTGTCAGCTTATGTCATCACACCGGTTGAAAATTGAGGCAGTTCAAAACTAAAGTGGGGCAGGTCGAAGGAAATGGTGGGGATTAGGCATTAACCATTGAAACCTATGCATAATGACAGAAGTTTCGGATCGTGCTAATGTCTTTTGTTCAACCCTATTGGAAATGTTTAAACGGCGAATGTTTTCATCCTCATTGTTTCTTGTCATGTGGTCCTACCTCATTTTTTACTCATGTCCAGATGTGAGTTAGTGAAATTGATGAACAAAGTCAATTTCTCATAAACATTAAGGGTGGCCCCACATAGCTTCCGCCTACAGCGGCTTCCTATGAGGGGCAAAAAGAAGGTAATCCACAATACCAAAGTGAAATTGGGTTCCTCAATAGGACATTTTAGCTACGTCTTAGACTCACTCCGGGTGGTAGTCCCACCATCTATGGGACATAGACTATCCACTTTTTTTTCATAGAAATGATACTAACCATTGGAAAATTGGACTTCGATTGCGGTTAATTGACCTAATGTGCCTTTGTCATTGGCACATGTAATTGAGTGCAGGTGTTGTGGTGACATGGTTTTAATTTATCTTTACTTGAACTAGTCTTCCACAGAAATTGAGGAAGACCCTGTCTTGTGAGAGAATAGTGGTATTGAGGTGGCTTCTTTGGTTTCACAACAAATAAAGCTCAGGTGACTAGAAATTTATAAGTGTATAAATAAGTACATATAACTAACTTAATATGCACGCAACAATGAAAGAGTTTTAAGTGTGATTGGTATACTAATATGGAGGATCAAAATATGTGCAACTGACAATTTAGCGCTTCACGACAAATCAAGTCTCAGTCGACCATTAATCTTCATACCTGTTATCTTTAATTGTTGATCTCTACGGATTTTCATTTGTCTATCCACATATGGAACAACTATGATGAACCTCACCAATTCCACATGGTTCGGAGCCCTATTCACATGTAAAAGATTCAAGCTTTCCATCTAGGTGAAGATAATGTTTAGACTTTAGATCTTCCATATGAAAAAATCAACAATTGGGTGAGCCTGAGCTAGGCTAGGCCAAGGCCAGTGCTATAAGTGCCAAGCCCAAGCTTAACATGGGCAAAGCACAGCAGGCTCAAGTAGGGCTGAAAGTCGGGTGGGTTCAATCCGACCGACCCATAACCGACCCGACATTAGGTTAGGCTTGGGCAGGAAATATCGGATCTGATCTCGAGCCTATGCAAACACCAACCCGATAAAGTTTGGATTGGGCTTGGCTTTAAGTCTTGGTTTGCCCAACCCAATGCGAACCCAATCTATATACAAGTTACTTATAATTTTATTATACTTTAATTAAATAAACTTATCAACTTATATTACTTTAGTAAATAAATTTATAATGTTTGAAATTTGATGTACTTGAATTTAATATGTTTGAGTGTTAAATGAGTAATTATCCTATATTTTATCTTATTTGTTTAAAAAAAGTGAAGTTATTTACAATAAATAACCATATATATAATTAATAAAGCTATAGGTACAAAAAAAAGATACGTATTGAAATATAATAAACTAATGTAATAACGAAAATATTAGCATGTATCAACCTGACAAACTCGATCAACCCGACCGAGCTTGCTTGGGTTAAGCTTGGGTTGAGAATTCCCAACCCAAGGTTGGGTCGGGTTAGGTTAAGGTTGAGGTATAAGAACCTTGGGTTGGGTTAGGGTTGAGCACCAACCCGACTTTCAACCCTAGGCTTAAGCTTGTGCACAAAGCATTGGCGGGGCCAGGCCCAGCCTATCCTAAAACTTGATTGAATCCCTTCGCATTAGACTTTTCATGATTCATCATTGATAAGTAAGCAACACATGTAGAAATACAAATAAAGAGGAATGAAACCAATGGCCTAAATCAAGGTTTAAAGTAAGAAGCCATTATCCACTCGCATGGAGCATTATAATTGTATAGGCTTGTATCAACCTAAAAAAGGGCAGATACTTGAGAACGCAAGGCTATCTTTGTGGTGGACGATGTAATGCCTAATACAGGTCTTATGTGCAAGATGTTTGTCTTGTCTACAAGCTTGTTTGATTTTCTAAATCCTTTATAAATAACCGGTTTCACCTGGTTTGAAAGCACGACTGTATTTTTACTTCAAAAACCAACTTAAAAGGATTGGTTTAAATTTGTGAGCCCCACCATATATATATATATATATATATATATATATATATATATATATATATATATATATATATATATATATATGCCGTCCATCTATTTTATCGTAACATTTTAAGGCATGAGCTAAAAAATGAAGTAAATCCAACACTTAAGTGGCCCACAGGCCACTCAAAGGAAACAGTAGCCCCAAGTAGCTCTTAACAATGGGTGTTCAGTTCTATTTTTCTTGTGGTCTGGTCCGCTTGAGCTTTGAATTTACCTCATTTTTTAGCTCATCCAGTAAATTCATATAGCATAATGTATGAAGGGGTGTGGATAAGCATCAGACATCACGGTGGCCCCACATATATTTTGAAGGATTTGGAACCATGGGTAATTACTTAAAATAAATAATTATTACTCATTTACTCAATATTTATAAAGGATTTGGAAAATCAAACAGGCCTAAGGAATAAAATCACAGGTATAAATAGGAGGGAAAAGGTATGATGCGCTGGACCTCATGGGAAGTCGAGCTGTTTGGGCCCTATTGTGATGTGCATCAGACATCCACACCATGCATTTGGTGGTTCCTATGTTGTTTGTGAGATATCCCAAAAATCAGCTGTATCTAGGACTCAAGTGGGCCATACCAATTGAAACAGTGTAAAATCATGCCTACAACATCAATAAGCACTGTTGGGCCCCACCTGAGTTTTAGATACGGTTGAAACTTCGTATGACCTCTTCTTTAAGCGGGATGCACACAATGGATGGGCTGGATTTCTCAACCACATCTCAGCCGATTCTATAAACGTTCATAAAGGCTTCAATGGGTGGATATCCACTCTTATCTCTCGTATATAGTGTGGCCCACCAAAGTCATGGATTGACTTGATTTTTGGCATCATGGCCTGCTACGGAATGGTGCATCTGACTGATGGCGTGGATGTCCATCACACATCACAATGGGTCCCACAAAGCTCGACATCATGGGAACTTTCCATGAGGTCGAGCACACAGTACCTTTTTCCCTACATAGGAATTAGGAAGTCATGAATCACTGAATTGGACCGGATTAGGTTGAACTAAAATGACTTAAGCCCAAGCCCAACTGGAAAATAAATCAAGCCATTGATGAGATGCCAAAGCTCAACCCATGGGCCGAACTAATAGGTCTACAGCCTGGGTCAAATCTGGATCGCGGGGGCTGCATGGCTGATTATGGCCCCTTATTTTAATCTTCAAGTGGGGCATAAAATACAAAGCAAAAAAGGCTCCTTCTTTTTTCAGCCATCCATCTTGGCATGTTGTAGCACACTTAATAGGCCACACGATCTTAAAAGTGTAGCACACCTGCGCCCAGTGGAAGGCTCAGATTTCATACAAGTGTCATAATTCAGCACGAGTGGATGCGTGTACGTGTGTGGGTTTCCAAACGGGTGTGGAATTAGCAAACCTCCACTTTTCAAAATCATACCTTGTCCAAGGCCCAGGGACCTTGAACGGTTTCGATCATCCATAGACATGTACTAAATAGTCTAAGTCGTTGCATTCGCATATACAACATGGATGTCCCACAGCACTTAAGAGTGATTTACCTGCTGCGGGGTATAGCCGTACAGGAGGGATTTTTACTGCAATTACCCTGAGGTGTGGCTATTTTTACTATTAGTTCAACTTCTCGTGATGCTCCTTTTCACAAGAAATTGCAAAACGTTTGGTCGGAAATGCTCCTCGGACCACCGCACGTCCACGAAGAGACAGAAGCCCCCTTGGGCGTTAAAAGGAGCTCCACACGTGGGCCCCACCATGATGCATATTTTACATCCGCATTGTACATCCATTTGGATAGATCATTCTAGGGGATGAACCAAAGAATGAAGCATATCCAAAGCTCAAGTGGACCTCACCAAAGAAAACAGTGGCTATTGATGTCCTACCATTAAAAACTTCCTGGGGTCACATAAGTTTTCAATCAAGCTGATATTTGTGTTTTCCCTTCTTCCATGTCTATGTGAACATCATGAATAGGTTAGATCTCAAATAAACAGCATCGTGAGCCCTATGAAGGTTTCAATGGTCACGTCACTGTCCCCACTATTTTCTTTGGTGGGGTCCACTTGAGAATTGGATCCGTCTCATTCTTTAGATCATACCCTAAAATGATCTCTCTAAATGGATGGATAGTGTGGATACAACACATACATCATTGTGGGGCCCACAGAAGTTGGTGACATCACTTTAGTAGGGTGGAAGTCCTCTGACCACCTGCTCCTACATGAGGCAGAAGCCCTCTTCCGCGTGGACAGGTGGTCTACTCGTGGGACCCACCATAGTTGTATATGTTTCATACATATCATCCAACCTTTTTTTCCAAATCAGTTTAGGCTTTGGGCTCCATTTTGGGTCAATCTAAATCTTAGCTGGGTCATACCATGACAAACAGTTGGGACAAGGACGTCCAATGTTAAAACTTTTTCGGGCCCACTTTGATGTTTATTTGTCATCCAATCCTATTGATATGGTCACATAAACCTTCATAAAGAGACCACACAAATATCAGCTTGATTGAAAGGCCCTGTAGGCCCCACTATTAAAAAATAGTGAGGGCAGTGATGCTTACCAGTTGAAGCCTTCCTTAGGCTCACCCTGTGGGCCCCATTTGGGTGCCAGGCTACCCAGCAAGTGACCAACCCTATGGGTCCCATCACGATCCATGTTGCCCACTAGCCTTATCTTGTTGGGTCACTAACTGAGTTGGCCCATCAAGACCCATTAAAATAACGGGTAGGATTAGTGTTTCACCTGCAAAACTTGTTAGTAACCCTGTTAGTGATGGTATTTTGGTAATCATTTCTAATGTTGTGAGAAATCCCTAAGAAGCTAAGACAACCCCCACACCCTCTCTCACTCTCTCTCTCTCTCTCTCTCTCTCTCTTCGAGTTTTCTCCTATCTTTCTGCCCATGGTCACACTCCCAAAACTATGTCTCTCTCGGAGTTTTCTCCATCTTTCTGCCCACGGTCACACTCCCAAAACTATGTCGAATTGAGCCACGTTCCCATCTCCCTACCCATGAAAGGATAGCCTATTTATTTAATAGGTTAAACAGGCCAGGTTACAGGTAACCCATTAAATTAACAAATAGTTTGGGTTTCTAGATTTTGACCCATTAATTAATGAGTCGAGTTTGGGTGAAGGCATTTTTGACATGACACCATTTGCCAGGACCTAATTACCATTGCTTAAATACCCTTCTAATTTTTTAAAAACAATAAGCTGACAATGCCATACAAGTGTTATATTTCGGTGGAATTCCATAAAAAGCTTGTTTTTAAACTGTTTCTTAAAACCTGCTTCAGTCAAAAGAATGCTTGCAATCTAATACGTATACTGTATTTTGAAAGGACAAGTTTTACCCTCCAAGCAACTTATCAGAACAAAACACGACTTTTCTTTAGGCGCGTGTTACCCAGGTAATAGCTTATGGGTGTTACCCCTGCCGTGTGGCCCACATGGGTGATATTTTGTAAATCCATGCCATTCATCCGTTTCTGCGGTCCATCTTATGATGGGGTTCTAAATATTATGCAGATCCAAATCTCAGGTGGACCATACCATTGGAAACAGTGGTGATAGAGACCCACCATTAAAAATTCTAAAGAGCTCAGCGTAAGGTTTTAGTAATGTTTATTTTCAATCAAACCTGTTGATGATGTCAAGAAGATCTGGATGAAGTGAAATTATAAATATCAGCTTGATCCAAAACTTTTATGGCCCACAAAAATCTTTTAATGATCATTCATCACTCTTTCTAGTGGTATGATATACTTTAAGATTTGGATCTTCTTATGGTTTGGTATCACGTCCTAAAATGAGATGGAAAAACAGATGGACGGTGTGGATTTGTAAAAAATATATCAATCTGGCCCCCACACGGTTAGGGTAACACGTACTAAGATGTTACCCTGTAACTAATCCGCTCTCCTCTTCTCTCTCCTAGGATGGCCGAACGTCGCAACCTTCTCCCTCCCCCTCTCCCTCGCTCTCCAACCATCTCGCTGGAAGGCTCCCACCCATAATCGGCGGAATCATCCATTGCTGTTGGAAGAAGATAGCACGGTGTGCTGCACACCACCGACCTCCCTAGTGAGTTGGCGCCACTAAGTTATGCAGCACCCATCATGATTTCTCTGTTATAGTTAAATCCATCTATCCATTTGGCGAGATTCTTTTAGGTCCTAAGCTAAAAAATGAGGCAAATCCAAGGCTTAGGTGGACCACACCACATAATGTTGTGAGGACAATAATTACTACCATTGAAACCTTCCTAGGGCCTACCATGATGTTTATT
Source organism: Liriodendron chinense (assembly GCA_003013855.2). Taxonomy (NCBI): domain Eukaryota; kingdom Viridiplantae; phylum Streptophyta; class Magnoliopsida; order Magnoliales; family Magnoliaceae; genus Liriodendron; species Liriodendron chinense. The sequence continues at coordinate 4,458,774 of PVNU02000773.1, read as the reverse complement.
TGCCATCAAATATCATATTGATCCAAAACTCCTATCACCCACAAGAAGTTTCAATGGTAGACTTTCAATCCCCCACTTATTTTATGGTATGGTCATTTGAGCTTCAGATTTGTCTCATTTTTTGGGCTCAAGACCAATAACGTTCTCGTCAAATTGACAAACGGTTTGAATATAACACATACATCATGGTGGGGCCCACAAAACTTGGTAACCTCAACACACCATGTACGGTGGCGTGCGGCACACCATGCAATCTGCTTGCGTGCAACAGATTAGGCTAGACCCGGGCTCAACCAGACAGTGAGGCCCTTACTGCGGGGCCCACCATGATGCATGTATTCTGTATCCATGCCGTCCACCCATTTTTACAGATTATTTTAGGGTATTATCCACACAAAAAAAAAAAAAGCATATCTAATAATCAGGTGGGCCATACCCTAGGAAACAGTGGTTATTGAACATCCTACCATTAAAAACTTCGTAGGGTGCATCTTAACAGTTTCCATAGTGTTTATTTGCCGTCCAATCTGTTGATAAGTTCATATTAGCCTGGATTAATGGTAAAAACAAATATAGGCTTCATCCAGAATTTTGTGGTATATTAATAGACAATCACTACTGTTTCCGATGATATGGGCCACCTGATAATTGGATCTACTTCAATTTTGGGAGAAGGCACTAAAATGATATGGAAGGACGGATGGACAATGTGGATACATAATACAGCCATCAAGTGGGTCCCTGCACTGTCTTGGGTGAGTTCCCGGGGTCTCACCAACTCCTAGCGCGAAGGGAAATTTTACTGCAATAGTCCTGAGGTGTGGCTATTTTTACTAAAAGATTAATTTCTCATCTGATTCATCTTTTTGGCCTTTTATGCTTATGAGAAATTGAAAATTTCAATCGAGAATGCCTCTGACCACCATGTGCTCAGGGCTGATCTACTATGCCCCAGGGGCAATCCATAGTGCGCAGGGGATCGGTCGGAGGGCCATTTGCTACCATAAATTTTCAATTTCTCATCAAAAGGCTAAAAAAGATGAACCAAACAAGAAAATGGACTTTTAGTAAACCTAGCCACCATTAAGGCTAGTGCAGTAAAAACCCCTCCTAAAGGTAGCTCTTTTAACACGAAATCCGCCTCAGCTCGTTTGGAGGTTGCAGACACATGCGTCCTCCAATGCCGCCAATCAGTTGTAGTTTCACAAGTTGTTACTCTTATTATGATATATATGATACATCCACACTGTTCATTCATTTTGTGAGGTTATTTTACGACATGGGCCCAAATATGAGGGAGATCCAAATCTCAAGTGGACCATATCATAGAAAATGAAAAAAGATTAAACGCCTACCCTTAATAACTTCTTGGGAGCCAACAGGTTGGATGGACCAAAAAAGATTTATAATTGCCCTTAATTTAGGTACATTTTACGGTAATCAACAAATTGGATAGCAAAAAAAACAATTACTGTGGGCCTAGCATTTTTTTAATTGTTAGATTTAATTGGCACCATTAATTCTTGTGGGGTCCACATGAGATTTGGATCTTTCTCATTTTTTTGGCTCATGACCTAAAATCATGATTAATGAAGAATGGACGCCGTGGATCAAACAAAGCCATCATCATGGGGCTCACGGCATAGTTTATATACTAAATGAATTTCAAAAGCTTGCGAAGGAATGAAAGAGGAGGGTGTGATCGTCTTTTGCGAAATATAATAAACGGAATTTTATACCCACCATTAGTTAAATGGTTTTTAGCCGTATATTTAAAACTTAGGTGGTTTTTAGGAAACAATTTAAAAGCAAGATTTTTTTTTAAATTCCACCAAAATATAAGCAACTGTACAGCATTGTCTCAGACAATTATTATAGTTATTTATATTAAATTATTCACTTGTTTTGAATAAATACATTACATTGCTTCTACTGTCAATAATTTGGATCACCATAACATGGAATCCACAAAACAAAAAAGGTATATTAGGGCCCGTTTGGTTAGCATATGGAAACCCATTTTCCAGCTTAAAATCTAGATTCCAGCAGAATCTAATTTTAACATGAAACCTAAATTGATTGGAATGGGATTAGTGTTTCGTGGAAACATTGTGGCACCGTTTCTATAGAAGGGAAAAGAGGTGGAAGTGGGCGTCATTCAATATTGATGCCTTGATGTATGTGTTTTATATCCATGTGGTCCACCCGTTTTGAAAGCTCAATTAAGGCCATTAGACAAAAAATGAGGCAAATCTAAATCTCAAGTGGACCACACCATAGGAAAATAGTGTTGATTGAACATCCACCATTGAAAACTTCCTAGGGCCCAGTATAATGTTTATTTGCCATCCAACCCGACCATTTATCTTGCGGGACTCCTATAGGCTAGGGGTCAAGTTCTCAAGCGGATTCAAAGCCCAAGTGGGCCATGCCACAAGCAACGATTGGATTACATGCACGATTTTTAACCAAACAAAATCTGAGTTACACGATTTTCAACCAAACAACAAGCTCCATATGGAATTTGGTTCCAATCCACTTTTTGCAATTTTGGATTCCAATATTGGAATCTAGATTTTCTCTATAATCTGGATTCCGCAACCAAACGGGCCCTTTGGTTGGCATCTGGAAACTCGTTTCTAGCTTAAAATCAGAATTCCAGCAGAATTCGATTTTAACTGGTGTGTTTGGTGGCAAGTTCCCCCAAATAGGATTTCGTATGGAAACTTAATTGGGTTGGAACCGAGATTAGCAGAAACAGTGTAAGGAACCGTTTCTAGGGAAGGGAAAAGAGGCGGAAGTGAGCGTCACCCACTTCCATATATGCGTTGTGCATCTATAACATATGTGTTTTATATCCACACGGTCCATTTGTTTTGAAAGCTCAATTAAGGGCATTAGACAAAAAATGGGGCAGATCTAAATCTCAAGTGGACCACACCATTGGAAAGCAATGTTGATTGAACGTCCACCATAAAAAACTTCCTAGGGCCCACTATAATGTTTATTTGTCATCCAACCCAGCTATCTATCTTGCGGGACTACAATAGCCCAGGGTCAAGTTCTCAGGCGGATCCAAAGCCCAAGTGGGCCATGCCACAAGCAACGGTCGGAATATAATCTGGATTACACAATTTTCAACCAAACAACAAGTTCCATATGGAACCTGTTTTCTGTCTAGTTTGTGCAATTTTGGATTCCAACAGTGGAATCTGAATTTTATATAATATCTAGATTCTGCAACCAAACATGCCCTTAAGGCCCCAAAAGTGATTCCCCTTGAATCGAAGGGAGCTGATTGCATATGACCTTAGGACACAGAGATATCTTTGTGCTTGGAGTTGTGTGGGGCCCACAGAGATATCTGTGACAAATCCTCTTTGTCCATCTGTTTTGAAAGATCACAATAGAATAGGATTTTAAAAATCAGGCAAATCCAAAACTTATGCCAGCCATATCACATGAAATAGTGGGGATTGAACGCCTGGTGGTGGCATGAAGTTTTCTATCAAGATGATATTTGTTTCTACGGTTTATAATTCTATGAATGGTTTGGATGGTATATAAACATCATGGTCAGCTCCATGAAAGTTTCAACAATAGATTGTTGTTGTCCCCACTATTTTGTTGGTGTAGCCCGCATAAATATTGGATTGACCTGATTTTTAGAATCCTATCTCTTTCAAAATGGATGGACGGAGCGGGATTTCACAAACATCCCTATGAACCCTACAGCCTCAGGCACAGGGATATCCCTCCCTGTACCGAGGTCACAAGTAATTGCTCTGAACTAAGATGCTACCATGCTAGGAAGCAAATTTCCTAGTGAGAGGCTCAGCAAACTTGGCGGGTGGTTGTTGGAAAAAGGCCCCTCATAAAATATGTTTGAAAGTTGTTCAGTCGCCTAGTTATTTTTAACCACTGCACTTAGTTAAATCAAATCCTACCATATGAGGTCGCCACACAATATGCATCCATCGTACCAAGCACAATATGCTCATTTGTTTTGCCAAATTTAAATAGTTGTTTTAGATTTAAATTTTCGTCATTATCTTAATATTTCTTAATTTCTTTATTAAATGTTGATTTGAGCATAGTCAGATTTGATGAAGTCATTGAGCCTACCTTGGCTGGATATCTGATGTAGGATGTGGCACAAATGCAATCTTAACATGGCTGGACAAAAAAATGTCAAATGGAAGCGGAAGTAGTCTGTCAAATTTGAGCCTATTCATACGTAGGACATGATGTAATTGGGCTCCAGGCATCTCTGGTTCGAAAAAATTCATTCCGAATATGGAAAAATTGTCGCTTGAAATATGGATCGTAAATCAGTCGTAACTTTTTATCCGTGCAACATTGAGGTCTTGATATCAATTCCTAAGGGAGGTGGCTAACATTATGGTGCGACTAACAGGGGGTTGGTGTACTAACAGTGGGGTGTGTGTACTAACCCAAAACAAAAAAAATAATAATAAATAAATAAATTCGTGCATCACCAAACAAACCACAACCTATTGATATTTTATGTAATGATGGTTCCGAGGTCAACCGACCTACGTCATAAGTTGCGTCCATCCATATCGCAAGAAAATGCACGCTTCTAATTCAAAAATGAAATTTTAGGAAAAAAATTTACTATTTTGAATAATTTTAGTTTTTGTTGTATTTTTTTGTTTTTAGAGTTTTAAATTTTCGTGGTCTATAGAGATCGATTGTAATTATTTTGGGAATCCTCCGGTAAAATTAATTCAGGACTTTTTATTTTTTACAAAACTTATTATTTCGAATAAATTCCATTCTAATTGAATTAGGAGTCTTATTAGGGTTAAAATTTTACTATTTTGAGTCATTTTGAATTTGGGTTTTATTTTTCTTTATTAGTGGTGTAATGGAAAAATCATACACATTAAATATGTTGAATAAAACTATCCAAATTTTCTTCTCACAAGCAAAGCTTATGGTTTAGCATCAATGGTTTGTCATCTCACTATGAATTGGTTGTCTAAAAAAATATTATAAAATTTTATATTTTATTTTTGGCTCATAAATAGACAAATAAGAAGAAAAATACAATAACAGTATAAGAAAAAAGGCCTTAATACAGTTTGTTGTATCATATAATTCTTGACACCATCCTATTTGGCAAGATTTAGCTTGACCAGCCAATTTTTTAAAGTACTGTCCCTTGCACTGACGTGATATACATGCATGTCAATGATCCATACCATCTGAATATGGGTAGAAGCCTAAACCTTCAATCAACCTTGGATCTTATAGTAGATGCAACATGCCCCACACGAGGCCCATAATTTAAATGATCCAGACTTGCCCATAAGCCTACATGGACAATGAGATGGCCATGGCAAAAATGTTGGTGAAATATCACCTTAGTCAAGTCTGGTGCCAATGGGGAGCGTATTAAGTGTCACCGGGAACAACTTAGTGGGTGTTATCCTTACTATGGGGCCCACATGGCTGATTTTTTTTATTTTGTATCCACGCGGTCCATCTGTTTCTCCCATCCATTTTAGGATGGGGCTCCAAACATTATGCAAATCCAAATCTCGGGTGGTTTCCAGTGGTGATCGAGTGCCTTGCCATTAAAAATTCCAAAGAGCCCATCATAGGGTTTTAGTAATGCTTGTTTGCAATCCAGCCTGTTAATAATGTCAAGAAGATTCGGATGAAGGGAAAATACAAAGATCAGCTTAATCCAAAATTTTAGTGGCCCACAAAAAGTATTTAATGGTCATTCACCACTGTTTCTAGTGGTATGGTCCAACAGAGATTTGGATCTTCTTAAGATTTGGGATCACGTCCTAAAATGAGATGGAAAAACAAATTTTGAAGCACTAGCTACACCTCGTATGGAGGGTTGAGCCTGTCCCTTTTTTTTAGTTTTTATTCGCTTGGATTTGACCACTTACTATATGTGTTTCTATATAAATAAACTGCCTCTCCATGCGCTTGTTGCAGTAGGATTGAGGGTTTTTGTTTTCTTTTTTTTTCAATTGCATACGTAAATGTGGGGAAATAGTCAATAATTAATTTTGAACGGGGTTTGTTTGAAAGGGAAATACCTCCTTAATTATGCCTTGAAAATAGTGCTATAAAGCAAGAAATTCAAAATGAGCTTTGGTACTGTCATAAGTCATGGTTCCCACAGTGAAGTATATATGTGTAATTTATACCGTCCGTTCATTTTAGCATCTTATGATAGGGCATGAGCTCAAAAATGAGACAGGTTGGAAGCTCAAGTGGACCACACTACAGGAATAAAGGGGTTAATGATGTCCACCATTCAAAATTGAAGCCTTCATAGGGCTCGTAGGAACGCGTATCTATCATCCAACCTATTCACAAGAACAAACTCACATGTATGAAGGGTTTACACAAATATCAACTTCATCCAAAAGTTTTGTGCACCGAAAGTTTTCAACGCAATCCCCATCATTTTATATATCATGGTCCACTTGAGATTCATATCCTCCTTTTTCGTTTTTTTTTAACTTAAGCCCTAAAATGAGCTGCCAAAACATATGGTCAACATGGATAAGGTACAAACAGCATGATGGGACCCATGATTTTTAACTGTGGAAACGGTAAGAATTCAATGCTCTGTAATAGAAAGTTTTCAAACAAGCTTCCTATCAACATCAACTTCAAGAATGATGCCCTAATTGCATGGTTAAATAATCATTATCTATTTATTACTAAGTACATGTGTAAATGAAAAAAACAAACACCCCATAAGTATCTCTCTCCTTTTGTGTATATAAAATGTGTTTTCACATCTTGAATTTCACACATCATCACTTCTCTTTCCCTACAAACATTCTTTTTTTCTTTTCTCTAGACTAATAAAGAAAATGTTGTGGTGTTTTTGCATAGGATTGAGAATAACATGTACATGGTATCTAAATTATACGTTGGGCAATTGTATCTTGAAAATAGCATACTAGAAATCTCTTGCACTGGAAAAATACCGTTGAAAGGCACAAACTATCTACAAAAGAATGATAATCCCTCATCCAGGAAGAAGCTTCTTCCTCAACCAAGGTAGCCACTTTTGCAATTGTCTAAACAAGGGTGTCATTTTATATTTTACTTATTTTATTTATAGTTTGAATATTACTTGTGCTAATTCATACCACTTTATATGGACTAGTTTTAGCCCCAAATCATTTGGTACACCATTCTACACACAACTTGGGTAAAAAAAATAATCCCAACTCATTCACGAACTTGCTAACTTCCTAGCTTACTTGCAAGCCTAATGCCCGTACCATGCTTTAAAGTAATAATACCTGGAACTAAATATAGTGCTTGAGAAGAAGATAATTGTAACGCCCCAGATTTTCGAGATTTATTTGAAAATTTTTTAAAATTCATTTTTAATTTATTTTTTTTAATTATCGTACATTTACCGTTAATTTGCGAATAGCGGGAACATCCGTAAGAGATCCAATAGGGGACCCTATACAAAAGTTGCTTAGAATGATCCCATAAACATCGTAGAAAGATCAAATTTAAAAATCACGCACTTTTCAGATAATTACAAAAATGCCATTAGTTAAACTTAAGTTAAGATGTCATTTTTAAGTATTATAGTTTCTGACGATCACTTTCACGCAAAACCCTGGATTTAAGCTTTTGGGCACATATTAACCATACACATCAAATTTCAGCCCTTAAATCATAGTAGAAGTGGTCTGATTGTCAAATCAGCCCCTTAACCCTTGATTTTCATCTCCATCGAGTGAGGAAAGTAGATGGTTAGTCGTAGTCGAATATTTCTCTTCATATGAGTGACTTAGATCGTCTTTATCATGGACCAATAGTGTAATTTGAGTGCCCCACCTTGATAAGCATCTTTCTTATGCGCGAAGTTATCCCGTTTTAGAAATTAATGAGTTACCAACTCTTTTTAAATCTGAACCTTTCAATTCACTCACTTCTCACCATCAATCGCTTCTCAAATTTGGACTACTTATTATACTCATATGACTACGAGTTTACACAAAGTTTGGACCCCGATCTATAATCCTACACCGTTGAACCACAAAGCCAGCCCCTTCCTTTTCCGTCAAAAGTTGAAATTTCAGATCTAGGCATTTCTCACCATCAATCAACCACTAAACTTTGTACAATTGTTTGCCTATCATGACTACATATTTTTCCAAAATTTGGGCCCTGATCATTAAGCGTAGACTGTTAATTGAGATTAAGCCCATTTTAGCACCCGTTAGGCCATTTTCAAGGATCGGCCAATCTAGAATGTGGATCATCAAGAAATTTACGTATTCTGACTCTACTCTTCGAGCTTGATAAGATGAACGGATTGGAATTGATCATAGATCATCCGAATATTGAGATTTGAGAAACCCACCTCAAGAAGTTGTTACACAAGACCTCGCGTGCACATCCCTCTCTATATTTCTACTACGCACCTCCAAATCCTTCTCCTAACCCTAGCCTCCATGCCTAAGAAAGAAAGAGAGAGAGAGAGAGAAGGGAGTTCTTTCTCATATTTTTTCCAACGGCTAGGATCTTCTACAACTTTCTTCTAAGTCCATCCTAAGGTGAGGATTTTCCTTCAAGCCTTTCATTAATAATATCATGATTATCATAAGTTTCTTTTGTGGTATGTGAAGTTATTTTGTTTTGAATTGCTGATCCATATAACATGAAGTTTAATGTAGGATTTGTAATGAATATAATTATATAATGATGTGATTCCTTATTTAGATTTTTTACTAAGAAGCATGTGTATTTGTGTTATTTATCTTTGTGAAATCTATGCCCTTATTTCCTTAATCTGTATTTTACAAGTAACATTGATTTTCATATTGTGATATCAAAAATGTGTATAAGATAATCATATGGACATCCCATTATTGTATACTCTTTGTCCCTAAGTTGGTAAAATTATTCGATGTAGAGATATGGAACCCGTGAGAGGTGTCCATGATGGAAGAATATCTCTTGACTTAACTAAGAGAATGAAGTGATTGTTTGTCAATGGATCCTTACATGTACATGATACTTGATTGGAGCCATTTATATTACACGAGTATTTTAATGAATTTGGTCATGATGTACAACATTGGCTTTTTGGAACATGATGAAATCATAAAACGGGACAATGAGTGGACACTAATGGTATACAAATTCTCATGAGCCGGGGTTGGTGCTATGGACACTAATCTCGTGCTGTCGGCCTATGCTGAGTTGCTTGCGACTCCCCATAGTGACCATTGAGTTTTATTTAAATTGGTTATATGCAAAAACACTTAAATAAAGGTGAAACTAAAGTCATGCATTCACTTGGCTCCATGTGAGTGTACGGAATTGAGAATAGGCTAGAGCGTCCTACTTCTCCCGTACACTGTCACGTGTAGATTTGGGCTATGAGCGTGCCGTTTCTTACGTGGTCGGGTAAAACTATGGGCTTGTGCTTCCCAGGAACCTCTGGTGACTAGTAGCTAGCGTGAAGTCGTAACAGGGAGTCTCCCACTTCATGTATTGTGATTCTAGCCAAGGTGCTTTAGCCAGAGCATGCATTTCATACATCGCATTAATAAAGATTTTTAGTTGGTTGTTTTGATTTGATTAAATGATAATATACTGCTTGCGTTTACTCTGTACCGTTATTATTATTCTTGATTGTCTTAGAGGAAATATTCCCCACTATGATAGCGTTTAACGCTATCCCAAATACAATTTAGATGATGCAGGTGAAGATCCATGTATTGAACCCGATTTTTAAGAAAAAGAGTTCGATGGTTCGTACTGATCACATGGCAGATGACGATGTTAGATAAACTTAATTGATGTTATCATGTATTAAATATTTCTTTTGAGTAGTTGATACATTTATGGAATTGTAATAAGTCTTCGAGAGAAGACATGGTTTTGTATTTTAATTAATCAGTATGGATATTGGTTGGTTCCCTTATTTAAACATATTGATGATGACGTAGTGAGTTTGATAGAATTAGATGAAAATTGTTTCTGCTATTGTGCTTGAATGCTAGATTTCATTATTTGACAAATTAGTTATTCCATAAGTTACTTGGGAATTCGGACTGTTGTGTTATACACGAGAGTCGAAAATCTCGGGTCGTTACAATAATAAGGGTCTGTTCCGATACCACCAAATAAGTTACTTTTTTTACCCACTGTGGTGGATAAGTAACTTATTTAAGATGAGTAAGTTTGGTTTATAATTAATTATAAATAATTTTTTTATTTGAAGTTAATCAATTTAGTTTAATAAATAGAAATCATGATCAGCTACTTGTGGCATAAGTAGCTTAAGTAACTTACAATTCAGACACCCCCTAAATAGGGTTGTCAACGGGTCAGATACGGGCCGGATCAGTGATGATCCGTATCCGATCCGATTAAGGATACATCCGACCCGAATTCGATTTGGACCACAAGTATATGATCCGAACCCAACCCGTTTAAATATTTTGAAATCCGTTTCCGATCCGAATATGATCCGACTCAATATCCGAATATGATACCTCATGTGGGGAGAGTAGAGATGAAGGAGACGGTTGGTTTTTTTTTTTTTTAATCAGGTCGTTAACAGGCCGGATCAAGGTTGATCCGTATCCGACCCGAATATTAAACGGATCATCTTTGGGTATCCGAATCCGACCTGATAATCCGATTATTGATCCGAATCCGATTAAAACGGAGCGGATCGAGAACGGATACGGATCATGATCCAGTGCCAATGATAAGCCCTAACCCTAAATGTAAAATCTTGGTTTTGCATTAGGAAGAGAAGATTACAAACATGAGGAACAAATCAAAAGGAGAGGAGCTTGTGACCTATCCACCCCCGCGGACATCAGTGGCCGTGATGATGCCATGTGTCATTCATCCAGCACTCAAGTGCTACACGATTCTCCTACGATACTCTATTATAAAGAACTTTAAAATACTTAAGGATTTAGTAAGCTTCTCCACAGCACTCTGCTCTGCTCGAAAGCTCATCCACATTATGTACAATATGAGAAAAGAAGCTACGTATTAGAGCCCAACTGTGGAAAACAAAACAAACTCAAACGTTTCGCGGGAAAAATTGATATATTAGAAGGCCATCCATGATAGGGCCCAATGGGTGGACACTGCCATTCACACATCATCATATGTCGCCTATGGTTTTCGACTTGGTGGTTCATCCCAACTCATTCCGGTTGACTCGAATCGTGACCTGAGTCAAAGGCGAACCGAGGTGACTCATGGTACTGACCCATACTAGTCCCAGTCCGAGTCAACTCGGACGAGTCGAACAGGAGTCGCCCAACTAGTCGGCAATCCATGCGGATCAAAAGGGTAGAATGCTTTACCGGGTTCCGCTTATCATGACCGGCCAAGGTAATCCTAACCGTAGGATCCTCCCGCTGAATGGCACATGTGCAGTGAGGCCCTTTTCGAATCTCACACGCGCGAGTCCCAACCGCATTCGGGGAGTGAATGTTCGTCTACCTCCCTCTGGTCTCCTTCATTTCACCACCCTTTCCTTAAAAGTCCCACCCAAACGCTACCAAACTGCCATCAATAAAACCCATCTGGAAAACGCAGTTGCTCGTTTCTTTCATCTGCTATCTTTAACACCCCCTCTCTCTCTCTCTCTCTCTCTCTCTCGATGACCACACCATCGTCTGCCGTCGAATCCTGCACCGTTGAAGGTGCCGATGGCGTCAAGCTCCACACTCGAGTCTTCAAGGCCAAAGACCCCAAGGACAATTTGGTAATTGTGCTTGTCCATCCGTACTCCGTCTTGGGCGGCTGTCAAGGCCTGCTGAGAGGGATAGCCGTTGGTTTGGCGGAGAGAGGCTACACGGCCGTTACGTTCGATACACGAGGGGCTGGTAGGTCTACAGGAAGAGCTTCTCTCACAGGCTCTGCTGAAATCCGCGATGTCATTGCTGTCTGCAAATGGGCTGTTGATAATCTGTTGGCCGATCGGATTCTGTTGGTGGGTTCTTCTGCAGGTACTGATTTTTCTTCGATTTCTTTGGATTTTTGAGATTCTCTTTTTCTTTTTTTCTGTAAAATCGATGTTTGATGGGTTTTGTTGAGTGGAAATTGAATTTGATAAAATGGATTGGATTTTCTGATGGAATTAGGAGTTCTATGAAATGGGTAGTTGTTTAATATGTGATGTTAGGGTTTTAAAACTACATTTTGAGATTTTTTTTTTTTTTTTTGGTGTGGATTGTATGTTTGATTGGGAGTTTCATGAAATGGGTTCTTGTATTAGAGGTTTGCTGGGCCCACGAGCGTGCATAGTGCTGCCCATCTGCACCTACTGCACATGTCTGCAAGATTCTAGCAGTCAATCAGGAAGGCTATAGTGTGTGGATCTTCTGGTCCAAAAATTAGCAGGTGAACCTTTAGGTGGGCCAGTCCAGGAAATGGATGGACGGATTTTTTTTTTCCTAGCCGTCCATTTGTTTTGCACATTAGTACATCTGATTTGTGATCATGCTCGACCTTTGGGCCAGAAGATCTATGCCATGGTGTATCCTGCTTGATTTACTGATTGGACGTGTGCCGGCTCAGCAAACCTCTTTGTTTTATATGTTCTATGAGGAAATGATTTTACATAAAGAAGGATTTTTTTCAAAAGTATAGATTGCATGTTTGATTGGGTGTTATGATGAAACAATGAGTTTGATGGAATGGGTGTATTGGTCTACTTATGTTATGAGGGTATTAAAATTGTATCATTTTCTAGCTACGCATGGATTGAATGTTTGGTTGGGTGTTATGCTGAAACTATTGAGTTTGAAGAAATGGGTATTTGTTTGTGTGTTATAAGAGTTAACTTTTTATTTTTTATTTTTTTGCTGTATATAATTCACGTTTGATTGGGTATTACGATGAAAATGTGAGCTTGATGAAATGGGTATTCGTTTTTTTTTTTTTTTTTTTCCCTGGGGATTTTAGATTTTTTAATGATGCTTGTGTTGGGAGTAGCATAAAATGGTTTGTATGATTTGGGATTTTAGGATTTACGGTTCATGTGTTGCAGAGAGTGAAGATGTTTGAGTATAAATTTGCATGTTTGATTGGGTTTAATAAAGTTTTGGAGAAATGGGCATTTGATTTTAGGGAATTTATCCAGTGTTAGTCTGTTAGACACTGTCTTCGATATTTGGCTCTATAGATTATACACATCGCAAATATATCAAAGATCCATAGTGTTCATTTTGGTGGGTCCTACCTCGGGTAGGTTGTGCATGAAGAGACTCATGGATGATCCTAACATCCAGATCTTGTACATGAAGAGACTCATGGATGATTCTAGCATCCAGATCAGCTGAGTTCAAGAAGAAATGAGTGGGTAAACGTCCTCTAATCTAGTATCTCAGATTGTCCGACCAGTGTTAAATCCTAACCACTGTAGGTCCTGCCAACTGAGTGGTCCATGTACAATGATAAATTGCCTTGTCGAAGAGATGATATTAATAATAATAATAATAATAAACACTAGATGCATTCTTGTTTTCATGTGTTTTTAGCTTGCCAAATTGGGGTTCGTGTTGGAGAATGAATGGGTAGGGTTCTAGGCTTTTGTATCTATATGTTGATGTAGATTAAAATTGATGTCGGGTTTCAGGCCAAAGATTCTTCTTCTTGGATTTGTAGCTCAGCTGGTACTGTTTGCTCTAATTTCTCAAGTGCACCTCACGTCTCTAGATACCTCAAGGAGAGGTAATAGAATTTTTTTTCAAGGTGTGCCTAGCGTGAGCCTCAGCCACCCACGAGGCATGCATCTCAGATGAGCTCGAGCCTTGTGTATTTGGGGAAACAGCATATTTTTATTTTTATTCTCTCGTCTTTTCTGTGACAGTTATTCCCTTGGTTCCAAATGTAGGGGCAATGGGTCATGTTGGCTCAGAAGTGATCCATTAGCATTCCTCACCTGCAACACCTACCATCATCATCATCATTATCATCATCATCATGTCACTATCCCAACTGATTGGGTCAGCTATGTGAATCCTTTTCCGCCATTCCACTCTATCAACCAGCGACACCTACCACGAAATTTCGAAAATAAGAAATAAGTTAAGTGGTGCACATCTTTCCGAATTGACATGTCAGTCCAAATTATTTCTAAACCATTGATCATGCGTTTAGGATTGCTGGACCAATGTGATGCTTTAGCCATGGCATTCTTAGGCGAGCTGATTGGATGGATCACCTGGATTGATGATTGATTAAGAACTTGATTATTGCTATTGGAGATTTTGATGCTTCATAGGTTGCTGTACATTTTCCATCACGTTGGCTTATCTTGATTGCCCATGCATAACCTAGCATAGCCAATTGGTAATTGCCATTTAATACATGGATGGTTCAATAATCTGTCTGGATTATCCATCAATTGCAACTCATCTTGAATTTTGTCTTAGAAATTAATATGTGACTCTAATAAGACCATTCCTCGTCTTCATATCAAGAGAATATTGTCCATTGAACGTGGGCTGTTACTTGCAGCAGACAATCCAAATATTTTCTGTAGAGAAGCGAGGTCAATATCATCTTCTAAACTTTATACCAACTAATTGGTGAATCTCGCTTGAGCAGGAGTTTGTGAAAAGCTGAGAAACCGAAGACTGGACCACGGCGGAAACCAGAAACAGAATACCTAGGTCGCAAGGCCAGGGAGGACGGAACCCCACTTAGAGTCATTGGGGAGCCTTTTCCACCATTCCACTCTATCAGGGGGCTTAGACCATAGGCCATCAAGTCTGTTCTTTCTACCTCCACCCACGTGGGGGCTTGGACCATAGGTCATCAAGTCTGTTCTTTCTACCTCCACCCATGTCCTTTTCGGCCTTTCCCTTGCTCTTTTAGAGCCTTCAACTTGTACCGGCTCACTCCTTCCAACTTTTAGGTCAATATGATTGATAGAAAATAGATCCAATAATGATATGAACCATCAATTTCAAGGTCCAATATTATAATTTATGCCTTAAGCATAGGCCAAATTGACTTTTGGGACATGCTCCTCTTTGAAATTTTGTTCTGATTGAGAATGTTGCTTTGTAGTGTTTAGTGTTTACTAATAAGTAATTTGATCTATAGTTACTAATTTAATTTGTTATTTGTAATCTTTGCTTATTAGTGGTATTAGTACCACAAAATAACACAAATCAATCAATTATCTTCATAAATTATATAGTAGTTTACCACGTGCCTCACACTACATTGTTTAAAGTTTATTTTTCAATTATTTTAGTCCTATTTCAAAAGTTTTTATTTACATTTTTCATGTTTTTAAATATTTCTATATTTATTTTTTGAGGCTTATGCCTCAGTGCGCCTAAAGGCATACAACTCACCTAATAGAGCTTGAATGCGTCAACTATGGCTCGCACTTTTAGAAACCTTGATTATAAAACCACTTAAGGAAAGAGAGGAAGGCAGTGGAAGTAACTTCCCAAAGGGCTAGGCTGCTTGTTGTTGAGTGGGCCTCTAGTGTCTCCAAGCTAAAGGATTGTAATATGGATTTTCTTGGGTTGTAAGTGGGGTCATCTTGTTGTTGTTGTTGTTATTGTTTCTTTAATAAAATTTTCGTCATCTTTCAAAAAAATAATAATAATAAAATAAAACTACTAAACCATCTCCTAGAGAGGTCCTCCCACTTTAGCTCCCACAAGCTCTGTCATGCTAATGCCCATGGAATAACTCTCCCTCTTCCTATCTCTACCATCCCCCATACAAAAAGTGCATTAAAAAGTGCAGTGGTTGTGATATCTTATTGGATAAGTATATGTACCATGTACGTGTGTGTGCGTGCATAGAAACTGAAGTTTTGAGACATTACATGTATCCATGCAATAGCGAGATCCTTGCCATTCTTTGCAGCCAACTACACGTGTGTGCCTTGGAGCTTTTGGTGCCATCTTCCTTACCTGATATGACTTATGAGGGAACCATTTATGTATATGCGCCTCTCATGCTTAGCATTATGTCTAGTAACTGCCTTGATGACCCTCTATTACTTGCTTGCCCTTTTGGCATGTGCATGTGTTAGTCGCGCTAGGGTTAGTAGTCAGTACTAAGTGGGACTGTCTTGGTGCGATAGTGTTTTCAACATGAACCCCTGCCATGTCTAGTTCCATGGCTTGGGTAAAAGGAGGAAGGTTGATAAGGTGTGCGAGGGGATAAAATTCTCCTGAGGCAACGGCGAAAGAATTCGTTTTTGGGATGACATCTGCATAGGAAATCATCCTTCGCAAGCAGATTTTCCTAACCTAGCGGCCCTTTGCCCTTCTAAGATGACATAGTTTTGATCGAGGGGATCACATGGTGTATGTTGTTTGAAGATGACATAGTCTTGGTTGATTCCCCTCCCCGCCCCTTTTAAGGCGAGACTATTCCCTGCGGAAGCACACAATCACCCACCAACCATGTGCATTGGGTAATACACGAGGAGGGGAATCGAACTCATGTTTGTGGGGAGCAAACCCACAACCCGTAACGGGTTTGGGCATATGGCTTGGGTCATGGGTTTTAAAATTAGTAGAACTAAGTATGTGGAATACAATTTTAACAACAATAGGAGTGGGAATGAGGAATTAGTTAATATTGCTAAATAAGTACCCCAAAATGACCATTTTCGATATCTTTGGTTGATAATTCATGAGTGTAGAGAACTAGATATTGCGAAAGATCTTGCTCATAGAATTCAAGTTGGGTGGAAGAACTGGATCTATGACTCATAAACAACTGATGGTTTAGGATCATCTAATCGCCGTCGTGAATCTTGTACCATGGCTTGCTCCTAATAGTATTATTGAGCGGATCAATGTTGCGTTCGTGCGAGAGATCCAATAAAAAAAAATGGAAAATGTTTTGCTTGCTTTGTTTATACTGTTTCTTTTGCCAGGTGTTAGTAATTGCTTGTATCCCATTCCTTGTAATAGTATGTATATTGCAAGGAAGACTACTTGATCCCCCCTCAAATAAAAATAAAAGAATTCAATAGAGGTGAAAGATACCAGAGCAGTGTTATATCAGACTACTTACCTCCTTGTAGTTGGATCTCCAAGTTTTTCGAATACCCCAAATTCCACTTGAGCATCCAAATCGGCTCAATACTTATGGGATCGCTTTTGTAACTGGATAACTAACACTAAAAACCATCTTTATATTGGATGGTTTGGTGTTTTGATGATCCCTACCTTATTTACTGCAACCTTCATTATACTGTGCTCTCCAAATAGCAACTCTTCTTAAAATCTCAACAGGTGTTGAATTGGAATCCCATTCTAAGGATTCTTGTGGTTCCGGAGGATCCAGCGAGCTCTTCCCCTTTTTTCTATCCGACCCTTTGGTCTTAAGAATGTTGGTTTTAAGAATGAATTATTGCCCTTCTCTGACCCACACTGCCCAACCGAAGAGCAAACAGCTAATGTGTTCCACTTATTGAACAGGGTCTATGGTCGGTCTGTGACCCCTAGATGCCAAAGGCATCCTATGCTCTACTCCGGGTAATGATTTGCCCGAATTCTATTTGCACGTGTAAGACAATTAATCTTAGTACCACTTCTTTTTGCTATGACTTTTTTTTTTCCAATTCATTTCATTTCTTCCGCCGTCTAGGGTTAGGCCAAGAGGGTCTCTTAATGTCTCCTTTTTCTTCTTATCAGAGTTATTTCACAAAGACTTGTCATGGTAAGGAAGAAGGGAGGAACAAGCACACTTGGAGAGCGTAATACAATGAAGAGTGTATTCTGTGTTCGGGAAGGATAAATCATTCCCGAAAAAGATTGTCTAGTTCAGATCCTTCCTAGGGAGTTCTTGATTATTCAGGACCTGACTGACTCATATCTAATGGTCATTAGAATTTCCTATATCCTGCCATTCTCCATGATAATTCTACTCAAACTTCTATCTCGTATGCGTGCTCCTCTAGAAGCATACTATAATAACCGATAAAGATATAGTATACTCGATCAAATAGGTGATTTTCTCGCCTACTACTGAGCCCAACTAGACAGGAAAAGAACAACAAAGGAAAAGGGAAAAGCCTTCACCCGCAAGGCGGGGGATAAAAACAACATAGGAACTCCAAAAAGTCACTACAACTTGGTCCATTCAAACAACAAAAGGTTAACCCCCAAGACAACCGCCTGAAGAGGCCATGATTGATTACAAAAACGTTGATGGTTCCTTTTACCCCCATATTGACCACCTAATTGCAAGCAACATCAAATGCCATCTCAATTGAGCTTGCTTCCCCCCACCACCCCCATGTCAAGCCCAAAGGTCCTGCATTGACCTCGACACCGAAGGTAGTTATGAAATGGTTCCATACCTCTTGAGTGAATTGCAGGAAATGAATAGATGGTCAATAGTTTCAACGTCATGGTTGCACATGAGGCATGTATTCTGGATCATCAATGACCTCTTTTGAAGATTATCGTGAGGACCTTCTTCCTACCCACTAGCCACGTGAAGGCAACAAATGTGGGCTTGATTATCCATATTTAAGACCCTTGATTGAATGGTTAGTATTTGTCAGCTTAGTGTGATGCTTCTATGATTGCTCATGAAATTTATGTTGGACCTAATGAACAGTCTAGATTAGTGGATTTGATAGTCAAAGTGTGGGTTTTCGATCAAAATAGCACTGACCTTTTGTGAAATGACGAAATTAGCCTCTGCCCTCAATCTTAGTAATTGTAGCTAGAGTTGTACACGAGTCGAGTCGAATCGGGCATCACCCTGCTTGGCGCTCGATTTGAACCCACATACCCCTGCTCGTTACTCAGCTCTACTCGACCGAGTCGAGCAGGCCCTTGCTCGATCAGCAGACCAAGCGAGTTCGAGTCCGAGTTCGATTCTTTCGAGCTGAGTTCGAGTTTGTGTTTTCGAGCAAGGGTCACCTAAAATTTCATGAAAAATAATGGAGGGGGGGAAGGGGATTACCGGCACCGACGAATAGGCAGGGGTTGAGAACAAGGTGGCCAGCGACAAGCGAGCAAGGTGACTGAGAACAATGGGTGGCCAGCGTCGTGCGGGCGTCGAGCGGGCAGAGTGAAGGTTGTCGGCGTGGAGTGGATGGCCGGCCGTCGAGCTCAGAGAGGGAGAGGGTGGGTTAGGGTTACGGTTTGAAAAGGGGGGTGCTCGGGCGGGTAAAATGTAAAAATGATTAGGGTAAAAAAAAAATAACTTATATATAGTACAGCTTCGAGCCGAGCCGAATCGAAGCAAATTGAGCCGAGTTCAAGTCTATAGACGAGTCGAGCCAATCGAGCACGGCCCTGCTCGAAGCTTGCTCGAACACATTCGAGCATCAGAAATTTGACTCGGCTGGGCTCAAACTCACTTCCGATCTTAGCCGAGTCGAGCATTTTCCGAGCGAGTTTTTCAATCTTACTCGACTCGTGTACAGCTCTAATTGTAGCCCCCTCTAACACCTTTTCAAATTTTCTTCGGACCATTGTGTCCCTGATCATGTATGGCCAACGAGTTTCTCAAAATTTGAATGGCCCTCTTTTTGCATAAGGGCAGCAAGCCACCTTAACGTGAAAATGGCCCGCTCATTCAATGATTAGAACGGTTCATTGTAATCGGACAACTGTGGAACCCCAGGAGTGGGGTCTCTTCGTAGCTTTTCAAACCCTCTGTGAACCACAATACCATGAACAGATCCGTTCATTTAGAGACCGTTCGCTCCGGTGTGGTCCACCTATCACGCCTTTTTTCTCTCAAACTTGGTCAAGCCTCACTAAATTAAAAACCCTTCCATACGAATGGGATGGATCCTCATCATGGCAATAAGGTGGGCCTCAAACACCAAACCATGATGGGGATCGCCGAAGAGACACATTGTTCCAACCTGGAACACAAGGTTCCCACCTAGAAGTCATGGCTCGTCGATGAGACACATGGCTCGCCGATGGCCTCTGTGGCTTGCTGATGAGATAAATTCCAACGGAACACATGGCTCAGCGATGGCCTCTGTGGTTTGCCGATGAGACAAATTCCACCAAGAACGCATGGCTTACCAATGGCCTCTGTGGCTCGCTGATGAGACATTGTTCCAACTTGGAACACAAGGTTCCCACCTGGAAGTTATGGCTCGCCGATGGCCTCTGTGGCTCACTGATGAGACACAAATTCCACCATGAACACATGGCTCGCCAATGAGATACATTATTCCAACCTGGAACATAAGTTGAGGATTTGAGGTTCGGTGTTTGGGGCCCACCTTATTGCCATGATGGGGATCCATCCCATTCATATGGAAGGATTTTTAATTTAGTGGAGCCTAACCAAATTTAAGAGAAAAATGCATGACAGGAGAACGACACCGGAGCAAATAATTTCTAAATGGATGGATCTGCTCATGGTGTTGTGGCCCACAGAGAGTTTGAGAGGTTACGAAGAGACCTCACTCCTAGGGTTTCACGGCTGTCCGATTACAATGAATTGTTCTGATCATTAAATGAGTGAATCATTTCCACATTGAGGTGGCCCATCACCCTAAAGTAGAAAGAGGGCCATTTAGAGTTCGAGAAATTCATTTGCCATACATGGTCAGGGGCAAAATGGTCCGAAGAAAATCTAAAAAGGTGTCGAGGGCTACAATTACTGAGATTGAGGGCAGGGGCTAATTCTGTCATTTAACAAAAGGTCAGTGTTATTTTGACTGAAAACCCATCAAAGTGTCCCAATGCAATTAGGAGCATTTCTTTTGTGTGTGCGCGCGCTATGAGGTCAACCTCATGGGAAGCTTCCCATGAAGCTGAGCTCTCTGATGTGTGACGGACATCCATCCAATTAATCTGATTCACCTTTCCATGGTGAGCCTTGGGTGTAAAAATCAGGCCAATCCATGACTTAGGTGGGCCACACCACAGACAACAATTGAGAGTGGATGCTCGACCATTGAAACCTTCCTGCTTGCATAAAGGGCCAAGTGAGACACGATTTAGACATCCAGCCCATCCATTGTGTGTGTCCCACTTGGATGAGGGGTCACACCAAATTTTAGGCCATTGCAAAACTTAGGTGGGCCCCACCAAGTGCTTTTAGATGTTTTGAGCATGATTTCCCATGGTTTCAAATGGTGTGGCTCACTTGAGTTCCGAATAAAGCTGATTTTTGGCCCATCCCATAACCTAGAGGGGACCTACCAAATGTGCAGCATTGATGTCCATCACACATCTCGGTGGGGCCCACAGAGCTCATCCTCATGGGAAGCTCCCATGAGGCCAACCTCATTATATATATATATATATATATATATATATATATATATATATATATATATATATATATATAGTGTGATATTTTCCAGCATATATGTTAGAAGTTTAAACATATAGATTATTCAGCTAGAGCTTCCCATATCGAACACAAACCCCATACCCATGTTATGTCATATTTGACACGGGTACCCTCTGGGTATATGAAGTATCCAGCTGTAACAGAACTGGAAGCAACAACTTAAACACCATTTACTTGACAGAGCTCTTTGGTTGCTTAAATTCCTTTCCAAAAAATAAAGCATTGGAGGCAAAGAACAATCCAACTAGGCTGCCAATAAAAACTGTAGAGCTTTGCCAAGCCCACACGTGTGTGCAATAAAGCTCATGTACACACCACCACATACACCATCATGGCACGATAGGTCCAAGATCCAATCCATCCATCACTACAGCACCACTTCACTGATTCCCTAGCCAAGAATCACAGGTTGATCCACTGGTCAGATGGTTCACAGTTTGCAAAACAAATTTATGGCTCTGAGAAACTTGCCTGAAGTTTTCTAACCCATCCACCTGTTTCCAATACTGGGGCCCACTTGCTGATTGGTCCAGATTTTATGATGGGTTAGATCTTGCACCAATGTGTACACGAGCTTTATTGAACAAGCAAGCTCAAAGCTGTATTTTCAACATAATAAGTAAATGTGCCAGTTACATGCACGATGCTCTCTTTACTCTAGGAAGTCTGGGGGCCCAGATGCTTGTTTAGCAAACTGATTGACTGATTGTGCCATGATCGAGAATCTCATGGCCTTTTATTCAAATACAAGAATATTAATATTTTTAGTACAGTGTCTAAAGGACTCAGTTCTTCTGTCAACAAAGTGTGTGTGATAAAAAGAAAAAGAAAATAGAATTATAAGACCCAAATCTGTGACCCTTGTGAGGACTGTCTTCCCCACTCGACTGAGGGGATCCACTGGAATAGTAGAATTTTCAGTACTAGAATGGACAGGTTCAAGAAAGTGGATGCTGTATAATATCAATATCATGGGTCCTAGTTGGAAGGATGATGGTAATGGATTTGTGCGAGCTGGAATTATGAGTGTTCCCTCTAAAGCTGATATCCTAGGGGTATTCCCATGATTGCTTTTAGGGAGGCTGATGAGAGGGATTTAATTTCTCTAGGAAGCTAGCAGATTTAGTTGATCTCTTAGGGCCCGTTTGGATCGTAAGTTGCTTAAGATAAGTTACTTATGCCGCAAGTAGCTTATCTTAGTTTCTACTTATTAAGAAAATAAGTATGTTCGGTGAACAACATACTTATCAGCTTTTCCTCTCTTTCATCTCTCCAAAAAAGTTAAAAAGTTAAAAAAATTAGCTGAAGTGATTATGTACTTTTTAAGTAAAAAAGTTACTTATTACTAATCTTAAACCAAACTTACTTATCTGAAATAAGTTACTTATCAAATGCTGTAAGTAGAAAAAGTAACTTATTTGGTAGTATCCAAACGGGCCCTTAGTATTTGGTGGCGTTTGAGGTTTCATTTCACCATGAACATAGAGAAGCATACTTGGGTGGTGATTCTCCAACAAGGGAGTTAAGCCATTATTAGTTATGGTCTGTGTGTGCATGCATGTGTGTCCATGTCCCTCCCTCCTTCCTTGTGGGCCTAACTCATTGAAATTGCATCCAGTAAAATAGAATTATAAATCTCAAGAATAGTAGATGGGAATATCGCAAATAGAGCCATCGCAACCCCCATCCAGGAGCCACTTTTAATCATATTCCTGAATTTAATGGTTTCAATAAATCCCCTGTAGTAGTTCGTCCTGGCCCAGATCTAGAACTACCCTCAACAGCTTGTGTAGCCATAAATCTGAAACTTCACATGCATAGCTGTTGTTTAATTCAATAGATGAGCAACTCACTACAAAGGTTATGCAATAATGGTATGATATCAGCACTCCATTTTTTCTTCAGGTGGAAACATGACTGTTGATAACATTTTCTTTAAAAAGGAAATTAGAACTTTTATTTGTACATACACCTTCACAAAGCCTTGCTTACATGTGTTATGTCGCACAGGTGCAGCAATTTCAGGTTCTGCAGTGGATCTGGTCGAACAGGTTGTGGGCTATGTGAGTTTAGGGTACCCATTTGGTTGGACTGCCTCCATCCTCTTTGGCAGGCACCATAAAGCTATTCTACAATCTCCCAAACATAAGCTCTTTGTTATGGGTACCAATGACTGGTTTACAAGTGTAAAGCAGTTGGAGAACAAGCTGAAATCTGCGTCGGGCCATGTTGAAACCCATTTACTTGAAGGTGTAGGCCACTTCCAAATGGAGGGCCCTGCTTATGATGCCCAAATGGTGAATCTGATACTCCAGTTCATAGAATCATTGTAGGACCAGCACCTACAAGCTTTGGTATGTG
Source organism: Liriodendron chinense (assembly GCA_003013855.2). Taxonomy (NCBI): domain Eukaryota; kingdom Viridiplantae; phylum Streptophyta; class Magnoliopsida; order Magnoliales; family Magnoliaceae; genus Liriodendron; species Liriodendron chinense. Next base: position 4,435,071 of record PVNU02000773.1, on the reverse strand, counting down.
TGTGATCAAGAATGTGAGCATAATAGGATTGCTGGAGGCCATTGATAGTCTTGGCTCCAGATGCCCTTGTTCCTTATTTTTTGTGATCTCTATCTTTCATTATTGTAATTTAGATTCACTGACTTTTTTCTGTGCAAGGGGGCCTAAACATAGGTGGTGCAGTGCTGACGGGTCTGCCCCTGCTCACAACAGGGAAGGCTAAACATAAACTGCCATAGCCAGAAAAACAATCCAACTTACAAACAATGCATGCATGAAATTTTTAAAAAAAAAAAAATGCCCTCGACACTTTTGAATTGCCAAAAACGTCCATGAATTCTTATTTCATAGTACTTCCTGTAATGCTCGTGATTGAGAAATGTGGTTTCAGACCTAAATTTCCGGTAGTCTGGAACTTGATTAGGATGCAATAACTGTATTTTTCCCCCATAATCCAGATGTTACAAGCATGGAGCCATTTGATGAAGAATTTGTAATGAAAGAAGTTAATGGGGAGCTCCTTATATTACCCAACAGTTGCAACCTTAAACAAGGAACAAGGCAGCCATTTTTACATTCTTTACATTTACTCATAGAATTATCAATAATAATAATAATAAACAATTTACTCTTCTATAATTTTACAGGAGCATCCCAGCCTTTTCTCAGAGGATTTTGTGGATGTAGAAACATCAGCCACCATGGAAGATATCATTACAAGCTGTCCTTGAGCACGAATAATAAAAACTAGTACATGCCGGTTTACAGGTGAGATGTTCACCAACGATCATCTGTTGGCAGCAGCAAGTCTGGCCTAGTGGTGGGTAGATCAGATGTCTCCATCACCATCCTGTTGGCCATCAGCGGTTACTCTTGGCCCTCTGGCCATTTGGTTGCTATCCAAGCCTTCCCCACGACTTTTATCCATGTCTTCAAATTGGTTTTCACTGCTATGCTGTTGATTTTTCCGTCCTTGTTCCCGATCCTTGGACTGCCCATGCGAGAAGGGGTGCTCACCCTCTTCTGTTTCAGCCAAAAGACCTGGCATTGGATTAATCCTCCAAAAAAAAAAAAACAAAAAAAAAAAAAGAAAGAAAAGAAAAGATGATAGGAGTTTTGCTTCGTGAATCCAAGCTGCTCAAAATTGCATCTACGGGTATACTGTCAGCACATTGCATCTCAGAAATCTTGGTAAAATGCTGATATTCGCAAGTTTGCCACAACGAATTTCAGAAGTTCCAGAAAAAAGACCAGTCTGTTGTTGGGCGCAGTGGATTTGGTTGGATGAGGAAATGACCGCCCATTAGTTCACTGTTTGATGAGTGAGGAAATGACCAGAACATCACTAACCTTTAGTCCACGTATTGGATGAACCGTCCGATGAGGAAATGACCATGTTGTCATTACCTTCAGTCCCCATATTGGGTGAACTACGCTCCAAACTGCAGTAACTTGAAAGGAGGCCACTGCAATCTGTGGGCTACTTGATCATTGTGAATGCTACTAGTAGACACAAGCCACACAACTAGTCTTTACTGGGCTGACATTTCATAATTCCAAATTGCATCCAAACAAAGCTAGACTTTCTAGCTGTGAATGTAAGGCAGCTTGTTGGATGCAATTTGGAACTCTCTATTCCAATCACCAGTTCAATACATGGGATATCGCAAATTTGTAATTATCACTTGGCATCCATAATGGGGGAATGGCCCTAAAAAAATTGTGGAGTTACATTCCTTACAAATCCATAACTAGAAAGTAACATTGTTGCAATTTGGAGACCGGTCCCTCAACATGAAACCCAGGAAGGTGACTGCTATTTGGTCATTTCCACTTCAATTAAATAATTGTCACACTAAAAAAATCAATAGCATTACCCAACCATAGCCAAAGTGTTTTGTACTACTAACCTAGTATAAAAACAAGGTAATTATCATAATCATCAGATCAAGAAATTTACTTTTACTTCTATGTGGACGCAGGAGGCATGGCCAACATTGACAACAAAATCTGGTTTAATCCAGGAAATATGGAAGGAATAGCTTTCTTTTTCCAGAATTTAAAGGGGAAAATGATACATAATATATACATGGCCAAAGGGCATTTTATGCTTGGGAAACCTAAGGTTACAATAAAAAGTTAGCAGATGGGGGCCTATATGTATTTACCACTTTCGCCATCGGATGCATCTGCTAGCCTTGAAATGACGTCAACCAGTGATTGTTCATGCTCCTGCAAGCACAACCAACATTCTCCAGTTTGTTCAACAGAGGAAGGGTGTGAGATGAGTAAATGTTGAACAAGGGGCAGTTCTTACTTTCAGCACTTTCTTTGCCTTCTCAATCTCGAGAGGATCGGGATGACTTGAACCAAAGACCCTCTCCACCTGCTCAGAATCACAAAGAAAAACAAAACCAGGAATCAGCTTGTTTGCACATGCCAAGTTGAATTGAGTCACTCGCTATTTGATATGATTCTATTTTATTTTATTTTACCTCCTTAATTAAAGTATCAGTATGAAGTATTTCGATATCAACTGAACCCTTCTTCCCTATGCCATTTTGTGATAGTTGGAATTCTTTCTTGATCTGAACCTTGGAGCCCCCTCTGCCTCTGCCAATGCCCAGAGGGGCACTGCCACGGCCCAGAGACTTCTTAGTCCCACGCCCTGGCCCACCACGGCCTGTTTGACGAAAGACACCCGGATCCTCACCCTCCCATCGGATGTCTTCAGGTGAAATCTGCCATTCATAAATTTTAAATTAAAATCAATTGCATGCCTTTAACTTCATAAAGGAGTTCATCAATCTCCAGCAGAGATTGATATATTCCAATAGAATTAAAAGCGATAACACTAAGCAACAACTAAACAGACTGTCCTCATCACCTACTCAATTACAAAAGTCTTGGATCTGTTGATATTTTCAAAACCATAAAAAAGATTATCAAGTTGACATCCATCAGGTAACGAAATTGGACCCTTTTGTCCAAGTGGTGGTGGGGATATGGCGAGGAACAAGAAGATCTTTGGCAGGAAGTTGTTGCCACTAAATACAATGAATCGAATAGAGGTTTGTCACCAGGTAAGGTTATTAGGAGAAGGATCCTTGTTCAGGAAGCCCTCTTAACAATGTCAGGTGGGCCTTCTCGAGAGGCATGCATTTCACAATTGGGGAAGGTGCCAGAATTCACAACTGGGAATCTATGACCGGAGAGGTCTCTAGATTTCTCTGTCTCTTTCTTTTATCTTTTTCCAAGGATCCTTCTAGCACACAGGACAAGGTTGTCTGGTCTTAGCGTCTTCCGTCGAAAGCCATGGCCGTGGGACTTCGAGATTGTTGATGGGTATGGAGCTCTTGAATGTGCTAAAGAAAGCCTCCTGTGTTTTCCTTATTGAGAAGGAAAATTGCGTTGGACCCCTAGTGCTAATGGTTGCTTTTCTGTGAAGAATTTCTTCAGAGTGCTTTGCTTGATTGAGGGTCACAAGCCCACTGTGCAGAAGTTTGGGGGACTTGCCCCATCCAGGTTGCAGCCTTCGTTTGGGCAAATATGACTAAAAGATCCTTAAAACTGAAAATATCCAAAAAGAGATGTCCACCCAGAATCGGTGGATCATCTCTATCTCAGATGTGAGTCCGCAAGTCATATTCAGACATCCTTCTTCAGGCTTTTTGATATTTGCTTGGATTCTTCTTGGTTTGCTTGTGAATCTCGTGGAGGGTCGGGTGGGCCCTTCAAGCCCTGAGGCAAGCTATTAATGAAGACGGATCCACACGTTATTGTGTTAGGTATTTGGAATGAAGAAATAATAGAAGTTTCTGAAGATTTATGTTTGAGCACAGCCCAAGTAATGTCAAAAAGTAAAGATGTCCCTAGCAAATCGGGGCTTGGTGGCAGACAAATTCAAAGAAGTCCCTGAGGCCAAAACTGCTACAATTGTAGAAGAGGAATCAATGATTTTCGAAGGGGTCCCTAGAGAAATGTTCTTCATGAAACTCCTCAAAATCATAGAAGATTAATCGATGATTTTTGAAGGGGTCCGTAGAGAATGTTCTTCATGACACTGAGAAGTAGAGTTAGTCCACCCCCTCTTAATTCACAATTGGTCAGCCAAGCAGATTCGAAATTTACTCTTTGAAAGACCCCAAGGAGAACAGAACTAATGCACAACAATCATCTGTTCTCAACGCTTTACGTAGGAATATGAATTTCCATGCATTCACTGTAATTCAAAGCATACCTCTTTAATGTAGTCTTGAAGCTAATAATATTAACTCCAAGCCAGTGTTTTCGGTATTGGTATCAAGGGATGTATCACACCCTTGGGATACGGAAACATTTGGGTAATTGGCAAGGTGTTCCATATCGGTAACGGTGGGCGTAACAGTGCCCATCGTTTCCTATATGGATATGGGCTGTAACGGTGATATGGGAGCGTAACGGTTACACCCCCTGTAACGGTCAAATTTTATTTTTTATTTTTTTTGTGCTAAAAACATCCGATAAAATATCCATTAAATCCAGAAAAATGTAAATATTTCAAATATGCATTTATTTATAATTTTGAACATGTTTATGGTGGTGTAACGGTCCACTCTTTGGTGAGAAAGCTGTATCGGGCTGTCTGATGAATTTATGAACCTGACAACCTGAAATCGACTCCACACTTTTAATATCAATATAAATTTATTATAATGAATGTAATACCAAAACATTGCATATTTGTAGGTTTTACTATTATTTATAATTTGGTGCATTACATACCTCATGACTCACATACATTTCATTTCAATGTATAGGGTCTAGGAATTTTTATGTTATATTATGTAATTCATATACCTAATAATTTGATATCATTTCCCCCTAGATCTTAAATTCATGCAATTTATTAACACTTATCCCACTATTGGATTAGTGAACATTTATTGGACAATGAAGAATGAAAAATATCAAATAGTCTTATTAAAAAAGAATAACTAGTGTTTGCAAATTAACGGTGAATATTGTTCAAACAATTAAATTTTGATATTATGTCTAAGCAATAATAGTCCCAAAAATTTAATTAGTTAATTTTTAGTTGGTGGACATTTATTGGAAATTGAAGATGAAAAATATTAAATGGTCCTATTTCAAAAAATAATTTTCTACAAATTAATGGTTCAAATCATTCAAACAATCCCATAGCAACAATGGTCCCTTAATTAATTGGTTAATTTTGAGATAATACGTCTCATGAGCATTTTTTATGGTCCCGTACGTGGGGCCTACCTTAATGTATGTATTATATATCCATGTTGACCATCCATTTTGCCAACTTATTTTAAGCCATGGTCCAAAAATAAGGTACATGCAAATCTCCGGTGGACCACGGGTAGGTAAGGCCCTAAACATGGGGCCACCTCGATGTATGCGTTGTATATCTCTGTCGTCGATCCGTTTTGCCCACTAAGGCATGGTCCAAAAAATAAGCCAGATCCAAATTTTAGGCGGACTACTAGTGGGTGAGGCTTTAAATGTGGGGCCCAAATCTAAATCTCACGTGGACCATAGTGGGTGATGCCTTGAATGTGGGGCCCAACTCGAAATATTTGTTGTATATCCATGCCGTCCATCCTTTTTGCCAACTTATTTTAGGGCATGGTCCAAAAAATGAGGCAGATCTAAATCTCAGGTGGACTACACAGTAGGGATTAATCTCCAACCATTAAAAACTTCTTGGGCCAACAAAATTTTTTTATCGAGCTGCTCATTGTGTTTTTCATTCATCCATGTCCATGTGACCTTATCAACAAGTTTGGTGGCAAATAAACATTACAATGGGCCATATAAAGTTTTTAACTATGGGCATTCAATCCCTACTGTGCGGCCCACCTGAGATTTGGACCTTTACATTTCAGGGACAATGGCTTAAAATGATCTGAAAAAACTGATGGACGGCAAGGATATACAATAAAATAAATCAAGGTGGGCCCCATGCATTGAAACAATGCATGTGCATGTGCACTAACCAGCGTACAGCGCAGAGTATTAAAAAAAAGGTCTTATGTTACAGCCACACCTTCCATTCATTTTTCAAGAGAGAGAGGGAGAATGAGAGGGAAAAAGAAAGAGAGGAAAAGAGAGGGAGAGAGAGGGAGAGAGAGAGAGAGAGAAGAAGAAGAAGAAGAAGAAGAAGCCGCAGCAGCCCCGCCGCAGCAGATGAAGAAGAAGAAGAAAACAATCAGGACCATCAAGTATGTTTTTTTATCTTTTTTTCTTTTTCGTTTTCTTTTAGGTTTCTATGCGTAACGGCTATTACAGGGACTGTAATGGCCATTATGACTCTTTTTTTTGGGGCCTCGCCGATTCAACCGTTACCGTTACGTATCGGCCGATACGTAACCGATTTGGGACACCTTGGTAATTGGTTGAATTTTTCAATGGAACTTCAGGGAATATTAGAAAATAAACATCATTACACGCTTAGAAATCAAAAGATCACAAAAAACAAGTGCACATAATAAGTTTCCTTTGTATTGGGATCCTAGACTATGCGTTGTCTAACAGAACTAATGCAACTATATTCAAAATCAATTCAGGCAACACTCATAAACACTTGTAAATTAAGGCTAAATACGTGCTGATCAATCTGATTTTTTTTTTTTTTTTTTTTTAAAATTTGTTACTTTTCGATATTTTTTAACTAAAAAATTCAAAAAACTCCATCAGTCGGTAGATTTTTCCATAGCTTGAATGCAATTTAAATGGGTGCAATGGAAAAATTTTCAGATTTTTCTCAATTTCCCCCATTTTCTCCAAATTCGCAAATCTGAGGTTGAAATCCATGATTGAGCATGCAAATTATGCAAAATCATCGATACCAAGAAGTTTTTAACTGTAATATCATCAAAATATCGCACTGTATTGATATACAATGTGATATTTTGGGATATCTCATGTGATAACTGGAAGTCCAATGATTTCTGAGTTGTTTCGTATTGGGCCCATGTGATACCGATACCAATAACATTGGCCGGTAATATCGATAATGCAAACACTGCTCCAAGCTTTGCATGCCTGTCCTTAACTTCAAGTTGCTTAGGAACTCAAGCGCTAAGCGAGTTTTTCTGTTTTAAAAGGTTTCATTGACTTCTTGGAACATCTTAATATTTTAGGTTCTTCAAATTGAGTTTTTTTTTTTTCCTTTTTCTTTTTTTTTGAAAGATAAGAGAAATCAGAAAAAAAGAGAAATGTTGCCAGGTATTGTGGCATGAACCGACAGTTGAGATTCATGCAATCTTCGACTGGACGGTTTGTATTGGCTCCAAGCGGCAGACAGGTTACCATGGACCGGAACCTGCTGTTGACTCAGATATAGAGCCCCCTTCGAATTGAGTTTTCAAGATTTCTATTCACAAAAAACTTCCAAAGACACCCTCAAAATCATGCTTAATTTAAACGAAAGCACCATCTTGGCTACGTTGCCCTACTACAATAAAGAAAATAGCGTAACAGAAATTACGAGACGTCTTCATCATCAAGAAGAATGGATATTAGCTACATAGACAAACATACAGTTGAACACTCACAGTCATTCGGAGGAAAACATAAGTTGAGATATATGCATGTGGGCAAATAAACATACGACAATTATTCAGTTGAAAATTGTAGCAACTGTGGAGTCAATGATAAAGGAACTAGATCTTTTTTTTATGACGTAGGGTATCCCACACCTCCCTTGGGGGATGTGTGGGATACCCTACGTCATAAAAAACTGTAGCAACTGTGGGGTTATATTGAACTCTTACCTCTTTGAGATTGACCCATTCCCATGTCTCATTTGCTGTATTTATGTCATAAACCAGAGCATGCCGACCCTGAAATTCATTTGAAAAGGACAAAGTCAGCTGCAGACCACGCCTAGAACTGACCTCCTGAACAGTAAAATATGAATGCTCAAACAAACAGACCGTCGTCGCATTGTAGTCAGTTATAACAGCTTCGTAGAAGTTGTTATCTTCGGGCCACCTTGACATCACCTTCCGCCCAATTAGAGGATCAAAAGTTCCTGCTTCAGCAGGTTCATTCGCCGCAAAGGCGCCGGAGGAATCCCGATTCACAATTTGGCCCCTTCCAGATGGACATGTAGAAGGATACTGTATGCATCATTGAGGATACACCAGTCAATATCTGGCCCTCTAAAGTAAGACATGAAAGGAAAAGAGAAACACAGAAAGGGAAACCAAATGCATATCACTTTCTAATTTTGATAATACAGATTTATTCAAAATCTTACTTACTGATTTAGGTTTCTTGCTCTTGGCTCCTGGCACAGCTCCTCGTTTCACAACTGATGGTGATGGCTGCATGGAAGCTGCAAATGTTTGCTGCTGCAAAGCAGGGGATGGCACACCTAAGGATAGAGAAGGCACTGATTGCAGTGTCTTTTGTTTCTTGCGAGATGCTGAGACGGTAGGACTGGGTATTGTGTCATGAACAGGCTGAGAAGCACTGGGGAAGCCAGTTTGGAGACCACCAGCCTGTCTCCACTCCCTAATGGCATCAAAGAGATTCTGATTAAAATGTAGAAAAGCATAAAACTTAACATGGTGGAAGATTTCTAATTCAGACCTTATCCTCCGGATGATGTCATCTGCATTAACCCTGCCAAGAAGCTCCCGGTGTTCCTCATCAGATACTCTCAGCTCCTTTCTAAGTTCAGTTATCAAGCTTTCTTTTTCCTGAAGAAATTATATATCATAGTGTATCCATTTGTGATGCCTCATGAAAAATCATCACAACTGTCAACTAGACAGTAATAATGCACAAGTAATGTTCCGATAAATACCCAAGTAATGGCATCAGATTGAGCTTTAAAGGCCCTCAGAACTGAACTGTATGCCTCTTGCTCGAGCTGGTGGATCTGGGTCTCCATATCGTTATGTTTGATCCCTGGATATGGAGGAACACCCACAACAGCAGTTCTTCCATTTCCTGTAACATGGCTTCCCCTTGAGACTCTGTTCTGATGTGATGGAGGAAGATCATCATCTGTTCCTGCCATCATTTAGGAAAGGAACACATCATGACTCAAAAGCATAGATATGGGCAGAAAACCAGTATAACTTTTCAATAATGAAAAGAAGTCCTTCTTGTCCCATTCAAAGTGGCAGAAGATGACTAACTGAAAAGGTTGATCCATCTCACACATATATTGGTTTCAGAGAAGAAAAGCCAGTGGCCATCCAATCAAGGCACATGTATGGTGCATTCTCAGCTCACAAATGGTATTCCTCATGACAATTTACTTGCATGATGAGGTTGCCATGATCAATCAGGGAGCATCTCTCACAACGCCAAGCCTCAAGGCCGTCACCTTCATTGGCAATTTGTTTATTTCGAGCAACAGAATTATGTTATGACCAGTGTTCAAAGTATCGGTATTGCTACAAGTTCCGTTGGCCGGGGATATGGAAACAATATCAATATCACCGATATTATCGCCAATAACCGGAAATGCAGGCGAACATTGAGGAAATATAGGGAAAACAGAGAAACTTTTCAGTAAAACTTCAGGAGATGTTAAAATACACATATTTGCATATTTAGGAATTAAAAAAAAAAAATTTGCAAAAAGAATGCATACATAATAAGTTGCCGTTTAATGGGGGTCTAAAAGCATGTGTTGTTGTAAGAAACCCATCCAACCATCCCATCCATCCATCCAACCATCCCATCTATCCATCCAACCATCTAGATATATTTCAGAATTTTGACAACACACGACATTTCACCAAGAAATCGTCAACTAGAAAGAAAACGAAAGATTGTGGTCTCCATATCACCCATGTTACGGTAACGATAATATCGCAAGATGATCAATATTATCGTCAACAATTTGAACATTGTGACAACCATGCACCCACAAAAATAAAAAAAAATTTTGAAATGGAATTTTTTTGAATAAACAGATTTTTTAGGATATTGATACATTGGTGATATGATCGAAGTATCACTGATACACTGGCAAAACAAGCGACATCTGGGATTTAACCAATTGAAGATATTGGCGATGTTGATACATTAGTGATAAAGCAACATCTGGAATTTACACAATCAAAATATTGGCAATATATTGGTGATATTGATACATTGGCGATACTTATCGATACATCGCCGATACCAGGAATTTCTGAGACTACTTGATGCAGGACAGCCCTAAATATGATGCATGCTCATGATCACAATTATCCAGCGGAAGTAAAAGCAATAATAATAATGAAATCTAGCATTAATCATCATAAACTAAGAAAACCAGAAAAAAAACATGCAATGGAACGGGCCATCATCACAACCATGGAGTATAGGATTCAATTAGTGCCTAGGTTGGATCCGGCGAGGGATGGAACCTCCCGATCTTGCATGGCGTTACCCAATCGATCAATGATGATCACTAGTCCGAAGAACCAGGAGGTTTCTCGGATTAGGGATTTGAGAATTTAGGGGTTTAGGGTTTGGATCGATTCTCAAGGTTTAGATCGTGGGGAATAGCAAAACAGAAGTTTAGAAGGATAACAATAGGAGATAAAATACCTGGAAGAATTTGGAGGGGCACCAGAAGAAATCAGAAGAAGAAGATCAAGGAGAGAGAAGAAGCACCATGAGAGAGAGAGAGAGAAGAGAGAAGCCACCAAAGAGGTTTGTCTTTTCATTAATAATTAACTAATCCCGTTATTAGGGCTTAGCCCACTTAAATAAGCAAGAAGAAAACATAAAAGTACCAAAATACCCCTAAAACATTGGTAAAAAACAACTAAAAAAAAAAACAGTTCGTACGTTGGTGGGGCGCCCCGTGACCAATTTGGTCGGACGCCCGGCTAAGACAGAAACTGTCCAGCAATGGAAACTGAAAATCTGTTGAATTTCGGGCGCCCGGTGCCAAATTTGGCCGGGCGCCCGACCACCTTCAGAAAAGCATTTTTCTATACTTTCAGTCGGGTCTTCTTCCATCCTACACACGTGTCTTCTATGTGCCAAATCACGTGCGTAGGGTCTTCAATGCTCCTCAATCATCGCCTAACCACAAGGATGGTACTTGTGGGTGGCGCTTTCTTCGTTGGTACACTTGAATGCTTTTGTTCCGCATCATACTCCTCGTCTGAGAAGAACTCGACTCCGGCGAGTTAAAACTCTTATGGCGCTCTAGTAAATCTGGATTAACGCTCTGTAACTCCACCTCTATCAACCATGTAGATTCTGACAGTGGCTTGTTCTTCCATTTGACCAAGTATCTTTGGAAACCTCCGCCTCTCATAAAAATGATCTCTTCACCCAAGATCTCCTCAATTTCTTCTTCATGGGTAATGGGTGGGGGAAGGGGTGGAAGGGGTTGTATAGCAAAATCAGAACAAGGCCATGAAAGGGACGATGGATCAACGATGGGATGATGGGAACGGATTAGATCTTCCACATTAAGAGTTGGATTAATGCCCATTTCAGATGGAAGGTCGATCCGATATACGCTAGACCCAACCTTCTGCAATATTTTGAATGGTCCAGTACTACGCGTTTGTAATTTCTTAGCGGAACCTTGTGAGAACCGCTCTGGCCTTATCATCAAAATTACAGTCTCCTTTTTGAGATTCTTGCAATTTACGATGAGAATCAGCTGAGATTTTAAAATCATCATTGCTCTTATTTATCCGCTATCTAATATGTGTATGCAAATCATGAATATGGCGTGCGAATGCATTGGCTAACTCTGAAGACCTTTGGATGACAGACATGGGTGACACTAAAGGACACTCTGAAAAATCCACGAACTTGGAATAAACAATCCCATGGAAATAAACAATCCTATGACCTAGAACTTGGAAAACTGAAACAAAAGGACACTTCTCATGGGTAACACATAATTTCTCATTATAAGTATTATAAACAAGGATGATTTTCAAGTATCCCAACACTTGAGAACATACACTATTAATACCAAGTCTTAAGCAGATCTGGGCATCAGCCATTATGCCCAAGATGTCACCAAGATACGGGATAAGGACTATGGTCATCATATCCACCATGACGTGAATACGTCACATGATGGCTTGACACTTGATTGAAGCTTTGTGGGCGGTTAGGATATGCCCACATGTGTGCCATATGCCATTGTTCTTGGAAGTGAAAAGAGCAGGCATGACACACAAAACAAAACTACAACTCAAACTTTCCTTATTGAATTCTTCCCCAAGAAGTTTATCAAATTGATGCTGCATTTCTGTATTTTCTACGGGGTTCACCTGGTATGGAGGAAAGCTTGACAAGACCAACCTAGGGACAAGATCGATTGTGTGTTGAATGTCCCATATGGGTGAAAATTTATCGCATAAATCATCTGGTGGGATATCACAAGTCATGTGAGTGTCTACCATCATATCCTCACTAGTCTCCTTTTCAAATTCATTCGTGTGCATTATGGTAAGAGACTTAGATTGGGACTCTACATCACTTAAGTCACACATGACATCTGGAAGTGGTGCGGTCTCAATTTCTTCGACCTTTTCATCACTAGCACACACTTCGTCATCCTCAATGATGATGAGCAATGCCTCAATTTCTTCCATTTCCTCACTACTAACATTAGGCACATACTCTTCCACTTCATAAACAACCTGATTGGATTCTTCCAACTGGCCATTCACCAAGGTATTATCTCGCTTCCAAGGAAAAATAATTGGTGTTAAACACTCAAATTGTTCATAAGCCGAGATTTCCTTAATGATGGGTTGGACCACTTTACAAGGAGGGGACCATATTGGTTCTGTGTTTGGACGGGAAGGCAAGGGCTTTTGACGATAAGAGATGGGAAAATATTTTTCTTTCAAACGCTCTTTCATCTCGTCCCATTGTGATATCAGGGCTCTCCCAACTTTATCAAGTCGTCGCTCCAAATTTGTCCAAAACGACTTGGCTTGGCCCTCCAATTTCCACTTGGCAAACCTCACTCGACGATAACTTGACATATCATACCAATCAAAACAATAGTCCAAGTCTTCAAGCCAATCAAGGAATGTTTGTGGGTCCATGTGACCATTAAAGTAGGCCAAGTCATCGGAGTTCGGCTTTCCATTGGGTCTCGACGGCCACACGACAACACTTAATGGCCTTGAAGATCTCAAACGCCTATACTCCATTCACTACGGGGAGACTTTACGGACTGGGTGACTCACAATATGGATGCAATGAATTTAAACTACAATAAACTGACACTAATTAATTCTAGATGATGCGACTCAAATCTGGAATTTTTCCAAATTAGGAAACTTTCTAAAATTGGAAAGTTTCTAAAATTGGAAACTTTCTAAATCTGAAAATTTTCCAAATTAGGAAACTTTCTAAAATTGGAAAGTTCCTAAATCTGAAAACTCTCCAAATTAGGAAACTTTCTAAAATTGGAAACTTTCTAAATCTGGACATTTTCTAAAACAAACCTAAAAATCAAAACCCTAATTTTTTTGATAACTCGATCTAGACAAAACCATGCAAGCCTATTATCTGATACCAAATTTGATGCAGGACGGCCCTAAATATGATGCATGCTCATGATCACAATTATCCAGCGGAAGTAAAAGCAATAATAATAATGAAATCTAGCATTAATCATCATAAACTAAAAAAACCAGAAAGAAAACATGCAATGGAACGGGCCATCATCACAACCATGGAGTATAGGATTCAATTAGTGCCTAGGTTGGATCCAGCGAGGGATGGAACCTCCCGATCTTGCATGGCGTTACCCAATCGATCAATGATGATCACTAGTCCGAAGAACCAGGAGGTTTCTCGGATTAAGGATTTGAGAATTTGGGGGTTTAGGGTTTGGATCGATTCTCAAGGTTTAGATCGTGGGGAATAGCAAAACAGAAGTTTAGAAGGATAACAATAGGAGATAAAATACCTGGAAGAATTTGGAGGGGCACCAGAAGAAATCAGAAGAAGAAGATCAAGGAGAGAGAAGAAGCACCATGAGAGAGAGAGAGAAGAGAGAAGCCACCAAAGAGGTTTGTCTTTTCATTAATAATTAACTAATCTCGTTATTAGGGCTTAGCCCACTTAAATAAGCAAGAAGAAAACATAAAAGTACCAAAATACCCCTAAAACATTGGTAAAAAACAACTATAAAAAAAAAAACAGTTCGTACGTTGGTGGGGAGCCCCATGACCAATTTGGCCGGGCGCCCGGCTAAGACAGAAACTGTCCAGCAATGAAAACTGAAAATCTGTTGAATTTCGGGCGCCCAGTGCCAAATTTGGTCGGGCGCCCGACCACCTTCAGAAAAGCATTTTTCTATACTTTCAGTCGGGTCTTCTTTCATCCTACACACGTGTCTTCTATGTGCCAAATCACGTGCGTAGGGTCTTCAATGCTCCTCAATCATCGCCTAACCGCAAGGATGGTACTTGTGGGTGGCGCTTTCTTCGTTGGTACACTTGAATGCTTTTGTTCCGAATCACTACTAGTTTTATCAGTATCGCCAAGCTGGAGATACGGATAATATCGGGGATACTCTGATCCATGGTTATGACTAGTCAGGTGTCGTTTGTGGTGTAACCTTAAGTACAACAATGAGTGCCAGTAATTTATCAATTGGACCTTGTGAAGGGTATGCCATTGCACATCACAGACATCAACATTGCCTGCAACTGAATATGCATTCGCAGAACATCATAAGGGTGGAGATTGCTTTATGATTTTATGTTTCCTATAGATGTTTTTAGCCTGGCCATTGTGAGAGAGTCTATGTGATTACCTTTTCCTTATAAATTAGAGTTTAAAGCATCACTTCAACAAGCTTGCTCCTTCTCTTTTCTTTGTAAAATATGTCATCTCTCTCCTTCCTTGGGCAAATGAGCCTTCAATTTTCTTTCGTTGTGTTAGTATGTTCATACAATAGTGAAGAATCAAACTTTTGGACAAGGCCATATAGGTTCCACAAGAAGTTTTTATTTTTTATTTTTAGTCAGCTTACCTATCTAAGAAAAAAGGTGCTAAAACTACTATATTCTAAAGAAAACAAGAAAAGGCAATCCTACACAAGCAACGGATGGTGCCAGCTTGGCTTTCCAAGAAAGCCAAATCAGAGTAAGACAATTGATGTGTCTCCCACTGACCAAAGAAGAAGAGGAATGCAAAACTACAGAACCCCTGATCCACAATAAAGCTAAAGCCATTGATTTTGTACCTAAAGAACTATAACAATTCATGCCCAATTGGATGATGGTTGGAATAGGCCAAAATTGGATGATCTTCAATTCGAGAGTTTGTCTAGTGAGGAAGCCAATGCGCTGGAGGTTCCTTTCTCTTTCGAAGAGGTGAAAGTTGCAGTTGATTCACTAGGAGGAGACAAAGCCCCTGGGCCAGATGGGTTCCCAACAGCGTTCTTCCAATCTTTCTAGGAAACGGTAAAAGAAGATGTCATGGAGTTTGTAAATGAATTCTACGATAGAGGACGGTTATCAAAAGGCATTGGAGCTTCCTTTGTGGCGTTAATTCCAAAGGTTCCCGGCACGGATCAGCTTAAGGATTTCAAGCCTATTAGTTTGATTGGAGGACCGTACAAGATCTTAGCTAAAGTGCTGGCTACAAGAATGAAATCGGTTCTTGATTTAATCATCTCCCAGAATTAGAGTGCGTTCATGCCGGGAAGGCAGATTATCGATAGTGCACTTATAACTCATGAATGCTTGGATTCTAGACACCAATCGAAAGACAAAGGCATAGTTTGCAAGCTCGACTTAGAAAAGGCCTACGACCGTGTTGACTGGGATTTCCTTCAGTATATGCTTCTCAAACTTGGCTTTGGGGTGAAATGGAGAAAGTGGATGGGGTAGTGTGTGAGTTCAGCTCATTTCTCAATCTTACTCAATGGATCTCCTAAAGGGTTCTTTAGAAGCTCCAGGGGGTTGCGCCAAAGCGATCCGTTGTCGCCTTTCCTCTTTCTTATAGTAGGCGAAGCCTTATCAAAGATGTTGAGTAAAGGTCAGGATGCAGGATTATTTTCTGATTTTAAAATAGAAGGAATGGTAAAGCTGATTTCCCATATTCAATTCGCAGACGACACGCTTCTACTTTGCGACGCTGATCCAGATAAGGTGAGTAACTTGAGAACTATTATTCGGTGCTTTGAGGCAATTTCTAATCTTAAGGTCAACATGGCTTAGAGCAAACTCTCGGAAGTTAACATGGTAAAAGGTATGGTGGAGGTGATGGCTGATCACTTCGGCTGCTCGATGGGTGCTCTTCCGACTTCCTTTGTGGGTTTACCTCTTTGTACAGGTAAGCCTCCGAAGCATGTGTGGAACAAGGTGATTGAAAGATTCGAGATGTATCTAGCAAGATGGAAGTGTAAATTCTTATCTTTTGGAGGGCACATCACTCTGATAAAGGCAGCTCTCTCTAACCTCCCTATATACTTTATGTCGTTGTTCAAATGTCCGGCCTCGATTGTTGCCAGGTTAGAGAAGTTAAGGCACGATTTTCTTTGGCATGGGATGGAAGACAAGAAAAAGTTTCATTCGATGGATTGGAAAGAGGTGTGTAAGCATTTTCAGGAAGGAGGGGCTGGTATAAAAGATCTCAAAAACATGAACTAGGCCTTAATAGGTAAATGGATATGGAGATTGGGAACAGAGAACGTGTCTCTTTGGAATCAGATTATCAAATGTAAGTATGGGAGATAGGAGGGAGGTTCGTGGACAAGAGATTCATCCATGTACAGATCTTCAGCCCTTTGGATGTTGTCCATGAAATCGAACATTCTAAAGGGAATGGCGATCTCTATTGGAAACAGCGAGAATACTTGATTTTGGGAAGACATTTGAGTGGGAGATACTCTACTGAAAGTGGAATTTCCTCAAATCTACAGAATTGCTCCAGATCGGTCTATTGTGGTAGCTGATTGTGTGTCCTGTGTTGGGGACGAAGTGGTGTGGGAACCGCCCTGTACAAGATTTCTTAGGAACGAGGAGGTTGAAGAATTCATGGCGCTCCTTAATTGCATTCACACTTGCAAGCCGGATCCTTCAACGCCAAACTCTTTAAAATGGAGATTCGAAGAGTCTAGAGTCTTATCGATGAAGTCATTCTACGAATTTCTTAACAAAAATCAGACTTCGCCTGAGGCAGCAGCTACAGAGTTTGTTTGGAAATACAAAGTTTTGCCAAAAATCGCATCTTTCGGATGGTTAGTTGGCAGGAAGAGAACTCTAACGGTGGACAATCTGCGAAAAAGGGGAATAATTCTCCCCAACATGTGTTTGTGTTGTATGAGTGATGAGGAATCGGTGAACCACCTGTTTGTGCATTGCAACTTCATTAGCTTGATATGGTCAGATATTTTAGCTCGTTTCGCCATCTCGTGGGCTTTCCCCAACTCAGTTGACGACGTTTAAATGGCCCGGCACGGCATTAAGGTGGGTAAACAGAAGACAATCTTATGGAGAATGTTTATTTTAGCTGTTTGGTGGGCTGTGTGGGAAGAAAGGAATGGAAGATGTTTTCGGGAAGAAAGCAAGCAGCCAGAGGTTATATCTCAAAGGGCAAGGAACTTAATTGTTGAGTGGGCCTCCAATGTCAATCATCTTCAGGATTGTAATCTCTTGTTTCTAGGTGTTTAGCCGGATCCCTATCTCAGCGGTTTTGGCCCCTTCTTTTTAGTTTTTGCTTTTAATAAAATTTTGTTATCTTTCCAAAAAAAAAAAAAAAACAATTCATGCCCAATTGACTTACCTACAATGCATGCCCTAGACATTAGCAAATTCCCCTTTGGGGTAACATGCAATATTTGTCCACAAGTGCAGTGTGAGGCATGACCACGTTGGCATGTGCGCCGTGCTGGGAATCATGTATTGGTAGGTTCCTTGCTATGTATCAGTAGTTGTGCATGTATGTGTGTTTCTTTTATTTTTATTATTTATTTATTTATTTTTGTGAAAGATGGGACCTAATACTGTTGGGCATGTGAGTAGTGTTGGTAATCATGTATCAGTGGGTTCCCAGCTTTTGTGTAGCCAACTGCTCAAACATAACCTTTCATGTGTATGGATGGTACTTCATGCTTCACAACTTTCCTGGTAAGTACCCTTTCACTTATGGTTCAAAGTATCAGCTTCGCACCACCACTCACCTGGGACCAAAACTGATACAAGTAGTCTGAAATGGTGGAAATTGGGATACTGAGTCTAGAAAATATTCAAAAATGTAAAAATAAAAAATTAGAAATTTTAGAATAATAAATAATTCACACAAAATTAAACCCAGATAACTTTGGATAAATTTTCTTAGCCCAAATGTAAACAAATTCCCAATGAACAGATGAAACCACATAAAATTCACACAAATTAGGTTAACATAGTATATATGTTTGGGTTATAGAGCCCTGAAAAGATTGAATAGTCAATAACACATGTAATCACACATGTCGGCTTGAACCCATCATTATCATCATCTCTACGATATTGTCCCCCATGACCTCATCTGAAAAAGATATCATAATAACTCCTACCTTCACATTGAGAGCCACATATTGTTGTTGCATATAAGCTCCTCCAATACAAACTAAACCAAATTTAACATGACTGAGGATAACATATTGAAACCAAATGCAAACAAATTGCAAATGAACACATGAAACCACACACAAGTTTCACACAACTAATGTTAACACAGTCTACATATATGGTTTGGGTTATGGCCAAGTCCTAACAAGATTTAGCAGTCAATACCACATAGAATCACATGTAGTTGGCTCAAACCCATCAGTATCTTCATCATACGATACTATCCTCCATGTCCTCATCTAAAGAACATTGTCATTATCATTATCATCATCTAAACCTCATCCCAACTAATTGGGGTCGGCTACATGAATCATGTTCCACCATTCCACTCTATCAAACGGTGCTATAACTTCAAGCCATAGGTAATCAAGTCTTTTCTTACTACCTCCACCCATGTACTTTTGTGCATTCCCCTTGCCCCTTTAGAGCCTACAACTTGCACCAACTCACTCCTAATCAATGTACTTGTTAGTCTCCATTGCACATGACCAAAAAATCTAGGTCTTTTTTTTTTTTTTTGAAGGATCGTCTAAGTCTACCTTCCCCTCATCTTATTAACCTATTGGTGCTACTCCTAAGTTCCCTCAAATGCATTCATTTATAAGTATCCTCAAATGCATTCATTGCTAATTCTATCCTTCCCCATCTTGCCATTTATCCATCTCAAAATCCTCATTTCAGCTACAACCATCCTATGAATATGTTGCTCCATGACTACCCAACATTTTGCCCATAACGCATGGCTGCTCTTACGGCTATCCTACAAAATTTCCTGTTTAGTTTGAGCAGTACACAACAATCACATAAAACTCCTAAGGATGTGCGACATCCTTCTCAATCTCTCCACTGTCATGAATTGAGCCAAGATATCAAAAGTGGTCATTTTGGGAAACTTCTCTCAGCAACCTTGACTAATACCTCATTTTCACACCTCTTTTTACTAAAATTGCAGTCCATATACTCTGTTTTAGTGTAACTAATTTTATATCCTTTAGGTTCTAAAGCACCCCTCCATAAATCTAGCTTTGTATTCTACGCCCTCCCTTGTACTGTCAATCAAAACTATGTCATCTGCAAACAACAAGCACCATGGGATCCCCTTTGTACAAATGCCTCGTTAACTCGTCCATAATCAATGGAAAAGGTACGGGCTCAATGTCGACCCCTAGAGCTAGCCTACAGTAATTGGAAACTCACTTGTATCTCTACCAATGGTCCTCATATTTATTACCGCTCCGACATACATATCCTTAATCATGTCAATATATTCTCAAGAATCCCTTTTTTTCACAACACCCACCAATTCAATTCTCTAGGGGCCCCTATCATAATGCTTTCTCTAAGTCAATAACAACTATGTCAACATCCTTCATCCTCTCCCTATATTTCTCCATCAGCTACCTAAGTAGGAAAATAACTTTCAGTGGTAGACCTCTCTGGTATGAAACCAAACTCTCTTTTTTATTTCACGGTAAATCTCCACGTGACACTTATCACAATGGTGAAACTTCAAGCAAAGAGATATGCTTCCTCCTCAAATCATGAGTGCATTGTTTTCAGTAGCACTTGAAACAATGCAGCCCATGATCCAGGGTGGAAATGCGCCATTCTTGGGATTCAAGCTCAGAAGCAAGCGCCAGCTAAGCAGCCTAAAAGTGACGTACCACGAAATCAGGATTTTGTGCACAGACGTCCAAACACACCATTAAAAATCCTTTTTTTTTGTGTTTAGTATCAGTATCAAACCAAAAGGAGAACTTCGATTCCTTCATTCCACCCCAAAACCTTCAGAAATACGTCCGCCCATCGCCAATAAACAAAAAAAGGGGAAAAGGGAAAAAAGAAAAAAAAGAAAAATCCTGGCTGTTATTTGCGTCCAAAGGCAATTCCACCTCAATTACGTCAAAGCAGCAGCAACAGACCACTGCTGCTGCAAAATTACACAAGTTTCCCAAGAAAGAACCACTCCATCTATAAACCCTAACCCTACTTACAAAAATAAAAAAGCTCAAAACCCTAATTTCCTCAATCTCCTCCGCACTCCAGCAGACGAAACTCACTCAACAAATCCAGTAACAGAATCTTTCTCTGGCTAAAGAAAGTGATAGAAAGTTCTCCAAAACTACCCTAATTCACGAAAAGAAGTGGAAAACCCTGAACGGAGGAAACCGAATCCGCGAAAGAGATTGAAGTAACTCACCGCTACTATCGGAGGGATCGTAGTCCATCGCCAGATTCACCAGATCGAATCCAAGCCCTAGAGTCCACTGCGAGAATCTTGAAAAGAGGAGAAGAGATACAGAGAGAGGGATTTCTAGTCGCGGAAGCAGCGATGGATGAGGGACAAAAAGATCGGCGATTTATTTCGAGGGTTTTCCGCAAGTCGTCGAGGAGAAGCCTACGTGAAGCTGAAATAAGCTGTTCGATTGAGAACTCGAAGCGCTGAGAGGCGATTTATCGGCATCGAGGCGACAAACAAGAGTGAGAGACTGGAGTCGTAGACAGCGAGATGTGCAACTATAAAGGAAACATCCCGGACTCGAAAGCCATTCTACAGCGCCCTCTATTCAATTTATATTTCGCTTGAGTTCCGGAATAGTAGGTTTCCGATTCAGAGGGGGATATTTATGGGCGCGGATCGGCTAGTCCCACATAAAGGGTGGATTCAAATCTATGTGGGACCCACCATGATATATGTGTTTTATCCACGCCGTACATCCATTTATCCATCTGATTTTAAGGCACCAAAACAAAAAATAAGATAGGAAAAAATCTTAGGTGGACCACACCAAAGGAAAACAGTGAGAATTGAACGTCCACCATTAAAATCTTCCTAGGGCCTGCTGTAATGTTTATCTTCCATCCAACATATTTATAAGGTCAAATATACCTAGATGAAGGGAAAAAACAAATATCAGCTTGATAATGAACTCCTGGGGCACCCAAAAAAATTTCAACAGTGGACGTTCAATCCCTACTATTTTCCTTTGGTGTGGTCCACCTGAGAATTTTTATCTGTCCTTTTTTTGTTTATTACCTTAAAATAATATGGATAAATGGATGGACGGCTTGGATAAATCACATATATCATGGTGGGGCCCACAGAGATTTGTAACCAGCTCGGGATTTTTAATGCAATTGTCTTGAGGTGTGGCTAGTTTTACTAAAAGTTCAATTTCTCATGAGACTCATCTTTTTAACCCGTTGACGAGAAATTGAAACTTTTATGGCCAGAATGCCCCTCTACCACCATTTGCTGAGGGGGAATCCACGGTTCCCAAGGGGTCTATGGTAGAGGGGCATTCTCAGCCATAAAAATTCAATTTCTCGTTAAAAGGTCAAGAGAGATGAGCTGGATGAAAAAATTGAACTTTTAATAAAAATTGCCATACCTCAGGGCTATTATAATAAAAATTCCTAGTTGATACGCGCCCGATATTTATACAGCATCATCTCACCTTGGTCGTGGGACATCCAATCGTCTCCCACATTAAAGTATTTCTAGCACTGAATTATTTTCATTTGGATATTGGCCATCCGAAATAACTATAATTTTGTGGGCCATTAACCGACATGTTATTAAAGATTCTTTTACTTGCCCCCCATCTATTGCGCGTCTCATGGATCCACGATGACTCAAATCTTAGGCGGACCACACCATGAAACAGTTGTGATTGAATCCCCACCATTAAAAACTCCATGGATTCCACCAGAATGTTTATTTGCTATCCAATCGGTTGATAAGGTCACAAACACCTAGATGGAGAGACCACACAATTATCATCTTGATCCAAAGCTTTTGTGGCCCACAAGAAGTTTTTAATGATCAATCACCACTGTTTCCTGTACTATGGTCCATCTGGGATTTGGAACTGCTTCATTTTTTGGATCATTCCCTAAAATGAGCTTCCAGTATGGATGGATGGCGTAGATGTAATCATATACCTCACAGTGGGTCTCACCCACCTCCGTGGATCCAGGGTCTTGCCTAGAGTTGGACATGAACGGGAAATTACTGAACAATTTAATTCATTCGGATTGAAAAAAACGAACTGAACAACCAATATGAAAGCGGATCGATCAAGATTTTGGGTGTTCGAAAAAAATTTGAACTGAATACGAACACACCACTATTCGATTCGATTTAGTTCGTTAACCCGGTTCGAAGTTGTTCGATTCGAATTGGTTCGATTCAGTTCATTGAAATTGATATAAATACTTCTTTTTACTCACTGGTTTTCACTTGACCCCCAAGCTGGCCCTAGCCATTTTTTACCCTACCTGACGAACGATCAAAACCCTAACCAAGACAACCCGTCCGCCCATCTGCTGACCCATCTGCTCGCCCATTCAACAATTTCGGTAAGGTCCTCTGCAACTCTGCTTGTCCTTCTCAATTCCATCATTTCTCTCATGGCCGCTGAACCAACCAAACCCTAACCGGCTAACCCCCATCATTTCTCATATGCTCGTCCTTCCCATCCTTTCTCCCTTGCGGCCATCTCTCTGCTCCTGCTCGCTCATCCGATTTTGGTTGGGTCATCCTGCTTGTCAGTTTGCATGTCGGTTTGAATCCGATACTCTGCTCTGCTTGTCCAACTCCAAAGGTCTGAATCCGATACTTTGATCTTTTTTATTTTTAAATATTTAATATTATTAATATCAATAATATGTGATTGTGATGTGATTTTACAGATGTATGAATTTTAAGTTGATGTAATTAAAATAAGGAACATTGGTTATGTACTTAACTACTTATGTTGGTTGGTTTTGGTTATGAACATTGTGCTTTATGAAATATTTTTGCATGAAAATTTTTTTTGTTTGAAATAGTTCAAACTGAAAAAATTGTCGAAAATGAAAAATGTTCGAACATGTGTTGGTCCAGACTAAACCAAACACGAATAGGGCCCCATTGTTCAAACACAGCCTAATCAGCAACCGAACTAAACTGAACTGGCCCATGTTTGACTCAATTCGGTTCGTTGTCCAGCTCTAATCTCACCTAATTCATTCTTGCGAGGATGTCATATTGTACGTGTCTATGTGCCTCAAACAACCTAAATAGGGACATGGTTTGGCTAGTGATGCTGCCACTGGCAAGGTGGCTAGTGGTCAATGTTATGTGGCCCCACCATCATGTATTTGTTTTATCCAAGCCATCAATCCATTTTACATATCATGTTAGTGCTTC
Organism: Liriodendron chinense; assembly: GCA_003013855.2. NCBI lineage: Eukaryota > Viridiplantae > Streptophyta > Magnoliopsida > Magnoliales > Magnoliaceae > Liriodendron > Liriodendron chinense. The sequence goes on along the minus strand of PVNU02000773.1, from coordinate 4,411,308 downwards.
ATCCCCAAAAATGAGGCTGATCTAAACCTAGGGTAGATCACACCACAAGAAAACAGTAATGATTGAATGTCCACCATTAAAAACTTCATAAGACCCATTGTAATGTTTATTTGACATCCAACCCGTTGATTAGGTCATACCGACCTAGATGAAGGGGAAAAACAAATATTAGCTTGATCTAAAACTTTATAGGCCCCTGGGAAGTTTTTAATGGTGGGAGTTCAGTCAACACTGTGTGGCCCCACTTGAGATATGGATCTACCTCATTTTTTGTATCACACCGTGAATTTATCTGGAAAAATGTATGGACGGCATGGATGAAACACATACATCATGGCGGGCGAATAGAGCACCGAACACTAGCCATTGGCTAGTGGCAGATTCACTAGCCAATCTGTTTCCCCCAAATAGGTGGTTTGTTCATCAAGTGGGCCACAGTTGTATGGAGGGAGAGAGAGGTTCCACATTTGTGATACACATATGGTCCAACTAATGAAAAAGGGAGCCCCATTTCTGGCCACAAGATGCATGGGCTAACCTAGATGAACGGACTAGATATCTTGCGAGCACTGCATGTTATTACTTGTAGGGAGAGTAGAATTCTTGATCATACTCATTTTTAAGAGGTTTTCTTTGTTGGTCATTTAAGTTGTTGGATCTAAGTTACGTTTCAATGATCTAAATCATTGAGGCATTAGGTCTCGTCCAAATCGAATTCAAGCCTAGGGGATCTTATGAATTGCCCTTACAAATTTGTTTAAGGGTGTATTTTATTTTTCAATTTTTAGTGTAATTGAAAGTAAATGAACAATTATTATTTTTTTCAGGTGTTTGGTTAAAATAGAATTATGGTACAAAAAAGAATGTCAAAAATAAATGTGAAATAATAAGTAAAAAAAATTGTAATTAGTATATTTTTGCATGCCAAACTCTTTATCTTTACCATGGTGCAGTAAAAAATAAATAATGTCACTATACAATTATAGGAATGAGCAATCATTATTCATTTCCAGCCAATTACCATTACAATTGAAAATGATCCAGAAAGAAAAAGGGTTAAAGTGTCATATGATCACTATTGGGTCAATGATGGGATGTTTTCTATTAAATAATTAATATATGTTGTCCATTTTTCTAGCCATTGACCAAAATGAATAGGGTCATTCGGTGAAAGAGAGATGAGTAATCTGCAATGGTTCTTACATAATGGACAAACCAAATCAATGAATGAACTTTATTGTTCTAATTAAGATAAATGGTCCAATTTACAAGCCAATTATTATATGGTCAAGAACATCCAATCAAAGTAATCTTTTAATAGGTTGGGCAATTAATGGTGAGACCCATGTGATGTACTATCCAGATCAATAATTGGAACTCTATTATAATCGATATCGATCGTTCATTCTCCTGGACATTAAATAGGTAGTTAGGATTGTTTAGTCAAAGTGATTTTATAAGGAGGCATGCAACGACAAATAAACACTATGGTGGCAACCCAAATCAACAAACTCAACGTGAACCACTAAGTTTCCTAGTCATTGATTGTATTAGGCTTATCTTATCAAAGTGACAATTAAGATGGACAAACAATTAAAGAGCGGACCGCATGATGGATGGTCCACATCAATGATTAGACCATTCCATATCCTTTGATTAAACGGTAAGGACCATGCAGGGACAAATGAACCCTATAAGGTGGACCCAAACGACGAATGACCAATACTAGTTGAATTATATATAGTAAAATAAATATTCATCATTTATTGATCAAATTGTTAGGATTATATCGACTAAAAATGTCTTTTAAGAGTAGTTGACAATTAAAGATAGGTCACAAGATAGCCAATGTAGATTAATGATGGTCTCTTCTAATAAAGTATTGAACATACACTTCTTATTAAGTGACCAGATTGGTGGTTAGGATCACTGCATCCAGGCCACTTTTTGGTGTTTAGACAACCAAAGGTGGGCAATTTATGATGCATGGCCTTGATCAATTACCAGAGCTTTTCTATTATATGGCCACTATCATGGTTGGTTATAATCATTCAATCACAATAACTAAAGAGGGGTGAGCAATCAAATCACTAGTTGAATGTGACTGGGGTGAGCAATCAAATCACTTATTGAATATGACCCGGTTAGTGTTTCTCCATGGTTTTCACCATTTGATTTAGATGGATGTTTTTAATTATCCAAGCAAATTCAAGTAAAATGTTCTAAGCTGATATAAATAATCAAATGATTGATTTATATTGTGTGATTGTTGCAGTAGTATAATTTCGATTTTCCAACATAAGGAGTCTATCCCTAAAACAGAGGAACACATAGAGCCACATCCACACCTGAGGTAGAGCTTGGCGCGCGCGCACTGGAGACTCAAGCTGTATAGTTGTGAGGTGTGATGGAGGGAAGATGAGAGAGAGTTTTCTCTTGCTTCCACTTTCATTTTTCTTCTCGCTTTTCTTTTCTCTCACACATCAAGCATTCTTAGGGGATTGAGCATCTCTCTCTCTCTCTCTCTCTCTCTCTCTCTCTCTCCTCCTTGGAATGGGATTTATTTATAAGGAATAAGTAAGGTTTTCCTCACTTACATGTAATTTGAATTGCTCCATACCATTGAAAGTCTATGCACGTCTTATTCATGCACTCAATTTGAAAAAATCCCTCCACTGCGCAATGGCATTTAATGTGACCAAAATCCCATGTTAGCCAAAGAGATGGAACACAAGATCTTAACCATTAAATATCCATAAAAAAAAATCAATGGTCAAAATTCTCTACGTAAAATTCTAAAACTTTTTAAGCATCAAGATAGGACCACTCGATGGACGGTGCATTCACTAAGATATATGACAAAAGTAAGTTCCTCAAAGTAATTAATAGATCCCATTTTATAGCATACTGACCACCATGCATCATTAATGCATATACCCAACCACCCCTGTAATTCAACCACTAATATAACTTTGTAGAGTGAGCTTAAGCAGACAACACCAATATCCCATAGCCTGCATATGTCCTTAGGTCTAAGGACTAGTTAAAGCTAGTGCATGATTTAGTCAGATTTAAGCATGATCGGTCTCTCAAGCCAAAGGCCTTGTTCGAACCTCTAATGTAAGTTCTCAACCAAGCTTAAATGTTGTTAACACTTACACTTGTTGTGGGGTAGGGCCATGGCATAGTTATTTTGATGGTGCAAACCTTCAATCCCAACTCGTTGTTGTCAATGATTCTATCACACATGATGATCATTAACCATTTATGGATTGTCTAATTCATTACTATGGTCATAGAATTTGGGTGGTGAAATCTATAAAACAAAGTTTTCTATTAGCTAGTAGTTGTTGTGTCCAAACTTACCTTCCCCCCATGATAACTTGAGAAGCCTCTCCATGTCTCCCACAAAATCATAGGTATTTGAGGTCTTTTATACATTTAGTTAGGGCATTAATGGAAAGACCAAACACATGCGATCATCTATGTACATGATCATAACAATTATTATTAGCTTTCCAAAGTACACAATTAGGCTTGACAATAAGGCATGCCCGAGCTTGGATTTTAAATTGATTGGGTCAGGTTTATTCAAAATTTTAATTTTGATGGGCCTAGGCTTGAGCCATTGCCAACCTTCAAACCTAAAAGTGGGTAGGATGTACTCTCGTGAAATCTTCGATTTTATATTATGAATTTAAAGACAAGATTATAAGAATAATTCATTAAACTCGATTAGCATAGGTACCCACACAAGGCACACTGACGTGGTTCAAGTGTAACTCATTCAGCTCGAATTTAGTATTCGGTGCTTTATACAAGGGGAAAAATACTATCGGAGATCCATGTGTATTTCACTTATATAAAAGATTTGAGTCATTCATTAGATAAGGTATAAAGAAAACCTGATATGGACAAAAAAATGAACTAGCCTGTGCTCATACGAAATGCCAAAGTTTTATGACAAAAATGAGAAGTTGGAAAGAAATTACACCCATCGAGACTTTGTATATTTAGATTGTTTGATGCATGAAATGCCTTGATTTCCAGTATATCAAATTCTTATAGTATGCCTGACTTGATAAATGAATCATACATAGATATATTTGCAGTACACATGGATCTATGCATGCATTCGACCTCTTTACGTACGACTAGGGTTGTCAATTAGTTGCACTCAGGTTGGCAAAATTAAAATTTTGAATAAGTTTGGCCCAGTCTGAAAAATTCAAATTTTAGATCGAAATCAACCCTAGCATTGGGCTATTAGCAGCCCTATGCACAACTTTTGCAAAATTAACTCAATCAAATGGAGCTGAGAGACCATTTTCTCTTACTTCATAATCCAATGGAGATAAATGTGTCTTTTACACAAAGGAAAGCCTTATATGGATTCTTTTTTTGTAAATAGAGTTTTTAATCGGTTTTAAAGTTTACATTCCATTCTTTTTCATTTTAATTGATCTACGTTCAATTCGCATCCAGTGAAGATTCAAATAAGATAATGCTTTTTTCTGGTGTTTTAGAAGGTATGCCTGCACAGAGAAAGGCTTATGCAGTGAAGAAGCTAAGCATATATTTTTAAAAATTGTGTAGTTGTAAACACCCCACCTAAATCACAAAAACATTACTCCTGAACTAAATAGTGAAATCTTGATAAACCTGCACCCAACCTCCCTGACCAACATTGAAAAACTGAGCAAGTTTAGACATAGAACCCCCAACTTATTTACATTCAGGCTATCGAACCCAATCCCAAGATTACCAACCTTAGCTCTTCCACATGGACACTTAGGTAGTCAATCTCTAGGGCTTACCTTTTGGACCTTTCCTAATAAAACCGCACCCGCCTGTTAAGGGAACCTTTAAAAGCCCACCAAATAAAAGCATTCGAACTAAAAGGATCTTTCGAAGGAAATAAATGAGTTAGATGTCCTAATCTACAACCGACAATGTAAAAATAAATAAATAAAACATCAAAAGCTCGAAGAAAACAAGAACAATACAAACGCTACCCAAAAATTAGAAGAAACATACTATCAGCCACCTGGTGCTGCACTTTTCACAATCCGGAGATCTTGATGCTCACTGATAGATCATACATGAGAAAAAACCGCTAAGTGTCTGTCGACCATCCATTAACTGACGGTTTTATAGCCTATAAATCTAACACCCCAGCCTTTAGTCAGAAAGGGGCAGATGCAGAGGTAGAAGCAAGAGACGCCGAAAAATCGTTCAAGAAACTGAGAAAAAATTAAAAAATCTAGCAGGCCCCTGTCCCCCAAACGAGGAAACTCTGTGACTTAGGACGCTTCAAAACCACTCCACCTATGCCCATGTTTTGCCATCAAAGCCAGGTACATCAAGAGAAGCTAGTTAATTCAAGAGTAAAGTCAGGATAAGGGATGTATGGCTATCTATTTTGACCTAAAAAAAGGTGTTTGACCTCCTTATTCCTTTTCTCATATCCAAGTCAAGCTCAAAACGCGACCCATTCTGCACATTCCCTTATAGCTAGACTTGCTACTTGTTTTCCTTTTCTTTTCCTGCATTTACTTTCATTATTTTTATTTTATTTTATGTTGTTTGCTTACCCATCATTTTTTTACTTTACAAAGTAAAGCTAGAATCTACTTATTTTCCTTCATTTTTTACTTGCCCGACCCCCTTGCGGGGTTATGCGAAGCATGGCTTGATGATTGACATATTTGCGGGTACCATATTCCCCCCATTGTCACAATTTCCTTAAAGTAGAGATCGCATATAGTGACGACGAGAGAGGGTGCCTAATCATTTCCTCTCCTGTAATCGAGGCCCTTACTCAGACCTCCATGGGCGCAGACCAACGATATGAGTCATTCAGTCCAAAGGATTTCGCGAACCTTCAACCCATTAGGCAGGCTTATACCCCTACTCAATCGTGGACCATCCCTTCGGCAAATCAGTTGGTGGCAACTCCAAATATTCAAACGTTTCATTCTAGTCGCTTTGGAAAGGTATCGCACAACCAAAGAAGCAAGACTCAGTCAAACCAACTATATACATATTGCCTCGAATCCAAGAGTAGTGGTGAGCCCATGTCGCACCCTTTACTACCTTATCACTCTCTCACCCACACGAGTCAAAGATGGAAAAGGCCCGTGGCCTGAAAGGGGGCGTCCCGCGGGCAACGTTCGCAGTAGTATGAATGGCGTTTTATGAAGTATGCTAGACACTACGCATAGGACCCACCTACTTTAAACAACTTGATTAAAAAAACTCGTTAATCTAAATTACCTATACCAACTATAATCCCTGGTGCCTATCAATTGGCACACCTAAATGGCACACCTAAATGGACATGAATTGGCACACCTAAATGGACATGAATTGCATGCAATGCATGTCTTTAAAAATTTCTATGGAATGTGACGTGACCCAAGCTTTATGGGGCCTACCATGATGTGTTTTGTCCATGCCATTTCATTTTTCCAACTCATTTTACAATATTAGCCTAAAAATAACGTAGATTTTAAGCTCAAGTGGACCACCCTCATAGGAATATAGTGGGGATAATTGACACCTACCATTAAAACCTTCTTATGGCCAATTGTGATGCTTATTTGCCATCCAACTTGTTATAGGTCACACAGATTTGGATGAAGAGAAAACATGAACATCACCTTAATCTAAAACTTTTGTGGCCTCAATAAGTTTTGAACGACGGGCGTTCAATCCCCACTATTTCTGATGGTGTGGTCCACTTGAGCTTTGAATTTTTCACTTTTTTTGGATCATGCCCTGAAATGAGTGGGCAAAATGGATGGATGGCATGGATAAAACCCATACATCAACGTGGGCCTCACGGAGCTTGATAGGATTTATTTGGAGATGTGTAACACAATATGATTTCTTTGAATCCCAATCCCAGGACCTTCCAAGTATGATCATGTACAAATTTTAAAACATAAAATCTAACCTGAGAATGTTAGATCATACTTGCAATAGAAATTAAGTTTTAGAATGATCCGATGTTGATGATGACCTTCCAACCTAGGAGGTCTCTCCACAATCTATCCTATACAGGAGAGTTTAGATGAAGCTAGCCATTCCCTTTTTTGGATGCTAAGGGGAAAGCACACCATCCAGTCAAGTTGACCATCTGTCCAAGCGTTATCGAGGAAGGAGAATAGGATGAAAATGTATGGAAACAATCTACACTCTCTCTCTCTCTCTCTCTCTCTCTCTCTCTCTCATTGTTCACTTTCTCTGAATATCTTTTTATCTTCCTCTCAAAAAGTCCCAAGGGATAGACGTCCAAGGGATAGGATCTATATAAAGTAGAATTTCATGATTTCGAAGTGTACCGAGTATGGTGCATGCTCTGCCAATCTACGTGCTTCTTTGTAACCCGTCATGAGGAAAGTGTGTCAATCCACCCCATCCATGCATATATTCACGATCCAATCCCTCCATTGTCATGACCATCCACTAATGATCATATCCCATGCACAATAAAAAATTGGATTATCAGAAATGGGCTATTAAGTTATCCTCAAATATGTTTTAATTGTTGAAATAAAATTTTAACAGTTGGAAATCGGCTTAACAAAAAAATCACTTGATGAATCTCTGGTCTATCTAAATCAAAGCTATAAACATGCTCCTAAGTAGACTAGTGGATCCCTTGTTAACACATGCAGGAATCAACAACTTTGTGTGTGAAGGTGAGAGCAGATAGCCTGGAGCACTTGCTATTAGGGTATTGCCTTAAAAAATAAACATTGAATTGCTCATTGACTTGGTTTATATGCCTATTCATTCATTATTCTGGTTATTGTGTTTGAAATATATTCTTTCATTATGGGTTTGTTGTCCTTGGGCACTCTAAGATTGGACACGTTGGACTATGGTTAGAAACTTAGAGAGAGTTGTTTTCCATGGATCCTAGTGCCTTAGCCACGACCATGTAGGTGCTTGGGTGCACCTATACCATTATGATTGATCATCTTACATGTGAGGACTGACTAAGTGTCAAGATGGATAGTCGCCATCATTGGGCCTAACTTGATGTCCGCGTGTGTGCCTTCACCCTGCCCCACACGAACATCTAAATGTGTCATGAACACATTGGCAAGATCGCTTGAAAGTACAAGTTAAGGGAGGCCCACATGCCCAGGTTAGGAGATACTTGTGGTTGTACTAACTTCATCAAGTCCTAGGATATGAGGAAGTGTGGATGGAGAGATTCTGATTGATAGTTCTTTGGCTTACTTTATGAGGCCACTTATAAGCTGTTAAAAGTGGGCGTGGCTGAGATGTTTCATCATGGTTGACAAAATTTACACAATCTAGTATAGGATCCATTTGGTTTGTCAAGACATTAGTGTGTGGGTCAATCTTGCGATTTGGATTGTTTGTCAAGCATTCTAAAACTTGGTCAGCACTTTTATGGATCCCGATTGATTAATCATAGGTTTTGAATTGTTAACTTTAATTTTTAATCGTGAATTTATTTTAAACCATGCTTGATGGACATCTAATGGCTAAGATTTATTAAACTAGACCTTAGGGCAACATGGGATGGCTGCGGGTTGGTGACCATGATTAATGGAAGGATTTAAATAGATGTGGTACATAAATTATGAAGGTAGACATGTTTACTTCATAGTTAGGGCTGTACATCGAGCCAAGTTGAGTCGAGGTGGGCCAAGCTTGGCTTGACTCGTCTGTGCTCTCCTCGAGTTCGAGGTCGAGCTCGAGCTCACCCTCGAGCTTACCATTGGAGCTTGCCTTGTTTGCTAAAACTTTCGAGGCGAGCTAGTGGATCGAGTCGAGGCGAGCTTACCTCAAGTCGAGTCGAGCTTGCTCCCACCTCAATTTATTATATTTTTTACTACAAAATACTAATTAAAAGTCAACAACATTAAGTTCGAGAAGTCACACATATATTAGGGGAGAATAGTATTTCTACAGGTGGGACCCCACCATTAAAATGACCTAGCACTGATCGGTTTTTTCTTTGGCCAAGTCACACATGCAATGAATGCAAACCACTAGTAATATTTTATGAACCATAATTAACACAGTACATGCATAGCTCACCACGTGAATGAACTGCCCTAATTATTGTGTGGACCATCTTCATGATGAGGCCTAGCTGATTCATGGATCAGATGCACCACCTCCCTCGTAAAATTGTAATCAATAGCTACATATGGTGTTTGGTCTAACCATAGCCTCTGTTTTGTAGATATGTATGGTGTGTGGTTTCACCGTAGCACCTGTGTTTGTGTAGCGTGTAAAACACACAACCATTGTGTGCTCACCATGTTTTGTACTTGAAATTACTCAATCCATCAGATATGCTCAACAAGGAATGTTCTTACCTGAACAAAATAGTAGGATTAAGAAACCTTCCAACGTGTGAGGGTTTTATATGTCGTAAGCTTGGACCCCAATGTGTGTGTGGGGGAGGGGGGAGAGAGAACCAAGAAATAAGAAGATTAGGGTTTTTTTTTTTTTTAAACAAATATCTATATAAAACAAGTCGAGCTCGAGCTTGAGTCGAGTTGAGCTTGAATCGAGTCGAGTTTTGAGTTGAGTCGAGTCGAGTGACCCAATGGTCGAACTTGACTTGATTTTTTACTCGAGCTCCTAAATGAAGCTTGGCTTGACTTGTTCTACTGAGTCGAGTCGAGTCGAGGCAAGCTTTTTCGAGTCGAGTCGATCGAGTTTCTCGAGCTGACTCGACTCATGACCAGCCCTATTCATAGCACAATACATATGAATACGTAGGGTGCTTCTCTTAAAACCCTAAGTTCCTCTTATTTAAAATTTATCTATGAGGGAGAGAGTGATAAGCCTTGGACATCTAAGCCCAACTTGGAGGCCTAAACGTGAGAGAGAGAGAGAGAGAGAGAGAGAGAGGTACACGTCTCATCTTTCTGTCTCCTATCCAACTGTGTGCACGCCCTTCATCACGTGGTGGTCTACTCCTTAGACGGCTCAAATTAGTTATTGGCACCTATCAGAGTTTCTGATGAGGTTTTTCCTTCTCATTAGGGCTGTTGATGGGCCTAGTTGGCCCATCGGGCTTCTGGGCTTGGGCTGGAGTATCAGGCTCAAGGGCCAAACTTGGGCTTAGATTTCTAAAAGCCTGTCAACCCAACCCAACCCATTAGGGTTTGAAAACTCATCTCTCTGTCTCTCTCTCTCTCTCTCTGACTGCCAACTCAAAGGAAATCACTAACTCTCCAAACCCTAACCCTAGAAAAATTGTGTGTGTAACAATAGTAGTTATACAATCTCTTTACCTCTCCAAACCCTAACCCTAGAAAAATTGTCGAACAAGTGGCAAATTTCTTCTCCACATATCTCGATCTCTGCTCTATAAATTTCTTATCCTTCCATGCTCTCTACATCCCTGCAAGATCTCTCCAAATCCATATAGAATTAATCAGATCTCTCCTCTCCTTTGACTGCCAACTCGAAGGAAATCATTCATCAAACACCCCTTAGGCTCGAGTTGGGTCCTATATAATGATCTTGGGGTGGGCTTGAGCTGAACTTTTTTCGCCAGTCAAAGGCTCGGACAGGCTTGGGCATATGTTAAACAATGCGGGCCAAGTTTAGATAGAGCTTGGCCATGCCCTAACCTGGCTCGTTGACCCCCCTCTCATACACCTCAGATAGATATGGGAGACTCCTTGAGTCAGGAGATAGGTAGCAATACACTGCTTGATTCATCACTCAGAGGTATGACTTGCGATGAATGATTTTTATTTATTTATGAAATAGGACATGATCTATATGATTAATAATTAAAATGGAAAATTTTGAATTTTTTTTTTTCCATTGTATTTCATCAAAACCCAACACCCCCACCAACGATGTTCCACCATTGGCAGACAAAAGCGGGTTGCTACCAAGGATTTCCCTAGTGGCATGATGTGGTCTAAGCTTTACAGGGACTACCATGATGTATGTGTTGTTTTAACGCATCCAGCTCACTTTAGGGCATGAGCTCAAAATTGAGGCGGATCAAAAGCTCTAGTAGACCCACCATAAGAAATAGTGGGGAAAATTATATCCACTATGAAACCTCACGGTGACCATGTTGGGCCTTACAAAGCTTGGGCCACATCATGCCAAGGATATCTGGATGCCAGGCAGTAGAAAATCGACTTTGCCTGCTGGACCCCATTCTACAAGACCCATCTTAAGTAGATTGGGGGTGACTCGTTACCTAACATGGTCAGATTTGATTGGGCACCTGCCACTTATCAAAGACAAGCATAAGTTGAAAGTTGTTCAGTAGTCGACTGGGCCTATATTTGGCAGTAACATGTGGCCAGTCAAAGTCATGCAACATTAGGTCACCAAGGATGCAATTGCCTGCGGCACCGAACTCAGTTCCTGCTGTTCGAAGCTAGGGGGGCTCACCGTGATGTATTGTGAGAAATCCACCCTATCTATCCATTTTTCCAGCTCATGTAAGGACATGAGAGAAAAAAATGAGGTGGATCCACAACCCAAGTGCGCCACATGACGGGAAAAAGTAGGGAGATAAATGGCTACCGTTGAAACCTTCATGACGTCCACCGGATGTTTATGTGCCATCCAAACCGTTCACAAGTCCATTCCCACTGGGATGAATTGAAAACACAAAAATATTAACTTGATACAAAACTTGTGCACAAATGTTTCAACGGTGGTCATTCAATTCCTTATTTTGCATCTTTCTCAGTTTTAGTCCCATGTCCCAACAAGACCTGGCAAAATGGATCTGCTTGATTTTTACTCCTTTCCTACTGTGCTCTTGCAAAATTGATGGGCGGAGTAGATTTGTCAGGAGCATCTTTGTGGGCCCCACAGCTTTAGACTACCTCAACTTCCCTTGCCAGGGCACATAGGCAATCTGCATCCTTGTCATCAGGATGTGAATTTTCTAGGCCCCCATCTTGTGTTTGTAATTTATGTGGGGCCCACCGAGATGCCCGTGATGAATTACTCCGTCTATCACTTTCTTAGGATCAAAATATCATGGGAGTTCTAAATCATGCATTTCCAAGACTCGGTTGGGCAACACCACATGAAAAAGTGAGAACATAAACGTGCAGCCTCCATGGAGCAGAACATGATGTTTATATTTCACCTAAACTGTTGGCTATCACTCAGATAAATTGCAGTCACAGGCATCATCCCGGTAGGGTGCTTATGTGTGCCATGCAGAGTTTCCAGATCATTCAATCCCCACGATTTCATGTGGTGCGGCTAATTTGAGTTTTGGTTCAGCCCGATTTTTAGATCTCTGTCCTATCTGGTCTTTAGAACCTTAGGGGCCACCCGGCACCATGAATTTGGAGGATTTGAGGGGATATCAAATCTCCTGTTTGTTTTGGAACCATACAATAAATGGGGGTTTCAAATTCCTCCTAATTAGAGCTGGACATCGAGCTGGGCCTAGCGTGACTCGGCTTGACCAGCAGACAATCCTACCTCGAGATCGGCTCAGCTCGGCCATTGAGCTGGAATAGCATGCTTGATAGGGCTCTTAATAGAGCGGGTCAGATCCGAGATCAGATTCGCTATGAATCCGTATAATGCGGATTTAAATATTAAAATAGGTCCGATTAATTAAATGGATCAGATTCGGATTCACATAAATAAATCTATATCATATTTGGGTTGGATATGGATCTAGTAGTGAGATTGGATTAGATCTTCACTATTGCATGATTTAAACCAACTGAACTCTTTTGAGAAAAGTGGTCCTAGGGCTCACTCATGGGCCCCATTATGATGTATATTTACATCCATACCGTCCATCCATCCTGAAAGATCATTTAAGGCCATGGGCCCTAATCTGGATAAGATTCAGATCTTAAGTGGACTATATAATAAAGAACAATGAAGTTGTGTGTCCACCATTGAAAACATTTCAGGCCCATTATGTTGTGTATATGCCATCAAAAGCTACCTAAGATAGGTCTCTTTAGGCCCTTCGTGAGCTGATTGAGTTAATGAACAGAATGAATCATCCATAACTAGACCCTACTTGACTAAAGATTAAAAGGAGAGAGAGCGTGGGGGACACTAGAATAGTAAGCATAGAGGATGCTATTGCCCGACCTTTGTGAGCAAGAGGTGTACCACACACGCCCTTTTTGGGTGTGAATGAGGGTTCCACTCGTGGGACCCACCTTGGTGTATATGTTATATCCATGCCGGCCATATGAGTTTCCAAATTATTTTAGGCCACTTTCCAAAATTAAGACATATCCAATCTCAGGTCAACCATATCACAGTAAATAGTGGGATTTGCATCATTTTGCTGCTAAATTAAATATATTATATTATATATTTTTTAGATTTGTGATGGGGTGGATTCAGACCTAGATCTGACCCAAATTCAATGGCTATATGTATTTTTGGTTCGAAAATGGATATGGCTATTTATAAGTGGATTGGATATGGATATCACCTTTTGGATCCGAGTCGGATCCAAATCTGATCCGAATCTGTTTATAAATTTTTGGACTTGGAGCCGGATCCAACTGGATCCAATCTAGATCCGACCCATTGAGAGCCTTAATGCTCGGCTCGGTTCAATCGAGCTTTCAAGTCGAGTCTGAACCACTTCGAGCTAATTTCAAGCCTGGAAAAGTCCAAATTTTGAATAGGTGCAGCCCAAAAGCCCAACCTAAAACAATTCAAAATCCAGGTCCCGAAAGTAACCCAGGCTTGTTGACACCCCTTACTATTGCTTTTATAAACACCTTTCCCTTTTATTCCTTTGTTCACATTCGATGTGGGACTAAAATACCTTACTTTCCAACTACTCAAGTCAACATGAACCGAGCTTCGAGTCAACATGAACCGAGCTTCGAGTCAAGCCGAATCAAGTTCGGTCTATCTCAAACTCGACTTAGTTTTTTTTCGAGCAACACATGCCTAGCTTGACTCGTTTTGAACCGAGCAATGAGTCAAGTCAAATCGAGTTTTTTTTAGTTGAGTCGAGTTGAGTTAACTGAGTTGGCTCAGCTCGTGTCTAACTCTACTCCTAATGAAGGTTTGAAATCCAACCATGGATTCAGGGAGATTTGAGGGTTTTTCAAATCCCCTTGTGTGTTTGGCACAAAAAGCAAATGCGGGCATTTTAAATCCAGGGAGTTTCAAATCCCCTCAATGAGGGGGTTTCAAATCCAAGGTGGAAGCTTGGATTACATCTAAAATCCTTCCAAGAATCACATGTGTAATATGTGTGTTACTAGGCTACTAATCCATTGGGCACATGGCCCACTGATAATATCCCAAAACAATTAGATTATCAATTGCACCACTAAAATTACTTCAATAGGATGATTTGCGCCATCTAAACATTGTCCATGTAAATCAATGGTTAAAAATCATTGGTTAGTCACTTGGATGTGATCCTATGCTTATGGCCTAGACTTGGAATTTCATCATTTTCAACCAAAGTATATATTTCAACGGGTTTATCACAACTATCGTGTCCAACGTTACATTCATATACTAATTAAAGATATTAAAGTTGATTTAGTAATTAAATTCAAGCCTTTCTAAACTTCATACTTTTGGATTATAGGGATTTCAAATCTAGGGTGCCAAATACAACTAGGGAGTTTCAAATTCAAGGGGTTCCAAATCAACGGCTCCAAACAGCCCTACATCTAAAATATTCCCATAAGTGGCATGTGCAATGTGTGTGTCACTAGGCTACTAATCTATTGGGCACAAGACCCACTGATGATATACCAAAACATGATAATTGCTTCACTAAAATTACTTCAATAGGATGAACTACCTGGTCCAAACATTGTCCATATAAATCATGGGTTAAAATTGGTTGATTAGTCGCTTGGTTGCAATCTTATGCTTGTGGCGCATTCAAGACTTGAAATTTCATGGTTTTCGGCTAAAATATATATTTCACCGGGCTTATTACAATAATCATGTCAAATATTACATAGTACACTAATTAAAGATATTTAAATTGATTTATCAATTAAATTCAAGCCTGGTAAATATGCTATGCACTGTTACTTTTGGACTAAAGGGGATTCAAATCTAAGCAGAACCGGAGTATTTCAAATCAACGGATTCCAAATCCAGAGGTTCTTAATCCACGTTCCCAAACAGGCCATTATGAACGGAGTGGATTTATGGCTCCCAATCACTTCATTTCGCCGGTTGCATAGGTGTGGGCGGTCAGGACGCAACATAAGCGACAACTCGAATTCCGACACGTTTTGTCAAGCGGCACGTGTTCCCACTAGTAGAATACAGTCCTACTCGCGCGAGTAGTCAAATTCTCTTCAAAGATCGAGCTCAAGAGAGAGGAAGAGGGAGAGAGAAATCCCTATATAAACATAGAGAGAGCCAGAAAGCGAGCGATGATACTCGGCCATTTAGCTCCTCTCTTCCCTCCCCATAGCTTCTCGAAACTCTTCACAGCTTTCGCTCCCTGCTTCTTCCTCTCCTCTCTCTCCGCCTCAAAATCCTCGCCTCTCTTCCTTACTCGCCAGGAAAACTCCATCATCTCCGTCCACCCGCCGGAATCCAACATTTTTTCCGGCCGATCACCGGAATCCTCGCTTCATCTCCCGTCCTTCCATCGCATGCAAGGCTGTGGAGGGACTTTCTAGTCTCGCCTCATCGGGTATTTTTCCGAACGACCGGAATCCAGCGATGGAGCCGTCATCGGCAGCCGCCGATGGAAGGGATCCAAACGTCGGCGAGGGAAGAGTTCGATTGAAGCTCGAAGATCTGAATTGGGATCATTCATTCGTGCAGGAGTTGCCAGGAGATCCGAGGACAGATCCAATTCCACGAGAGGTTTTTTCCCCCACTAATCATCTGCTATTTTTTGTTTATTTTTATTCATGATGAAGATTTATTTAGGATTTTTGCGTAATTGGCCTTGGAGATCTTAAATCCCGTACTTTTGAATGATTTTTCTTTTTCGAAATTTATTTTGTTTTTTTGGATATTATTTTAATTATAAATATATTTATCACAGAAGGATGACCGTATTTAGGGTGTATTTGGTTGCATCAAATATCACGAATTTCAAGATTAATCAGTCTGATTTCGTGCAAGATTTGATGAACATTGCCCTCTCGTGAGGGAAGTTTGGCATCACTTCCTCTCCAATTTTCAGCTTTGTTGGGTCATGCCAGAGTCGGTGAATCAGCTGCCTTGGGCTTTGCAAGTAGATGGTGCTGGGAAAGAGAGACAAGGAGTTTGGAGGCTGATCTCGACGTGTATTTTCTGGTTTCTGGGGAAGGATAGAAACTGTGTGCGGTTTCAAGATAAGAAGCCTTCCGTGGAAAGAATTATTCTCCTGATTAAAGCTTCAGGGGTCGTTTGGATGCTAGTAAATCATTTACTAATAAATGGCTTAAGTGCTAGTAAATGATTTACTATTGTCTGTTTGAATGCAAGTTGTAAACGATTTACTAGTAAATCATTTACAGTGTTTGGATAGCCTGTAAATGGATTATATCTTGTAATCGTATATTCACACCTGAAAAGCAAATCAACAAATAACATTCAAATTGCATGTTGGAATATCCTTTCAAGTGGATCATTGGGTTAAGCCCATGTCACTAAAGCTTAGAGTTAATCCTCAAAGAAAACCGAGTAGTACGTGAGCCATACAAGTGGGCCCATGAATTTGAGGTCGCCGGAGGTGGTTGAGATCGTCGGTCCGGTAGAGAGCTGCTGTTGGAAGGGTCTTTGAAGCTTGGAAGATCACCAGAGGGAGGGAGGGCGAGAGATTGCAGAGAGGGAGAGGGAGAGGGAGCCGTTGGATGTTCTGCAACAGCAGGTGCGAATCTGTTTTATAGCAGAAATTCAAAAATAAATCTGTTTCCATTTTCTACCCCCCCATCCCATTTACTGGTAAATGAAATCTCACCTTTTTGCTAGTAAATGGGAGAAGGCATTTGCTAGTAAATGATTTACTACTAGTAAATGATTTATAGCCTATCCAAACGACCCCTTAGTTATAGAATGGGTGCCGTATGTTCAGGATGCTAGAGCGGCTGATTTGTCCTTTCTGTTCTAGTCTCCTGTAGCTTTGTTTTCTCTTCTGCTTTCGCGGTTTTTTTAATGAAAGTTTTGTTGCTTTTCAAAAAAAAAAAAAAGAAGAAGAAGGAGAAGCATGATGGGTCTCTTAATTCAAAGACTTGAAATGATCCTTCAATGCAAGGATCTAACGGGCCTAATAACAAGATTCCATATCCATGAATAATAACACTCCAATGTGAGATACGGGAAAGGCACCGACTCTTCGTCGAGCCTAATGGTGGAGACCTTCCATCCTGCTTGTCATCGTCCCCTCAACAGGTTGACTGTAGGTTCGTCCTAAAACCTGCTAGGTAGTCATGGAACAATGCAACACTGAGATCCATGGAACACAACTCTCCCTTTACCAGTGGCTGTTGTGCCCAAGCTCAAGTTCACAATGACAACATTGGAAACCTTCTCCTTTAACCTAGATATATGTATGATTAAGATATATCTGCATAATGGCATGTCCAGAAAAGATCCATGGTCATCATGATTTATGGTCAAGATCATCAATTTAATAATTAAGATCATCACAATGTCTTTCAAGGCACATAACACCAATAGGGCCAAGTTCAATCCAAGCCCGGGCGGAAAGTAGAATCTAGGCTTGAGTCTAGCATGGGTTGTGAGGGGCCAAAATAGATAGGCCTGAGCCTAGTCTGAGATGTTTCTGCCTGTCCCTTACTCGAGTCACCCAAGCTTGAGCCCGGTCCTATATCCACCAATCAACTAGTTTAGAATTCTATGTTCCAAGTGGTTTTTGGGTCATAACCCATTTATAAGTAGGCCCAAGATTACTGTGCATGCATTCATCATGCATTCAGGCTACAAAGTATCAAAGTTTTCTCCATCATGCATGTGATTTGTATTGGAAAGGGGAATGCTATCATGAGTTGTTAGGTCAATGTCTCATCCCAGGAACAGTGCAGCCTGCCAGGTCAATGGTCTAGATCCCCAATTAACAATCATCTACTCTTCAATTAAAAATCTTCAATGACAAAGATCAAAGTTACCTTCTCCCTCTTTCTCCTCCCCTTCAATCTTTAGCCATCGATCTATAATTTTAGTAGAGACTTTGGAAGCTAAAGAAGCTGTCATATAATTTCTCAATTTGGATTATTTAGAAACTAGTTTTAAGCTTTTTTTAGTCTTTAATGGAATTGTACAAAATAATTTTAGAGAGAATTTTGGAAACTAGATAAATAGAACTTTTAAGTTTCAATAAACTTTAATCGAGTTGCCAAAAAGCAATTGTTTGGGGAGTTTTATGATATGCAGGCAGCGTATGGTACTTGATACAGAGACAAAAAAATTGTACACGTGGCACGCATTTACTCAAATGAAGCCGATTAAATTGTGTTAGTGACGGTCGCCAACTCACATTCCCAAAATCAGATTGTTTGAACAATCCTAACCTTTGATTTGTGGACACTTATTTGTTGACATAAGACCATTGGATATTTTCTGTTTTTAACTGTCCAGTAAATGTCCATCAATCTGATTGTGAAATATCAAAATAAGTGTACTTTTTGGTTCGTCATAGATCTAAACTGCAAAGCACAATTCAGATATTTGAGTTACTTGTGTGCCACGTATCCAATTTCGGCAATAGAGTGGAATGGTGGAAAAGGATTCATGTAGCTGACCCCAATAAGTTGGGAGAAGGCTTAGATGATGATGATAATGGTGTCTCACATGCAATTTCGGTGATGGGAAAATGGTGCGATACATTGGGGAAGCACTGGGAAAATGGGTGAAATTTTCAGTGAAGCTTCAAGAGATGTTAAAAGATGCGTAATTACATACTCAGGACTCAAAATATCACTAAAAGAGCCCTTCAAAAAATATCACTAAAAGACAACTATACATAATAGGTTTCCATTGTATAGGGCCCTAAACTATGCGCTGTCAGACAAAAATTGTAATTAATAAATATGATTTTATGTACTAATTTTTAAGAAATAATGGAATAATTCAGCACATATAATGTACTAATTTAGAACACCCTAGGAAAAAGTCCCCCAAAAATTCCCCAAAAATTGGTTTTTCATTTTTTCATTTTATTTTCTAGAATTTCGTAAATATTAACATTGGTATTGTCGATATTATCAATAATATCAGCTATGTTATCACATGTATTGACCACACAGTCGATATATTTAAAACCTGTCTCTGATATCTCATGATATAAAAATATTGCTAGATATTGGCGACAATTTGATAATATTGGCGATAACTTGTAAACTGTGTTATTACCACCAGTATTTGTATCACTGAGATGAGATACAGATAACATCGGCCATTGTTATTGATAATATTAGTGATATTTTGAACACTTGGTGGATATGTTGGCAAACAAAGTTTTAAAAATGAGAACCTGAAACCAATGAGCAGGATCTCAGTTGGCTAGGACCTTCCGCCTCAAGAAGCGAGAGGTTTTGAGCTCGAGTCCCCTCGTTGGCCACCTCCCCGGGATTACCCGGCACGTGTTGGTAGGAGGGTTTGCACGTGCCCCGGGGACCTCGAAGGGTTCTCCGTTAGGAGACCTAGGACCTAGTCAGGTGCTCTAAGAGGCCTTGATAGTGGATACCCCGGTTATAATAAAAAAAATAAAAAAATGAGAACCTGAATAATTTAGCCTTCTGCTCCTCTATGTGGCACTGTGCGGCTTGTGTGTGACTTGTCTTGCCGGAGTCTTGGTTAAGACAATTGGCAAAAAGGAATTGCAAAAGATCATATCCTTTGACTACTATTTCCATTTTCTGTGGCAAAGCAATCACCTAGGAAGCTTTTAGGCATAGTCAACCTTGAGACTACATAGATAAGAAGCAGGGATTTGATTCTGTTTTGAACTGACAGCAAACAATTTGTTATGAAACCAGTTGGGTGATGGTTCTGACATGAAAAACTCAATTGATGTGCATTTGCTATGTATTTTCATTGAAGGTGCTACATGCTTGTTATACAAAAGTATCCCCCTCGGCTGAAGTGGAAAACCCAGAACTTGTGGCTTGGTCAGAGTCAGTTGCTGAGTTGCTTGATTTGGATCCTAAAGAGTGAGTGGCTCTCCTCATGCTCCCTGGCATCTCTAGTGTTGCTGGCCTTTGGAACTCCATCTGAAAGAAATCAAATTATTGAACTTTTTTTTTTGCCGAAGCCTTCCCGTTTCGGATGAGATGAATCTATCTGCATAGATATAGTGCTGATGATGAGTTACATCTAAACAATGTTGGAGTTTCAGGTTTGAAAGACCAGATTTCCCACTCATATTCTCTGGGGCAGCTCCTTTGGTGGGAGGGTAAGTGGTTATACTACTAGTCCTGTTTATCATTGTCACACCTATCTTTCTTTCTTTTTCTTTTTTTCCTTTTTAGAGCATTTTCACTTGTTCTTTTTGTCCATACCACATTGATCCTTTTTGGCAAATTCCGTTTGACAGGTTGCCATATGCACAGTGCTATGGAGGACATCAATTTGGCACGTGGGCTGGTCAGCTGGGGGATGGACGCGCCATAACCCTCGGGGAGTTTCTGAACAGTCAGGGTGAAAGATGGGAATTGCAGCTTAAAGGTGCTGGGAAGACTCCTTACAGCCGATTTGCGGATGGTCTTGCAGTTCTACGGAGCAGCATCCGAGAATTCCTCTGCAGTGAAGCAATGCACAGCTTGGGAATCCCAACAACCCGTGCCCTTTGTCTTGTTACAACAGGCAAAGGTGTCACCCGTGACATGTTTTATGAGTATGCACTGTGAATCTATATAATTAATAGAGACATTGCTTTCTTGGGACTAATCAAGCTATCATAATTTTAGAAATGAATGAGGTGTCAGGTTTTCCATTGGGCTGTTGACGTATGTGAAATCACAAGAAATGAGCGTTAGGCCCATGTTTGTTGGTGTGGCATCTAGTATTTCTGTCATTTTCTGGAAAATGATTTGGAAATAATAGACAGATCCTTGATTTGTCTGGAAAAAAAAGAAAAAGAATATGCACTCGAAATATATTAAATTGCCTATGTGTTAATGCAAATTCAAAACTGCTGAGTTAGCAAGTAGCCTTGTTGTTAAAGAAATAGCATACACTCCATTATTATTCAATACTGAATCAAATGTATGCGAGTTTTGATTCTCATGCATGCATGTGCATGAGTTAAAAAAAAATGATTTTTTATCCCTCTGTTGGTGTGAATTGAATACCACACACACACGACACGCCTGTGCATGCACGCGCGCACACAAAAGAAGAAGAAGTAGAAGAAGAAGGAAAGAAAGAAAGACAGAAAAAGAAAAAGTAAAAAAAGGAAAATTAGAGGAAAAGAAATGAAAAAGATAGAAAGAAAAAATGAACAAAAAGCTTGTTGTAGACAAGTGATTTATTGCTAACCATGGTGTTTTTATGCAGTGGTAACGCAAAGGAAGAACCTGGGGCAATTGTTTGCCGCATTTCTCAATCCTTTCTGCGCTTTGGCTCATTCCAAATACATGCTTCTAGAGAAAAAGAAGACCTTGACATTGTTCGTGTTTTGGCTGACTATACCATCCGACATCATTTCCCTCATCTTGAAAATATGCGTAAGAGTGACAGCTTATCTTTCAAGGCAGAAGGTCAGGAGGGCTCTTCAGCAGTGGATTTGACGTCCAACAAGTATGCAGGTGATGTCTGTATTTATGTTTTACATTCTGTTTTTGTCTGATCCAACGCTACTCCTGTATGCACATTCATGCACACAGACATCAACAACTCATATGCATACACACAAACACGTCGACACACGAACTGTGCACATAAACGTTCATGTGGAACCATGCTAACATTTCTATACTTCCAATGTGGATCATTTCAGCTTGGTGTGTTGAGGTTGCCGAGCGCACTGCTTCCTTGGTTGCAAAATGGCAAGGTGTTGGGTTCACTCATGGTGTTCTGAACACGGATAACATGAGTATTTTAGGTCTCACCATTGACTATGGTCCTTTTGGATTTTTGGATGCTTTTGATCCAAGTTACACGCCAAATACCACGGATCTTCCAGGGAGAAGGTACTGTTTTGCAAACCAGCCAGATATCGGCCTATGGAATATCGCACAGTTTGCCACAACTTTATCATCTGCTGAACTGATCAACAAGGAGGAATCAAACTATGCTATGGAAAGGTATGATGGATTCTTCTATTTAGTGATGGATTAAAACTTCTGTTGATAGACTGCTGATGGTGTCTATCCTTACCTGTAACAGATATGGGACTAAATTCATGGACGAGTATCAGTCTATAATGACAAAAAAGCTCGGACTGCCAAAGTATAACAAACAACTGATCAGTAAGCTTCTCAACAACATGGCTGTTGACAAAGTTGATTACACAAACTTCTTCCGGTTGCTTTCCAATATTAAAGCAGACCCTAGTATTGCGGAAGATGAGCTACTTGTTCCACTTAAGGCTGTTTTGCTAGATATAGGGAAGGAGCGGAAAGAAGCATGGGTTAGCTGGGTGCAGACCTACATGCAAGAGGTATGTGATAGTCAGTGTTACTGGCTGCTTCTACCTTTTGGGTTCTGAAACTTGGGAACACTTTGACACTCCTGGATATGACACGACACTTCAAAATCTGTTGTGGAGTGCCATTTGTTGGACACTCTAGTGAGTTGTCCATTCTCTGTTCTTTTCTTTGTAAATTTCTTTTGTCAAGCCGAAGATCTTTATCTCCCAGCCTTCAAGCTTGCATCCATTCTCTTATTGTTGAAAAATGCTCATAAGGACATCTCACTCTCTCTAGATTTTAGTCATTTTTCATTATGGGTACCATGGACCCATATAACAATTAAGCACAAGCTTTGTTGTTCTTTTGGCTTTTTTGTTCTTTTGTTGGGGTTCTCTAATCTTTTATTAGAGCCAATGAAGTATATACGAACTACAATTTCTTGAGAGGATAATGCGCAGCGTCGGTGTTTTCTTAATCAATTATTTGTTATTTTAGATTACTACTAATTATATTTCATTGGAGCTATGTGATTATCTTTTTTAATATTATTTCTTTTTAATGTTTTCATTGCTTTATTTTATTGTTTGTTTATTTTATTTTTAATTAAAATATTGTTTGCTTGGGTATGGAAATATCCTAAAATTTTGGAGTTTGATGTGCTGGACACATTAGGACGCTTAGACACTTGGCACCTATGGCTATGCCTTGAAGACCCAGTCCTGTAGGCCCAGGGCTTGAGCCCCCTAAAACTTGCCTCTAAGGGCTAGGCGTGAGCTCAAAATGTAGACTCGGTGTCAGGCTGGTCTGGGCCAAGTGCAATGGTGAATGTTCTGGCCTGGCTCGTTTTCCCAGTCCAATAATCAAGTGGGTCACTATTATACAAAAGGATGGATGATCTGAAGACCCTTGTGAAGGTCCGGTTCAACTTTCGTGTTTAATTTAAAAGCAACTTTTGGATTTAGAGTCATGCTCCTATCGTCAAAACCATTTATATATTGGACTCATGATGGAGGGGATACTGCAAAAAAAAAAAAAAAAAAATAATTGGATTTAGACTATTTCAACCTTTGATCATGGTAATCTTTTCCTTACAGGGCTAGCCCTGGCCAGGCTCTGCCCTGTAGGGCTAGGGCCAGGGCCGAGGGCATTTTAGCGCGATTAGTGCCAGGGTTAGGGCTTAGTTGACTAGGCCAGGGCTAGGGCCAACCTTGTCCCGGTCCTAGACTGGCCCATTGCTACCCCTATTGCCATGTGTCCAGGTAACACAGGTTATAGGGATAGTAATGGTAAAATCAACACTAGCTTTCTGGTTTGTCCTTTTTCTCTCTTTTTTAGTCTTTTTTTCTTTTTCTTTTTCTTTTTCTTTTTCTTTTCTTTCCTACTATTCGATTTTGTAAAAGGGCACCAATTTGCTTTTTGTTTGTTCGCAAGGTGAGTTAACTAGAACCCTAGCCCCATTGTTTTCCTGTTCGGCAAGTTGAAACCATAGCCTACTCATTTAGTTTTTTGAGATGTGGTCATATTCGTTCTTCATTTAGCTGGGAGGCATTCCTGTTCATTCTTGATTAGCTGAGCATCTTGCTTGTTCTCGATTGGCCAGACTCTGTAGTAAGGGGAAAAAATAGTAAGATGCTGATCGATCTTTTTCGGGGTTCTTTGGGTTGAGGAAGTCCCAAATCCCTGTTTTGTTGCACAATGGAACTCATGGTCTCATCCAATGACAACTCAGCAATTGATTTCTCATCTAGTGCACAGCCCTTGTAAGACTTGAACCAAATAGGAATGGGAGATTTTCTTAAATCTGAAGATACTGGGTCTCGTCCCCATTTTGATCTGGTTTTGCAAAGGTGGTGCCAATAGATGACAGCTCAATTGCTGATTCGATGTTTGCATGCTCCCATGTTTCCAGGAAGAGGTGAAACTCATCTTCATGGTTTCCTCACGTCAAATTGCCCCTTACAGAAATACTGATAATAGAACACCTGTAAATTTTATGCAGGGGGGCAATTTAGGTAGTTCTTCACAACTAAAATTGCATGTGAACAGAAGAAATGGCAAGCAATACTCTTTGCAGGGCCTACTGCTATTTTCTTTAAATATGACCCAGTTAAAACACTGTACAGACTGTGCAGTATAACTGTGCATCGTCATGTATCACAGAAACTGAAAAATCACTTAACATATTTGCAATTTGAACTTGTGAGATTTTCAGATTAGCTGGATGTTTTTTTTTCTTTTTTTTTTTTGGGGGGGGGGGGGGGGGGGGGGGTTTGTGGTTAGGCAGTCATGATATTTTGATCTTCTTAATTTTTGGGTTCATACTTATTGAAGGATCTGCAATGGTATTTTTCATCATGAAAAAATATATGCTTTTCACAATCTTCATTATCTTTCCTTTCATTGATTCATTCGTTTATTTGTCTACAAAGTTGGCCTCTGGCGGCATTTCGGATGAACAAAGAAAGGTGGCAATGGATTCCGTGAACCCAAAGTTTATTCTTCGAAACTATCTATGTCAAAGTGCCATTGATGCTGCTGAACAAGGTGATTATGGAGAGGTCCGCAGGCTACTCAAAGTTATGGAGCGGCCATGCGATGAACAGCCAGGCATGGAGAAGTATGCACGCCTGCCACCTGCATGGGCTTATCGGCCAGGTGTCTGCATGCTGTCTTGCTCTTCTTGAGGTTTGTTTAATCTTACCACAGTTTAAGAATGTAAGTTTTGATTGTAAATAACGGTAAGAGTAAGTTATTTCTCCCATACAGTAAACTGCGAAGGAAGATACATACGCTGCTTTGTTTCATGAAGTTAAAGAGGAATCTTGCGGCTGGTTTTGTGTAGCTGGGCAGTTCGGTCTCAAACAATTAATCCACCGGTTCAATTGTCTTGACCCTTGAGATCCTTATAGAGTACAGTGGTAGGGCGTTTGTTTTCAATTCCAGTAGAAATTCATACAAGCAAGGCTACAGAGCAGGGTCATTGGCATATTAGGAGCAGTTCGATGGTGGTTAGAGATTTAGAAGAGAGAATTATATTAAATAGAAAATATGTATATGCCTTAATATAGGCATCCATCCATTCACACTTAGACCTCATACTAGCTTTGCTAATTGCAACCAACAACTAATCTCTAACCAAATCATAGTACTACTCTTAACTACTGATGATTCCTAACAAGATTCTAACATGTTAAAATTAGAATACTTGTAGATTTAAAGTTTAAACACCTACCCAATTGTATGGAGCTTGCTAATCAAGTTACCTACACAAATGCCATAACTGTATCATCTTTGGCTTGGACGATTTATTCCTAACACTCTAATTGTCTAGTCACACCTATATCTATCATTCTCAAACTTCACCTTAAGAGACCAAACTTTGTATGTGCTTCACAGTTTGGTGGAAATGTCTGTCTGGTCACTTGATATTTTACTCACATGACTAAACATTTCATCCTAGTCATTTCCGTGGCTTTGAGTGAATCCTTTAGCTGCCAAACATGCCTTTTAATGCCCCATCTAATGAGTAGCATTTTGCTTTATTTTATAGATCCATTTGCAACTAGTGGATTTCTTTTCTTATGGTAGCTTAACCAGGTCTCACGTGCTATTCTTTTTTATACTTACCTCTTCATGGTTTTTGCCATTGAGGATTACCAATGGTATCTTTGATGGTATTCAGCTTTGTTTGAACCAGTGACCTGCATTCATGAAAGTATAGTGCATATTTGTAACATAATAATTTGCAAGAATTTTAATAAGAAACCTTTCATGGGCAGGATATCTTGTTCCAAATCCTCCTTTGATGAGGGCACAAATTTCTTTTTCATAGACCTTGTGGATTGTGATCTACCAATTTGAATGACTGTGCCCCCCCCCCCCCCCCCCCCCCCCCCCCCCAAATCCACGCCTCTTCCAGTAAATGCAAACGCAAATGGGATTTTCCTTTGCTAGACAGTGACAGAGGGATTGGGAACAAGCTTCATATGTAATGATAGAGGAGTCCTGACCCATCATTTAAACTCCTATATCTTAACACTCCACACTAGTCAAAACAGCACACCAACCTGGACTCTACGTACCATGAACGTACACTTGTTTGCCACCCCTTGAATCATGTTTACGATCACTTGAGTAGGGCCTGCAGCATGCTTATATCTCTTATATGATGAACCATTCTGATCCAATTTGAATCCAATTATGGCCCATTGGTTGAGAATTCTAACAAGTAAGAATAGTGGAAGGTCCTGTGAGAGAACAGAAGGGGGATTGTGAGGCATGGGGTTGGTTGTATTTGTGAAGTAACGCATGTAGTGTGATTGAGAGTAGTTTCTGTTAGGTGGGGTAGGGTGAAATGCAGTTGTAACTGTGGGATTCCTGGTGATGCCAAAGGATGAGAATGGCACGGTGGGGGCATGGGTTCGAAAAGAAGGTACTTAGTTGGATCATGGCTTGCCAGAGAAGATAGTCAGGGGCTGTTTGGATGCAACTTCCCAAACGGTGATGCGAGGAGGTGTGGTTTCCAAAGAAGGTTGGTGTATCATGGTTTCCTAAAGAAGGCACTTGAGGGCTGTTTGGATGCAACTTCCACAAAAGGGCTTTTCCTGCAAAACTGATGTTTCCGTTGACTCACCACCGATGTTGATTTTGTGGGAGTGGTTTTGAAAACAATGATTTCGGATGTGCTGCGAAACTCTCAGTTTTGATCCAAAATGAGTGTTTCATCTATGAGCAGCCATTTTGACAGTGCATCCAAACAGGCCCTTACATGGTTTAGAGACATACGCATGCATGCTGCTACTGTTCAAACTGCATCTACCAAAATTTAGACCGTTCAATGCCAGTTGGATCTGAAGATACATTTATAGTAACCATTTAGATGTGATTGTTGTTGCCTTGTAAGTGAACAATTCCTTGCAATAGAATAGAAATTTTTTTTTTTTGTTTTTTCGTTTTTTTTTTTTTTTGAAAATCAGGATGGTAGGAATAGTTTAAATTCAGTAATCAAATGTGCACATGGGCAGGAACATGAAATCCCTCTTTTGCACTCGCCTATCACATGTGCCAGCTTTGCTCATGTGTCTGAGAGATCAATGCCCCTCCCACGGTAGATTTTGTGAGTCAAAAGCAGGCTAGTCATCTTGTCTTGGGGGCCACATGTGTTGAATATGGGCCATAAGGTGAGTCGTCTCATCTTGGAATATGGCCCATCGATCATTTTTTCGTTTACCATCAGTTTCTTTTATTTCCATAATGGCCCATCTGATAATAGGATTCTACCGATGTCCTCGGACAAATCCACAAATTCGGTTAGGCCACCGGATTAAGTGTATTGTGTGTAGCACGTGACCCATCTATTAGGTTAGTGCCAACAAAGTCAAACCTATGGAGCGGGAACACAAACGTAAAAAAAAAGAAAAGAAAAGAAAAGAAAAGAAAAACGTCGCCATTGTTTATCTTAATAGGGTTTAGCAGATGGATTTTGTTCTCAAAGCATCTCCTACCGAGGATTGCCTGCAGCAGGGCGCTGCATGAACCCGTGCAGCAATGACTAGTTGCCAATGAGAAGCACCATGTTGGAACTATGCAACAATGACGTGTTACCAACTAAAAAGAGTCATGTGCATGTGTGCGTGGACCCACAGTGAAAAGAGCAGAATTGTTAATTCATCCAGAGGAATTTTTACTTTCTACTGTGGGCTCATACCTACCATGTGCTCTTAGCGCTTTTTTTTATCCGACCTTAATCCCGAAAAAAGAAAGTATTAATTTTTTTTTTTCCAGTCATGTAGAAAAGAAAGATTGAAATATAGAGATATACCCCGTGGTAGACAAAGTGCGTTTTATCGAAGGACCTGAATTTGATTAGTTAAATCAGCTATAATATTTCAAAATAGTAGGCATGTCAAATTTGAGAGAATAAATGTAATAAGCTGATTGAAATATATATTTTGGCCAAAAATGGAGAATTTCTAAACTTAGGTAGGCTACAAACACAAGGATCACAAATGGGCGACTTACTGATTTTTTTTTAATTGTCCATTTAAATGGCTAACATTTGGACAGTGCAGATCATTTTATTGATGCAATTTTAGTGTTGCAGCTGATAATCATATTGTCTTGAGGCATCATTAATATGCCATGTGTACGGCAGATTAGTAGTATAGTGATACTTTTGTCATATATGCAACTCTTGCATTTAGAAGGGAGCCAAAAAAGGCATTTCACTTGCATTACACTTGCATCACAATATTTTGTTGGGATATCGAAACATACATAAGTTTGTATTTCAAATGCCTCATATTCCATTTACCTCTAACTCTATATTGCCAAATGCAAATGTAGCTATTTGGATTCAAAGTAGGTGTATTTATCTCCAAATTCACTTACCTCCAAATTCGGGCTGCCAAACGACCCATTACTGAGAGGATTTGGAGGAGAGATGCTGTAGTGCTCTCAAGAGCACAAGTTACAGTACTCCTAGTAGCATTGGAACAGTTAGTCCAATCCATTGATCTGGACTGTTCATTAGGTTCAGTGCACATTCCATGGGCTATCTTGCAGACGTCAAGCTTATCTGACTAATGTGAACCATTTGATCCATGGTCTTTAATATGGATGGTCCATCAGTTTGTTAGGACTTATGGGCTGCGTATGATTATAAAGAATCAGTTTTGTCAGGCAATTTTAGTCATGGATGGTTGTAGAAAATAAGGTGCTAAATCATTAGATGGAATGGATCATCCAATCAATCAGATTTTCTATAGTGGGCCTGTGAATTTTGTGCTCGACTAGCTAAACAGTTAAGGCTGGCCGAATGGTCTATTCAATGAACTAATGTAACTGAGAGCATTATAACTTATAGTGAGCTTATTACGTGAGATAGGTTTGGACAGGACATTAATTCTTTTTGGAGCAGACGGATGGCTTCCGTTAGATTTTTAACTAAAGAGCGTGTGATCCATTGGTGATGTGTGTATGAGAAAGGAATGGAGATAAGAGGCGATGGGACTGGTTGTGACGTGTCTATAACAAGGGGTACCGGCAGAGATAGGAAGAGCCGAAGAGATTAAGCCAAAAGCAATACAAGCAATAGGAAAAGCTCATTCTCCTATTGTTTTTCTATGGTATGGCCCACCTAATGATTGAGTGGGTTGGATGGTATATACAACACGGTGGACCCACATTGCAGTTGAATAAAATTACATCTGGGTGAAGAAGTTCCAGTCACAGCAATAACTTTAATGACTTTGAGAAATGATCGAGTGGGTTTAGTGCATTGAAAACTTCCCATGCGCCTAGTTTCATGTGAGTTTTATTGTCATTCTTATCACTTATCTGAACCGTCCATTCGGTTCAGTCTATACTCTGTCCACTAAAAAAAAAAAAAAAAACCTCAACATCAATATGCTACTCGTGAGCTAGCATCCGCAGCTGGAATGATTTTCTTAGAATAATCTTGTCCATCCAATTTTGCATGCCACTGACTAAACATGTTTGGATCGCCTGATCAGTATGATCTTTTCAAACCTCTGAAGAGTGAATCAGGTATAATGGACAGTCCAAATAGGTGATGTGGCAAATGCAATTAGGAACATGGAAAGGTCCTGATGCACTTAGGCCCCTGGGTCGTTTTACAATACCCTTAACATGCGTGTTAATGACGACAAATCAGTGTCCGCACTGCATTGTCTTTATAGTTAAAAGAAAAAAAAAAAAAAAAAAAAACAGGCGAGCAGTTCCCTCTGACCACAGATTTGGTGATCTTTTCCATGAAATGCCAATGAAGATGTCCTGGTCCCCTCGGGAAGAGACAACTGGGAACAATTAGGTGTGAGACCCACCCATCTACTATCATCACCTGCCGGGACAGTGGCGGAGATGCAAAAATACAGTGGCTTTATCTTCAAGAAACCAAGGGACTGTTCGGAAGCAAGCAGAGTCATGGCCCGGTAAACCATCCTGCATTGACATGATATACATCGTTTGTCAAGCAAGCACCCTTTTGCATGCAAAAACAGGAAAATGGGTATGATATGCACAGCAAATATGATGGTTACCAATGGATATGTTATCCTTTCTTCAAAAAGTTCAAATACACTACACATGCTACAAACTTTGCATGATACATGCAGGAACATACTGTGCTGTGCACCATCCATGCTTATGCAAGCTACAAATGCCACCATCAATGTTCAAATGCCTAACATGTGCTATAATGCTATGTTATGTGTATCACCATGCTCCCCACAACTACCACTACTGCAAAAGCCCAGCTGGAAGATGCCTTGGTGTTTCAACAGGTCTAGGTTAGCATTCTAAGGAGACACTAATTGCACTGGTCCGGTGTATCGTGTGACTAACAGTGTGGGTACGTCGCGCAGCTAACAAAAAAAAAAGCAGCACTACCTTGAGAGAGCACTGCTTTGCATGACCTGCATAGTATGTGCAGGACAACATGCCAGCAGACAACCTTGCGTGCATCCAAACAATACCCAAGGGCCATTTGGATCCTTGTACTGTGTAAATCCCAGATGGGCCAATTCAAGCATTTCGAACTAACTTTTTACACCAATCCAGTCTAAAATGCGTGAATAGGGGAATCCTGGATTGGATCCAAACCAGCCTAAAGAATACCTCAGTAAATCAGAAAAAATAAGACCAAGGTCCATGAATTTGAGATTTTACACGGGGAGGCGGCGATGATGGAAACATTCACAAAGCATAAAGGTAAAAAGATAAGAACCCACTGGACCATAGCAAATAGGTAGAAATCAATCACAGAATATAAAAGCATCCAACAGGATCTGCCGAAATGATCAACAGAACCCAAGGACCAAAATCATTATTGAATTCCCAACGCATGTGCAAGAACTGTACAATTCTCGCTTGCTGATTGGTTCCAGCCTCACTCCGGCAACTTCTGTAAATGTTCCATTCCGAGATGTACACAACACAGATATACCTTAGCATAAAACAAGCTACAAAAGCCATACATTTCTTTTTCTCTCTCTTCTTTTCACTCCTGAGCAAAAGAGAAGAGGCATCGGAGGAGAGGATCTTATATAGCAGAAAGTATTCACTCACCACATGAAAGCTTAGTGAAGATTTACCTTCGATTTTCTGGGGGCTTAGAAACCAGCCCATCCAGCTGGCTGAGAGGCCTGCTTCGTTTCTACTGTTTTCTGGTTGTCAAATCGCTGAGAGTTACCAACTTGATCGGAAGGCCGGGATATCTGAGGGCTAGCAGGGATTGCTGAAAAACTATCTTGGCCGAAGCCCCAGGTGCTGGCACTGGAGCTTGAAATTGCCTGTTTGTTCTGGTGTCCATTCGTCGTGCGGACAGATCTGGGTTGGCTGTTCTTCGAGATAGGCTGCTCTACTTTTGGCTCATCACCAAAAGCCTTCCATGTCTTGGAGTCTGATCCAGGCGTGGTTGAACTGTTTGCAAACATCCCTTGCTGGAGTTCCCAGACAGATCCTTCGATTTTCTCCCTTGGCTGTGATAAGGAGAAGAGGGGATGTCAGATCAGATTTAAGTACATAAAAACACCGGGTAGCAGTCTAGCACAAATTGGATCCATTAAATTTTCATGGGAAAATAAATTAATATAATCACAATTAGAATGGGAAATGAAATTTACAATTTCCATCGTATAGTAATAATTGAAACTCTACTTCAACTGCATGAGGTACTCAATAAAGTTCTGTTAAATAGGCCAGATAAAATGGGCAACACTGTGTGAGAACTTAGTGGTTTTGGGAGCAATTTTACATTGTTCACATTGGTGCAGTACATGTGAGTTTTTTTTTTTTTTTTTTTAAATTTAAATTTTTATTCATATCAGGTTGATCTTCTGTATGTATGGTTCAAATAATGGTTCTCACTAGATGGACAGAGTGGATTTTACATGTACAAAATGGTGTACCCCACGAAGCATCACAATGATCTCCTCTTCATGCCAGTTGAATCCAAGCTGTTCATTGTGCTGTAGAATCTCAACCATTCCTTGCCAACCAACTACGTTTTATGATGAATTTACCCTTCGCTAAACCAATGTTGCGAAGACTAATTGCGAAGGAAAAAATGTCCAAAGCTGTAGGCATTATTTATAGCAGAGATAAAAAAAGCTTGTGAAGTCTTATTTTTGGGGTTGAGGGGTATTCTTCAAACATCTTGGGTTTTAGAAGCAGCCAAAGTTCAGATTGAGTTGAATCAACACGCATACGCACGCACGCACACACAAAAACACAGTCATGGAGGGTCAGCAGCAATACCTGGGTGCCAGACTGCCTACTTCCAGGAGAGTTCTGGATCTTTGAACCATCTTTGTTTGGTGATGGGGTCCTGGCAGCAAGTGCACCCTTTAGCTCCTGGATCTCTTGTCGCTGAGAACGGCAAATGGCTGACAGCTTTTCATATTTGGATGTTATTTCAGCCTTCTCCAAGTTAGCTTGCTTCAGCTGTTCTTTCAGCCTATCGACTTCTGCTTCTAAATCTTCCTTCCCTGATCTACTACCATTCCCAGAGTTGAGCTTGCTGCTATCGAATTCAGCAACAAAAGTGTTGAATGCTTCGTTCTGAAACATTCCTACATTCGCAGGATTTGATGCTTTTGTTTTCTCAGAACCATGGTCTGCATCCTCTGGGAAGAATCTTATTTCAAAATCCTCAGAAGGGCCATCGTCGTATCGCTTGATGGAGTTCCCATGCACGCTCTTCTTGGGTTGTTGATGCCCAGCTTTGACATGGTGACCTTTGGGAGGGCTAGCACTATCCACATGGCGTCGGTTTTCTGGGCTCCGACAATCACTTTTCAATGTGCCTTCACTAGTAGCAGGTTCTTCATCAAATACGGGACCTTTCTCCTCGCCGACTAGTGCATCCTTTGCATGCTGGGTGGACCAAAAAGCACCCAAGGGAGCTCCACCTCCACCTCCACCTGCCTTTGAAGTGCCCTGAGATGGTCTTGAGTGCTGTGGCTCCTTCACAGATAAGGATGATGGGAATCCATCTCGAACCTGCTCTCCAGATGAAGGTGGGGGTGGAGGGGTCCTTCGGGGAGGAGTCCTCTTCAAAGGAGCTGGAAAATCCCAACTTCAATATATCAGAATTATTTGAAACTTAAAAGCAGCACAACAGCAAATTACAGTACATGTTAGGAGTGAGAATATTGCAACTTTCAAACATTAAACGCTCACTTATGCAGATCACAATTAAGGACCCATTCTACATATTTAAGAAACCAACTCTCACCTTCATCATGCGTGCCTGTATTTGGCAGCTGCATGTCAGCTGCTACCGTTGATGTCAGCCCATCTGGCAACTGCTTCTGCAACTCTATAGGCAATTGCTCATTAACACGAAACCACACCTGTCATAAGAAGAAATTTTGTATAAATGAGCAGAAAATAAGTGCCTCAGCATCTAAGACTATCACTGATGCAGACAATCTAGAACTAACCTAGGTTCATGGAGATGAATGGCCAATCAAGCGAAGACCTTGCCTGCGTGATGTCTGGTCTGGTATCTGGTGAGCCTTGAAGCATGTCCTTGATCAAGTCTGTTATGGAGGAACTGTATCTTGGTAAATCTGGAAAGCGATAATTTCCATTCAGAATTTGTAGCTTTGATTCCCCATCGAATGCAGATTTGAGGTAGCAGATCCTGTACAGAAGGCATCCGAGGGCCTG
Organism: Liriodendron chinense; assembly: GCA_003013855.2. Taxonomy (NCBI): domain Eukaryota; kingdom Viridiplantae; phylum Streptophyta; class Magnoliopsida; order Magnoliales; family Magnoliaceae; genus Liriodendron; species Liriodendron chinense. Next base: position 4,377,058 of record PVNU02000773.1, on the reverse strand, counting down.
CAGGAAACAAAAGCCACTTCAGTTCCAGACCGTAATTAGGAGTAACAGTATACTTGGGACTCTAATTCTAACAGTTCCAAACATAGCTCTAATGAGTATCAGCAGTATTGTTGCAACTTTGTAACACATCAGCTTGTTGAAGTATGAGGATGTTATCAACTTCTCCACACACGCACACGCACACGCACACGCACAATATAGCTCTTAATTTCATTGACAATGGGGTAAAGTATACAATCAGGCAATTGTTGCATATGTTAAATCTACTAGCCATGTAGAAGAGGAATGCGTTATGCTAAGTAGATAATTTCAATTTAAACTATACCATTAACATGCATTGTTCAAAAAATGACAGACTAATCTTAGTTTCTTATATGATACAGGGTGATGATTGACTTACCCAGATGTCTACCTTCTCGCTTAGAATTTCTCTTCTGAACAGATCCCACATCTGAGAGGAAGCAAAAACAGGAAAAGACTAGTCACAACTTTTATAATCATTGATCAACATAAAATTATCAAGAGCAAATTAGTTCTCCATTAAACCTCTGGAGCTCTGTAGGCAGGTGTTGTATGCTTCCTGATATTGTCTTCTTCAATACCCATCTCTTCAGGCCTGTCAAAGCGCTTGTGATTGGTTGAAATGCTACCAAAATCACACAGTTTCCATGCTCCATCAGGTCCCAATAAAACATTCTCGACTTTTAGATCTCTGCAGAATGCAGTGAAGAGGCAGAATGGTCACAAGATAAGTTTGACAAAAAAAGGAAAAAAGAACAAGAAAAAGCAAAAAAAAACCTTAACTATTAAACAGGAGAAGATAACTAGGTACTGAGTCTTTTTTTTTTTTTGGTGTCTTTTTTGTCTTTTTTGAAAATCAAGTAGGTACTGAGTCTATTGACTACTGAGCCCAGCTAATCTAGAGTATCCCAGGTTCCAAATTCCATACACGTGGGCCCCACGGTTTCATGATCCAGACAGTTGATCTAGTGGGCTCCATTACGGATGGGGAAGAGATGCCCAAAAATCTGCCAGATTGGATGATCCAAACTCTTTTATCAGTGGCCTACACAATGATGGTTAAGAAATCAATACAGCAATAAACGGTTTCAATGGCAAAAAGGCAAAAGAACAGAGGGTTGGTATCTTCCAAAATGAGATAATCTTCATGGCATCCACACCATTGATACAAAATTCATGGAATTCAGAATCTCTGAAAACTATACATTTCCCGAGGATCAGTACCCTATAACTCCTCCCAACAGAATATAATCACTTCTCATAACCCAGCCAAGAGCAATTCAGAGGAAGAAGATAACCACCATGACCGGAACCAAACAGGGTTCTTCTCAAATCATAAATCAACACAAATTAACAGAAAGAAAATCAACATATAGAGAGAGTTTAAAGAGTAATGCTCAAGCATCAAAGGGCCTTACCTATGAGCAATCGGTGGTGAATGGGAATGCATTGCAAATACCGCATTGCATACATCCCTGAAAATTAAAAGGATCTGCTTCTCCTCAAAATACCCTGTTCCTCTGTTCTCCAGCAAACTAACCAGCGATTTGTCACAGAAATCCATCACAAGAAATGCTTCCTTTGTCCTTCCCGTATCTAAAATAGCATGCGCCTGGAGTGTGACAACATTGGGATGCCCTTTAAGCAACTTCATCGCCGAAACCTCCTTCTTCACCAGATCCAATGACTCCTCATCGTTACATATCATGTGCTTCAAAGCATACTGCTTCGATGATGGACCCACATCACGTGCAAGATAAACACAAGAGAAACCTCCTTCGGCAATCGCATTCCGGACATGAACCTTTAGATTACTGACATCGATTGTGCGGCCTTCCAGGCCAGTTTGTTCTTTGGGCATGAACTGCTTGAATCTCCACATTGTCGGACGAGTAAAATACGAGCGGCAATTTACAGATCCGATCTATAAGCTTCGAATGATAACAATCAGAGCTAAAGATATGATGGCACCGGAGCAGATTTTTCAATCCTTCGAGCTCATTACAATGTGAGATTTTTGTGGAAAGCCCTAATCCGTTTATCTACAGATCTAGACCACAGAGAGACTCAAAATTTTCGGGAAAAAATAACAACAGATCTTGTTCCAGTACTAAGATCTGAATCTATTTCACCTACAATTCTTATCCGGTTACAGATTTACAGGAATCAAAATCAAATTCCAGTATTATATCCTCTGATAATCTGTGGACTTGCAGATCTAGGGCTTATGAAGACCTCAAGATCTGCAAATAAGCTACGATTCAGAGAGCTGAGATTGAATCGTGATTAATGAAACGAGATCTGAACCTTCACTAACCTTATTATCGATTTCCACGACCGATTCGAACAGAAACGCTGAAATTTCGACGATTTGCAGATCTAGAAGACAAGAAAACCTATAATAACCTTTTGATCTGAGATCGGAGCTAGAATCCTGGTTTCCAAGAGCAGAATCGAAGGAGAAAAGCACGAAGGAAACGGTGAATAACGTACCTGCGAGATCGGCACGATCCAGGAACGTGAAAGAAGGGAATGAAGAGCTCAAGGGTTTCGAAGCTCGGTTACTTGTTTCGGAGCACGATCTGATGCTTTTCGTGATGTGAAAGGATATCTTTTCAGATTATGAGATTCGTAGCTTTGCGGGGAGGTAAAGGCGAGAGGGAGAGGAAGGGAGAGAAAGAGAGACAAAGCAATCCGTTTCGATTGGGCCGGCAAATGAAGGGGAAGGTATTTATAGCGGTCCAGGAACGCTAAAGAACACATCTGTACGCGGGTTCCCCTGCCACGTGAGCTAGACGTGACCGGGCGCGGCTTCGGTGGATCCCCGGATCCGGATCCACCAAGGGAAAGCGGATTAGGTGAGACCCCGGCCTCACCCAAGATGGTGCGGCCCTTACCGTGGGGCCCACATTTATGTATTTATTATGTATCCACGCCATCCATCCGTTTTTACAGATTATTTTAGGTCGTTATATAAAAAATGAAATAGATCCCATTATCATGTGGACCATACCATAAGAAACAGTGGTTATTGACCATCCTACCATTAAAAACTTCTCAAGTGGCACCTTAATGTTTCTGTAGTGTTTATTTACAATCCAATCCATTGATAAGGTCACATAATACTGGATGAAGGAAAAAAAACAAATATTAGCTTGATCAAAAACTTTTGTGGCCCATTAATGGTCAATCACCACTTTTTCTTAAGGTATGGTTAACCTTATAATTGGATCTGGTTCACTTTTGGTGTAGTGCCCTACAATGATTTGGAAAAAAGGATAGATGGCATGGATACATAATAAATACATCAAGGTGGGCCCACAGTAACCCTACGTTCAGGGCCGCACTGTCGTAAGTGAGGCCGGGTCTCAACTGATCCGCTCTCCCACCGAGGCGGGTGGGATCCCTGACTGTGCCGTATTTAAATATCATATTAAGGCATTTTGCAACACATGAAATAAATCCAAATCTCAAGTGTACCGTACTATAGTAAACCGTATTAATTCACTGTTAAAACTTTTTATGGGCTCTGGAAGTTTTGGATCAATATGATATTCGTGTGGTCTCTTGAACTCATGAAGCTTTTAATGGTAGAGATTCAGTCAAAATTGTTTCCTGTGGTGTGGTCCACATGAGATTTGGATCTAATTCATTTCTTTGATCCTGCCCTAAAATGAGCTTTCAATTTGGATGGACAGGGTGAATTTAAGGAAAGTACATCATGGTGGGCTTACACTGAAACCGCGCCGGACGTGACCTCCATGGCTGCAATTTTATGCCGAAGCCGTTCGGTCGGAGAGTGGATTTGCCATGGGATTTTACTGCAATTGTCTTAAGGTGTGGCTATTCTTACTAAAAGTGCAATTTCATGCCTCGCATGTCTTCTTTGGCCTTAGGGGCATTTTAACAATAAATTTTCAATTTCTTGTCAAAACACCAAAAAGATGAACTGGACAAGAAATTGGATTTTTAGTAAAAATAGCCACACCTCAAGGCTATTGCAGGAAAATCTCATTAGCCGGTACACAGAACACCTTAGTAGGTGTTACCCTAACCGCGTGGGACCCACCTTAATGTATTTTTGCATATCTATGTGATCCTAAACAAGAAGATCCAAAGCTTAAGTGAGCCATACTAATGGAAACAGTGATGAAAAATCATTAAAAACTTTTGTGGGCTACTACAGTTTTATGTCAATTTGATATTTTTATTCCCCCTTCATCCAAATTTTCTTGATATTATAAATAGATTGGATTGAAAATAAACATTATGAAAAATCTTATGATATACCCTTTGGAATTTTTAATGGCAACGCACTCAATAACCACTATTTTCTATAGTGTGCTCACGCGAAATTTATATCTATATAATATTTGGGAATCCCACCTAAAATGGGCATTACCAACGGATGGACGGAGTGGATATGCAAACAAATATCAAGGTGGGCCCCGCGACAGGGGGTAACACTCACTAAGCTGTTACCCGGTGACACCTAATCCACGCTCGGTCGAGAGGGACCGGAGTCGCCAGAAACACCTGCACCGTCGCGAATTAGGTGTTACCCTGGGAACAACTTATTGGGCGTTACTCTAACCGTGTGGGCCATTCTTGATATAGTTTTTATATATCGATTTGTATATCTATTGTTTTATATGATTTTAGGATGTGATAAAAAACCCTAAGAAGATCCAAATCTTATGGGGACCATACCACTAGAAAAGTAATGAATAACCATTAATAACGTTTGTGGGCCACAAAAATTTTGGATCAATCTGATATATATATTTTCTCTTCGTCAAGACCTTATGGACATTATCAAGAGCTTGGATTGCAAATAAAAATTGCCAAAACCATATGATGGGCTCTTTGAAAATTTTAATGGTGGGGCATTCAATCACACGGTTTCTAGTAGTATGGTTTACTTGAGATTTTGATCTGCATAATTTTTGGAACCTTACTTTAAAATGGGCTGTAGAAATGGATGGACGGAGTGGATATAAAAAAATCATCCATGTGGGCCATATGGTAGGGGTAACACCCACTAATCTGTCCCGGGGTAACACCTAATTCGCGCCCAGCTCTGGCACCAGCATGTCTTATCTGTGAAATCCACTCCGTTCATCAGGTGATATTCCTTAGTTTTACCGTAAAAATTTCCTGATAAAAACTCGAATCAGCCACAATGACGGTTACAATGTAAAATTGCTCTTGAAGCTGCTAAGTTCACAGGGTGTGGCCCATCCGATATTTTTTTTTTTTTTTTTTTTTGATCTGCCTGATTTTTGTATTGTTCTTCATCCCCGGTGATTTACACCTGATTAGAGTTTGATGGAAGATACAAGTCATGGTAGTCCCACAAGCGAGGATGTGTTTGTCATCCGGCCCCATATTCCATGTGGTGTGGCCCGTCAGAGCTGTGGGTCTTGTTGAAGTTTGGCCTTACAGCCTAACATTGAGGATAGAACCTGATACCTGGAGGGGATTTTACATATACAACATGTTTCCCTCATAGATTTGGGCATTTCACGCTAAGCTTAACACAAGCGTGGCGGATGATTCTATTTGGGCCCTAGAGATCGTCACGTGTCTAACAAGCACACGTGTGGAGATCTGTGCCATCTACCATAGGGGCTTCAATGTCGACATGCATTACCTGAAAAAATCTAAGCAGGTACGTCTTTAGGGTGGACACTTGTATGTCACATGTAAGTTCCCTCCATTTTCACACCCACACCTTTTGGACAGTGGTAGATTGAGTGAAGATAACCTGGTCTCAACACTGAGGTCCTGGCATAGATCCCTACGTGGCTAACATTGGAGTGTGACCAACGGCGTGGGTATGTGTACTAGCAGTGGGATGTATGCACTGACCTCCAAAAAGAGTAGACCCCCCGTAGCTGTAATTTATTTTGAGTTATGCCTTATGAAGATTGGGCTGTGTATTTAACTACTGCAACTGGATATTGTATACCTTAAAAGGGCTAAAACATATATGTGAAACAATCAAGACATATTTATAGGAAAAAAGGGGATGTGTATTCATTCATTTTTGAGATTATTTTAACGTGTGATCCAAGAAATGAATGATTTTCACCTTCTACTCTAATATCAAGTTAAACAATTACTTGCTCTAAAAGTTCAACCCATAGCTCATTGTGCAAGCATGGAAGGACACTCACACTATAAGCATGCTAGGCTTGATTTTACGCCCACACCTTTGAGATAGTGGTAGACTGAGTGATGAGAACCTCGTCTTAACACTGAAGTCAAGGTATCGAATCCCAACGTGGGGGTGGCTAACATTAGAGGGTGACTAATAGTGTGGGTGTGTGTACTAACAATGAGATGTGTGAACTAACCCAAAAATAATAATGCTATGCCTGATTTCCTAGTCCTTAATAAATTTTGTATTTTCTTAAAATTAATTTGATTCAGTCAGAAGGTGGGCTTTAATATTGGCAGCAGTGAATGGATACAACCAAGTGTTTTGGAGTTAGACATTTGTTTTGAGAAATGTGACCCACCTGGCTACTGAATTAAGTAGCTCAACTTATTGTAACTCCTACTTTGTTATGAGTTTTACACTAAATAGAGTCTATGTTCAATAGAATCCAGGTACGTAGTATACTAACCTATCAGAATCAATCACTACCGATGTGAATTCACCAATATACTTAGTCTAAATATACAACCATTAGATCATTCAGGCCTTGCAAATGGCAATAAAGTGGATGTCACATGGTGATTATAGTGTAGCCGCCGGTATTGTGGCAATGGATTGTAGGAGCCATCGCACACGGGGAGTGTAATTCATATGCACACCATATCTTTGCCATGATGACACTTAGGTCAGAGATCCAATCCATTCATTAGAAAGGCACTACTGTATTTATTAGTTAGCAGAAGGATTAGTTTAATTTACCAGTCAGGTGGGCCACATTTTCCAAAACAAATGTCTGACTCTAAAGCACGTTGTTGAAGTTTTCTAACCCATTCACTGGCTTCTACTATTAGAGCCCACCTACTGAGTGGATCAAATTAATCTTGAGGGAAAAAAAAATGTTGGACAAATTAGTGGATGGATTTGATCTTGGACTTACCTTCACGATGGCACAACTTGTGGAGGGTGCAGCGTGTAATCAATGAACCTCCTAATAAGAGAGCTTAATAAGTGCCTTTTACAAGTTTCCAGAAGCTAAAACAAACAAAGAAACCCGGGACGAAGGTTGTGGAAAAACTCAAGATTTTTTAAAATTGCTTTTCTAAATTTGATTAAACAGCTTAGAATAAAAAGAAAAAAAAAAAAACCAGATCCACCGAAGTGGGAAAGACCCCTGACTGTGGGGCTCACTGTTATGTATGTGCCTTAAATCCATACCATTCAACCATTTTGAAAGCTCATTTTAGAGCATGATCCCAAAAATAAAGATGACTCAAATCTTATGTGGACCACACCACAGGAAACAGTTGTGATTGAATCCCTACCATTAAAAACTTCATGGATTCGACCAAAATGTTTATTTGACATTCAACCTGGTTATAAGGTCACAAACACCTAGATGAAGAGACTACAAAAATTTCATCTTGATCCAAAGCTTTTGCGACCTACAAGAAGTTTTTAATCGCAAATCACCACTGTTTCCTTACTATGGTCCATCTGACATTTGGAACTGCTTCGTTTTTTGTATCATGCCCTAAAATGAGCTTTCAATACGGATGGACAGTATGGATGTAGTCATATACATAACAGTGAGTCACACGGTCAGGGGTCGCACCCACATTTGTGGATCCGGGGTCTCACCTAATCCGCTCCAAAGGCAAAGGGCCGTTCTCTTGCCACGATGCCGGGGAATCTTACTTTCCTGTCATATCAACGACTTTGACGCCATACGGAGAGCCTTACGCGGGACGAGACACGCACTAGATCCAGGCAGTCCATCCACGTGGCCTCTTCATGGTTCGTCTATGGCTCAACCATTCTAACAAATCGGACAATGAGGATAATTCATTTTGCTGGCCTCATAGTTCTAATGATTGGATGGTTAGGATCACTCGGTGAGAGAATATTTTGGATGTGTGGCTCTGCCTTACTTGTGATTTAAATTAATATATTTTCCTAAGATGGATTTAGTTGCACTGCCGGGCCGGGGTAGGTGAGAGACAAAAACCAAAAAACCAAAAAATAAAAAATAAAAAGAGAGAATATAAAAGAAAAACACCACCACCAACGTAGATGTCTTGACTGGCACATCTGCTGTCCATTGATGAATGGTTAAAACAAAATAGCCGGTAAGCAATGGCGGACGCGGATTTCCTGCGCAAAAGTTCCTGCACTGGGAACTTAGGTGGGGCCTACAGTGATGTTTTCTGATACATCCACCCCGTCCATCCGTTTTGGGAGCTCGTTTTAGGACATGAGAACAAAAATAAACCGGATCCAAGATTCAATTGGGCCTCACTAAATAAAAAGGTGGGTAGGGAAATTACTACCGTTGAATCCTCCCTGGGGTCCACAGTGATGTTTATATGACATCCATACCGTTCATAACATCACTACTACTGGGATGAACTCAAAACACAAATATTAGCCTGATTCGAAACTCCTGTGGTCCCACAAATATTTCAACTGTGGATGTTCAATCCTCACATTTTCTGCCCAATTGAGTCTTGGATCCGGTTCATTTTTGTTCTCATGTCCTAAAACGAGCTCCCAAAACGGATGGACGGGGTGGATTTATCAGAAAACATCACTATGGGCCCCACCTAGGTTCCCAGCGCAGGAATGCGCAAGGCTTTCGCAGGAAATCCGCGTCCAGCAATGGCTTCCCAGACGATTATCTGAACCGGTTTCCAGCCTCGATTGCATCTTAGATGATGATCTGAGCCGTTTACCATCTCGATTCTATTTTACACGGGCTATCCCAAGAAGTATTTGTCGAACAGGGACATTATGTATGAAGATGAATCTGGAACATTGGAAAGTAACAGTTCAGATCAATCTAAGGATGCAATCCAAAGGTGGAAACCGAGCACCGTACGGTTATGTGGTACCGAGGCACCAGACTGAAGGTTACGACTGCAAGATTCCGGTTTTCTTCAGTTTATGCAAGTGGGGTCTGTGGTGATGTGATCCAAACCCTTGATATAACAGGCTGCCGTCTGGATTGCATATTCATTCGAAATCTCCAAGATTGGAAGAACCTAGCTGTATAATGCGAGGCCTTTTTCTTGTTTGATTGTGAACCGTTGCTTTGTTTTCTCTCTTAACCGTCTACTTGTTGATCACCGTTGAAATGTCAGGATTATGACAATTTGGGGGGATTTTAGTTCATGGGCCATACACAATGGGACCCATTTTGGATCACCAATAGGTAGGCTTACTCCATTTGTGTAAGCTGAAGACAGAAGCAGCTGGAGCTTCGTATAATGCCTCATGGTTCTTAGATCGTCAGCTGATGTGTTTGATTAATGGGCCTTGGCAAAGTTGTAGCAGTAGATGAACTGTTCCAATCACCGTACGTTGACCACTTGTTTGGTGGAGTTGAGATGAACGGCCAGTGGCGCTAGTGCCGCACGTTGGCATTCGTTTGATCTCACAGATGGACGGATGAGAAAATCTTGGCCAATTTTTTTACCTGCCCATTCTAAGTTTGTGGTCCGATCAGCAGACCAACCGGCCCATCTACATGACTGAATCCGCTTGATGGATGGCTTGGGACATACAGAATGATAGATGATCAGATGCAGCCACTGCAACGAATTCAACCATTTGTTATCTGCCACCATGTGTCACATCTGATCCGTACAAAAGGTGGACCACGCCATGATGACCATCACATACGAAAATCAAACCAGTTGACGAATCTGGTGGGCCATGCCCGTGGCTTCATTCCATCCAAATGAAGCCAGCCGGGTTTTCATACAAGGCGATGGACGCGTATTTCCTGCGAAAGCCTTGCGCAGGAAGTTCCTGCACTGGGAATCAGGGTGGGTCCCACATTGATGTTTTTTTGATAGATCCACCCAGTCCGTCCGTTTTGGGAGCTCATTTTAGGACACGTAAAACAAAAATGAACCGGATCCAAGACTCAGGTGGGCCTCACTAAAGGAAAAGGTGGTTAGGTAAATTACTACCGTTGAAACCTCCCTGGGGTTCACAGTGATGTTTATATGACATCCATACCGTTCATAACGTCACTACTACTGGGATGAACTGGAAACACGAAAATTATCCTGATTCGAAACTCCTGTGGCTCCACAAATATTTCAACTGTGGATGTTCAATCCTAACGTTTTCGGCCCACTTGAGTCTTGGATCCAGATCATTTTGTTTCTCACGTCCTAAAATGAGTTCCCAAAACGGATGGACAGAGTTGATTTATCAAAAAAAATCACTGTGGGCCCCACCCTGGTTCCCAGTGCAGGATCTCCCTGCACAAGGCTTTCGCAGGAAATCCGCGCCCGCCCAGGCGATCGTGATGTTGCGTCTCACCTTTTGAAATGGACAGCGTATTCTCAAAGAGACGCGTCACGCGGATCAGGTGCTGTCACCAACACCACCTCCAGCGGTGGTGTGTCGAAGCGTTGGGCGCTGTGGGGCCAACCTGATGTATGTTTTGTATCCACACCGTCCATCCGTTTTGCCCACTCCTTTTAGGGTATGAATCCAAAAATGAAGTAGATCTGAAGCCTAAGTGAACCGCATCACAAGAAACAAAAATGAAGCAGATCTGAAGCCTAAGTGAACCGCATCACAAGAAACAGTAGTGACTGAATGCTCACCACTGAAAACTTCCTAGGGGCCACAAAAGTTTTGGATCAGGCTGATATTTGTACCTTTCCTTCATCCAGGTCCGAGTGACCTCATCAACAGGTTGGATGAAATAACATTACGGTGGGCCTAAAAAGATTTCAACGGCTGGTATGATTATTCCCATTGATTCATGTGGTGTAGCTACACTTGAGCTTCGTATCTGCTTATTTGTTGGATTAATGCAATAAAGTAAGCTGGAAAAACGGATGGACGGCGTGGATATAAAACACAACACGACCTAATCCGCGTCTATTTTACCGGCGACACACGCTACCTAATCCGCGTCCATTCTACTGGTGACACGTTGGGAAAGAAATGGGCGTTCTCGAATTTCTTACAAAATAAGCTGGTTTTAGTAGTGCTGCACTTGGAGCCCACCACTGGAATATGTTCATGGCATTCAACTACGGATGTAGACCAGTCGAGGAAGCTTGAAAAGCTTGCTCGACTCAGCTGGAAATACTCAGACCTTGCTCGTATTGGAAGTGAGTTTGGTATAAGTTGTGTCAAATTTGAGTTGAGTATAGAGCAAGGCCACACTCGACCCGTGGAGTGGCTCGAAACCGGCTCAATTTGACTTGGCTTTACTCGGATAGTGACTCAGAGTATAAATACCAAAAAAAAAAAAAAAAAACTCAATATTTTCATTTTAAAAAAAATCCACTCGACTGCCCAAGTACCCCAACCCTAACCCTCTCTTTCTCTATCTCTATCTCTCTGCTCCCCCACCTGGCCCCACTGGACCACCCCCACAGCCCACTCCAGCACTCCCTCCCTCCCTCCTAAGAGTCAAGTCTTAGCTTGATGCCGACCACCTCCTAAGCTGCCTTGCGGCTCTAGACACCCCACCCTAGGCTGATAAATTGATATCGGACTAGAGGATTGGGATGGGTGGTAATCCATACCCTTAACCTTGATCTAGACACAAATTCATACCCTTAACCCTGATTCATACCCTGATCCAAACTTTGATCTACACTGAATGGGTCAATTCAATGAGTCGACCCAATGAACCCACTCACTCAGTTAGCTCACTAAGGAAGCCTACGGGGCCAACCTTAGATCACCTTAAAACCCATCAACCAAAAGCCTAGGCCCAACAGAGGCTCACAACTCGAACAGAGAGTGCACTACATAGCAATCGAGCAATCGACATGGCAAGTGGAGCCACCCTGCCGAAGCAGCGAGAAAATGGTACACTAGGTGGCGGGATCGCCACCCAATGTAAATTTCTCTCCCAGCTTTGGATAGCTGGCGTTGCTCCACGTTAGCTCGCGCCCTTTTTTCTTGTCCAACACAGCGAAGTTCAAAGACCTCTCTGCCCCTCATGCAAGCCTATATTCACTACCTGAACCTAACTCCAAGCCTAACCTAAGCCTAACTCCCACCTTTGGTGAGAAAACTCATATTTTTCTTTGCCCTCAAAGTTGGCAATATTTACCAAAAGCCCAGGGCTGGGAATGCTGTAAATACCTCACTCATTCTCTCATTTCAAACATGGAGTAGAAATCAAGAGCCTCTCTCTCCATTAAAAACCCTAAGCCCCTCTCCCCTTTAGCCTCTTAACTCCCCCATAGCAATCCTAGTCCAGCCATCCCTCCACTAAGGAGAGTGAGAGTGAGGAAGTGAGCTTAGCATTGGTTTGGTGCAATCCAACCTTTGCCTTGGCCTCTTAAGACAACCCATTCCTGCCCAAGCCACTCGAGTCAGTCATTGCGACACTACCGTCCACCCAAACCTCTAATCCATAGTCAATTCCATTCAGTTGTGCATTAGTATTGTGCAACACCTACTCATTTCTCAACTGCCTTTCTCATTTCATCTCATTCATCCATAATATTTCCTAGTCGACTAAAGTGTATGCTTTGAGGCTTACTGAGTTATCTTGGGTCCTACCCATAAAAAAATTGGGTTGACTAGTCACTTCGTGTGACAAGTTAGTGATTCAAGGTAGGGATGCCGTACCCAAAATACTGCTTAACAAGCGATGGTGCAATAAGACATGGAATTTAGTACACACAACATGCATAGAAGTGTAAGAATCAAAACTAATCATCGGACTTAGCATTATCCTGTGAAGTAGAGACTGTACGTCTGTACGAGCATAGTGGCTGCCTAACCCTTTCCCTCTCTGTAACCGTGGTCCTTACCTTAAATCTTAGGTAGCAGATCAAGGAGTCATCTTAAAACTAAGGATTTTCAGGGTCTCTGGTTTTAAGCATTTCTATAGGGTCTAGCCAATTGTAGATTTAAAGTAACTGGCTAGTAGCGACTCTAGTCTTTAACAAACCCCTCTTTAACCATCAATCAGTGTTAAGCCCTTGAAAGAGGCAAACCCATGGAAAGCCCCAATCTTAGTGCTCTGCCAACTCGGAAAAAGGCGCGGACCTCGCCCGCCGACTGTTCATAGCGGCTTGTTTGTTCGCTCGATGCCAACCTACTCCCTGAGTTGCCTTGTCCACTTGACGTCGGCCACCCCCTGAGCTACCTAGCCTGTTTGTGCACTTGACGCCAGTAATCCCCTTCCCCCCTTCATTTTTTACATGGATTTTCGGGTGAAACTCAAACTCAAACTCAACTCGAAAGACTTGAACTCGGACTCGAACTCACTCAATCTGTTGATTGAGTAATCCACTCTCAACTCGACCGAGTCGAGTCGAGTATCAAGTAGGGGCTGGGTGGTTCAAGTTGAGCAAGGGCAAAGCTCGGCTCGACTCGGCTCCTGTACAACCTTACATTCAACTTATCTACCACGAGTGAAGATAGCCTCATCTCAACATTGAGGTCATGACATCGATTCCCAGAGTGGGGGTGGTTAACATTGCAGTGTGACTAATAGGGTAGGTGAGTGTCCTAACAGTGGGGTGTGTACTAAAAGAAAAAAACTTATCTAGCACGGTCCCAGAACTAGCGATGTGGGTGAGACCCTAATTTTAGGGGCCTACCTTGATGCATGCATTGTATATCCATGCTGTTCATCCATTTTTACAGCTTATTTTAGCCCATGGTCCAAAATTGAACTAGATTCAAATTTCAGGTGAACTACATGTTAAGCTCTGAATTGTGCATATTCTAACCCTATTTCATCACTAACTATGTATAATTTATATGTTTAAAGACCTACCTAATGCATGGTTTTATGATTGTAGGAATGAGAGAGACTTTGTCATTTTGATGCTTAAAGACTTTTCTTACATGCCTTGGAGATCAAAGGAATAAAGAACAAGAGGTAGAGGAAAGACATAAAGAAGCTGGAGAAAGAAAACCATGAAAATCAACAATTTATAGATTGATTGATCGGTCACTCCAGTAACGAGTCGGCAAAGTACTCCAGAAATTATAAATTCACTGGACCTATTTTTACACTAACCAACCGGTCATCCGACCGGCTCGATGGACTGTCCGGTCGGCCGGTTGACAGGTCGACTTATATATGTTAAAGTCCAGATTTTTGGGTGTGCCTTTGTGCAACCTAAGGCCGGCTAGCACCCTGACTACGTAAGGAGACTTCTAATTCCGGAAGATTCTAAGTCGGTGACGAATTTCTTCTATAAAAAGCCACCTCCACTCTCTTCCTAAGACATCTAGTAATGTGGGGAGCAAATGATTTAAGACCTAGCCTTCTACAAGTAGTTTTCTTCTTCTAGTTCTAGTTTTTAATATGCTTTTATTCAATTAATCTCTTTCAGTGTCCTAACTGCGTAAGGAAACTTCTAATTCCTGAAGATTCCAAGTCGGTGATGAATTTCTTCTATAAAAGGCCACCTCCACTCTCTTCCTATGGCATTTAACAGTGTGGGGAGTAAAGGATTCAAGACCTAGGAGGCTTCCTAGCCTCCTACAACTAGTTTTCTTCTTCTACTTCTAGTTCTAGTTTTTAATATGCTTTTTTTTAATTAACCTCTTGGCTAGAGCTAAGAGGTGAAGCTTGTAGTTATCTTAGATGTTTAATTGATTTTTCAGGTTTCAAGTTCGGATTTAATGTTGAACAATTGTTTGCTTAAATTTGAATAAAGTTTTAAGTTAGTTTTTTTTAAATCTTATGATGACTCATGGATGTTTAGAAACATTATGCTTAGCTACTTAGTTGTTTTGCAAGATCTAGACCTGTACGCTCCAATAAATCGGATTCAATACCCTCTAGAGCTTGGATCTTCATGTGGAAACTTCAAACCAAAGTTCTATCTTTTCTAGAAAATTCGAGATATGTGTTGAAAGTTAATGTGATTTGAATCAAGTTCAAATTATGATTTTAGTTGAATCTAGTGACAAGGTTTGATGATTATTATAGTTGTGATCTTAATCTATTAGAACTAGGATTGGCTTATACAATTGAGTGTGCCCAAGTCCTAACTTGAATTGAGGGAATCATGTTGATGAACAACACATGTGTTGGATTGTTTTGATAATATAACCGCTCTATAATCCGGTTATATAGATTTGATATTTCGATTCTAGTTAAGTAATTAAGAAATGCATACAATTATACATAAATGATAGCTATAAGTGGATCCTTGATGCTCTATTTATTCTTTTATTCTCAGATTTTTTCTGTTTTATAGTTTAATTCTTAAAAATTATTTTCCTGAATTGAAGTTATTAGAATAGTTGAACTGTTTACCTATTTCCCTGTGGATCGAACCTCAATTTTACCGAGATTATTACTACATCGCAGCCTTGCACTTGAAGCAAACGAACACTACATGACATGAAACAATAGTTATTAACCATTAAATAAGGGTCACATAAGTTTTAGGTAAGCTGATGTTTTTTTTTAATACCCTTTCATCATGTCTGTGTGACCTTATCAACAGGTTGGATGTTCAATAAACCATGCCAGGAAGTTTTTAATGATGAGTGTTCAATAACCACCGTTTCCGTTGGTGTGTTCCACTTTAAATTTGCATCTACTTCATTTTTACAAATGTATACTTTAATAAGATGTAAAAATAGATGGATATACGATGAACACATCAAGGTGGGCCCTACTATCAAGGTCTCACCCACCTAACTA
The DNA here is from genome assembly GCA_003013855.2 of Liriodendron chinense. Classification (NCBI taxonomy): domain Eukaryota; kingdom Viridiplantae; phylum Streptophyta; class Magnoliopsida; order Magnoliales; family Magnoliaceae; genus Liriodendron; species Liriodendron chinense. Next base: position 4,361,210 of record PVNU02000773.1, on the reverse strand, counting down.
GTTCCATGGTCACAGCCAAGTCACGCTTTATCCACTAGGGGTTTGTCAAAGAAGTTAAATGGAGGAGGAGATTAGATGTTACTGGGATAATACATTATTGAGTGTTGCCCTGCCCGTGAGGCCCACCTTGATGTATGTGTTGTATGTCCCCACCCTTTCTTAGTTTTTCTAGCTATGTCAAAGCATGGTCTCAAAAATACTTGTGTTTTAGATCAAATGCCCACCATTAAGAACTTTTCGAGAGGTACAACAGTTTTAGATCAAATACTTGTGTTTTCCTTCACTAAGGCCGTGTGGCTTTATCAATAGTTTTTGTGGTCTAGTTGAGATTTGGATATGCTTCATGCTAAAAAAGGGAGTGGAAGACCTGATGGACAACATGGATAGACAACACATACGTCAAGCTGGGGCCCACAGTTATGGCAACGCCTACAAAAATGTTACCCAAATCACACCTAATCCGCTCCCCGTGGATGCCCCAAAAATCTGGCTCCTGTCTATGGTGAATTCGGAGGCTTTATGGTGTGACCGGGCATCAATGTAAACTCCCCACCAGGATGTTGTTTAGCCATCTTTCATGTAGTCCTTGTAAAATATGCTTATTTCTATGAATGATGTGCATGAGTCCATGGTGTGTGCATGGCATCCAATTTATTTACTAAGTTTCACCCAACCATGAAAGTCGATGTCCCAAAAATCAGGCCAGTCACCATTCGAGTAACCATGTGAACAAGGAGGTAATTTTTGGATGATTGTTTTTGATTTTGTATGATGTTACCCCACCTAATGATCGCATTGGCTTAACTTTTGGTCATCCAGTCATCACAATGGGATTCAGGTTGTGTGTGTATATACAGCAAGGTGGGGCCCTACCCTAGAAGACTGTACATTTATCCAAAAACTTATATGGTCGGATTAGCTAGCTAATTGTTTTGAGTGTTGTAATTGGCGAAGCTTGAAAGACGTTGGACACCCGCACGTACAACGATGGGCCCCATGCGCATCATTGACAAGGCCATGCAGAGGATCCGGCCTCTCCTTCTCGTACGTAATACACACTTGATGATGACACGTACTCGTGCATTCCAAAGGTACTTGGAACTGCGTTTCACCTTTTTACGCATGACTCTGCACACGGTCACAGTCCAACTTGGGAACATGACTAGGACATCTAACGTGTGCCTCAGATACGACCCACTGCATAGATGTCATGGCTCAAAGATCAAACTGGCCCACCCAACACATGGGGTTGTCTGAAGTTTATCCTCGACGGGTGGCAGATTTTTGAGAGAAGAACTTTGGCATCCTGGGAGGGTGTGGTGATTTTTTTTTTTTCTATTTTTTTTCTATTTTTTAAAAGCAAGTCATGCAACACTGCCACCCTGTTAGCTGGGCAACGCTCCCACTTGATTAGCCACAGAATGCACCACCCACTAGTGGAGTTAGTGTCTCCTTAGCACTAGCACCTAAGACATGCTGTTAAAATGCTCAAGTGTCTTCCAGCTAGGCTAGCAAGCGAGACACAGGTGTGATGCCTTAATACCTTGGCAGTAAGATATTATACGCTAGGCACTTATAACTCAGATTGAACCCTATAACTTGGGCTTTCCCATGATGTGTGTGTTTTATCCCCACCGTCCACCCATTTTGTAGCCCTCAAGATCCAAATTTGAGGGGACCAAATCACACGAAACAGTACTGGAAACATTAAAAACTTCTTAAAGTTTACTGTAGTGTTTACTTTACATCCAAACTATTCATTTCGTCACCTACACCCGGAAGAAGGGAAAATGCAAATACCAGCTTAATCTGAAACTTTCGTAACCCTCAAGATGTTTTTAATGGTGGGTCTTCAATCACTATTATTTTATATGGTGAAGTACACCTGAAATTTAGATCTTCACCCGATCATGAGCTGTCAAAATGGATAAACAACTAGGATAAAACACATACATCCCTGGTGGGGCCTGTGGAGCTCTTCCAGCAGCACACGCAATCAGAGTCCCATTTATGGGACAAGCCATGCTGTACAGAGGGTCCCACCTGACACAATGTTTAAATGTCATTGACAGGTGCGAGAAGTTGTGACGTGTACGTGTCTGTATAAGTATGTATTGTTCTCTTTTATTTTTTACTGATAAAAATATCTGTTTGACGAGTAGTGAAGGTGGCGCATGAGGCCCCACCAAAACGAAACGTTTTCCAACGGGTCCTTCTTACAGACGTTCTTAATTTGTACAAGGTTGGCGGAGATCAATAGAGGTTTGCTTGGATACATCAGGCATATTACAGTGATGAGATGGCCTTTAGCCGAAGAAATCCCATCCGAAGAAACCGTGTCGTAATAGGTAGAAAGAAAGGAGCCATGTCAGAGAGGTTTAAGATCATTTTCATTTATTAGGTGCACCTTTCTCTCTTTCTTGTAGCTTAGCCTACTTTGATTTTTTTTTTTTTTTTGGCATGGGGAGCCCATGGTTTGAAGATCCAAACTTTTGATGCTTGATATGATGGGCCTTACCGTGGTTGAGAGTATTTGGTCTTTTCTTTGTTGAATGTGGACCATTGGCGTTATCCTCTCAACCTTGTATTTTGTGAACGAGTCTTGATCTTCGAAATTTGGTAGTCTCCAATGAATCTCCCATCCTTTGTGAGGTCCATCACATCAACGTCTTGGATAGTTTAATCAATGGGCCACCATGCAAGAAATGAAATTCGTGACCAAACTCTACTTCTCCCGAGGAGCAGATCTTCTAAATCAGCCATTGACCACATTTGAATGGAAGCGGGTTGCGTACTGAGTAACTCCGCACCCGCTGAGTAAACTCTGTGGGGCCCATAGTGATGTAAAAATTTTATCCACTCCGTCCATCCATCTTAACGAAAATTTTAGGTATGGTGCCAAAAAATAAATTATATCAGGATCTAAAGTGGACCACACCACAAGAAATGTGTGAACTGAATGTCTACCATTGAAAAATTCTCGGAGGACACTGAAGTTTTGGATCAAGCTGATATTTGTGTTTTCCCTTCATCCATATCCACCTGATCTTCTGAACAGGTTGGATGACAAATAAAAATCACTGTAGGGCCTGGGAAGGTTTCAACGGTGGAAATCATTATTCCCACTGTTTCCGTGGCATGGTCCACTTGAGATTTGGATATACTTAAATTTTGGATCAACCACTAAAATGAGTTGGAAAAACATATGGACGGAATAGATAAAGCAAATACATTCTAGGTGGGCCCAACGGAGTTTACTCCGCACGATATCCGATTCCCATTTGAATTACTGTAGGCATTTTGAAAAAGCGTAAAATATAGATTACTCTTTAGAAATGATAATCTGAACCGTGTAAAAGGTGGGCCACACGATGCTGATCATTGAGCATGAAAATCAGGCCCATACATCCATTGGGTGGGCCAGACTAGTGTACTCATATTCAGCTATCCAACGATTATTATGTCGTGTCCTGCTCAATAAACCAAGAGGCCTGTTTTTCTCCCTAGATGATCATCATAGCTTGATCCACCTTTTCGATGGTCAGATATAGTGTAGATATGTAGCGTCGGCAAGAAATAAACGGTTGTATGTGAATGTCATCATTTCTCATTGCTCTTCTTTCTCTGTAAAAGAACAGAATCGTATCCGCTGAAACCGAAAGTGCTTTAAAGATGTTATTTGATTCTTTAAGGGACGATTAGAATTTTTATATTCTACAGAGGAACGTTTTTTTTACATCCCGGCCATTGGCAAAGCATGCATGATTTGAAATCCGAGCCACTGAAAAGTTTGGCTCCACCTTGAAGATAATTGAATTAAAAAATCAGGCTGATTCATTCATCAAGTGTACCACATGTGTACGTTGAATTGATCCGTTGGCCGTCCATTGTTTTCTATCGACTGTCCAGCAGATGATGGGCCAATTTCAGCAAATGATCGTAAAGATGGGTCCAGACTTTTTTGGTGGCTTTGATGTTTTATAGACATGACATGTTCGCCGTACACAACTCCATGGTCCATTGAGATGGATGGGGGCATTTTTCTTTTAAAGGGAGTCCATGTTTCGCTTGACCAACGCCATTGCGGAGCATTTGCTCATTACATTACGGGAGCGGATTAGGTGAGACCCCGGATCCACCGACGTAGGTGGGACCCCTGACTGTGGGGCCACTGTGATGTATGTGACTACATCCATGCGGTCCATCCGTATTGAAATTTCATTTTAAGGCATGATCCAAAAAATGAATCAGTTCCAAATCCCAGATGGGCCATAGTACAGAAAACAGTGCTGATTGACCATTAAAAACTTTATGTGGGCCACAAAAGTTTTGGATCAAGATGATATTTATTTGGTCTCTTTGTCTAGATGTTTGTGACCTTATCGACACGTTGGATAGAAAATAATGGCAAATGACCATTCCGGTGAAATCCATGAAGTTTTAAATGGTAGAGATTCAATCACTACTGTTTCTATGGTGTGGTTCACCTAAGATTTGAGTCAGCTTTATTTTTGGTACCACACCTTAAAATGATCTTTCAAAATGGTTGGATGGATTAGATTTAAGACACATACATCACTGTAAGCCCCACCATCAGGAGTCCCACCCACTTCGATGGATCCAGGGTCTCACCTAATCCACTCCCATTACGGTCACGAGCCTGTCCCGTGCTCACGACAGGCTAGTACATGGCGTGTGGAATTGGGAGGAGAGAGCCTGATAATACTGTGTGAGGCTTGCTGATATGGCAGGTCTCCCGTGGGAGTGGATTAGGTGCAACTTGAGCTTGTTCCTAGCTCAGGACAAGCTAGTACCTGGGGTATGTGCAGGGGAGAAGAGGTGTGACATGACTGTGTCAGGCTTGCTGATGTGGCAGGTCAGCTCTGACAATGTACTCTACACTAATACAAATGTGCCACGTCATGCCTATCCTGAGCTTGGGACAGTCTCGGGATAGTACCTAATCCGCTCCCGTCTCCTCTTAGCCCTTCACCAATACAAACATGACACATGTATGACACGTCGGGCATTGGCACAGGCTTGGGTATTACCTAATTGGCTCCCTTACATAAGGATATTGTATTGACGCGGAGGATACGCATGTTATCCACAGGGAGAGCGGCTTCGGTGGATCGTGGGATCAACCGTGGTGGGTGGATCCCTCAATGTGGGGTCCACCTTGATGTATCTTCATTACATCCACTCCTTCCATCCGTTTTGAAAGATCATTTTAAGGCATGATGAAAAAAAAAAAAAAAAAAAAAAACAGATTCAAATCTCAGGTGAACCACATCATAGGAAGCAATGAGATGGTTAACCATTAAAACCATCTTGTGGGCCACCAAAGTTTTGCATCAAGCTGATATTTGCGTGGTCCCTTCATCCTGATCTTGTGACCTTATCAACAGGTTGGATGGAAAATAAACATTCCGGTGGCTCCCAAGATGCTTTTAATGGTGGGTATTCAATCACAACTGTTTCCTTTGGGATGGTTCACCTAAGACTTGAATCGGCTTCATTTTTGGAATCATGCTCTAAACTGAGTTTTCAAGACTGACGGACAGAGTGGATGTAAGTCATGGTGGGCCGCACGGTCAGGGATCCACCGAAGCCACGCCCATCCACAGGTATCCAGTCCGTACAAGCTTGGCCTATGGCTGAATGATCCAGACTGTCTGATCTGATGGGTTCCACTGTCAATGAAGCAAGCTGAAAAAGAGATCGGATTGTATTGAGTTACTTAGTACGCTTTTACCGAAATGAGGAAACATAGTCGAGCCCACCGTAAATGTATGTGGTTGATCCACGCTTGCCATCCGTTTTCCCAGCTCATTTTAGGCGTTGAACAAAAAATTCAAAAAATTAAAGCATATCCAAACCTCAAGTAGACCATGCCTCATGAAACAGTGGAAATAATGATTTCGACCGTTGAAACCTTGCTAGGGCCCACATTGATCTTTATTTGTCATCTAACCTGTTCATAAGATCACAAAGAAGCGAATGAAGGGAAAACAAAAATAACAGCTTGATCCAAAACTTCTGTGGCCTCCAAAAGTTTTTCAACTGTGGACGTTCAATTCAATCTATTTCTTGAGGTGTGGTCCAATTGAGCTATCTGGTAAAACGGATGGACTGTGGATAAGATAAATCATGGTGGACCAGGCCACTCATTAGGTTGGTTTCTGGAAATATTCATGGTGGGCCTCCACTTGATGAATGGCCCAGATATCAGACAGTGCACCATGTTGGTTTGTGGCCCGTGTATCTCTTGAATATCTCCCCACCAATGAAGGATAACAGCAAAATAGGAAACATTGTATAGGTGCGGCCGCTGGCCGTGTATGGGGCAGGTCAAAGTCAGCTCGAACCCCGTCAGTTGATCGGGCCTAAAAGGTGAGCTGTTTTCTAATTGGGCCATTGATTTCAGGCCCAACATCACACATTAACATTGTAAGCAATGCCTGTTCATGGGATTTCAGTAGAAATTTTGCAAAACCTATACCTGCGCCGGACTTGTTGATTAATCGAGTTTAAAATAGGGCCGTCTCAATTGGGGTGACTCACCCTCTTTACTTGTGTTCTCCCTTCTTCCATGTCTGTGTGAACTTACGAATAGGTTGGATTTCAAATAAACATCATGGTGGCCCTAGAAAAGCTTCAACGGTCGGGGTTACTATCCCCACTGTTTTCTTCAGTGGGGTCCACTTGAGATTTTGTTCTGCCTCATTCTTCAGTTCACGCCCTAAAGTGTTCTCTCCAAATGGATGGATGGTGTGGATACACCACAAACATCATGGTAGGGCGCACAGAAGTTGGTGACGTCACTTCAGTAGGGATGTAGCTACTCAACCTGTCAGTAGCTAATCCGCGTCCGCTAGGAAGATGCACTGTTTGAGCGATCATTACCATCCAATTAATGGCTATCAAATGGGTGGTTAAAATGAATTAATCGGGCTAAAAATGCCTTTTCCCTGTCCATAGACCTTGAGGGTCTATTTGGATTAGTCGTAAGAAATGGGTTTAAGCAGGGAAAAAAAAAACTGATTAACAAAAAGACGGTTGAAAGCTAAGAGGGTGAGGAAATTGATTTTCATTTCTTGAGAAGGGCTATTTTCTCAATCGTCACTTCTAGATAATTGACTATTTCACATTTCAATTGAAATCACGTATGTTAAAACAAATAAGTTATGTAAAGATTCTTTTCTTCAAATTCCTTTTTCTTAGTTGTTCTTAGATGGGAAGCTTCTCTCATCAACTTTCTTTTGATTTCTACCATTCCTAATAAGCTCTAATAAAATTTTGAGTTTCCATCAATTGATTACCATCTTATAAATGGTTTAATATATCTTTTGAAATATGATCTCAGATTGGAAGTGCTTTTAAATTACACATAAATGTTAAATACCAATTACTCACAAGTGCCTTTAGGGCATGTTTGGGATTGCAATTTCCCCATATAAACGTGTAATAATTACAAAGGTCAAATCTTATCTTGGTGAATCAAAATATTTTGACCCAATATTAGATGTTTAGATACAAGTAGAATACTTATAATGATTGCACTAAACCTTTTGTTAGGATGTCACATAATATGGAAAATACACTGTTGCTCTTATTTAGGTAGGTGATTTCCAATGAAATACAACATAAAACTCGTAACGATGGCTCATTCTTTTTCCTCTCTGCTTTATATTTGCAACTGACTATTAAATTACGTGCCAATTTATCTCTTTAAACAAATAATGTAAATTTGTAATAATAACTTCTTTATATGCCTTTATGGTGGAACGTTTGCCATCCAAATATGTCCCAAATTGCCCATTCTTTATATATATATTTTTTAAATAAAAGTGGCCAGCTTGATCACTGTATTAGACCTGGCTTGGCTTTCTGCTAGGCTTAAGAGCCAAAGTTATAAAGCGCAATGCCACTCTTGTGCACTTGTAGCATTTCTTAACGTTGAATGTAATTTATATACCTGGCCATGAATTATAAGGGTTGGAAAAGTTTGCTGCTACGAGGGTGTAGTTGGTGACTGAGCGCAATCTCTAAGGGGGGAGTGTTTCGAGACTAAAAAGCTATTTTTGATCCAAACAGCAGTCAACGATTTGCATTTGGATGGACTTTTGCCCACCTCGGTTCCATCTCTCACCTGACTAAATAGGCTAAAACATTGGAGTTGGTCATAAAAGTAGGCGTGAGACCACCTTTTCAGTAATCTGCCTTCGAAGAAGTGCGTCTAAACGGGGCCGAAAGGAAGACCGGATTGAGTCTGACGGCAATTTAGGGTGTCAACAGGCCAGGCCTGGTGTTGTCTTCAGCCCGGATTTTGAACTATTGGGCGGGACTATGGGCCTGGCCCAGCCCAGTGATAGCCCTATTGCAATTGTATTTTTCTTTTCGAGTGCATTCATGTTGGGGTTTGGCTCCACATTGCAATTGCGTTACTTTAAGATTGGACTCTAGTGAGGATCATCTGTGTTGAAAACACAGAAAAATTCAGTGCCGTCTATTCTCATTGGTACACGTCATAGCCAATGACGTCAGCTAAAAAAACCAGCCGATTCTCTCATGTATGGATTGCGTGCTACACAACCCACTTTTACAGTGTGGAATTTCCCTGGGCCTCATCCTAATTTATCTGTTAGATCAGAACCGTCCATCAATTTTTTCAGATTATTCTAAAGCATAAGATAAAAAATGAAGCACATCCAAAGCTCAAGTGGACCACACAACAGAAAGCATGGGATTGAACGAAACGTTGAAACCTTCCTACGGTCCACTTTGAGGTTTATTTGCCATCTAACCCCTTCATAAGGTCACTTAGACCTTGATTCAGGGAAACCACAAAAATCAGCTTGATCAGAGCTGTCTATTGCAACAAGAAGTTTTCAATGGTAGGTGTTCATTTCCCACTCTTTCCCGTCGTGTGGCCCACTTGAGCCTTGGATCTGATTTATTTTCAGCCTCGTGCCTAAAAGGTATGAAACAAAATGATTGGATTGTGTGGATCTAATACATACATCATGATGGGCCCCACAGAAGTTCCACCTTTCAACTGTTCGGGTAGAGCCGAATTTCTTTAGGTGGGGAATTTACGCGGCCCCTGATGACTTATTTCTTAGATCCACACCGTCCATATAATTTTTCAGATCTTTCCAGGATATAAACCTAAAAACAAGTTAGATTCAAAGCTCAACTGGAACACACCATAGGAAACAGTGGAATTGATGCTACCGTTGAAAACTTCTTAGGGCCCAGACAGCTCTGATCAAGCAGATATTTGTGTTGTACCTTCATCCAGGTATGGGTGGACTTATGAACTCGTTAGATGTTAGATGAAGCCTCACGCTTGGCCCGAGGAAGATTTCAACCAAAGTTTGTGAAGGGTGGTGAAATTCCATACGTTAAAAGATGTGCTATGTAGTGTAGCACCCAACGTACCTGAAGAGACAAATACGGGATATTTTATAGATGGAGATAACGGAAATGACGTGGCCGAACGAGAAGCGACCGCACTGGAACTTCTTGTGCTTTCAACACAGACTATAGGCTATTTATCTGATAATGCCTGCTTTCAAAAGAGTGCGGATCGTCTCGTTATCTCCATCTCACAAAATATCCCGTATTTGTCTCTTCGAGTACATTACGTGCTACATAGCACATCTTTTAACAGAACTTCACCGCCCTTCACCATAACCTTTGTATTACATCCACACCGTCTATCAATTTTTCCAAATAGATTTAGAGAATGGTTCCAAAAATAAGGTACATCCAAATCTCAAGTGGACCACACCAAAAGAAAGTAGTCAGGATTACAAAAACTTTGGCCGAAACCTTCCTCGGACCAAGCGTGAGGCTTATCTAACATTTAACCAGTTCGGAAGTCCACACATACCTGGATGAAGGTACAACACAAATATCTGCTTGATCCAGCCGTCTGGGCCTTAAGAAGTTTTGAACGGTAGCATCAATTCCCCTGTTTCCTATGGTGTGTTCCAGTTGAGCTTTGGATCTAACTTGTTTTTAGGTTTATAACCTGGAAAGATCTTAACGGTGTGGATCTAAGAAATAAGTCATCATGGGCCGCGTAAATTTCCCTCCTAAAGAAATTCCACTCTTAGCTAGAGAGAAGAATATGGGAACAGTTGAAAGGTGGAACTTCTGTGGGGTCCATTATGATGTATGTATTGGATCCACACAGTCCAATCATTTTGTTTCATACCTTTTAGTCACGAGGCTGAAAATAAATCAGATCCCAGACTAAAGTGGGCCACACGACGGGAAAGAGTGGGAAATGAACACCTACCATTGAAAACTTCTTATTGCAATAGACAGCTCTGATCAAGCTGATGTTTGTGGTTTCCCTGAATCAAGGTCTAAGTGACCTTATGAAGGGGTTAGATGGCAAATAAACCTCAAAGTGGACCGTAGGAAGGTTTCAATGTTAGTTGTTCAATCCCATGCTTTCTATTGTGTGGTCCACTTGAGCTTTGGATGTGCTTCATATTTTTTTATCTTATGCTTTAGAATAATCTGAACAAATTGATGGATGGTTCTGATCTAAGATAAATTAAGATGAGGCCTAGTGAAATTTCACACGGTAAAAGTAGGTTGTGTAGCACGCAATCCATAGGTGAGAGAGAAAATGGGCTAGCTTTTTTAGCTGACGTCATTAGCTATGACGTGTACCAATGAGAATAGACAGCACTGAATTTATCTGTCTTACACGGACGATCCTCACAATAATTGAAGCAAACCACTTAAAGCCTCTGCCGTTAGACATCCGGACGCCTGACGTGGTGATATCTCATTTTGATTGCATACGGTCTTAAGGAAGCGGATTGACGAACCAAACTATTCATTAACGGTTCAAGTTCGGCTCCATTAAAGTTCGTTTGAGTTCAATTGATTTGTAAAGAAACTAAACTTAAACTTTATTTTTAGATTCAATTTGTAATTAAACCAAACTCAAACAGGTATGAGTTTGATTCGATAAGGCTCGATAAGGTCTTTTTAGTTAAAAAATCATTGTTTCTTATGACATGGTCCACCTGAGATTTAGATCTACTTCACTTTTTTAACTCTTGTTATGAAATAATTTAGTGAAATGTATGAAAGGAGTGTATATGGAATATATGCATCAATGTAGATATGGAATATATAATCAAACTTGTAATCAAATCCAAACTTGAGTTTGAATTCGGTTTGCATAACTGATCAAACCAAACTTAAATTCACCTAATTTTAAACTAATCAAATTCGAACACTAAGATTTAGGTTTGAATCAGACTCAAACCAAGCTCAAACTTTAGTTTTGGTTATGAAACCCAAACCGAACACTCTGGCATTTGGCTCGGTTCGGTTCTTTTACACCTTTAGTCTTGAGTAACTCACTACGCAAACCCTGAAGGGTCCACTGTGATTTATGTATTTCATCCACTCTGTTAACCCATTTTTGACAGATAATTTTAGGTCTGGTAAAAATAAATGAAGCATATAAAAAGCTTAAGTTGATCACACCACAGGAACAATGTGAATTGATCTTATACTGTTGAAAACTTCTTGGGGCCAGAAAGTTTTGGATGAAGCTGATATTTGTTTTTTCCCTTCATCAATGTTGTGTGATCTTGTGAGCAGGTGGGATAACAAATAAACATCACTGCCGGCCCTAGAAAGGCTTCAACGGTGGAAATCATTATACCCACTGTTTCTTGTGGTATGGTCCACCTGAGCTTGGGACATGCTTCAATTTTGATTTCGACCCCTTAAATGATCTGGAAAATCGGATGGACGGTGTAAATAAACTACATACATTTACCGTGGGCCCAACTGAGTTTACTCAGTACCATAAGAGCGTCCTGAGTAACTCAGGATGCAATCCGATTTCCGGTTTAAGATCCGTATTTAATAAAAAATCAGAATTACCCTCCTGTAACAGAAGTGGAGTCAGCGTACTGAGTAAACTTTGCAGGGTCTACCATGATTTATGTATTTCATCCACTCCATTCATCCATTTTAGAAGATAATTTTATGGCTTGAGACAAAAAATGGAGCATATAACAAGCTTAAGTGGACTTCACCACAGGAAAAAATGTGAATTGAACCTGTACCGTTGAAATATTATTGGAGTGCCGCTGAAGTTTTGAGTCACGCTGATATTTGTTTTTTTCCCTTCATCTATATCTTTCTGATTTTGTGAACAGGTTGGATGACAAATAAACATCACTGCGAGCCCTAGAAAGGTTTCAACGGTGAAAATCATTATACCCACTGTTTCTTGTGGCATGGTCCACCTGAGTTTTTGGATATTCTTCAATTGTGGTTTCAACCCCTTAAATGATCTGAAAAAGAGGATGAACGGTGTAGATTATGGGTCGAAGCTAGGTGGAGCCCCATCGTGTTTGTGAGAAATTCACCCTGTCCATACTTTATTCCAAATCATTTTAAGTAGGAACAAATAATGAGGCAGATCTATAGCTCAACTAGGCCACATGATACAAAAGAGTGGAGATTGTACACCCACCGTTAAAACATTCGTGGGACCACAGAAGCTTTATATCCGGCTAATAGTTCTAGTTGTTTCATTTTTCATTTTTTGTTTTTTGGTTCGGTAATGACTTTTTTAATGGTTGGGCAGCTTTATGAACGGATTAGATTGCATATAAACATCACGGTAGAGCCTAAACAGGTTTAAACGGTAAGCAGCCCCTTTTCACTGTTTTCCGTTGTGTGGCCCAGTTGAGTTTCGGATCTGAACATTTTTTTGGCTCATGTCATAGTATGAGTTGCCAAACCGGATGGACGGAGTGGATTTCTCACAAACATTATAGTGGCTCCACCAGTGGTACGGCGAGACCTCATTCAAACATCACGTCCACCAGCGGCTCAGATCTGAGATCTGATTCGCTCCAAATCCATATAATGCGGATTTGGATCTTAAAATAGTTGGATCTTAAAATAAATCCGATTACTTAAATGGACAGTATATGGATTCACAGGAGCATGCCCGAGTTCCATCCGAATCTGATTAAGATCCGACTCACTGTCACCTTACTGTATATGTTATATTCATGCTGACCATCCATTTTACAAATTATTTTAGGCCATGTAGACCATACCATAGTAAATAGTGGTATTTGCATATTTTTTTTACTAAATTAAATGTATTATATTATATATTTATTTAAATTTGTAATGGGGGTGGATTCGGACTTAGATTCAACCCAAATCCAATGGTTATATGGATTTTGGATCGGATCTAACAATTTATAAATGGATCAGATATGGATATCACCTTTTGGATCTGAATTCGATCCAAATCTGTCTACAAATATATAGACTTGGAGCCGGATCCAACTGGATCCTATCCAAATCCCCCGAGCGCCCTACATGAAATGGGAGTAGAGAGGAGGGGAGTGGATTTAGGGGCCGGATCTATTACAAGCACTTGTAGGTTAAAGTAAACGTACAATGCAATTTATGAGGCCCATATTGTTGCGTGTATGCAATCTAATCCGTCCATCACATACATCTAATGATGGTTTCCTTTGTGGCCAAAATTCATTTCAATCTAAAACTCAGGTGGGCCACTCAACGGGGAAGAATCCTGACCACCCTTTTACCTTTGAAGGGGCAGTTTCATCATTTCAAAAAGTTGGTTGCCAACACATATATCAGCCTTTCCTACACGCATTTGTTTCCTGCCCAACATAATATTTTTTTGGCGGGAAATATTCCAAAGGTTTTCTTTTAGAAAGCATGTTGATGGTGGGTCACTGTTAGGCCTAGTGTAAATGTATGTAGTTCATCTACACCGTCCATCCACTTTTCCAGATCATTTAAGGGGTTGAAACCAAAATTGAAGCATATCCAAAACTCAGGTAGACCAAACCACAAGAAATAGTGGGTATAATGATTTCCACCGTTGAAAACTTTCTTACGGCCCGCAGTGATGTTTATTTGTCATCTAACCTGTTCACAAATCACACAGCCATTGATGAAGGGAAAAAAAATAATAATATCAAAATTTCTATGGCCTCAAGAATTTTTCAACGATATAGGTTCAATTCACATTGTTTCGTGTGGTATGGTCCACTTCAGCTTTTTATAGCCTTCATTTTTTGTATAAACCTATAAAATTTTATTTTAAAATGGATGAATGGAGTGGATGAAATACATAAAAGATGGTGGACCCCATGGAGTTTACCCAGTACGCTTAAAGTACTGAGTTACTCAATATGCAATTCGTTTCCTGTCGGCGGAAGTTATGTGGAGCCCACGTGATGCTTGTTCGAAAGCCTCACTATCCATGGGTTTTTACCCTTCATCCAGGTCCATGTGACCTTATGAACAGTTTGGATGGCAAATAATCATCATGGTGGGCCGTATGTATGTTTTAACGGTGAGAATCATTGTAGGGTCTACGTTTTCTGGTGTAGTCCACGTACAACATCGAATTCACTTCCTCTGTTACCGAAATACGAGTGGGTGGGTAACCAACTAGGAAGAAGATGCATTATGGTACCAAGACTATGGAAGCACTCTAACTAAATATCGAAAAACATTGACGCACACCGTACCCCTAAAATAGCATCGATCTACTCCGACTTACACAGCAACCCTTCGGCTGCACGCCGAGTGCTTTCACCGAATTTCGAGTGGGTGCGTAACCACTCAAGAAGACCCTACGTTAGGATACCGAGATTCAAGAATCACTCTGACAGGCACCGACGAACACAGACATACACCGGACCTCCAAAATAGTAACGGTTCCCTTCGACTTGTACTGCAGCACATGCGGTCGCATCTCGAATGCTTTTACTGAACTATGAGTGGGTGCGTAAACAACTAGGAAGAAGATGCATAATGGTACGGAGACAACAGAAGCACTCTAACCAAATACCGAAAAATATTGATGCATACCGTACTCCTAAAATAGCATCGATTCACTCCGACTTACATAGCAGCCCTTCGGTGGCACGTTGAACGCTTTCACTGAACTTTGAGTGGGTGCGTAACGACTCAAGAAGACCTTACGTTAGGGTACCGAGACTCAAGAATCACTCCGACACGCACCGACAAATATAGACATACACTGGACCTCCAAAATAGTAACGGTTCCCTCCGACTTATACTGCAGCTCATGCGGTCGCATCTCGAATGCCTTTACTGAACTACGAGTGGGTGCGTAAACACGTAGGAAGAAGATGCATTATGGTACCAAAACTACGGAAGCACTTTAACCAAATATTGAAAAATATTAACACACACCATACCCCTAAAATAGTGTCGATCCACTTCAACTTACACAACAGCCATTTGGTGGCACACCGAACGCTTTTACCGAACTTCGAGTGGGTGCGTAACCACTCAAGAAGATGCTACGTTAGGGTAACGAGACTTAAGAATCACTCTAACACGCACCGACGAACACAGACATACACCGGACTTCCAAAATAGTAACGGTTCCCTCCGACTTGTACTGCAACACATGCGATAGCATCTCGAATGCTTTTACTGAAGTAAGAGTGAGTGCGTAAACAACTAGGAAGAAGATGCATAATGGTACCGAGACGACGGAAGCACTTTAACCAAATACCGAAAAACATTGACGCATACCATAACCCTAAAATAGCATCAATTCATTCCGACTTACACAACAGCCCTTCGGTAGCACGCTGAACGCTTTCACCGAACTTTGAGTGGGTGCGTAACCACTCAAGAAGACGTTACATTAGGGTACCGAGACTCAAGAATCATTCTGACATGCACCGACGAACACTGACATGCACTAAACCTCCAAAATAGTAACGGTTCCCTCCGACTTGTACTGCAGCACATGCGGTTGCATCTCGAATGCTCTTACTGAACTACGAGTGGGTGTGCAAACAACTAGGAAGAAGATGCATCATGGTACCGAGACTACGGAAGCACTTTAACCATATATCGAAAAACACTGACGCATACCGTACCCCTAAAATAGCATCGATCTACTCCGACTTACACACCAGCCCTTCTGTGGCACGCCGACCGCTTTCACTGAACTACAAGTGGGTGTGTAACCCCTCAAGAAGATGCTACATTTGGGTACCGAGACTCAAGAATCACTCTGATCACGCACCGACGAACACGGATACACACCAGACCCCCAAAATAGTAACAGTTCCCTTCGACTTGCACTGCTGCACATTCAGTCGCATCTTGAATGCTTTTACCGAAGTATGAGTGTGTGAGTGACCAACTAGGAAGACGCTGCATCATAGTACCGAGACTACAGAAGCACTCTAACCACATACTAAAAAATATTGACGCACACCATACCCCTAAAATAACATCGATCCACTCCGACTTCTACAGTATTCCTTCAATGGCACGCCGAATGTTTTCACCGAACTACGAGTGGGTGCATAACAACTCAAGAAGACGCTATGTTCGGGAACCGAAACTCAAGAATCACTCTAACCACGCATCGAAAAATACGGACACACACTGGACCCCCTAAATATTAACGGTTCCCTTCGACTTGCACTGCAACAAATGCGATCATACGTCGAATGCTTTCATTGAATTATGAGTGTATATGTATCTACCTGCAAAGACTCTCTATCATGGTATTGAGACTACAGAACCATTTTACATAGACAACAACTAACATTGATGCACACCGTACCGTACCTCTAAAATAGCATCGATCCACTTCGACTTGCACTGTAGCCTTTCGATGACACATCGAACGCTTATACCGAACTATGAGTGGGTGAATAACTACTAAAGAAGACTCTGCATTAGGGTATCGAGACTCAAGAATCACTTTAACCACACACCGACGAACACGGACACTTATGAGATTCCCAAAATAGTAACGGTTCACTCTGACTTGTACTGCAGCACATGCGATCGCACGTCGAACGCTTTCACTGAACTACGAGTGGGTGCGTATCCACTTAGAAAGACTCTCCATCATGATACCAACACTACAGAAGCACTATAACCACACACTGAAAAACACTGACGTATACCGTACCTCTAAAATAACATTGATCCACTTCGACTTGCACACCAGCCCTTCCGTAGCACTCCGAACACTTTCACCCAACTACGAGTGGGTGCGTAAACACTCAAGAAGATGCTGGATTAGGGTACCGAGACTCAAGAATAACTATAACCACACATTGACGCACACAGATACACATAAGACCTCCAAAATAGTAATGGTTCCCTCCGACTTGCACTGCAGCCCATGCGGTCACAGCTCGAATTCTTTTATCGAAGTACGAGTGGGTGCGTAACCAACTAAAAAGACGCTGCATCATGGTACCGAGACTATGGAAGCACTCTAAGATCATACCGTAAAACATTGACGCACACTATACCCCTAAAATAGCATCGATCCACACCGACTTGCACTGCAGCCATTTACTGGCACGCCAAACGCTTTTACCGAGCAACGAGTGGGTTCGTAACCACTTAAGAAGACGTTGCGTTAGGGTACCGAGACTCAAGAATCACTCTAACCGTGCACCAACGAACACGGATACACACGGGACATCCAAAATAGTAACGGTTCCTTCCGACTTGCACTGCAGCCCATGCGGTCGCAACTCGAATTCTTTTACCGAAGTAGGAGTGGGTGCATAACCAATTAGGAAGACGCTGCATCATGGTATCAAGACTACGGAAGCACTCTAATATCATACCGAAAAACATTGACGCACATTGTACCGCTAAAATAACATCGATCTATACCGACTTGCACTACAGCCCTTCGGTGGCACGTCGAATGCTTTCACCGAGTTATGACTGGGTTCGTAACCACTCAAGAAGACGCTGCATTACGGTACCGAGACTCAAGAACCACTCTAACCACACACTATCTAACACGGACAAACACCGAATTCCCAAAATAGTAACAATTCACGCCGACTTGGACTGCCTTGTTATAATAATGGGCCACATCTTCATTTATTGATGTTGTTAGCAATGATCCATGTTGTTAATTCAAATTTAAAGATTTTTTTTATTCTGATACTAAAAAAATGTGGCAGATCAAATAATCAAGTGGTCCACATCATCTTCATTTACATTTAATGGTACATACTTAACACGCTACTAATACTTTTTATGACCCACTTTTCACTTAGATCCACCTCATTTTTTTTTTTAATGATATAAAAGAGGATGAGAAAACCGCTGGATGGTATCGATCGGCAAATTAAATTTATGTGGGCCCCATTTCAGAGATTTAACGTAACCGACAATTTCAAGGTTAAAGTTGTAATAAAGTAACACCACAAGGGCAGCAGTGTTAATTTAGACAGCTGGCGCAAGTAAATTTACAATTTTTGTCTCTTTTTGAGGCCTTTGTGAAAAGACGAAATTAACCTATGTGAGTATTTACTTTAAATTACAAGTGCTTTTAATAGATCCGGCCTCGTGGATTTAATGAGGTTCTGACCATACTCAACAAGGTGCGTTCATCACCTTATGGCCCACCTTGATATACGTATTGCAGATCTACACCGTCTATCCAATTCTGCCGATCATCTTCCGGAATGTTTCAAAAAATGAAGCAAATAAGTCTCAACTGGACCAAATACAGGAAACACTGGTGCTTGACCATTAAAAACCTTCTTGTGGGCCACAATTTTTTTATCAAGTTCATATTTAATTTTCCCCTTTCATCCAGTTCTATGTGACCTTATCAACAGGTTATATTACAAATAGACATTATGATGGGCCGTAGGTAGTTTCTAATGGTGGACATTCAATCACCATTGTTTCTTATGGTGTGGCCCTCCTGATATATGGATCTGCTTATTTTTTGAGCTCATACTCTAAAATGAGCTAGAAAATGGATGGACAACACGTATCTACAGTACATACATCAAGGTAGGCCCTACTGTGAGGGCTGCATCGGCCGGATGGCACCTAATCCACTCCTTAGACGGAGGTGGCTTGTCCTGGGTCGAAAGCTAAATGGGGTCAACCAGTTTGTGAAAAATACACGCCGTCTGCACCTTTTTCCCATGTCATTTTAGGGCATCGCCCAAAAAAAAAAAGATAGATCTGAAGCTCAAGTGGGCAAATGTAGATTTTATGATCAACTTTGAAACATTGGTCGGGCTATAGAATCTTTGGATAAGGCCTTTTCTTTTCCTTTCAAGTTCAATTAAGTGGGAATGGCCTTATGGACGGTTTGGATTGCATATAAATATCATGGTGCAGTTGAAAGGTTTGAAAAGTAAGCATTCATTTTCCACTATTTCAAGTCATGTGGCCCACTTAAATGTCGGATCCAATTGACCTTTGGCCTCATGTCTTAACACAAGCTGATAAAAAAGATGGACGGATAGATTTCTCACAAACATCATTGTGAGCCCCACCATGGACGGATAGATTTCTCACAAACATCATTGTGAGCCCCACCTGTGGTGGGGGGTCAACAATGGCCAGGCCATCCAGACGTGGCCTTGTAATTGCTGCAAAGAGATGGGTTTTCAGTGGATCGGAAGCTAGGTGGGGCCAACCATGGTGTTCGTGAACAATCCACACTGTCCTTCCATTTTGATAGATCATTTTTTGGCATGACCCCAAAAATAAGGTAGATTAAATGCTCAGGTAGATCACATCGGTTAGATTCATTTTAAGGTATAGAGAATGCCCGTCGTTGAAACCTTTCAAGGGCTCACCTGAGATTCAGATCTGCCTCATTTTTGGGCTCGTGGCCTAAAATGAGATGATAAAATGGATGGATGGCAAGGATCGCACACATACATAATTAAAGGTAGGCTTCGCCAAACCTTCTGCACGCCTAACCCCACCAACAGGGTATAACGGTAAAACGTTAAGAAGATAGGGGTAATTCTGACCTTTAGATACCTTAACAGCAAAATTCCGCCTTTGGGTTAGTCAAAGCCAAACAGACGATTTTTCTACATATTTTGAATAAGAGAAAAATAGCCTAAATGATAAGATTAGATGAGAAGAACCCGGATAAGAGAGGAGTTCATCATAGATTCTGACAATGAATGGCTTGCTGCTTTAAACAGTGAAAGTGGGCCCATGGTTCGGTAATCTGGACTATAGACTATAGAGAGGGGTTATTTGCTACTCGGGCACAGTGTGACGCTTGGTACAATATTAACTCTAAAAATGGATGGTTGTTGATAGAAATAGGACCATTGGATGTTTTTCATTTTCAATTGCCCATTATGATCTATTAATTAAAATGCAATCTAGATGCAACAATCTCATGTGGTAGGACTGTAATAATAATTTAATGGCTCTATAATGGTCTCCTTGCAGGTACATCACTTCACAATAATGATACTCATATAGATAAATTTAGATAAGTGAGATTTTTCAAGATTTATACCTACCATGCACAAGATTTGTACTATGCAATATCTCCTTTGGTATAGAAAAATCAGTTGTTCACGTGGGTGACTATCTGGCATGTGAGAGCGGATTAGATGAGATCCCAGCCTCACCCAAGATGGTGCGGCTCTTACCACGGGATTATCGTGGAGCCCACCTTAATGTATGTATTATGTATCCATGCCGTCCATCCGTTTTTCCCATATCATTTTCTGACATTAGCAAAAAAATAAACAGATCCAATTATCATGTGAACGATACCATAGGAAACAGTGTTGATTGACCATTAATGGGCCAGAAAAGTTTTGGATCAAGATGATATTTGTTTTCCCCCTTCATCCAGGCTTATGTGACCTTATCAACAGATTGGATGGTAAACAAACACTACAAAAACATTAAGGTAGGCCCTAAGAAGTTTTTAAAGGTAGGATGGTCAATCACCACCGTTTCTTATGGTATGGTCCACCTGATAATTAGATCTGCTTCATTTTTTGGGATAATGCCCTAAAATGATATGGAAAAACGGATGGACAGCATAGATAAATAATACATACATCAAGGTGGGCCCCACGGTAACCCCTCCTTACCGCACCCTCTTGGATGGAGCCGGGGTTTCACCTAATCCACTTATTCGGTACTGATGCCTCCAGTGCCCAGGTCGGTACTGAAAAAGATCTATAGGCCCACCATGATGTGTGTGTTTTATCCATACTGTCTATCTATTTTCCCACCTCATTTTAGGACACAAGCACAAATATAAGGTAGAACCAAATCTCAGGTGGACCACACCGCAGGAAACAGTGGTGATTGCACACCATTAAAAACTTCTTGGGGGCCGAGCAGGTGTGGCATACCGTTTAAGTCAACTGTCAGGTAGGCCACACGCCAAAACAAACAATAAACAGTCAAAATGTACACAAGTGCATCACACTTGATAAACGGCTCTGATGTGCCATATACGTACCAGGTTGTAGGGATGTGTGTGGGGAAGTTGGCCAGTAGGGCTAGAGAACCCCGAATGAAAGATCCATCAGGACCGTTCCTCCCTGTTTTTTGTTGGGTTGTTGTGTTATCCCTCTGACCGTTTATTTGTTGGCTACTAATCTGATGGTTAGAATTCTTCTGGTAAAGAAGATTTTACTAATGACCCAGTCTGAAAGATGGGCCCACATGCACTATCAAATCTGAAACTATTTATATTCAGATGCATTAGGTGAGCGGATTGACTGTGACCCAGGCTCATAGATATTTCTGTGCCTATGTACGGCCATAGAGGTCTTCGCGACAAATCCACTCCATCCATCTATTTTGAAAGACCACAGTAGGACAAGATTTTAAAAATCAGGCAGATCCAAAACTAAGTTGGGCCATACCACATGAAATAGTGAGGATCAGTCACAGAAGTTTTTTTTTTATCAGAATGATATTTGGTCCTACAGTTTATCTGAGTGGTAATAATTTTATGATTGGTTTGAATGGTATATAAACATCATGGTCAGCTCCGGGAAGGTTCCAGTGGTGGATGTTGTTGCTCCGGCTGTTTTATTGGTATGGGCACAGTATTGGATCTGGCGGAATTTTAGAATCATGTCTTACTGCTGTCTTTCAAAATATAGGGATGCAGTGAATTTGTTGCCGAGATCTCTGTGACCCCACACAACCTTGGGCACAGAGATATCTGGGGTCACAGGCAATCCACTCCCATTCATTAGGGAGTGCGGATTGTCTGTGTTGAAGGAAATTATAGTGTCGTTGTTTCTCATTGGTCACGTCATTTTCGATCACTTGAGCTAACAAGATACGTCGGATTTCTCTCGCTTAAATGGTTTGCTAACTGCACACCACAATTTTTAATGTGTGAAACTTTTCTAGGTCCCACCATGGTTTTTGTGTTAGATTTACACTGTCCATCAAAGTTTCCAGATAATTGAGATAGAGCATGAGCCCAAAACTTAGGTACAATCAAAACTCAAGTGGATCATGTTAGTGCACTTATTTATAGCCTACTAGTATATTTTATTTGTCAATTATGTGTGTCCACGTGGTATAAAGTTGATTTAGCCTTGCCAAATAGTTGGACGGTGTGGATACAACACATATATCATGGTGGGGCCAACTTGGTGAGGTCACTTCAGTAGCGAGATTGCTACCTAACCCGTCAGATTTGGACGGGGATTCCTTTGGCAGGAAGTTACTGCGCTTGGAACTTAAGTGGGGCCACCATGGTGTTTGTGAGAAATCCACTTCATCATGTGAGCTCATTTTAAGACATGCGATGGAGAATGAGCCAGATCCAAGACTCAAGTGGGCTGAAAACGTGAGGATTAAACCAACAGAGTTGAAATATTCGTGGGGCCACAAAAGTTTTGAATCAGGCCAATATTTATGTTTTCAGCTCATCCCAATAGGAATGACAATATGAACGGTATGAATGGCATATAAACATCACTGTAGACTCCAGGGAGTTTTCGATTGTAGGAATATCCCTACCCGCCTTTTACTTTAGTGCGGCCCACTTGAGTCTTTGATCTGGCTCACTTTCAGTTTCATGACCTAAAATAAGCTGGAAGTACGGATGGACGGGGTGGATTTCTCACAAACTTCACGGTGGACCCACCTATGTTCCTAGTGCAGAAACTTCCTGCCAAAGGAATTGCGTTCGCCCGTCAGAGCTACTGCGTCCGAGATTTCCTGCGGACCATGACATTAGCTTGAGACGGTCGGCCCTGTCAGGAGATCTGTGGGCCATGGTGATCTATATGTTTTATCGACGACGTCCATCTATCTTGACAAATAATTTTAGGGCTTGAACCTAAAAAGTAAGCAGCTGGAAGGCTCAACTAGACCACACAACATGAACCAGTAGGGATTAAAGTCTTAATGTTGAAAACTCAGGGGGCATTTGCCCACCCTCGCCCCTACATGGCTCCGCCCCAGGGAATATGCCGGAGCTTGAATCGCCTGAATTTAATCGGGCCTAGAATGGGCCCAACCTACCTACTTAGTTATTGGTCACTCATTTTCAGGACCAAGCCTGCACATTCAAGTCGTCCAGGGGAATATTTAGTTGTTACGATCAGGCCTCGGTTGACAGCTTTTCATTGGGCCTCATAAACAGGCCCGACCCCGAGACCCATATTCCAGGCTGGAGCCCAACCATGTTTGATGACTGGTCCAGCTGTAAGGGAGCTGATCAGGTGAGACCCCGGCCTCACCCAAGGCGGTGTGGCCCGCCTTGATGTATGTATAATGTATCCACGCCGTCCATCCGTTTTTATCCAAAAAAAAGTGAAGCAGATGGAACAGGTGGACCATACCATAGGAAACAGTGGTGATTGAATGCTCTGCCGTTAAAAACTTCTTAAGGCGCACCTTAACGTTTACGGAATGTTTATTTGCCATCCAATCTTTTGGTAAGTTCACATAAGCCTGGATGAAGGGAAAAAAACAAATATCAGCTTGATCCAAAACTTTTGGAGCCCATTAATGGTCTATCTCCACTTCTTCATTTTTGGCATAATGCCATAAAATGATCTGGTCAAACGGATGTACGGCGTGGATACGAAATACATACAGCAAGGTGGGCCCACCGTGAAATACATGCACACACGCACGTATGCCACCCACAAAGGCTTAGCTATTGCATGGGGGACCCTGGTTTGGCAATCTGTAGAATGCTTGACGGTTGAGAAAAAAAGATATAAGTTCAAGTCAAATAATATATATCGCTAAATTGTTTCCTTAAGGGTGGCAATGGTCGGGTAGCCCGCCTGACCCAATGAGCCCAACCTGGTTTGGCCCTGGCTTGGACCTACTTCTTGGCATGTGGGCCGGGATGGCCCTCGCATGCATTGCCCCCATCAACCTTGTGTCTAGGTTAGGCTCAAGTCAAAGAACATGACCAAGCCCACTTGATCAATGGATAAATTAGGAACATTTAAGTGTGAAATAGGAATTTTATCAAATTTTAATTTGGTTGGATCGGGCCAGATGGGTCAGGTTCGGGCTCACGCCAGTCTTAGCTGTACTTAGACCTGAGGTCATAAATGTTGGCCAGGCCTGTTCAAAGCTTGGCCCAGCCCAAACTCAGTCCATTGCCACCCCTAAGTTTCAAGCTGAAAATTTTCGGGACACGCTCCATCCAAGATTTGGATGAGTTTAAAAACAGACCAATGGTCTGGATTATCGAACTATGTGGTTATTCATCAGAATTGCAAAATAGGGGCCTGACTCAGATCAACTTGGCCAAACTCGTCCAGTATGACTCGACATGAGGCCAGATGAGTCAGTCCATGTCACCTAGTCTGTAAACATGCATCCGATCGTATGGTGCATCCGATACCAGATGGGCCTTTGTCATTCGGATCAACGTTCGAAGGCTACAAGAATTATAGGATCTTCGATCGACCCCATAGGATAAGCACAGAATACTCGGGTTTTCAGTTTGTAGAAGTGGGCCCGCGGTTCAGTGATCCAGATCCTTGTTCTGCTGGGACAACATATAAGATGAGTGGCTAAATTTACATTCAATACACGTGTATTGTAAACAACTAATCTCCTAGCATAGGAAATTGAGAAGGGAGATTAATGAGGTGGATTGCAGTGGACATCTCAAATTAGAACACCTATGAGAGAGATCTAGGCAATCTACGAGGTTAATATCGGTATGATCATCGTGCCCAGTTTCAATGTCCAGGTGAGTCCACTCATTAGGTGAGCCAGCTATCCAGGTTGACTAGGTAGACGGTAGGGTCCATTTTCTCATGTGTGGTGTCATTCAAATGACAAGTGGATTCCCATGGTTCATTAGCTAGACAGCGTTGATGGTAGGCTCCATCCAATGATTTGCAAGATTTCACACTTATGTGTTACGGTGTCTGTTGGGTGGTCTAATCTTTCACCCTGTGGTCTAAAAAAAAGAAATGAAGAGCGTCAATGTTCAACTTAAATGGGCCTGATATTGGTGGCTAGCATCTTCAATCTATTGGAGATTTTTGGATATGGTCCATCTATTGTTAGAGTATCTCAACCATACTATACACTCAACAACCTATCCACTTGGCACACTTACAATTCTACTTAAACAGTCCAAATCGTGGGACCCATTGTAGAAGGGTCATAACCTATAAATCAGATAGAATGGATGATCTCAACCATTGATCAACAACGTTTGTAGCATTTGGATTGTTGATTTATTTTCACTTTAAACATCCACCAATTAAGCTTTTAGGAAATAATTCCAATGTAATTTTAAGCACTATGATTTAGATGGTTTAATTTCAATAACACACGTGGCCGGTGGCCACCAATTAGTGGATTAAACTAAGTTGGGACCATGAACACGTGTATGCCACCCTAGAAAGAGAGATCAAGCAAAGAAAAAAACAAAAAAAAAACTAAATAATTTGGCATGGATAGAATTTCTTATGCAAAAAAGAAGAGAAGGTGTAAGCTTCTTATGCCTCAGGTAGCTTATCTTAATTTTTATTTAACAGATAAATATTTTTGGTAAACATGTACTTATAAGCCAGAAAATAGAAAAGTATGTTTAATTTCTAATATCACAGTAAGTCCTTATCCTCGAGTTTGTTTGGACCCCCCTTAACGTCCATCATACATCACATAGGCACAACCTTTGATGCGGACTGTTCATTATGTCGGGCTTACCCTGGACTTGCCTTCAATGTGAACCATCCATTGTGTGGGGTCTACCTTCAATGTGGACCATCCACTTTGTGAGGCCCACATTCAATGTGGACTATCCATCATGCAGGTCCCACCTTGGATGTGGATTTCCATCAATGTGGGCCCACCTTTAACGGGATCATCCATCATGGAGGACCGAACTTCAAAGTGGGTGGTCCATCAAGCGGGCCTGCCTTATGGATGTGGGTCATTCATCATTAGGGGTCGACCTGTGATGTGAACTATCCTCATGTGGGGCTCACCTTGATATGACTCATCTATCATGTGGGGCCATCATTAATGTTATTTTCCATCATGTGGGGCCCACAATCGATTCAACAAAACTTGTGACCCACCTGCATCCCATGCACCGATCAGATGGTTTAGAGGGAAAATGCAGCCACTGTTAATATTCAGTCAAGAAAAGAAACATATCATATGGCAACGGTCTTCTAGTCTGGCCATCCCTGCTGAGGCCCATTACGTTGACGGTTTGGACCATTGAACTATAGGCCCGCCTAGTTCAAACTGAAGTCCTGGTACAACCTTTGACCCGAGCTTTGCATTACACCTGGAACTTAGTTCAAAAGTTCTGATGGAAGAAACTCTTTAAAGCAAACACTTGCAAGAGTCATCTAATGATTTTTCTTTTCTTTTTTGATTCTTTGGACGACCAATCAACATGGTGATGGTACGATGGACCATCTATGATAGGTCCCACTAGAGGAATGATCTGGTCCACTGACCACCTAGCTACAGTATGCAAGAAATTAGCTGGTTTATCTTCCACGAAAAAATTACAAGAAATCCAAGCACCTTCAACTACTTTTCTTTTATGCAAAGCATCCTAATCAAAGTAGGAGACCAAAGGAACCGACATGGGTTCTGCCAAAGCTTCATTTCTCTCGGGTAAAAAGCAGCAAAGACATTGGGAATAAAGAAAACTGAAAAACAGTAAAAGAAGCATCTTGGAGATGTCCCAATCTTTCCCAGTCAAGACCCAAAAGAGTACACTTGACTGGCTTCAGTCTAATGAAGGGGGAGATCTAACTTGCACCACCGGGTGTAGATTATGGTGACACATCTTGACACACTGTTGTAACGGAGTATGAATTGTGCACACATAATGTAATCCTTTGTATAAGAAGTATTATATCATATTTAAGTTTTCCTCGTGTATAGAGTAGTCTTTTAATGAGAAGGGTATTCTAGAATTGTTTTCTTCAAGTTTTGTTTATGTGAATTGAGTAATTTCTTCTCTTGTTGTAAGTGTTCAAGTCTCCTTATTAGAGTGAGTGAATGATGCAGGTGCATCTCCACTTTAGGTTAGTGTGGCCGACGAGGTGAAGCTTGTGAGATGCAGGATGGCCATAAAGTGAGTCCCATCATGGGACCTATGAGATGCGGGGTAGGAGGGGTGGTCTTGGTTAGGATAAAGGGACATTTCAGTACTTCCGCAATAGCTCTAGAGCTTTTGGTATGTTGGTCGGTACTTCCTACATCAATGCATGTGCACAAATAGGCACATGCACATGTATGTATAAGTCAATAGGTGTGGGTACGCACATGCGCATACATTGTAACACGTCGTGCTCACAATGTGTCTTATAGTACTTGTACCCGGACTAACTCGGTTTGGGTCTTGGCAACTCCTGCTCCAATTCTTGAAGACTTAGACCTAGATCTGATGAGGCTTGGGTACCCGTCTGGTTTTTGGATTTGGGTTGAGGATGGAAAAGAGTATTTACATGATTCACTCCACTGATTGATGGATTAGATTGCATCAAAACGTGCACTTTGAAACAAACATATTCCTGTGTAAATGGGCTTTTTTACATGCTTGTGGCTTAAGAAACCTTCCTTGTTGCTAGAATCATCATTACAAGCACATGCTATCAAAACCAACTGGAACGTCCCCCCAGGATCCAATTCTAGGATGGACCCTACCCGACTTTAACTGGATCGGTACTCAAACCTGGACAGACCTCCTCAATTTTGACTAGGTCCATCACATGGACCAGATCCAAATGTGAATAAATCCAATTTTTGAAGGAGTCCAAAAGGTGAAACCCAAACCTGACCTGATTACTTAATGGTTCAAAAAGATGGAACGGAACCATTGAAATCTGGTTGAGATAATCTCAACCTTTTCTTTTGCAACTCAGGTCGGTCAGGTACCCAGTACCCAGTATCCATTTATCTCCCTCTCTCTCAACAAACAAATACACATACGCACCCACATCTACTGTCCCTCTACCATTCACACCATCTAAGAGACCGTTTGGATACCACCAAATAAGTTACTTTTTCTACTTACAACAGTAGATGAATAACTGATTTGAGATAAGTTAGTTTGGTTTAAGATTAATTATATGTAACTTTGTATTACTTAAAGTTACTTAACCACTTCAACTTAATAAGTAGAAATCAAGATAAGTTACTAGAGGCATAAGTAGCTCAAGTAACTTACGATCTAAATGCCCCCTAAGTGACAAAGCTCAAAATCTCTGAAGTTAATGTTGGAGTGCTGGAGTGCGACTTTTTCACCCCAAACTCACCCACGTGCTCACGACGTAGTGGGATTTCACCACCTATGAGACTCAAACCCCAAAACTCATATTGAAACTCTTGGGATTCGGAGCACTGCAAATAGATCAAAGCTGCCCATGATCTCCTTGTGACATCCACTCCATCAGTTTCTCAAGCTCACAGTAGGACAGGTGCTTGCAAATGAGTCAGCACATGAAAGTAGGGTTGGAATACCTACCATCAAAATCTTCCTAGGACCCATTGTGATGTTTATATGCCATCCAAATCCGTTCATAAGTTTATTCTCACCAGGATGAAAGTAAAACACAAATATTATGCTGATCCAAAACTTATGTGCCCCACTAAGGTTTCACTAGCGGGGTTCAATACCCACTATTTTCCTCTAGGGTAGCCTGGTTTGAGTTTTAGTTCTTCCTCATTTCTAGGCTCACGTCCTAACGTGGGATGCTGAAATTGATAGCTGAATTGGATGTCACAAGAACATTGTGGTAGGCCCCACAGAGCTTCTGCTTACAAGGTCTCACTAGAGATGGGGGCGATAGGAAAATCATGATCCCTCCAAGTCCTTTCCTAAGGGCAGACCTAAGATCAAGTCCCACTCTAGGTCTCCAGCTGTGATAGTGCACCTGGTTGTGATGGGGCCTACTATAAAATGTAAGTCACCATAAATATCGCTCCTCTAAAATCAGCCCAATCCATTCAATAGGTGGGTCACTTCTATATGTTGAGTCAGACCATTTTGGTTAACAGTGTGGCTCATCCAACGAGTGGATCAGCCAGACCTTTTTTTTTTTTTTTTTCATTTTCATGCCATGTGATATTCATTATTGGACCTACCATTAATTCTCCATGATACAGATTTTTTACACCATAAGTTCTCATAAACAAGGCAATTGTGCCACATGTAAAATGATTGTACTACCTCATGATATATTTTTCTGTGGACTTAGAAACTTTTCTAACCAACCAAATGCTCTTATCAACTGCATACCCTCGTCATAGATTTGTGTTGTTTTGCACACAATCTCAAAGTACCAGTGTGACATATGGGGCAGTTACTTGCAAGGTGGATGACCTCTGCTCATTCACGTCTTCAATTACAAGTGCAAGACCTCATCCATTGTACGGTCACCTTAAATATCTGGTCACCTTAAATATCTAGGTAGAATGATGGTAGACCGCGGACTACTGAAGTGAACTTGTAGTCTGCTGCATGGACCATGTGCGTCAGTGTAAAAATCCAGGTTTTATTCGGCAGTTCATAATTTGATGCTAGTTAAAATTCAACGGTTCCTTGGGATAGGATCATAAATTTCTGATTCATCCAATTCATAGCTCTAGTTTGCCCAAATTCGGCGGATGAATATAATTAGCTCAGTCATGTGGCCCATAAAATTAATCAAATGGCTCAAAATGACCAACATTTCTGTTACTTAAAGGTTTTCCTTTTATTATTATTATTTGATGTAGGACGGGTCGCTGACTATTTCATGGCCCAGATGGAGCAAAAGAAGACCGGACGGGGCCGTAAGTGATCCGGACCGTCAGGACCGTGAATCGGTCGTATCTCACAATCCGGAATGAGTTACGGGACGTATAATATATCAATTTGGGGTAGCTCGAGCTACGCCGGGTTGCCCAATCGGAATCGCGAGAATCGACCGTATCGACGGTCATTAGGCTAGTTTATTTTCGTTTTTACTATTTATAGTAAGTTTTAATTCGATTATAACTTTGCATCCGTATGGTTTTAGAGTTAGTGCCCAACATGAAAAGGGCTTAGAATATTTCGTAGAACAGCGTGGTTGAGGCCGTTTGAAAACTTTCTATTTTTGGCCGAAAACCAAGAGTTCTAGTAGGATTGAATGACTTCTATAAATAGTAAGTTTACTATTTATAGTAAGTTGCGTTTTCTAGGAGTTTTAGTTGGAGTTGGATTTTGATACTTTACCTAGGGTTTAGTTTCCTATTTATATGCATTGTAATTCCGTTTTTATTCATTCAATTATCAATTATTCAATTATTCGGAATTTATTTCCTCTTTTTTATCTTTTATTTCTTCTCGTGGATTCGAGAAACTATCGGTTAGGGAGACGGTGATCGACCTACCACGTCCTCCCTGCGTCATTATTATTATTATTAATAAGGGCGGCTCTAAAGTGCTCCTATCTAACAAGGTGAATCACCTCATTAATGCACTCTCTTTTGAAGAACCGACAGAGGTACATGTGACTGTGTCCTCCCTGTGATTGATCTAAAGAATGGAAGATAAAACGATACAACTAGTCAATTTGCACCCCTGATGCTACCCTAACCCAATGGGGCAATCTCCGAAAATTTTAGTTGAATTTCTCCAATTATGCTCAGATTACTTGAACCGAGTTGACACAAAAAGCACAAAGAATTAGTTCAACAATCGAATTCTAACATATGAGACTTCAATTTTCGTTCGCTAGCATTGATTTGATTTACATTTAAGGTGTGGTTTAAGTAAATTAACTAACTGGGTCCTAACTCATACTTCAATGGTAGACTCACAAGAGTTTCAATACAAAGTTACGGGTTCAAGTACCTATTAATTGCGGTATAAAAATTCCATTGTGGTGTGAGCGCATGGGTGTGTGAGTGCCTCTTGTTAAAAAAAAAAAGAAGCAAATTAACTAATTGTGGGTTGGCCCCACCAGGGACGAATGGTCCTTTTCTCCTCTCTTTTTTCAATAAACAGGATGGTATAGTCATTTCTAGAAATGGGACCACTCTACCATTTGATCTATTATTCATTGATGGGAGTCATGGGACCTACCTCTTGAATTCGCTTTTGCAATCCGCATATTACAAGAACCAGGCCTGTGAAACATGAAAGAGGCTCTCATAATCTGGCAGCACGTGATAGATGATACACAATCACTGACTTAGATTCATTGTGGAATACTAGCAATTTAAATTAAACTGTACAAGTAATGGATTCCAGTCTAGATGCCTAATGAAACAAAAGTCCGGCTGATTTGATCGGGTTAGGTGAACATTTATTAGAAAATATACAATTGTCCACTTTCAACAAACACGTGTACTCTGCCGGTGTATCAAATAACACCCCAGTAGTACATAATAAATATTAATGCATGTTGGCTTTTTATAAGACAGCTAGACGTTTTTTTTAATTTTTATTTTTTATGTTTTCAAGATAAGTTCCACACTGTGACAGAGTGGTGGTTCTACACATCATGTGACATACAAGTCAAATAAGCCTTCTTTATCGTGGGCCCCAATTCAACAAGCAAACGTATACTAATAAGATATTTGGGCCATTCAGTCAATTTAATTTTACAGTTTTTATGAAAATACAGTGAATTTCATGACATGAACAGTTTACTTTGAGTCACAAGGACTTACTCGTGTACAATTCCTAAGTGAGTGTGTATGAACCATCCCAATCTGCTAGAGTATTTGGGTAACCCGGCCTCTTTTTTCAAGTCCCGAAGAAAAAGGGTTTTACTGATAAAAAGAAATCAACATGATTAAAAATTTAAATTTGAAAACTCCATGGAAGGAATCAAAGAAACTTTAACACTCAAAAGGTTCCCGTTTCTTTCTTGCGATTGACTGTTCTTGTGGAGGTAAGCTACACACAAGGGAGCTCTAAGTATAACACATTCACATTGCCCTTTGGCATCAACCACACCATCCAGGCCATCCAAATAGTTGGTCCCACTGTGGATGGATCATAAGATGATGATCAGACAGTCTTACCGTCCAATTGATGGCCTTCATGAGGATGGTTAAAGGTATAATCGTATGGTCCATAATATTCATATATGTTAAAGAACCGATTGTCAGTGTGGTTGTGCTCTATACACAATCGAGGCCATGCAAGTTGCTGGTGTCATTATGAATGGATCACAGTGCAAAAAGCTAACTAATCAGACTATCTTAACCTCTCGTTTGGTAGCTTTCCAAAATGATGATTCAGGATATGTTGCAATGGTCCAGATTCATCAGTATGATAGGATCGTTAAGGACCTTTTATCACTAGTCATTTGGATTATTGGGTTGGGCTCCTTACAGAATTGGATGGGTTGGTAATGGTACCGTACGGTGCAGCAAACTCAGACCATCTTACTTAGGCGTGAGGAGAGAGAGAGAGAGAGAGAGAGAGAGAGCACCAATCCAAAGTTCCAAAAAAAAAAAAAAAAGGACAACCATAAGATGATAAATAAGCAAAATGACATTGAGATATTTTCTCTTAATAAGTCTTAAGGCATACAAACAAACCATTAATATCTAAATGGTTCCTTTTTGAGGGAATCTGCACTTCTTCATACCCCACTATGAAAACAAACAAAAGAAGCGATAACAAGAAGAAGATGAAAGTTCTAAAAAATTTAAATACAAGGCCTTTAGAACCTCAAACAAACCCACTTGTAACCTTGAATATTTGGCATCATTTCATGACACTTATACAGTTCTCCAACCCCACCAAACTATAGAGAGAGAGAGAGAGAGAGAGAGAGAGAGCAACCCACCGATACGACTAACCTTTCTTCACTACACCAAAATTAAAAAGAAAAGAAAAAATAAATAAAGAGCTAAAAATCCAACAATGCGGACTGTTGCACTCCTCACGTGCTTCTTGCTAGCATCTCCTGATACCTCCTATAAGACTCTTGCTTCTCCAACCTGAACTTCTCATGACAACTTGCAATGAACATATCGGCGAGCTGGTCGATCTCCTCAACAACCATGTCAGCCTCTGAATTCTCTGGCAGCTTCTCTTCGAGCCAGTGCAAGTACCTTGACAGCGGCGGGTCGATCCCCTCATCATCGTGGCCGGCCTCTTCGGCCATGAAAACCGAAGAATCCCACGTGGAGTCGTAGTATGCCGTAGGCTCTGGCATTGGTATCACATGCGAGGAAGACCAGTTGTAGTGCAATCTGAAAGAGCTGTTTTTCTTCTTCCATCTCTTGTCTTTGCTGTAGCTGTTCTTTGTCTTGTTGACTAGATGTACAACCATGGACTTTGCTTTGGTGATTGCTCTTACTACGTGGTAGAAGGGTGGGAAGACGTGAGATTGGATTAGGGTTTTGATCTTCATGGAGTTTGGGCTAGGACATGGTATCTTCATTGTAATTTCATGCAGTTGTTGGGGCTATTTTCCAAATGCTAGCTGTTTGTGGGAACCTACAGGCTAGAGCTAAGGTGCTCAAATGATTCGTTCCCATGCATTTATAAGTGGGCCAGATTCAGAAAAGACATTGGGTTTATCTAAATAACGAAACTGCCATAAACTTTGAGGAGTCGGATTGCGTCCTTCCTTAGTATGGACGCAAAGCGTCCATACCGAGCTGTGGAGGGGCCCACCATGATTTATTTGTTTATCCACTCCGTCCATCCATTTTATAAGATCATTTTAGTACCTGGGTCCAAAAAATATATATATCCAACGCTCAATTAGGCCACACCAATTAGCGAGCTGAATCTGGTGACGTCATCACTACAGCAGCGATGACGTCACCAGATTCAGCTTGCTAATTGGTGTGGCCCACTTGAGCGTTGGATCTTCCTCCTTTTTATTATAATTCCTTAAAATGATCTTATAAAATTAATGGACGGAGTGGATAAAAGATACATCACGGTGGAACCCTCCACAGCTCGGTATGGACGCTCTGAGGAAGGACACAATCCGACTCCCAACTTTGATTGCTGAAGGAGTAGGGTGGTAGTTCACCACCACCGTTTTAAGTTATGGTGTCTCGTCCACTGCATGCGTTCTATTCATGTACTTCCATCGAAGGGCGAATTTCAGATCGAACATGGTTTGAATTGAACCATCTTAACTCGTTGAATTTGGACCACTGAATGTTTTCTTTTTTAGCCGTCTATTTGACAGCCACGATTCGGATTCTTAGCAGTCTCCTGTCAGTGTGATTTTTGGGCTATGCTTCATCCGCGGTGGCCTTGGGATATTGACGGTTTTGATTGACGTGCAGACAGCCAAATGTAGGGTTGATGAGACGCCACAACTTAAGATATGCTCATGGACTAGCATGTGTTCTTTGATAGATGGAATGACGTCTGCATTTGTTACCGTCTAGATAGAGAGAGAGAGAGAGAGAGAGAGAGAGAGAGAGAGAGAGTCCTAGTTATGTCGATCTGGACCGTTCAATCTGTGGACCACTTCCTTTATGCCCCGTATATCAAGTTTCAATGTTATACTTTACACGGAACGGAATCCTCAGCAACACCTATTGCTCGCAGACATCCACTCCGTTCATCAGGCGGGGCCCCTCGTGTTCACCGCACATAAAAACAATAATCTCAATCAAAACTGAGGTGGGCCACACCGCTGGAAACCTCTAATTTCATGCGGTTTGGGCTGTCTGAGTTTTGGATGAAGCTGATTTTTAAGGCTCCCCTTGATCCTGGTGATTAGCACCTAAATGAAGAGGTTGGACTGAATATACACACCAGGTTAGGCCTTACACATGATCCTATGGTTGGTGCCCCTTTTATATTCTCCCCTATGGTTCAGCCTACCTGATTTATCGAAAAGATGATTTTTGGCCCCACATCCTAACTTGGATGGACGCGGTTTGGCTAGTGACGTTGCCACTAGCAGGTGGCTAGTGGTCGGTGCTGTGGGCCCACCATGATATATGTGTTTTATCCAGTCCGTCCATCCATTTTTCCAGATCATTTTAGAGTTTTATTCCAAAACTTAGGAGGATTTAAATCTCAGGTGGACCACACCACAGGAAAACAGTGGCGAATGAATGTCCACCATTAAAAATCTCCTAAGGTCCACTGTAATGTTTATTTGGCATCCAACCTGTTGATTAGGTCATTTCTGGACGAAGGAAAAAAAAAAAAAAAACAAATATCAACTTGATCCAAAGCTTTTATGGCCCCTAAAAACTATTTAATGGTGGGTGTTCAATCAACACTGTTTCCTGTGATGTGGTCCACTTGAGATTTGGATTTACCTTATTTTTTGGATCATATCATAAAATGATTGGGAAAAATGGATGGACGATGTGGATGAAACAGATACATCATGGTGGGGCTCATAGAGCACCGATCACTAGCCATTGGCTAGTGGCAGGGTCATTTATTAGCCAAATCGCGTCCAACATGGATGTACGAACCTGATGGATGGAGTGGATGTCACACACGCGACACCGATCACCTTATATTTCTTTCTGCAGGTTTATATTCAGTTTGCTGATTGAAGGGTTGGGATCTGATCCACGTTGCGTCCTATCAGATAGATGATCTGGATGGCCGTCATGGCCCTATGAGGACCAACTTTGGGCTCGATGATACTATATCTATGTCGTCTGCTTGATGTGACTGGACGGCCCTCATCTTTGTATGCACGGGTTTCGAAATCTGACAAGTGGGGCCATACTTGTAATCCTGACCATTATTTTCTTGAGTACTAAGAATGCCCCGAAAAGTCCTCATGACTGGAATTCCCAGCGGTCGATATTTGTACCCTTTTCAGTTGAACGTGGAACTTTCTTTTCTGTGTTCCTTCTTTAACATCTATGTAATGGCCACAAATCAAAAGGTAGAAATTGTTCTATTAAGTAGATTTTTGAGGCATACTACATTGAAGATGGGACATTACAGATCAATATTCTGAATTACTGGGCCAG
Source organism: Liriodendron chinense (assembly GCA_003013855.2). Classification (NCBI taxonomy): domain Eukaryota; kingdom Viridiplantae; phylum Streptophyta; class Magnoliopsida; order Magnoliales; family Magnoliaceae; genus Liriodendron; species Liriodendron chinense. Next base: position 4,324,940 of record PVNU02000773.1, on the reverse strand, counting down.
GACGACCTCACTTAGCAGAACCCAAAAACCACACTTTACAGAGTCCGTTCAGCAAAAAGCACTGTGAGGCCCATCGTGATGCGTCCCTTGACTTGACAGATAAGATGTGAGTTCAAAATTTAGGCTAACACGGCCAACACTCAAAGTGGACCATACCATTGAAAATAAGGGAATGGGAACAACCACCACTGAACTTTCTTAGGGGCCACCACAACATAGGCGCCACAATAAATATCAGCCTGATCGAAAATTTTGGTGGGCCCCAAAAAGGCTTCAGTGGCAGCATCTGTATCCCTGACTTTTCCCATGCTGCTGTGGGCCATTTGAGTATTAGATTAGCCCATTATAATTTAATTCTAATAAATGATGGACGAAGTAGATCTCACATAGGCATCACCCTAGGCTTATTAAAGTTTTTTGTTAGCCAGTAAAGTTTGGGTAGCTTTTCTTACTTGGGCAGTGAGAAATGCTACACAGGCTCCATGGCTCAACAGTAGTACATTCGGGACGCGGATTTTAAGTCCCTGTGCTGGGAACCTTGGTGGGGTTCACTGTAATGTTTGTGAGAAATCCACCATGTTCATCCGTTTTGTGAGCTCATTTTAGCAAATGCGATCGAAAATGAGCCGGATCCAAGACTCAAGTGGGCCAAAATTTTGAGAATTGAATGTTGACGGTTGAAATATTTATGGGGGCACAAAAGCTTTGAATCAGGCTAACATTTGTGTTTTCAGTTCATCCCAGTAGGAATGAGTTATGAACGGTTTGGATGGCATATAAACATCACTGTGGACCCAAGAAGATTTCGCCAATAGGAAATTCCCTACCCACCTTTTCCTTCAGTGTGGCCAACTTAAGTCTTGGATCTGGCTCATTTTCAGTTGCATGTCCTAAAAGAGCTCAAAAAAAACGGATGGACAGGGTGGATTTCTCACAAACATCACGGTGGGCCCCACCTAGGTTCCTGTAGTAGATTTCAAGAGGTAGGGAAAACACAAAGTTCAGGGTGAGATTTGATTGGTCCAATCCTATGTCCACTTTAAAAAAAAGCTTTGTATGGCAGAAGCCGATTAGGTGTTACCCAAAGTAACATGGTTAGTAAATGTTTCCCTGGACATGGTACCCACCTTGATGTATGTGTAGTATGAACTTGGATTAAGTAAGGTAGGGATTTGTACCTTTTTTAACAGTATGGGAGCTAGGGCTATTCATGACGTTGGCTTAGATACTAACATCGTGGTCAGTACTGTAATTCAAGACACTTAATAACATTTTTCCTAACCTAACTCTTCCATCTTACCTAACTCAACTCTTCCATCTTACCTAACTCTTCCATGCTTATCTAACTCTTTCAGATGATTAGAAGGTACCAAATTATTCCCGTTGATGATGAGATTATTTGGACTCTATCTCCCCAAAAGTAGTCTTACCTCTACCTTTTTTGTAAAGGCTTGTTGAACTGTTCACCCAAGCCCTCCTTGGAGTGACTTCTTTTGGTTTATTGGATTCATCCCTAAGTACTTCATTACTACTTGGATGGTTTTCTTTGGGAGGTTAAAAACTAAAGATTTTCTTGTTGATCTTAGGATTATAGACAATACATCTTGTGCATTTTTGCTATGGCATTGAATCTATTAATCACTTATTATTTTTTTGTAGGCACATTTGTTGAATTTGAAAAAAATTCACTCAAAGCTTCTTATCCCTTAGATTCTCCATCCAACAATCATCCAATTTATTTCTTATATAGTGGATAATACTAATGATCATCTTTCTGTTTCACTTACTAAACTCTCTTTCCTTACCCTTGCATGACAGTTTTGGAGAGAAAGAAACAATCGTGTCTTTAATTTCAAGTCTCTCTCAAAGGAAATCATTTTTAGAAATATTATCTCAAATATAAGAGCTAAAGTCATGTTCATCTTTGAGCCTGCTATTGCAACCATGGCTTCCAGTGCAATATCTGTGGCCTGGGACTTGCCCATTGCCTACTCCATTATGCGCACCACCACTACCACATCAACTCATATGCACAGAACCACCTTGACCTGGACTCTAACTTATACTAATCAGATATCTACCTCTAAAGTTAGTCTCCTCCACTTTTCTCCTTTAGCTCATCCTATCGGGAAAATTGTTTCTGATACTGGCATGCAAGGGCCCTTGGACAAATGCATTCAAACGTTATATAAAGGCATCCCTAAGTTTGGCTTTGTTATTGCAGGTGCAACAATCTTGGTGCATGATAGTCAAATTCTTATGGCTATCATGGATTCCCCCTCCCCCTCTTGGAGATGTGCCTCTACGCTCGTGGTGTGAGCTCTTATATCGTCACATCTATTAGCCATGTTAGTATTGCTTCGAAACGCTTTTGTACGATGCTCTCAAAATTGGTTGCTATTCCCATGAACTCACTCTTTTGTTTCATCATTGAGATTGATATTGTTAGCTTTCTTTGATTGCCAGGCCCAAGTTGTGGGTTCTGCTTAGTTCCCTATGGCTGCTTTTCTCTTTCTCATTCTTTTCTTCCCTTTCTCCTTTGCACCCAGGCCTTAGGGTGTGGGTTGCTTCTTTTTTTCTTCGTTTTAGGGGTTCGCTCCACTTGTTGTAATTTTCTGGCATTTTCCCTGGGTTAGTAATAAGAGAGTATTCTGTTGGGGTAGTCTTTAAACTATGCTAGGATTGGGTGCTCTCACCGGTTGCCCGATCGGTCGGACGGTGTGACCCAGATGCATGTGGAGACCCCCCTTGGACAGATTTTGTGTGCCCCAAATCGGTCGGGCGACCGATCTGCAGGGGGCTCCAGCCGGTCGGGAGACCGGTTGGTGGTGAGGCAGCAAAGACGTGATTTCCTTGGACTGTTTTGTGTTCTGGCCGGTCGGTCGGTCGACCGGTCGGAGGTGCGTGCGGGTTTCTTGTGCAGCTTGCAATAGCGCGCAAGATTTTTTTATTTTCGGAGATTTGCTTATTTAAGGAGTTGTAATCCGGATTTATGTTGTATCCTAAGGTGTTCAAGGTTTCCTAATTGTATTAGGAAGATGGGAAATGTGTGTGAGAGAGAGAACTTGGGGTTTTCTCTGTTTATTCTTTGCTTGTGGGCTGTCAATCTCTGTAATCTTCTGATATTCACAGTGGATCGCTTTGTGCCGTGGTTTCTTACCCGTTTAGGGATTTTTCCACGTAAATTCGAAGTCTTTTGTAATGAATGCCTGTGTGTTATTGATTGCATCTTGTTTACTCATTTCATCTCGTATTGCTCTGCGCGTTTCAGCTTCCGCTTCCACTGTCGGTTTTCCCAACATATTCTTCACTTGCTTTCAAAATAATAATAAAAAAAAGTAATGCAGGGATAACATCTTAATAGATAAGGCCCTGACCATGCTGCCTCCCTTAATATTTATATGTTGTACATCAACATGGACAATCCATTTTTGCTAACTCATTTTAGGGCATGAACTAAATATGAGGCATATCCAAATCTTAAGTGGACCATGCTAAAGGAAAATGGTGGTGATTGACTACCCACCATTAAAAACTTACCAAAGCCCACTGTAATGTTTATTTGCCATCTAACCTGCTGATAAGGTCAAACGGACCTTGATGGAGGGAAAACATAAATAACTGTTAGATCCAAAAGTTTTGTGGCCTTCAAGAAGATTTTAATGGTATTGTGTGGTCCACGTAGTGTTTGGATCTACTTAATTTTTGGGACCATGCCTTGCAAGGATAAGGAAAAAATATACGGACGGTGTTGATGTATAGCACATACATCGAGGTGGGCCCATGGATATATATGCACGCCATCTTCCTCGTTTAATCCGTGCCCATGTTGTATATCTATGCCATCCACTAGTTTTACAAGCTCATTTTAGAGCATAATCCTAAAAAAAGAAGCAGATTCAAATCTCAAGTGGGCAACATAGTAGGGATTTAATCGTCACCATAGAAACATTTTTTAGCCACAAAGTTTTGTATCAAGTTGATATTTGTATTTTCCCTTCACCCATATCTGTGTGACCTTATTAACAGGTTGGATGGTTGGATGCCATATAAACAATTAGGTGGCCCTTAAGAAGTTTTTTAATGATGGCCGTTCAATGGCCACTGCTTCCTGTAGTGTGGTCCTCTTAAGATTTGGATCTGCTTCATTTTTGGACCATAGCCTAAAATGAGCTAGTAAAACTAATGAATGGCCTAGATACATAACACATACATCAAGGTAGGCCCCACAATCAGGGAAACATTCACTGACGTGTTACCAGGTAACACCTATTCCGATCCCTTGGGCGGCCCTCTGAGAAGTGCGCACAATAAAATCTCGCCATCCTCAATGCCTCACGAACTCATGCTTCCCCGGTCTAACCGAATCTGGTTCCTCATTCAACGGCATAGATGATTTATATTACAGAAAGTCCCAAGTTCAACTGGTAGGATTAAAAGTTACGGTACATCCAGGGTTTATCTTTCAATATTTCATGTTCGTGTGACATCCAACCCGTCCAATAGGTTGGCGATATTATGTGGATTACCTTTCCAAAAAAATAAAAATAAATCAGCCACATCCACTTATGGAGTGAACCACGCTTCTATTTTGATATTTATAAATGGATGGACATTGTTTCCTGTGGTATGGTCCACTCGATGAGTGTATGGAGATGATTTTTTCAACATGCGGTCCCATGATGGGCCCAACCCATTTGACAGCCACTCGATGAATATTTTCTTTTTTAGCCGTCTATTTGACAGCCACGATTCGGATTCTTAGCAGTCTCCTGTCAGTGTGATTTTTGGGCTATGCTTCATCCGCGGTGGCCTTGGGATATTGACGGTTTTGTTTGACGTGCAGACAGCCAAATGTAGGGTTGATGAGACGCCACAACTTAAGATATGCTCATGGACTAGCATGTGTTCTTTGATAGATGGAATGACGTCTGCATTTGTTACCGTCTAGAGAGAGAGAGAGAGAGAGAGAGTCCTAGTTATGTCGATCTGGACCGTTCAATCTGTGGACCACTTCCTTTATGCCCCGTATATCAAGTTTCAATGTTATACTTTACACGGACCGGAATCCTCAGCAACACCTTTGCTCGCAGACATCCACTCCGTTCATCAGGCGGGGGCCCTCGTGTTCACCGCACGTAAAAACAATAATCTCAATCAAAACTGAGGTGGGCCACACCGCTGGAAACCTCTAATTCCATGCGGTTTGGGCTGTTTTGGATGAAGCTGATTTTTAAGGCTCCCCTTGATCCTGCTGATTAGCACCTAAATGAAGAGGTTGGACTGAATATACACACCATGTTGGGCCTTACACATGATCCTATGGTTGGTGCCCCTTTTATATTCTCCCATACGGTTCAGCCTACCTGATTTATCGAAAAGATGATTTTTGGCCCCACATCCTAACTTGGATGGACGCGGTTTGGCTAGTGACGTTGCCACTAGCAGGTGGCTAGTGGTCGGTGCTGTGGGCCCACCATGATATATGTGTTTTATCCAGTCCGTCCATCCATTTTTCCAGATCATTTTAGAGTTTTATTCCAAAACTTAGGAGGATTTAAATCTCAGGTGGACCACACCACAGGAAAACAGTGGCGAATGAATGTCCACCATTAAAAATCTCCTAAGGTCCACTGTAATGTTTATTTGGCATCCAACCTGTTGATTAGGTCATTTCTGGACGAAGGAAAAAAAAAAAAAATATATCAACTTGATACAAAGCTTTTATGGCCCCTAAAAACTATTTAATGGTGGGTGTTCAATCAACACTGTTTCCTGTGATGTGGTCCACTTGAGATTTGGATTTACCTTATTTTTTGGATCATACCATAAAATGATTGGGAAAAATGGATGGACGATGTGGATGAAACAGATACATCATGGTGGGGCTCATAGAGCACCGATCACTAGCCATTGGCTAGTGGCAGGGTCATTTATTAGCCAAATCGCGCCCAACATGGATGTACGAACCTGATGGACGGAGTGGCTGTCACACACGCGACACCGATCACCTTAAATTTCTTTCTGCACGTTTATATTCAGTTTGCTGATTGAAGGGTTGGGATCTGATCCACGTTGCGTCCTATCAGATAGATGATCTGGATGGCCGTCATGGCCCTATGAGGACCAACTTTGGGCTCGATGATACTATATCTATGTCGTCTGGTTGATGTGACTGGACGGCCCTCATCTTTGCATGCACGGGTTTCGAAATCTGACAAGTGGGGCCATACTTGTAATCCTGACCATTATTTTCTTGAGTACTAAGAATGCCCCGAAAAGTCCTCAAGACTGGAATTCCCAGCGGTCGATATTTGTACCCTTTTCAGTTGAATGTGGAACTTTCTTTTTTGTGTTCCTTCTTTAACATCTATGTAATGGCCACAAATCAAAAGGTAGAAATTGTTATATTAAGTAGATTTTTGAGGCATCCTACATTGAAGATGGGACATAACAGATCAATATTCTGAATTACTGGGCCAGGACGACCTGACTTAGCAGAACCCAAAAACCACACTTTACAGAGTCCGTTGCAAAAAGCACTGTGAGGCCCATCGTGATGCATCCCTTGACTTGACAGATAAGATGTGAGATCAAAATTTAGGCTAACCCGGCCAACACTCAAAGTGGACCATACCATTGAAAATAAGGGAATGGGGACAACCACCACTGAACTTTCTTAGGGGCCACCACAACATAGGCGCCACAATAAATATCAGCCTGATCGAAAATTTTGGTGGGCCCCAAAAAGGCTTCAGTGGCAGCATCTGTATCCCTGACTTTTCCCATGCTGCTGTGGGCCATTTGAGTATTAGATTAGCCCATTATAATTTAATTCTAATAAATGATGGACGAAGTAGATCTCACATAGGCATCACCCTAGGCTTATTAAAGTTTTTTGTTAGCCAGTAAAGTTTGGGTAGCTTTTCTTACTTGGGCAGTGAGAAATGCTACACAGGCTCCATGGCTCCACAGTAGTACATTCGGGACGCGGATTTTAAGTCCCTGTGTTGGGAACCCTGGTGGGGTCCACTGTAATGTTTGTGAGAAATCCACCCTGTTCATCCGTTTTGTGAGCTCATTTTAGCAAATGCGATCGAAAATGAGCCGGATCCAAGACTCAAGTGGGCCAAAATTTTGAGAATTGAATGTTGACGGTTGAAATATTCATGGGGGCACAAAAGCTTTGAATCAGGCTAATATTTGTGTTTTCAGTTCATCCCAGTAGGAATGAGTTATGAACGGTTTGGATGGCATATAAACATCACTGTGGACCCAAGAAGATTTCGCCAATAGGAAATTCCCTACCCACCTTTTCCTTCAGTGCAGCCAACTTAAGTCTTGGATCTGGCTCATTTTCAGTTGCATGTCCTAAAAGAGCTAAAAAAAACGGATGGACAGGGTGGATTTCTCACAAACATCACGGTGGGCCCCACCTAGGTTCCTGTAGTAGATTTCAAGAGGCAGGGAAAACACAAAGTTCAGGGTGAGATTTGATTGGTCCAATCCTATGTCCACTTTAAAAAAAAAGCTTTGTATGGCAGAAGCCGATTAGGTGTTACCCAAAGTAACAAGGTTAGTGAATGTTTCCCTGGACATGGTACCCACCTTGATGTATGTGTTGTATGAACTTGGATTAAGTAAGGTAGGGATTTGTACCTTTTTAACCGTATGGGAGCTAGGGCCATTCATGACGTTGGCTTAGATACTAACATCGTGGTCAGTACTGTAATTCAAGACACTTAATAACATTTTTCCTAACCTAACTCTTTCGATCTTACCTAACTCAACTCTTCCATCTTACCTAACTCTTCCATGCTTATCTAACTCTTTCAGATGATTAGAAGGTACCAAATTATTCCCGTTGATGATGGGATTATTTGGACTCTATCTCCCCATAAGTAGTCTTACCTCTACCTTTTTTGTAAAGGCTTGTTGAACTGTTCACCCAAGCCCTCCTTGGAGTGACTTCTTTTGGTTTATTGGATTCATTCCTAAGTACCTCATTACTACTTGGATGGTTTTCTTTGGGAGGTTAAAAACTAAAGATTTGCTTGTTGATCTTAGGATTATAGACAATACATCTTGTGCTTTTTTGCTATGGCATTAAATCTATTAATCACTTATTATTTTTTTGTAGGCACATTTGTTGAATTTGAAAAAAATTCACTCAAAGCTTCTTATCCCTTAGATTCTCCATCCAACAATCATCCAATTTATTTCTTATATAGTGGATAATACTAATGATCATCTTTCTGTTTCACTTACTAAACTCTCTTTCCTTACCCTTGCATGACAATTTTGGAGAGAAAGAAACAATCGTGTCTTTAATTTCAAGTCTCTCCCAAAGGAAATCATTTTTAGAAATATTATCTCAAATATAAGAGCTAAAGTCATGTTCATCTTTGAGCCTGCTATTGCAACCATGGCTTCCAGTGCAATATCTGTGGCCTGGGACTTGCCCATTGCCTACTCCATTATGCGCACCACCACTACCACATCAACTCATATGCACAGAACCACCTTGACCTGGACTCTAACTTATACTAATCAGATATCTACCTCTAAAGTTAGTCTCCTCCACTTTTCTCCTTTAGCTCATCCTATCGGGAAAATTGTTTCTGATACTGGCATGCAAGGGCCCTTGGACAAATGCATTCAAACGTTATATAAAGGCATCCCTAAGTTTGGCTTTGTTATTGCAGGTGCAACAATCTTGGTGCATAATAGTCAAATTCTTACAGCTATCATGGATTCCCCCTCCCCCTCTTGGAGATGTGCCTCTACGCTCGTGGTGTGAGCTCTTATATCGTCACATCTATTAGCCATGTTAGTATTGCTTCGAAGCGCTTTTGTACGATGCTCTCAAAATTGGTTGCTATTCCCATGAACTCACTCTTTTGTTTCATCATTGAGATTGATATTGTTAGCTTTCTTTGATTGCTAGGCCCAAGTTGTGGGTTCTGCTTAGTTCCCTATGGCTGCTTTTCTCTTTCTCATTCTTTTCTTCCCTTTCTCCTTTGCACCTAGGCCTTAGGGTGTGGGTTGCTTCTTTTTTTTCTTTGTTTTAGGGTTCGCTCCACTTGTTGTAATTTTCTGGCATTTTCCTTGGGTTAGTAATAAGAGACTATTCTGTTGGGGTAGTCTTTAAACTATGCTAGGATTGGGTGCTCTCACCGGTTGCCCGATCGGTCGGACGGTGTGACCCAGATGCATGTGGAGACCCCCCTTGGACAGATTTCGTGTGCCCCAAATCGGTCGAGCGACCGATCTGCAGGGGGCTCCAGCCGGTCGGGAGACCGGTTGGTGGTAAGGCAGCAAAGACGTGATTTCCCTGGACTGTTTTGTGTTCTGGCCGGTCGGTCGGTCGACCGGTCGGAGGTGCGTGCGGGTTTCTTGTGCAGCTTGCAATAGCGCACAAGATTTTTTTATTTTCGGAGATTTGCTTATTTAAGGAGCTGTAATCCGGATTTATGTTGTATCCTAAGGTGTTCAAGGTTTTCTAATCGTATTAGGAAGATGGAAAATGTGTGTGAGAGAGAGAACTTGGGGTTTTCTCTGTTTATTCTTTGCTTGTGGGCTGTCAATCTCTGTAATCTTCTGATATTCACAGTGGATCGCTTTGTGCCGTGGTTTCTTACCTGTTTAGGGATTTTTCCACGTAAATTCGGAGTCTCTTGTAATGAATGCCTGTGTGTTATTGATTGCATCTTGTTTACTCATTTCATCTCGTATTGCTCTGCGCGTTTCGGCTTCCGCTTCCACTGTCGGTTTTCCCAACATATTCTTCACTTGCTTTCAAACCAATAATAAAAAAAAGTAATGCAGGGATGACATCTTAATGGATAAGGCCCTGACCATGCTGCCTCCCTTAATATTTATATGTTGTACATCAACATGGACAATCCATTTTTGCTGACTCATTTTTGGGCATGAACTAAATATGAGGCATATCCAAATCTTAAGTGGACCATGCTAAAGGAAAATGGTGGTGATTGACTACCCACCATTAAAAACTTACCAAAGCCCACTGTAATGTTTATTTGCCATCTAACCTGCTGATAAGGTCAAACGGACCTTGATGGAGGGAAAACATAAATAACTGTTAGATCCAAAAGTTTTGTGGCCTTCAAGAAGATTTTAATGGTATTGTGTGGTCCACGTAGTATTTGGATCTACTTAATTTTTGGGACCATGCCTTGCAAGGATAAGGAAAAAATATACGGACGGTGTTGATGTATAGCACATACATCGAGGTGGGCCCATGGATATATATTCACACCATCTTCCTCGTTTAATCCGTGCCCATGTTGTATATCTATGCCATCCACTAGTTTTACAAGCTCATTTTAGAGCATAATCCTAAAAAAAGAAGCAGATTCAAATCTCAAGTGGGCAACATAGTAGGGATTTAATCGTCACCATAAAAACATTTTTTAGCCACAAAGTTTTGTATCAAGCTGATATTTGTATTTTCCCTTCACCCATATCTGTGTGACCTTATTAACAGGTTGGATGGTTGGATGCCATATAAACAATTAGGTGGCCCTTAAGAAGTTTTTTAATGATGGCCGTTCAATGGCCACTGCTTGCTGTAGTGTGGTCCTCTTAAGATTTAGATCTGCTTCATTTTTGGACCATAGCCTAAAATGAGCTAGTAAAATTAATGAATGGCCTAGATACATAACACATACATCAAGGTAGGCCCCACAGTCAGGGAAACATTCACTGACGTGTTACCTGGTAACACCTATTCCGATCCCTTGGGCGGCCCTCTGACAAGTGCGCCCAATAAAATCTCGCCATCCTCAATGTCTCACGAACTCATGCTTCCCCGGTCTAACCAAATCTGGTTCCTCATTCAACGGCATAGATGATTTATATTACAGAAAGTCCCAAGTCCAACTGGTAGGATTAAAAGTTACGGTACATCCAGGGTTTATCTTCCAATATTTCATGTTCGTGTGACATCCAACCCGTCCAATAGGTTGGCGATATTATGTGGATTACCTTTCCAAAAAAATAAAAATAAATCAGCCACATCCACTTATGGAGTGAACCACGCTTCTATTTTGATATTTATAAATGGATAGACATTGTTTTCTGTGGTATTGTCCACTCGATGAGTGTATGGAGATGATTTTTTCAACATGCGGTCCCATGATGGGCCCAACCCATTGCAACGATCGGATTTATCATGCACTTAACATATTGAAAGTTATGATCTGGGTAGACCGGCTTCTTGGAACTTCCATGAAGTGCATGTCACAGGCTCATGGCATTTCTCGTAAGAAAGAGTAACATAAAATGCTCACCAGGCACATCAATTATGACCGCTGGCCAGCTCACAGGAATGTGAATAGAAATCTAGAAATCTGAGCGGTCAACGTGGTGGGCTCCACAGAGGATGGTGAACATGATCAAAATCATACCGTTAAACTGATTCAAGTTTCGATTGGATACTTTTCCAAATCAAATGTGGACAACTGACTTCATAATCTAGCCGGTCTATTGTATGTACTGGCTGGACCCAAGATGTCTGATCAGTGTGATTTTTGGCAAGAGATGGATGGTCAAATTCATTTAGGAGTTCTTTAAAGAAAATGGACAGTCAAGGTTACTGGTCCCCAAGTGCATGTGGGCCTTGGGCCTTGGTGCATCATACGACAAATACTGTATACTAGGTCTTTAAAGGGCATTTTCGGCACTCGTCCGTTCCCTACGGGATCCCGGTTGCTAATCAGAATCTGAGCAGATTTTGTAAGAGACCCGCTAATTTTCTTTTCTCCTCTCTGTCTTTTTTTCTTTTGTTTTTGTTTTTGTTTTTGTTTTTTTTTTCTTTCTTTCTTTAATTTCTTCTTTTCTAAAGCGGTGGCACGACTGTAGTTCTAGTCACAAGCAAGGGCTATTTCGATAAACATTCCCGCCTAGAGAAGTAAGACTTCGTTTCGCCTTCGCCGCAACTCAGGATCAGTGTATGTTGCCTCGCAGTGGGTCCAATTGTCGAGCAGTTCAATGATCGGGACCGTCCATTTGTTGGAATATTCTATAAGGGCCTCCCTAATACACTTAGGAGGAAGGGATGATCGTGACATTAAATACGTGTTGATGAATTCATAACAATGAAAAGAAGATTTATTAGGATCTCATTCAACTAAAAAAAATCAAAGGTTAGGATCAATTGACTCGTGGCCGTCAGATAATATTTATCTTATTGGCATGGGATAATATTTATCTTCGTGACGAGAATATAAATGGTTCAAATCATTGGTCCATCTCAACATGTGAGCCTAAGTAGGCCCCAACACTGAATCTTGAGTTGTGACAAAGGTAAACCTAGCTCAACTTATAGATACGCGTCTGGGCCCACAAAGTGGTACAAGTTATAAAATTTATTCCATAATTAAATCTTTTACATGGGTTTAATTAGATACATTAATTGTCTTGTGTTGGAAGAAAACTCACTGTGCTAATTGTTTTTGTCTCAAACAATTTCATTGTTTATTTGTACCAGGCTTCTTTTTTCCCTTTTTTGTCATTTGACACGGTCTAAGCGTGAAAGGTCTTGTGTCTGAATCCAAGAAGTAGCAAATATACCACTGGAATATCTTCTCCCATGGAGGGCTAGGAAAATCAAGTCCAGCTCGAGGATTGAGAAATCAAGCCTAGCCTATTTATGATGTGAGTGTCCCTCCACCCTTGTCCAATATGCTCCCCTGTGGAGTTCTACCCCACATATGCAAGGGAGTGTTAAAGTCCTTTAATTTACATTAATACACCATTCTCTAATGGCTTGAGCTTTTAAAGCAAGTAGTTGTTTAATATATATATATATATATATATATATATATATATATATATATATATATATATATATGTATATACACACACACACACACACACATTATTAATTTGGGTTAGTTCACACACACCATTGTTAGTACACCCACCCACCCGTGTTGGTCACATCACAATGTTAGCCACCCCCACTATAGGAATCAATACCATGACCTCAATGTTGAAACGAGGCTATCTTCACTCAATCTGCTACTTGAGCTATGAACCTGGGTGTAAGTAGTTGTTTAACATGGTATAAGCAAAAAGTCTTGTATTCAAATTCTGTTTCCCTTGAATTGTAATTGTATGACCTTCATTCAACAACATAGGATTCGATTTTTATTTCCACAATGTCCACTTGGATCACCCAAAATATGATAGAACTTGATATAATTATATGAAATAATTGCAATAGTACAAATGTCGACACTAATCTTGTATTAGTCTTTTCAACCTTTGGCTTTGATATCAATTGTTGCAGAAAAATACTCATACATAACCTATGTAAACCTAAAAAAGTATACTACAAAATAAAAGAATCAAACCAAACCTAAAATCCAAATGAGAAAAATAAGAAACAGGAAGTAATTGGACAATAATGTACCTATATTTTATAGGTTAGCAATATGGAGATTTCTTTTCCACTAAAATAAGAGAAATAAAAAATTATACAAGGATTACCCTTCTCTCCCACCATTGTACAAGGAATTTCTCACCATGCTCTAAAAGACCATTTTTCTATGTGTTCTCCTTGGATAGACAATGCACACATAAAGAAAAGTCACGTCCAAAGTAAACTTCACCATTTATAGAAAGAAAGAGGCAAAAGACAGGAACAGATATTTCCTCATAGGAAACGTCATATGTGCAATATGCGTCTTGTATGCACCTTCAACCACAGCTGCAACGGGGTGATCTACATCAAAAAGTTGGACTGGCCAAATGATCTTTAATAATTGGATCTTACCATCATTGGTTTAGACAATCTATTGCCCATGAGGTGTGGGCCACTGATTGTGTGACAAAAATCCGTGGATAGAGATGTTTTAGGAAATTCTTAGCATCTTAGCATTAGAAAATGCTACCCACGTTGAGGAATTTCCTAGCCATGACAAAGAAGATATGTACTTCAAAGGAGTCTGGTAAAGTAGAGAGAATAATGCTCTCCCAAAGTTTGCAAGCGTATGAGGTATTAGTTGCATATTTAATCCTCAATCCACACCATCTAAATTGTTGGCCCCATTACAGATAGGAATAACCCAAAAATCACACTGGCCAATTATTTGGATGGCAAGTTGGTGGACATCTAATGGACGAATAAGAGACCACATTTTGAATCTTCCTTGCGCTTGGGATCATCTACTAAAATGAGATGGTCAATGTAACACAAACATATCAGTACCGGGTTTACAGGAATCTATGGCACCCAAGTTCGGGGACCCACCATGATGTCTGTGTTATATACACTCGCTCCATCCATTTAACAGGCTAATTTTATGATATAAGCCCAAAGATGGAGATTCAAATCTGAAGTGGGCTACACCAGAATTAACACTGCAATGTTAGCCACCCCTCACTTGGAAATCGACACCAAGACCTCAGTATTGAAATGAGGTTATCTTCACCCAGTCTACCACTTGAGCAATAGATCAGGGTGTCATAATAAACAAAGTTGAACCCTTCCTAGCTAGGGTCCATTGTGATTTTTCTATGCCATCCACTGCGTTCATAAGTTTGTTCCTACATCAATGAAGGGAGAATGCAAATATCAACCTGATCCAAAGTTTCTCTGGCTGAAGAAGGGTTCAACGGTAGGCTTTCAATTTCCACTGTTTCTCATGGTGTGGCCCACTTGAGTATTGAATCATGGGACCATGTCTTAATAAAAAGTTAGCAAAACAGATAGACAGAATGGATATAACACAAACATCTCAGTGGGCCCACGTTTGAGGGTTACCGGATTTTGTAGCCGGCCGGGTTCACCTGACATTAGCAGAAGGGGGGAGAATCCAGGGCAAGGGAAATAAAGGAGAGAGATAAACAGTAGGTAAACCCCTTATCCAGCTTTATGTGATGCTACAGATACATCCAAATCACATGAAAAATTGGAATACATCACTTTATTATTTTTTTTCCCTCATATTCTCCAGAATCAAGGGTCACCCGCAAAGCAGTCCATGTAATTTCAACTTTCATGGTTTTGGAATTTCCAAGAACCTCCTTTGATTTCCTGTGTCTGCGTATCTACTTTTTAAGGGAAGAATTCAGTAAATGCTCTTTCAACCTGTCCAAATTTAAACGACACCCTCTTTGTTATTTACTTATTTATTAATTGAGAATCTCTCAAGTCCAACTGATTGTAGGTGCATATTACATCCAACCTTCCAATAGACTGATCCCCACCATAAGAATCACATAGTGCAAAAATAAGCCCCATCTACTCATTAGTAGCCATTAATAAATATCAAGGTAAGAGTGTGGTCCACTTGATTAGTAGGGATGCTTGTGATAGGGCCCGGCTAATTGGATGGGTTGGATGTTGAACTTATATAAAAAGTTGGAAGTTATCTGCTAGATGGACTAGTGACCTCTAGAGTTTCCGCTACTATGTTGCCATAACTAGAAAGCGACCTCAAGGGACTCGAATCGTCATGCCTTGCAAAGTTGCGATCATAGTTTAAAAATTAGAAAGACTTGAGTCGATGTCTGGCTGGGCCAGGTTGACTTGAAGACTTGGACGGGTCTTTACCTGACTCAACTTGGTATTTTTTTAAATAATATTATTTATAGATATCTTAAATAGTTATTTGTGGCTAAAATATCAAAATAATAGAAGAAGTTGGTAAGTATATGATGCTTAGATTGGTGGTTGGTGACATTGACCTCTTTGCTAGAGGTCTCACTTCTCAAACCAGTGACCCATTGGAGTTGATCGAGTTATCATGTCGACTTGGCGAGTTGCACAGTGTTGAGACCGAGTCATGCTTACAACTGAGTTTGATGGATACTTGACTCAAAATCTCATCAAGTTGACACAGCCAAGTATCAAGTCGAGTCACTGAGTTTTAGAACTATAAGCGGGATCGCGGGTGCTCTAATTAACCAACTAAGGTAGAGAGGGGACATAACAAAGTGAAGAAAACGAGTCCATTATTAAACTTTTCCAATACTTCACTAGATTATTTGTTTTAATTGAGAAAGACAATGGGCTTGCTTGCAAAAGTAGGGGCACCAGCAAGTCAGCATTGGCTCAGGTCCTAGTGTACCAGAGCAGCCTAAGGGGTTCGGGCTAGAGTCATTTTGGGTTTGTGCCGACTGAGATCTTGATCCCAAATACATTAAAGTTTGGGTACCCATCGGGTCTCTAGTACCATGCCTTAGGTCTAGGTGTGAGTCTCAGTACAACTAATGGTGGCGTTCCCTCTTAACCGTTCTTGTTGGTGTGTCCCACTTGAGATTTGGATTGGCCTTTTAATCATTGAGGATTTCTCTTTACTAGTACGATTTAGATGTCTCATATTTTTAAAAAAGATCAGCTTCTCTTTACTCCTAGCAGTCTACTTTCCCATCAATTACGGTAGATTCGAGCTCCATGGAACAATCGTGATGCATGCATGAAATCCATTCCAAGCATCAAGTGCATCGTACAATCGTTGGAAGGGAACCGAAAAATCAGGATGATTTATAACTTAGGTTGGTCACACCACATGGAACCGTGGCGAGAGGATACCAAGCATGCCGGTGTTTATGGGGCCCACTATAATGTTTATATGCCATCCAACCCATTCACCGTGTATGCCCCACCTGGATGAAGGGAAATACGAAAACATCAAGCCATTCTGACTCATGTGGGAACCACAATGTGATTTTTGAGGTTGGCAGCTTACTGCAAGAAGAGTTCTCAAAATGACTGGGTTTTGGTCCTTTGGAGCCCCAATCTCTGTGATATAAATAATAGACTACGAGATCAAACTCCACGTGTATAAAAACATTTGTGCGTGAATTTTGATCCAATACAGTCGACTGTACCCTTCTACCCTGATGTATTGCAGAAATCCAAGCCATCCATCAGGTGCCTCATGTGATTTTAAGCTAAGGCCCCCCCAAAACACCCCAATCCATAACTTAGGTACGCCTGAGTACTACAGGAAATTAATAATGCAGAGGAGACGCCCACTGTTGGTCTACCATAGGATCCACCATGATGTTTATACGCCATACAATTCATTGGTAGACTGATCCCCACGCGTGGATGGACTAACCAAAATTCAAGCCAATTCAAAACTTAGGTGGGCCCCACCAAGTGGTTTTAGGCATGATTTAGCATTGTTCTAGATGGTGTGCCTATGTTAGTTCTTGACCTTCTTAATTTTTTGGGCATCTGCCTGGGCCACCTTTCATGCAGGGTTCAGATCGTTCACAAACTTCAGTACCGTAAGGTGCACATGCATTCAATTTTTTGGATCATTCCACTACATATATAATTAGCACATATATGATAAGATTGTGTGTGAGATAAATTATCCTTTTGTCTTCATTAAAACCTTGTTTTCAATGACATTATATTATTCTTGTGTCATCATTGTGTGAAAAGGGCGAGTGTCATTTGGAGAACTTATTCATTTAAATATCAGATAAGCAAAAGGAGAGCAAAGTGGGGTGGTCTGGTTGGGCCCACCTTGATGCGTACATGAAATCCACTCTGACTATTAGATGAGTTAACCAATGCTAGGTCAAGGCAAAAAAATAAAAATAAAATCAGCCATATATATGATTCAGGTGGGCCACATGATTGGAAACAGTGTACAGGGGGACAACCAATTCCTCCAGAACTGTCTCCCTAGGTGTGGCCCACCTTAATCCAGGACCAACCTGATTTTTGGGTCCTGAACACACAGAGAGAGAGAGAGAGAGAGAGAGAGAGAGAGAGAGATTATTAGCTTTCAATGAGGTGGATTGCACTGTTTATGGCCTAAAAGTCAAGCCATTTCACACCACAGGCAAGCCACAAATGTTAAAACAAATCAATGGAATGTCATTTGGCCCACTTGAGGAATGAAATGAGGCATGAGATTTAAGCTTTGTTTCCAACCACATGGAAAGCTCAGATTTCCCACATCATGTTCCGTATTGACAATGGGCCTGCATGTGAATGGGCATGGCTCCACACGCGCGAGGAATTAACAAACGTCCAAAGGTTACTTTCAAACCTTTAAAATATACAATAGCCTATAGGCCCTATCTTTAACTGAAATATACGAACAACGCTTGCTTCTCAAGCATAACATTAAGGGAATTACATAATTAATCTTCGACCCACAGGATATGCAATTCCATCCTCGGGTTTTCATTGTCCAAAGCAGGGCCAATGGTTCAGGTTATCACCACCATTGTTTCCGTGGGCTACATAGCGTGAATGTATCATGTTTCAAAAGCATTCCGGACTGGAAGATCTCAGACATCCAATCTTTGGTCCCTTTTGAGTGAACGTGAATTGTTGCCATTGGGTCCATTTGTGGTGGGGCCCGCCAGAGACCCAACTCTTTGGACCATTGAACCATGGACCCCACTTGCACAAACTGACAACCTGAGTATAGCATGCATATATCCTCGGGCGATCGTGAAACACAAGGGAAATTTCATAGAAGGAGAAAGGTGATTTACATGCATGCATGTGTATCATTGTATCTAGATACATAACAGAATAAGATCTCAGCTTTTCATTAGCTAAGGTGTGGGGATCAGGGTCACATCTTTATTTATTCCTTAGCTAAGACGTGGGGATGTGGGACACATCTTTATGTAGTGTATGTGAAATGCTTTTCCTTCCTAAGATGACATGAGGATGAGGGCATGCATTTTGGATACATGATTGAGCCAAAACAGGCTATTCATTCCTTCGGTGTGGTTGAAAAGGTGGCCCAATGTAGAAACGGTCCAGATGTGTGTCAGCTTTGGTGATTTCACCATCGTAATCATTTGCACATGGGAGAGGAGGAACCGTGCACCAACCCTCGTTACTCATGCATGACGCATGCACATTGATAAAGGTTTGCTGATTGCGAAGAGCATTGATTCTCTAGAATAATATGACCGTCGGGAGCGAATTAGCTGTTACCCGGGGTAACAGCTTAGTTGGTGTTACCGTAACCGTGTGGGGCCTACCTTAATGTATTTGTTGTATATCCACACTGTCCATCTGTTTTTCCACCTTACTTAGGATGAGATCCTAAATCATAAGAAGATCTAAATCTCATGTGGACAATATTAATAGAAACAGTGATGAATAATCATTAAAGAATTTTTGTGGGCCACAAACATTTTGGATCAATATGATATTTCTAATTTCCCTTCAACTCAATCTTCTTGACATTATTAACAGGTTGAATTGCAAATAAACATTAAGAAAAAGTTACGATCAGCCTTTTGGAATTTTTAATCGTGAGGCACTCAATCACCACTGTTTCCTATGGTGTAGTCCACCTGAGATTTGGATTTGCATAAGTTTTGGTGCCTCATCCTAAAATGGTTTGGAGAAACAGATCAATGGCGTGAATATACAGAAAATCATCAAGGTGGCCCCACGGTAGGGTAACATACACTAAGGGCCTGTTTGTTAACACTTAAAATAATTTATTAATGCGGAATTGAAAAAATGCTTATGGTAAGAGTTGTTTATTAACACCGAATTAAAAAAGCGGCCATTGATTTTCCAATGATTTTTTTTCGGCGACAGATGTTTGACTTAATGGTGAATACGTAATGTACTCCGCAAATTTTTTTATAAAAAAAATAAAATTTCTTCCAAAATTACCCCTCCTCCCAATTGCTATGGAGATTTTCTCTCTCCATGCGTAATACACAACCTACTTTTAGCATGTGTTGCTTCTCTGGCCCTACCATGATTTATATGTTAGATCTACACTATCCATCAACTTTTTCAGATTAATCTATAGCATGATTCAAAAAATGAAGCACATATAAAGCTCAAGTGGACCACACCATAAAAACCAGTGGGAATTAAATGACTACCATTGAAACCTTCCCAGTGTCTAATATGAGGTTTATTTTCCATCTAACCTCTTCATAAAGTCACACAAACATGGATGAAGGGAAAACACAAATATCAACTTGATCAGAGCATTCTGTGGCCCTAAGAAGTTTTCAATGGTAGGTACTCAATTCCCACTATTTCTTGTAGTGTGGCCCACTTAAGCCTTACAATTGCTTTCTTTTTTTGTCTTATGTTCCAAAATGATATGGAAAAATGAATGGATGGTATGGATGAAACATATACATCATTGTAGGCCCTACATAGCCCCTACCAGGGCCGTCCGTCTCCGGCCTTTAACACTCTTGGTAGATCCCATTAGGATTGCCAACCCACGATACCAAAAAAGGAGTAGCTGTTGGACAGTGCTCTGTGTGTCCCATTATGATATATGTGTTTTATCCACACGCTTCATTCACCCCTTCATCCATTTTGTGAATTAATTTTGAAACATCCATCCAAAAGTTAGGCATAACCAAAACTCAAGTGTGCCACACGATTTTAATGGTGGGGATCATTGACCATCGTTGAAACATTTGATGGCCACAAAAGTCTGGTATAATGTTAAGTTTTTAGTGCTTTAACTTCATCCTAGTGTCAATGAACGTATAAACAGTTTGGATGACCTCTAAATATCAAGGTGGGGCCAGGAAGATTTCAACAGTAGAAAGATCTTTTCCCAGTTTTCCCTCTCTTGTGGTCTACTTGAGTTTTAGATCCATCTCATTTTTTGTCGCATGTCCTAAATTTATATAAGAAAATGGATGAACGGAGTGGATTTCTCACAAACATCACAATGGGCCCTATCTAGCATCTCAGCATGAACTGACTTTGAAAGGAAATCCGCGTAGAAACCGAAGCAGATTGCGTCCTTCCACCACCTAGCGAAAACGAGCACGGCTTCGCTGGATCCCGGATCCACCAAGGTGGGTGGATTCCCCTTACCGCACCATCTAATGTGTGTTGTGTGTATTACATCCACGTTGTCCATTCATTTTGAAAACTCATTTTAGAGCATGATTCAAAAAATGAAGTAGATCCAAATCTTAGGTGGACCATAATACAGTAAACAATGGGACTCAACCATTAAAAGCTTCTTGTGGGTTACAAAAGTTTTGGGTCATTAAGTTTTATTTGGTATCTTCATCCAGTAATACAGTAAAAAAGTTTTGTTTAGTATCTTCATCCAGGTCTTTGTAACCTTTTCAACAGGTTGGATGGAAAATAAACATTCCAGTGGCCCCCATAAAGTTTATAATGGTAGGATTCAATCACTACTATTTCATGTGGTATGCTCCACCTAAGATTTGGATTTGCTTCATTTTTGGGATAATGTCCTAAAATAAGCTTTCAAAATGCATGGACGGTGTAGATGTAAGGTACATACATTACAATGGCCCCACAGTTGGGGATCCACCGACCTTAGTGGATATGGGGATCCACCCAAACCGCTCCCAATGCAATCCGCTTACCAGCAAGCTGCTCTGAGGATGGGTGAAATTTAGGTGTTACCCCGGGAACAGCATAATGGGTGTTACCCCTATAGTGTGGCCCACATGGATGATATTTTGTATATCCACTCCGTCCATCCGTTTCTATAGCCCAATTTAGGATGAAGTTCCAATAATTATTCAGATCCAAATCTCAAGTGGACCATACCACTAGAAACAATGTGATTGAGTGCCCCACCATTAAAAATTCCAAAGAGCCCATCATAAGGTTTTTGTAATGTTTATTTGAAATCCAAGCTCTTGATAATGTCAATTAGGTCTTGATGAAGGGAAAATATAAAGATCAGATTGATCCAAAACTTATGTGGCCCACAAAACGTTTTTAATAGTTCTTTATTATTATTTCTAGAATGGATGTTAACTTAATGATTTTATTTTCATTAAATAAAAAAAAAAAACCTTCATAATACAAAACATTTCCAAACAAGAGATAGGTAAATATGTCAAGTTAAGAGATTTCGGCCATTTCAAACGTTTGTTAACAAACAGATTGTTTCAGATTCAGTATTTAATTTTCAGACTTCGGCAACAATTATCAAACAAGTTTTAAGACTTCAGATTCAGGCTTCACACTTCAGATTTAACAAACGGGTCTTAAGCTTTTATCCGGGTAACACTTAATTCGCTCCCACTGTCCATTCGTATGCACATAGCTAAGTTACACATGACATATGGGTGTATCAATCTAGAGTTTTTTTTTATTTTTCTTCTTCTTCTCTTTTTGTTAGCCAGGCAACGCACCCACCCTGTTAGCTACAATGCACCCACACAGTTAGTCACACCATGCACATCATTTCAAGCCTAAGATATGCTGTTGAAACGCCTAGTCATCTTCCAGCTGGGCTAGCATGCGAGACACAATCTAGACCTGAGGCTGGGTCCATTCCTAGCAATATAATATGTGGGCCCGCTTGATGTGTGCATGACATCTCATCTATCCATCATGTGCACCCATCATGATTTCCTTCGCACCCAAAATCAAGCCAATCCAAAACTCAGGTGCATCACACCATGTAAAATCATGTCTAAAACTTATAAAATCATGATTTGTGGTCCATCTGAGTTACAGGATGGCCTGTTTTTTTAGTGTCCATTCTATCTTGTTGGAAAACATTTTCTTCATGGGTCCAATGGCACATAAAACAAACAAAACAATTAAGTTGAGCCTCTTATAAGTTTTACAAGGATTTTAATGGCAGGTGTCTCTATCCCAACTCTTTCTTGTGGAGTCTAGCTAGGCTAGTATTGAATCAACCTAATTTTTGGTAATCAAAGACAATAAGAGGGGAGTTCAAGATAAACATAGGTTGATCTTAACCTAGAAGCTTTGTAGTGGATACTGCCTCACACAAGAAAGTCCCATAGATTGGTAGAAAATAGGCATAGGGATTCCTGCATAACTCTACCGAGGCTGGGAATTTGGTACGTGGGCTTAAGAGGGATTAAGTGGAATCCAATTGCATTTGGTTCCACGCAAATTCCATGGGTTGTTTGAAGACACAAGAAGGAATGGGATTAGTCGGAACAGAATTGCATAATTGGTCCTATGCGGGATTTCAATATGGATTTTAAAGTTCATTGCGTCTGTGGGCCCCACATTGATACATGTGTTTTATCCATGCAGTCCGTCCATATGCATCCTTTACACCTGACATTTGAGTTGTACACATGTGCAAGTGACCGACATCAGTTATGAATCTGGTCCATTGAATACAATTCCATCATCCAACAAACAAGATTTTGCTTAATTCGAGTGTTTTTGCTTGAGGAAGAATCTGATACCAAACATGGGGATTGAATGGTCAAAATACCACGGTATCTCCAAACATATAATTATTGTGTAATAATGGTGTTAATCCCATCTAATGCAATTCCATGGCATTTAATCCTGTGGGCTAAACAGGAACAACAGTTTCGGGGTGGTTTAGGCGCCCATTGAACCAAGTGTTAAATTGCTTAAAAAAGCATACATTTGAAACCAGAACCCAGTCTCCTGAGGAGCCAGCGCTGGTGATAAAAATAATAATAAAAATAAATGAATAAATAACACTTTGGGACCCACCACGATGTTATGTGACCCTCTCCATCCATCAGTTGTGTCACATCATCATTTTGGATTTGAGCTTAAAATTGAGGAAAACCTAAAACTCAAATGAGTCACAACAATTGTAAGATAAATCACATGAGGTCACTTTAGCATTTCGCTAATTGGGTTAGGCCAGCTCATAGCAGCGTGAGAAATATTGCCGAGATATTAAAAATATCAAAATAATATTGAAAAAATACACATGATATTATCATAATATTATCATCAATTTCTCAGTGAGATTTCTTGATAAAATCCCGAGAAAAAACCTAAAAATTTATGTGCCAAAGAACAAGATTCGTCATTGTGAGCCATTATAAGCCATAGCAACAAATCTCATTATGGGCCTGAGAATTTATTGGGGGATTTATATTTTGATATATACTTTTCTTGTGATATTATTGGAAATTTTTTGACGAAAATAAAATATTAGAAATAGTTATTTTAAATTAATACATGCATTTAAAAATAATATAATTATAAAATGTAAGGAAAAGGGAGCATTTATAACCAAAAGTTCTGTGGGGCACACCGTGATGCCTGTGTTAATTTGTTATCCTTAGGGCCAGCCTATGTTAGGATGAGACCTAAAAAATTATGCAGATACAAAACTTAAGTGCGCCATGCAATAAGTAATGGGAGTTTCTTGGGGGCCACAGAAGTTTTGGGTGTGGCTGATGTAATGTTTTATCTTTATCTTAGTGAGAACCATCACCGTATGAATGGGTTGGATGGCATATAAACATCACACTGAGCCACAGGAAGGTTTTAATGGTGGGCATCGTGATGTGCCCCACTTGAGTATTGGATCCACTTTATTTTTTAGATCATGTCCTAAAATGAGCTAGCGAAATCCAAAGACGGAATGAACGTCACATGGATATCAAGGTGGGCCCCATGCAGTTTTTGGTTACATAGGCTTTTTGTAAGTCTGGGTTTGGGAGATCGGAATCTGAAAGATTGCGAGAGGTACTAGTTTAATTTTTCTTTAAAAAAAAAAAAAAAAACTACACATGTTGTTTTTGGATAATGGATCCTGGGGATCTAAACTCCAAAGCCCGTCCGGTCGAGCTAGGTTTGAATGTTCAGGCTCGGTTGGTGATAGGACCGAACTTGGGCTGAGATTATTGGTTTGTGGCCCGGGCTACTCCTACAAATGACCCAACTCGGGACAATCATGACTAAGGCTACAACCTGGGCCTGGTCAACCCGAACCTGATGGACCCAACATGAGTTCTCAAGGTCCTTCGGTTGGGTTCGGTATAGAAAACGCCAAACCTATTTGAATTCGGGTTGCGTTCAGGTTGAACAAATTCAGGTAAGGTTAGGTCAGGTTTGTTAACCATCAACGTAGTAGGTTTGGATCGACTTCAGGTTGGGCACCTCTGGTTGGCATTCTTGTCAGGTCATGGTTGCAGGTTGGTCCTCCAACTTGGCCATCCACCCAATCCAACCCGCTCGACCCCTAATGTCGACCCAGTCCAAGCTCTTGGTTTCCACAATCCACACAATTTCACGCGGGTAGGGCTCTCAATGGCCCGGATGGCCCGTTTTCTTGCCGGGTTTGAGCTAAAATTCTAGGCCTGAGATCCGCCCACATGTAAAACCCATTTATTAATCGGGCCACGTTCTGCTATGCCCCTCAGCTGGGCCGAGCCTTATCCAGCATGGATGAATTAAGGTTTCAAGGGTGTTTTTGTCAATAACAGTAATTGGGCACACCTAAGACCAGATCTTGCACAAAAGAGTATGCTGGGCTCGGGGTTAGATCAGACTCGGGCTTGTTTGTTTTGGCTGCATGGACCCAGGCCGGGCTTAGACAGACCTTGGGCCAGCCTGAAACAGGCCCTTTGACAGCCCTTCATGTGGTGGGCATATGGGCACACATGAGTTGTGTACTTGTAAATCGATGGGCTCGTCCTCCCACACCATCCAAATTGTGGGACATAGTGGATGGAGCATTTTTTTGAAAATCCACTGATCAAGCAATCCCAATCTTCCAATTGATGGTTATTAAATGGATGGTTAAAAGTAAAGTACTAAGCGATTCAAAAACCAACGACTTTAATCTTTGGGTTATGCTCTATCCACAGTTGCGTCAACGATTTTGATGGTCTGGTTTACCTTAACAAAATCTCCCTATGGGAAATCTTTCATCAATCGGAGCTAATCTCGGGTAACACCTTCACCCGTACCGTGTGGGGCCCACTTTGATAAACATCTTGTATATCCACGCCCTCCATCCGTTTTATCAGCTCATTTTAGACATTATTCCAAAACTTAAGCACGTCCAAATCTCCAGTGGACTGCACCACTGGAAAAAGTGGTGAATGTCCATTAAAAATAAGAAGGCCAAATGCCAACTATTTGCGGACCAAAAGCATATTAAATAAACAGGGTGCGTGCGTTGCATGACTTAAATAAAAAAAAAAAAATTAATTAATTAAATAAACAATAGGTTGGACGACTAAGTTGCTGATTTTAGTTCTAACTTGGTGTATCGCTGTGGTTTGATCTCTTAGCAAACAAATAGGACATCTTTCTTTGATTGCCTCACTTGTAGCCCTTGTGGGATACTCATTGATACCATGTAGATCATGGCTTGTATTATGTGCGCTGCACTTGCTAACATGTACATGTGTGTATACGTATGTTTCCTCATATGGCTCTTTTACTTTTGCAACAAATAACAATTTTTCCTCTTAAGTTATAGGCTGTCCATCGTCAACTTACTCAACACTACTGTCCTTGCCCATGATTTTAAGACTCGGATGAGTTTGATGCAACTCATCTGAGTCAAATCGGATTTAGTCTGACCTGGTTTGGTTCGATACACTGAGTCAACCCCTCAATCACCCTCTACCTAGGGCTGTAAATGGGTCAGCGGACCGATGGGGTACCCAGACCCAACCCATTTAGACCTGACCTAGACCCGACCCATTTGTTAAATGGTACGGGTTTGGGTCCACGAATGGATCCTGTTGCTAAACGGGTCTAGGTCTGGTTTCCTTTATATTAGGCCCAACCCGACCCTACCTGACCCGACCCGAACCCATTTAGTAAGTGGGCGGCTTTGGTCTATGTTTCAAGGGACCCGTCCAGTCCAGACCCGGTTTTAAGCCCTTGTAAAATGCTTGCATACTTAATTTAGACCCGGACCTGGGTCGGGTGGATCTCCCTCTGCCAGACCCGGACCCATTTATAAATGGTTCTATGGATTGACTTGGACCCGACCCGGACCTGCCCATTTAGTAAAAAGGTCTGGGTCTAAAATTTGGACCAGACCCATTAATAAATGGTCGGGTCTAGTTTTGGTTAAACCCGCCCCGAACCCGACCATTTACAGCCCTCTACCCAACTTGGGATTGAGCGAGTCGGATCTGAGTCGTCGAGTCTTTTAACTGTGTTGCTACAATGCGTCACAACGACCAAGACGACATTCAACAAGACAGGTATGTGTGGTTAAACAGATTATTCAATTAAAAAATTATGGAGTGGATGATCCACATGTTTTGGTCAATCGATTATCAAATACCTCTCCATTTTCACATGTATCAACTCCTTTTCACGTCCACTCTTCCATGGCCGGCCTGATACTAAGACACAAGCGTGAGCCCAACATGGGCCTAGCACATCAGGCCCAGCTCGAGTCTTAAAAACATTGGTTGGCCTTGGGTCCATCCTTGCTAATTGGGCTTGTTCACTTTCTTCTTTGAAAGAGGAAACTCAATCCAATGGCACTGGAAAGATGTGGGCCCACACTGTGTGGACTCTAAGAGGTTTTAGGAGAAATTTTATGTTGTTGCCATTGGTGTGGCCCATCAAAATGTTTTATCAGGTTGATCTTTTGTTTGTACGGATCAAACAACGATTCTCACCCGATGAACGAAGTGGATTTAGATATAGAACATGGTCGGCTTGAAAGAGCGTGAGTGTTGTAGATGATTGCTGTTCATTCACAGCAACCACATGTGCCACTGCAGCGCACTCTTGTGCGTGATCCAAGCTCTCCATTGCTACGACCACACTATTTAGATCTTCTTTCTAGAATATCAGGCTCTCTTGATTAGGTGAGCCCACTAGCCCTGCCCTCTGTGTTGGTCAACAGGCCAGTAGGCCGTGCCTTTTCACTTGTCAGGTGTGCACCATTGTACGGAACCAATGATGTCCTGCCTATTGGCGTGAACCATGTGATGGAAAACTCAGATCAGTCAGGCCACACGCAGCGACATGTTCCACCGTGACAAAGATTTGCTAGTACTGATCCCTCCCATCCAGTCCGTAGATCTTATGGGGCCTACATGGGTGTGGAGTCTTGTGCATGTACACTCCCACGTGCGGTATCGTGTGCATGTAGATAACGGGCGACAAACCATTCAAAATGGGGACGCGCTTGACCGCATGTGGCTAGAGAATGGGGGAGGAAGAATTCAACGAATTATGGAAAAACGTGGATGGGTGGGACCCACCTTTCCTCAGTTTTAAAGTCACCAGCGTCACTGGAGCTTTTAAATTACACGTGAAAGCTGCTATGTAAGAATCACGCCAACGGATGACCCTAGCCTTTGATTGGGGCCAATTTGTTACAGCCGTCGGTTGTTGACAAGCTACAGATCACGTGGTTAGAATCAACGACAGTGCTACTTTAGAATCGTAAGCAATACAAAATTGGATTTATCGGATAGATGTGTCAAAATGGTGATTACACCTGTTTTATTTATCTGCTTAATCTTGACCGTCCATTTCTTATTTTTACACCCTCTCTTTTACTCATTTTCGAACATGAACAAAGGCGGATTAGGTGTTTCCCGGGTAACCCCAAACACGGAGAGTTTCCCAACATGAACGGTTCAAATCAACAATAAACCATCCCTTGTTTCACCGCAAAGGATGGGGCTAAAATGATCTGAGCCTTTGCTGCTAGCAATGGGCCGGTCACTATGTTGTGTCTGCAGACATCCACTCCGTCCATCAGGTGAGCCCTTAAGTTTGTACATGTCCCCACATGATTTCCGATGGAGTTAATTTCTGTCAGAGTATATCGCATATGATGTGGTTCACGTGATGCGCAGAGTCAAGTTCACACACATCACGGTAGACCGATAAAGCTTGGTTGTTAGACACGTTTTTTGAAACAGGTGTGGTCCATTCACACAACCCACGTTCCACGCAACGTACGCTGCGCTGCACATCTCATGGAGTTGTACCACTGCTATGCCGTGTTTGTGGACACCCGTACAGGTAAACAGTTCAAATCGATAGGACCCTAGTGGACGGCCAATAGTTCAAAATTTGCTTTAATCTTAACCATGTGATTTCTGTTGATGAATTGGAACCTGATCTTTTTAAACTAACCATTTGACGGATAGGATTGAATCGTTCAATTAGCATCCTTTCTGATATAGTTCATAGACAATGGGCTTTGCCATTTGGACGGTATGGATTTGTGATGATATATATGCTATGCTATACATACGGCGGATGAAACACCACAAAAAAGTGTAAACCATCACCATAATTTTTTGGTGTGCCGACTCAGCAGTTACTACCCTGTCAAAGAATGGAAATAGCGTCACACATGTCAGCAAGGCATGTATGAGGAATATCAGGACCGTTCATTAAGTAAGGTGCGTTACAAGAATGACCATACCAAATCAATCAGGTCACCAGGTAAGTGACAATCGTACACTGTTTATGGACGGTTCCTTTTTCTCTAGTTGCTTATTTTAAAGCTTACGAGCCCGATGAACGGGCCTGTGTAAGAATTGCGCTAGGCATGCTTACATGAGACACACGTGATGAATGGCTTGCTTACGACATCCAGACCGTTGATCTGAACTCCCCGCTCTCAAGTGGTTGACTGCCTGAAGATGGTCTCGTTTCAATACTGAGGTCATGATATCGATTCCAAAGTCGGGGTGTGGCTAATGTTGCAGTGACTAACAAGGGTCCACGATGAACTGAAAACACAAAAGACTTGTTCTGATGCAGAAACATATGTAACCTTAGGAATGTTTCAATGGTAGTTTTTCATTTCCCACTTTTTTCTCTTAAGTTTTGGATCCGCCTGATTTTTAGTCGGATACCCTCAAATGAGATCACAAAATGGATGAACGGAGTGGATTTCTCACAAACATCACGGCAGCCCAAGAAATTCCTGCAAAAGCCTTTCCCAAGAAATCCAATGTACAACGGTTTTACAGGGTACGGTGGATCGGTAACTGTATTGTACCAAACCCAATCAAATACCACTGTGTTTGATTTCTGTTTAATATCCAAAACTTAAGTTTGAATATGAATTTGGTTTGTTTGCTAAACAAAGGAATTCAAATGTGCTTTAATTAAATTGCACTCAAACCATTCACGGATAGTGTAAGTAAGATGTTGCACCTTCAAAATTTATTGTAGGTTGGACGGCGTGATCCACTTGAGCTTTGGATAGGCTTATTGTGGGGCCCACCTTGCAACATATATTCCGTTGAGATGTGGATCCAATCATATCAGTATGTGGTCGGGCGCTCGGACGATCTGTGGACTGGGTGCCCGATATTCATGTGTTTAAAACAAATGTTTCTGGACTGTTCTGTGAACAGTCGGGCTCCGGACGGTCAAACTGAGCAGGCGCCCGATAATAGTCTGTTTTGGCCTATAGCTCATTGGACATATGTTGTATTGGGCGGGCGTCCGACTGAGTCTGACTGGGCGCCCGACCGACTGCAAACTAAAGTGCGGGGTTTCCTATTTTGAGTTGTAATTTCGGGTTTTACTATATAAATGAGTGTAATCCGGAATTAGGCTATGTAATTAGGGTTTCTATACATCCAAGGTGAGAAACAGGCGAGAGGATTAACAAAAGGGCCATCTCTGTGCATGGGAGCATAGGAGAAGGAAAGTGTATTGCTTGTAACTTCGTTTTTCTTCATAGTGGAGTTTTGCACCATGAATTTTTACCCTTTTTTGAGGTTTTTCCACGTAAAATCTATCTTGTGGATTATTGGTTTGTTTCGATTCCTCTTCCAGTTATTATTTTTTCCTGTTTATTGTTTGTGGGTGAGACCGAAGATTGGATCTCAATTCACCGGCATTGACGTGCTGTGTAACATATTCCATATCCAGAAAAGTCAAGACGGTAAGGCTCTTACTGTGGGGCCCACCTTGATGCATATATTTCATATCCACTCTGTTCATACATTTCATCAAATCATTTCATGGCAGGAGCTAAAAAATGAAGTAGATCCAAATCTCAAGTGGACTATATCATAGAAAACAATGCTTTTTTTAGCTATAAACAAACCCTATCTATCCTAATCGAACCGAACTCATGCTTATTTGAGTTTGGTTTGATTACTAATCGAACCTAAAAACAAGGTTTGAGTTTGGTTTGTTTGCTAATCAAATGAACTCAAATGAGCTTTAATCGAATCGAACTCAAACCATTCACGAATAATTTAGCTCATTAACCACCCCTACTCACACGGTACGGTAGATCCATAACTGTATGGTTCAATGCTGATTGCATGATGATCCTCACACCACCTGTGCAGATTGTGCAGTGAGGCCTTCACCACTCTTTACGGTGGAGTGAATACTATGTGGGGCTCACACTATTGTGTACAGGGCTCTTAATAGCGGTTCTAGTTGAATCATTTTCTAGGAATACAAAAATTTGTAACTCTTACCAAATTTAGATATGAATTCAACTAAAATTTGATAAGTGAAATCCATATTTGATCCATTTATAAATAGCCACATCCACAAACATTGAATTCGGGTCTGATCATGATCCGAATCCACCAAGGTGGGCCCTAAAGCCATGGCCTCACGTAATCACTATTTTTTTTTTTAAAGGAAGATGGTAGTAAAAAAATCTATGATATGAAAGAATATATTATTTATTTATTTATTAATAAAGATAATACGAAGTTGGAAACTCACGTCTTTTATTTTTCAGGAATTCTAAAAGCTATATAAAGTTGCGCAGCCACAGAAGCAGAAATAAAATTTAGAGTATTTTTTTCTTTCTTTCTTTCTTTACGATTTTCTTGTGGCATTATATAGTTTAGAGATAAATGATTTAGATTTAAAAAAGATGAAGAGGCAAATAAAAATAGACGATCTAGATCTAAAGAAGATGAAGAATCATCTAATAATAAGAATTCGATCAGATCTTTGTGTCAGATCTGGATCCGACCTGAATAATATTTCAATTTTTCTTGGTGAACCCGATTCCAATCCATTTATTTTATTGAAAAAATTTTAGGATCCAAATCCATTATATACAGAGTTGAAGCGGATTGGATCTCGGATCTGACTTTGCTCCATTGGGAACCCTAATTGTGTATGTGTTTTAGGGCATGAGACCAAAATTGGAGTACATCCAAAGCTCAAGTGGACCACGCCACAGGAAATAATGGAAAGTGAACCCATACTATTGGAAACTTCCTAGGGGGCACAGGTTTTGGATGAAGCTGATATTTATGTTTTACTATCATTGAGGCATGGATGACCTTATGAACCAATTAGATAGCAAATAAGCATCATTGTTGGACTTATGAAAGTTTCAATGGTGGATTTCATTATTTCACTGTTTTGTATTATTGTGGTCTGCTTTGAGCTTCACATATATGCTTTAATTTTGGGCTCATGCACTAAAATGAGTTTGGAAAAATTAGTAGACTGAGTGGATAAAACACGTACATTACAGTGGGGCCACATAGTCTTCATACCATGATAGAGGGTAGTGAGCACCTCCCTACTCAATCCACACCCACCAACCTCAATGGGAGAGCGGATTGGTGGGCCTCACCCAACACGGTAAGTCCTGAATTGGCGACATTTTTTTGGGTCATACAATGTTATTAGAAAGCATGTTTGTAAGTTGTCTAGCCAAGTATGTACTTAAAGCAACATCACATGGAATTCGGATTGTCTACTCGGCCTGAACAGGATTTTTCTGTTTTTTGACCACCTGATTGGTCCAGCTAAGCACTGAGGTTGTCAGCCCTACTGCATTTAATGCAGTTGGTGCTGATGTATGTTGAGCTGGACCAAGCAGGTGTCGGTGAACAGAAAAATCTGATTGAATCCGAGCAGACGATCTGGATTCCATCACATAGGGTTGGCATAATCAAATGTTGTCACATCAATGCCTTACCATGTTGGGTGAGGCACCGGCCTCAGCCTCACTGAATCCCCTCCCCTCTTTGTGGGCAACTTACCTACCATCGTTAGAGATGGACGAACTCAAGCACATGCTCAACTTAGCAACTTTCAATCATGCTTTCCACGCCCATGGCAGCTCATGCCCAAATGAAATCCTATCATATCATTTTGGCCAAGGTGGGTGGTGCTAAGGTCTGCACAATATCAGGCCATGGAGGATTCAAATCTTCATTTAAGATGCACCCAGGGGTGGAAACCGGCCACCCGCTGAGCCCTTTTCTGCAATGGGTCAGTCTGGGTCTAGATTTTCAACTGGCCGGGCTGGGTCATGGAGCTGGTACTATTCAAAATTTTGATATATATTCGTGGGCCCAAGCTAACCCATTACATTAGCCACCGCACTGCACCATGGTAGGGGTACCATTCCCAATCAAAGCACTTAAAAAAACGGCTATAAATAGTACAAGTAACAAATAAACCTGCCCGAGTCTTCAGTCAGCCTAACATGCGCTGGCTGAAGTGATGCATGCATGAAGTAGCTGTTATTCACACATGAAGGCAGAGCTTTTCTTGGGTGGACACGGGCTCCTTGCACCGTATCTCAGGAAATCAGTGTGTACTTACATGCCGTGCAGGGTGAGGGCGCCGTATTAGGTGATACCCAGGCCTCACCCAAGAAGATGTGGACCTTTACCGTGGGCCCATTTTGATCGTATGTACGCCATCCATCCGCTTTTCCAGATCATTTTATGACATCATCCAAAAAATGAAACAGATCCAATTATCAGGTGGACCATACCATATGTTAATGTCAGATTTTGTAACAGGATTCTCCGAACGTTCGCCTTCTCTCCAATAGAGATTTCCTCCGCCAAACCTGAAAGAGGACAGACAGCAACTAAGGGTGGCTGGGGTCCAGCCGTTAGCCCTCCGATGCTTAAGTCAGGCCAAAGCAAGAAGAAGAGCAGCGAAGTAAAACGGGACCGAGATTGAGTATTGTGTGTACCTTTCCCTTAATGGAGTCGTCCCTTTATATAGATCTGGAGTGGTTCAATCTGTTACGAAAGATATCGAGATCCCGCTGATCTCGTGAATGATACTGAGATCTTGCTGATTTCGTGGGATAAAATCCTCATCTTTGGAGACGAGATCTAACCCAATGACTTATTTCGGCAATCAAATCCCTTGATGGCAATCCCTTGAGATCCGGAACCACCCGAGAAGATAAGCCAAAAAACCGACCTATACGGGCTGCCGGTCATGTAGAGCTGGAAACCGTAGTTGGAGTCATAACCACTGAAAAGGAAGGAGACGCCGATGAGACGGAAACCACCGAACTGGGTGTAGCCCTGCCTGGCATCGCAGAGGGATTGGACAAGCTGCTCGACGGGAATCAGGTGCTGGTACTGAAGATTAAGTGTAACCGCAAAAAAAAAGCTGTTCGCAAGTTGGAACATGGTCGCGAGTCCAAGTGCTTGCTCATTCTGACGTAACACCTTCCAACGACTTGTGAGAAGGTCTGCTCGCTGTTCAAGAAAGGAATCTTTGCTTCGCTTTATCTGACCATCGACTAGGGGAGCTTGAAGCCTTGCAAATAGGTGCTCCGTATTTATCCATCCTACGACTCTCGAGCATATGATCTCGAGAGTCGGATGGCATCCCGCACTTACCCGATCTGCGACTCTCGATCAGATGATCTCGAGAGTTACTTCCGTACTTTCCCAATCTGTGACTCTCGATCAGATGATCTCGCGAGTCGAATGGGCGTCCGTGTACAATCTTTAATAGCTGAGCTGGTCTCCATTATTTTGTCTATAACAGATGCCCCCCAAGTCCTTGCCGCCAAGAATTTTTAAGGGAAGGACTTAGCTCACTATCACACGTAACCGCCCGCTGCCTACATCGAGAACGGAACCTCACATGATGGGCTGGAATTAATGAGCGCCAGCTTTCCGCAGCCTTTCCGCAGACAGAAAATGAAGGGGCGCTCGCCACGTGTTTGAGTAGTTAATGGGCGTGCCTGCTCGAGTGCTGCGTCGAAGGAGGGACTGCCACGTGCCATCAGATGCGGCGGAATGATTGCCTATAAATATACGGAGTCCGCCATTTCTCTGGTTTTCTACAGAAGCCCTTCGAAAGGAATTTTTCTGCAGTCATCTTTTCTCAGTCTCCTTCCTCCGGCGCTCATTCTTTTCCCTTCTTTCTTTTCTGGGTATAGGCTTCGGTTCTCTTCTTTTTCATAATCTTCTTAAAAACTCCATGGCTGGGAACTCTGACGAGACCACCGTTCCTCTAGGAGATGCCACCCCGGAATCCTCTGCTTCTAGCAGTGCGAGGGTTCCTGCAAGGAGATATACAGTAGCCGGATATCCTTCTGTTTTATCGGAGGACCGGCTGGCTGAGTTACGGGAGAGATACCTGATCCCCGACTCAGTCGCTCTCCGTTTGCCCGGAGATGGAGAGACACCAGAGTCCCCCCCCCAGGATGTGTAGCTTTTTACGAGTACCAGCTTATCCTGGGGGTATGCCTCCCCCTCCATCCTTTCATACGCGATGTTCTCCGGTGTTATAAGATTGCCCTTGGGCAACTCATCGTGAACGGATGGAGGGTAGTTCTGGGCTCCTTTGCCCTCTGGGCTCAGGCCAGCAACGGGGAGCTCATGGCGGAGGAGTTCCTCCGTATGTTCCGTCTGAAAAAGGCTCCCTCCAGCGAAGGCTGGTATTATTTGTGTTACTGGCACCGGGATAACTTCGTGCTGGGGAAACCCTCCTCGAACTATCCCGGCTGGAGGAAACGGTGGTTCTACGCTTCCGGGAACTGGGAGTCTGCTTCCTCCAGAGGTCCAGGGGTTACCCGTTTTTTTCTGCGAAGGTAGGCACAATCCCACATTGTGCAGTTTTCTCCAGTTAGGATTTGAGAGTTTTTACTTCATTCTTTGACCTCTGTTTGTGCTCGCAGGTATCCCGACCTTGAGAAAACCAAATCTGAAGGGAGGAATCAACGAGAAGATTGTCAAGGTGTACAAGGTGCCTGTTGGAGATAGGCACATCGAGGCTTGCTTATCTCCTTCGCGACTTGCAGCAGCGGGCTTAATATCCAGAAGAGAGGTTGAGATGACGAAGGCCGGAGAGAAGAGGGGTCTGCTGCCCCGACTGAAGGGCACGAGCTCCAAGAGGCAGAAGAGAACACCTGCCGAACCATCTCAATCATCCATCCGCACGGGTAGCGATCAGCCTGCCCCTCCCGCGAGCATGGCGGGGGCCCCTTCTGGGCCCACTATTCCCTCACTGGTGGTCGCACCTGGACCGCCAGTGATTAACATCGCTGACAACTCCCTGGATGGGGCAGGGTCCGGCTGCCCCCCAGCTGGAGAGGCTCGAGAGCAGATGGAGCCTCAAGAGCCGGCTCCTGCTCGCGAACTGATCCCTGCTGCCGAGCAGGGATCTGCTCGCGAGTCATTGCCTCCCCCTCGCGAGACGGCCGGGTTGGTTGTTGCCCAACCGTCAGGGAGTGGGACATATTCTATTCCCCGCCACCTCCATCCAGTATGTAAATTTTTATTTGAGAACGTCCCTCCTCATGCCTTCGGCTCTCTTCCCGAGCCAAGCCCTGAGAACCTTCTCCTCGAAGCGGGGATGGGGATGGTTCAGGTAAGACCTTGTCAAGACCTGTTTTAATCTGTTATTACGTTCCAGAATACTTTCTCATATTTTTCATCACTTTGGCAGGGCTTAGATCTTATCCTGCGAACGAGGCGTGATATCGTTGCCGCCCGTCGCACGATAGATGAAGCTGAGGGGAAGAGGACTGCCTTGGAGAAGGTAGTTCAAGGAAGAGATCAGCTGCTCAAGGCCCGTGAGGCGGTGTTCGCGAAGAGAGATGAGGAGAAGAAGATCCTCATCGAGAAAATCCAAGTCCTGACCGACAGGTATCAGGCCTTGGACTCAGACTTCGTGAAGCTCACGGGTTTGAAGGAGAAGGCTGAGAGAGAGAGGGAGATCTTCCGCCAAGACAAGATCTCGTTGGAGGAGCAGTTCGCGGAGGCCAGGTCGTAGCTCAAGGAGGCCTACGACAACCTGACCAAGGAGCGCTCCGCTCTTGCACAGCTCAAGGACGACTCGATCCACTGGGACGAGGAGAAAGTCGCCCTTGTAAAAATGCTCTCGGAGGAAAGTCCTCGGGCAATTTCCGAGTTCCGGACTTCGCAGCTATATGACGACGAAAGGTACGAGTCATATGATGCTGGTCGCGACTTTGCACTAAGAGTAGTGCAACGAATGATCCCATCCTTCGATATGGGGGAATTTGGTCGAGTCGCGACCATCATAGCTGCCGAAGAGCAAGCTGCTGCTGAGAACGAGGTGACTGAAGCCACGCAGGCTGGAGGGGCTCCAGAAATGGGCCCTGAAGTCGAGAGCACAGCTCCTCCTCCAAGAGACTGATTTTCTCTTTCCTCTCTTTGTACTCGCGAGCAGATATTGTGTAAACATTTTATCATCAATGAAAAGATATTTTTTGGAAGTATTGTTCTTCTTGTTTACTCTTTCCCTTTCATGCAATGAATGCCCTCCTGTTGCAATGAGCTATGCTCAACCCGGGGGGTCGTAGCGACCAAACCCTCGTGGAGATAGACTGATCTATCGATTGAGTGAATGTGCTCAATCCGGGGGGTCATGTGACCGTGTCCGCGTTGAGATAGACTGATCTGTCGATTGAGATTTTGATTCTACCAAGGGCAGAAGGTTGGTCAAGAGAGCACGTATGCTCCCTTCGGGGCTATCTTTAATCCATAGAATGGAGAAGCAACCAACTAGTAACGATTTCAGTCCTACCAAGGGCAGGCAATTGGCCAAGAGGATGTATATTCTCTTCGAGGCTATTCAAATCCAAATAAATGGGATAGCGGCCAAAAGATATCTTTCACTTTATTCATAAAAATGTTGTACTGAACTACATCGAATCTAGGGATAGTATCGTAGCAAATGCTCCACGTGCCAAGGGCGACGTACGGGCTTTCCCTGCATGTCTTCAAGGTAATAAGTACCGGGTCGCACAACCCTAATAACCCGATACGGGCCTTCCCAATTTGGATCCAGTGAACGAGCGGGAACTCCAAGATTTTGCCTTAGTACCAAATCTCCGGGCTGGAAGGATCTAGGTCGAACCCTAGCATTTTGATAACGAGCAATACGTTGTTGATATGCTGCCACTCGTACTTGGGAAGCATTTCTTCGCTCTTCCAAGAGATCGAGATGAAGTCGGAGATTTTCCTGATTACTCGCGGGGTCATACTGCTCGATTCGATATGAGGGCACTTGAATTTCCACTGGTACCACTGCGTCGATACCAAATGCTAAGGAAAAAGGGGTTTCACCTGTTGATGTACAAGCCGTGGTTCTATATGCCTATAATACTTCTGGCAGAAGTTCTGGCTACACCCCTTTACATTCACCTAGCTTGGTCTTTAAATGGTGCTTGATGATCTTATTAACTGCCTCAACCTGCCCATTCGCCTGAGGATGATATGGAGAAGTGCGGAGATTACGTATCTTCCATTTTTCACAAAATTCATCAAAGGCTGCGTTGTCGAACTGCGTTCCGTTGTCGGTAATTATAGTGTGAGGAAGTCCGAAACGGCATATGATATTTCTCCATATGAACTTAGTAGTTTGTTTCTCAGTAATCTTGGCTAATGGTTCTGCCTCGGCCCATTTGGTGAAGTAATCAACCGCTACAATCGCGAACTTATTTTGTCCCTTCCCCATGGGTAAAGGCCCGATGATATCGACCCCCCACTGAGCAAAAGGCCAAGGGCTATCAACTGGGGTCATCCGCTCGGACGGTACATGAGGTATAGGTAAATATCGTTGGCACTTGTTGTTAGAACTAGAAAATGCATCACAATGACATTTTCTGAAATGTGGTGTTTTGTTGCTCTGGGGTTCTGAATATAGAAACATTCGTAGATAATCACAAGCATTCACCAAAGTACACAAGGGAAAAGATATCGCAAGGCGAATTTTATTCCAGAGATTCTGAGATCTTGTACATTCCAGGCCGTGATCTGTCACGAGCCCTTAATTACATCGAATGATCGATGACCCTTGATTAAAAGGCAAAAGACTAGTCAGCGGGGACTATGGTCTCAGAGTTCATTGGTCACGGAGACCTGTGTTTTGGTGGTCACGGAGACCTGTGTTTGTATGGTCGCGGAGACCTGTGTTTGTATGGTCGCGGAGACCTGTGTTTGTTATAGACTGATCCACCTTTGTGCGAGTCGGATGTCTATGTCCCATGTTTTGACCGGAGATCCGGGTTGAGACTGTCAGGGTTTATGGCTGAGATGGACGACTCTGGGCCCGCGCCTGTCAGTGTAGGGACAGGTGACCTCGGGAAGTCCATTCTACAGTTGTGTGTACCTGCGCAGCTCAACCAGCGGATGCCGTTTGGATGGGTAGGGCATCGACTGTTCTTGGAATATCAGTTTCTAACAGATTGTGTGTGATAGTTCAGAACTCTCCTGGTGTGGTTTATCGTGTTAACCATGGTCCCCTTTGATTAGTCCAGACCTGGATTAGGGTCATATTATGATAGTACACGTGATGATAATGCATCAATCAGTATGATTCTGGGCGCCGGCGGCCTCTTTTCGGGAGAATTGTTCCATTCAGCTCGTTGGGTCGGACCGGACTCCGAAGGCTAGCGTTCTGCTCATTGGGTAACCCGGATGGGTCGTTTGACTACTCCATCGCGTCCGGAACGCTCGGAATACCCAAAATAGGCTCAAACGGGGCTTAAAAATGTTATGAAATGAGGATTTAAAGGTGCTGGAATGAATGCGCAAAGTGCTGATTTTTGCGATCCGCTGGCCTGATTTTATTAACGCGCTGGGGCCAGTGCGTCCATAAATGATTTTCATGATGCGCTGGGTAATTTTATGACGCGCTGGAGCCAGTGCGTCCTTAAATCTAATTTTTCGATCCGCTGGCCTGTTTTGCGACGCGCTGGGGCCAGTGCGTCCTAAAATCGTAATTTCCTGATGCGCTGGGCTATTTTGCGACGCGCTGGGGCCAGTGCGTCCATAAAATGGCTTTGACTCGAAAACTTGTATTTTCATGATCCGCTGGGCTATTTTTGCGACGCGCTGGGACCAGTGCGTCCTTAAAATGCCACGATTGATGGTGTGTAATCCACCAAGGACTTTCCTGATGCGCTGGGGCACTTTTATGATGCGCTGGGACCGGCGCATCGAAAAAAGATGACTTAACCATTCCTCCAGACCTGGTATGATCGGAGGTGCGATTTCCGGCGAGGGGATCCGGCGGTCGGATAAGGATTCCGGCGATCGGCAAAGGTTTTTCGGCGACGAGGTCCTCTCTCTCTCTTGCTGAATGATGCAAATGAGGTGGTGGGCGGGGTATTTATAGGTATCGTCGTCCAATAGGCGGTTGACACGTGTAGCGCGTCGAGAAAATGGGCCGGCGCGTCGATTAAAGCCACTCGGCGCGTTGCGAAATGATCGGAGTTCGGAAGTTGATTTTCAGGGCGCGCTAGCTGTCAGCGCGTCCTGAAATTGGCTGATTTTTGGATGCGCTGGACGTACTTTGGGACGCGCTGGGGGCAGTGCGTCCTTAAATTCCTTTTCTGGATGCGCTGGGCGCAGTGCGTCCTTAAATTCCATTTTTTGGATGCGCTGGGCGCTGTGCGTCCTTAAATTCTATTTTTGGATGCGCTGGGCGCAGTGCGTCCTTAAATTCCATTTTTTGGATGCGCTGGGCGCAGTGCGTCCTTAAATTCTATTTTTGGATGCGTTGGACGTATTCGTGTCCCACAAATTTGGGTTTTGCAAATTGGGGGTTTTGCGGGGTCCGTCTGGCGATGAATGCCGATGCACTGCTCCTATTTCTTCATAATTGAGGTATCTTCCCAATTTTGGACAGTTTTGGTCACGGTGTCCGGTGGGGTCCACTATTGGTCCAATTTCATGCTTGAGGCAAATCTGATGCGTGTGTTGTGATTCGTGCCACGATTTTCGATGCACTGGTCCTAAATCCGACCGGGTGATGGTTTTGGCATTCGGAATCATCATTTCGGGGATCCTCACTTTTGGGACCCCAACAGATGCCCCTCCGATGCGTTGGGATGGACGCGCGGCGGTCCATTGCGACGCATCGGATTTTCTGGGTCCCACTATAAATAGGGGATCCCTGGTCATTTCGTAATTTCACTGTTCATTTTCGACGACCAGAGCCCTCGGCCAGTGCATCGATTTTTTCTCCAGCGCATCGATTTATTATCGCCAGCGCATCGAAATATTAGGTAGCGCGTCGATTTATTCGAACTTGCGTATTTTATCGACGCGCTGCGCATAGCGCGGCTGTTCAACTTGGGATCTTTGATTTTCTGAACGCGCCATAGTACAGCGCACACAATAAGTACTCAGCGCGTCCATTTTATCGACGCGCTAAGGTTAGCGCGTCATCCCGTGCCTTTATTAACCAATTTCATGACGCGCTGTGCTCAGCGCGTTGAACTCTGTAATTTCTCGATGCGCTGGGTCCAGCGCGTACTTGTGTCCGGGAAAATTTATTTAATGGACGCGCTAGGGTGTGGCGCCCAGAATTCTTAACTTTGGTGGACTTACCATTTCTTGGACGCGCTGGGCCCAGCGCG
This sequence comes from Liriodendron chinense, assembly GCA_003013855.2. NCBI lineage: Eukaryota > Viridiplantae > Streptophyta > Magnoliopsida > Magnoliales > Magnoliaceae > Liriodendron > Liriodendron chinense. The sequence goes on along the minus strand of PVNU02000773.1, from coordinate 4,283,619 downwards.
TCATGTCCTTCGGACTTGTGATTTTACATGATTTTCGCGATGCGCTGGGCTTCGCGCGTGCAATTTTGGGACTGCAAAGTCTACTAAATTTATTACATAAACCGGCTCCCGCACACATCTCCGGACTTGATCAATGGGCCCGATCGCAAGGTGTGTTCAGGCCAATGGGCGCTGATCTCTGAGTTGGGGAAGTTGTCCAATTCTGGTGTCCCGTCTTGATGCGCTTATCGTGGCTTAACAGACTTACTTGCGGGTTCATTTGACCGTTGCTCACGATATTTGGGACTCATTCCGGGTGCGAGGGGTCTCAGGCACCCTCTTACTAAACCAGATCTGCTTTGAGCATCACCAGGGTATGTGAAACCTCGCGCACCTAACTCGCGGGCCTCGGTGGAGTCTGCAGTTTCTGCGGGTTTTGCACCGGCGGTCCGTCGTGTCTCTAAAGGGCGTGAACCCCCATGCCTCTATTGCGCGTTCGCGCATGCGTGCCAGTCGTCTTATGGAGGCGTAGGGTCTCACACACTTGGGAGACTCCCCGGCCCTTTTTTAGTTTAATCGGCAATTCTAATGACGATTTTAAAGTGTTGTTTCGAGCATACCTTTGCATGTCGTTTCTCGGCTTTTCTGGCTTTGCGTGAGTGGTTTTGTGCATTTTTCTTCTGTCGGACTGCCTTACGGGTTCATCTGTCTTGTTCTTTAGCAGACGATGGTCATAACCCGTGCTTCCCTCCGCGCGGCTCGTGACTGCATGGGGCGGCTATTAAACGATCTGGACCAACCCGAGGCTTGGTCATCTCTTGCTAATCAATGCGATGAGGTGGCTGAAGCCTCGACTCGCCTTGGCGCTGAATCCCGCCCGATCCTCCGGGCTATGCAGAATATCTCGGCGATGGCGGGCATCTCTGATGAGCGCAAGGAGGCTATATCTGGCTACATCGGCGATTCTTCCCTCCTGGAGGAATTGGCGGTTCTGGAGGCGGCGGAGCCTTCTCTGGCTGCTTCCTTTCTGTCCCTCTCGAAACGTCTCCACTTCCTAAAGGACGAGAAGAGGGAAAGTAGGAGGTTCCTGGCTTGGCTTATTCCCTTGGCGGAGGCCGAATACCCGGATCGTCGTGCCGGCATTTGGAGGATGGTTAGGGCGGCTGTCCGGGAGCACGATGACTTGGCGATTGACTTGTCCGCGATAAGGAACTACGCTGATGCTGAGCACCTGAACTTCGACCTTGTACAACAATGCATCTCCATCTTGGTGGACTTGGTCTACAAGGAGGAACAGATTCAAGCGAGGGTCGATGAGCTGAGGGCTCGAGTTCTTCCTCTGGTGCAAGACTGAAATCTTCACTTTCTGGCTTGGGGGAGGGGGTCCCCACAATTTTGGGTCATTTAATATTGACTGTCGGCTTTTTATCTTTTCAAAACAATTGACTTTGAATGGTTTGGGCTTTGGCATGGCCCTCGTGGTTTAATGAATGCTATTTATACTTTTCCGCCTTATTTCTGTCTTTTGAAAGCTTGCGCGTTTGTGATGATGTTGGTGTTGCCATTTCATTTCATTCTCATTGGTTGGTGATGTTGTGCATTGGCCTGGATCGGTGCCTGTTCTTCGTTCACTTGTTGCTTCTTATGCTTTTGGATTTCGTGAATGTTTAATTGTCTTTATGAGGATATTTTCACGTGCTCTGTACTTAAGCCCCTTTTCTACGCCATTGCAGATTATAATGGCCAGCGACCCTTCGCAAGCCGGTCCTTCGGGTCCGTCTCAAACTCCATCCAAGCGTAAGCGGGCTGCCATCAAGCAAACTTCCAGACCGTCAGCTGAGAACCTACAGTGGTTTCTCCCGCCTGAGACATTCAATTTCTACGAACGTATTCTGACCCTTCCGAAGAATGTCCAGCGAAAGATACTTTGCGACAAGGCCTTACCGCCCCCTCCTGATGAGGGTACCCAGGAGGAGTGGGATGCGTGGTACGCTCCCTTACAAGGTTTTCGGACCGATGAGGTTGTCGGGTCCGAAGAGGGCGAAGCGAGCCCAATTGAGCCTGCTCAGTCTGCCAAGCGCGGTCGTCCAAAGACGACTGGGAAGAGCGCCAAGCAAATCTATATAGAAAACCAGACTAAGTCGAAGTCCGACAAAATGAGGGTTGTCTGGTCTTCTGTGAAGCTGCCAGTATCATCCCTTGTAATCCGCAACCCTTATACGAAGCAGTTCATCCGTTTCCCTAAAAGCTTCCAGAGATACCGCTCTCTACCGAGCATCGAGCCCTCCGATATACGTCGCGCAAATTCTTTCTATAGCGTCGATTCCTGGACGTCCATTCCAGAGACGTTCGTCAACTGTGCCATATCCAAGAACGGCACTCAGCAGTCTGTCCTTGAGGAGAAGGACATGATATTTTTGGAACCGAACCACGACCCTCATCTGCCCTTTTCCGACTCACTATTACGAGACTCTGCGCCAAAGGTTTCGTCCTCTGTCTGATGCAGAAATTTGGCCTACTGGGGGTTTCAGGACCCGAGGACATTTGAGCCCTCATCCCGGTTATGAAGCTTGGGCCAATCGGATAGTCGAGCGGCACGAAGAGGTCTTGAAGCAAGTAGGTCTCCTTCGGGCCATTCAAGCGACATCGAGCTATTTTCATCGAGAACCTTGCATTTATAAGGGGTTCCTGAATCATTGGAGTTCTGTCACCAACTCCTTTCATCTGCCTTGCGGAGAAATGAGCATCTCCCTCTGGGATCTGTATCGGATAACAGGTCTTCCTATTCGCGGCAGAATCTATGATGAATGGACTCCTAGTGATGAGGAGCTGTCCAAGAAGAAGAAGGGTGTTGATGAAGGCTTTTATTCTGCAGCCTGCTACGAATTGTTCGCGGAGTTGCCGCAGTTTTTATCCTCCAGAGATAAAGTGCCTTTCGAAGACTGGCTAGTGTACTTTAGCCATGGCCTGAAGTGAGTTTCTTCTCTTGTCTTGCACTGTTCGCGCACTGTTTCATTCTCTTTTTCTTCCGCTGATGGTTTTCTTCCTGTCTCAGCTTGGATTACGGATTGAGCGATGAAGGTCGCAAGGATAAATTAGTCTTGGAGGCCAAGATAAAGAAGAAATTTCCGCGGCCGAATAAGCTATCCCCTACCTGCGAACTTGCCGGGTTCTTGGCCTATTGGCTGTGTTGCGTGGCCCTCCCGAGCTCTAAGCAAGCGGACGGTGTGCGAGTTTCCTGTTTCGCCGTGGCGGGGAGTTTGGCCGATGGTCATCGCTACGCATTGGCCCCAGTAGTATTGTGTTCAATATATCGGGCCTTCGGCTGTGTCATTAGCAACAAAGGTTCGGCATCCTTCGGATTGAATTCTGCTTATTGTGGGTGGCATTTCTTCTCGGGATGGCTTGGGGTCTACTTCCCGTGGGTATACGGCATGGAGCTTAAGGACTTCATCCAAAGGGGATCTGTTCCACTACACGCTTTTCAAAAACGGAAGATGATCAGCGAAAATCCGGCGACTATCGAGACGAAGATAGCCCGTCATGACGACGTCGACTTCTTCCTCTTCTCGGGAACTAACAGCGAGGATCCGGACCTGCTTGACGACGACGAGAGTCTCAGCTCTTATCACCGCTCGTTCTTGGTGTCCATTCGCCCGAGTTCGTTGCCTTTAAGAGAGGGCGCTGAATTTTGGAGAGAACCATACTACCCGAACCGATTCGCCAGGCAGTTCGGTTATGATCAAGGGGGTACCGGAATTGATCGAACCGGTGACAAGGGAGCAGCGGGCATACGGCACAGGGCCGATCCATTGGAAGTGGATATGGCGACAGCTTCTGCTTACCAGGTCAGGTTGTTCTTTCATCATTCCCGGGACGGAGTATGTCCCCGGCGCCACGTATGGATGGATGCGGTGGTGGGCCCACCAATATTCCTTGGTTCGCAATAACCGACACGTGACAGATCCCGTCTTCGTCTCTCCTCCGATTGTTAATCCTACTCCTGCCGACGGCTTAGGGTACGTAGCAGAGCCACTTCGCCAACTGGCTACCCCTGGCGTGCAGAAGTTCATGACTTCATTGAACGTCATAATAGATCATGAGAAGCCCGAGCATACACTCGAGGGGTGGGTCGCTCATGGCCAGAGGGTTACGCTGCAAGGGAACCCGGATTCCCCACTTGTCGGTCCTATGGCAGAGGGGCAGAGGGGGCGTTATGACATTGGCGATGATGATGGTGGTGAAGCTGCTGCAGCGGGGAATGCCGGTGATGAAGAGGAGGCGGATGATGGCGGCGAAGGGAATGACGGTGGTGATGATGGTGGTGACGGAGAAGGCAGTGGTGAGGGAGGCGTTGTGGCGGCAGGCACCCCGCCCTCCGGGGGTCAGGGAGGTCGCGGCCAAAGCCCGGCAAGTCGGACGGGCCTGTCCAGACGTTTTGCGCCCGAGGATAGTGATTTCGAACTATCTCCTGAACGTTCTGGGCCCCGCATAAAGACTGCTCATCGCGTCTCTGTTTCTGACGGCGGTAAGAAAATAAAGGACCTGCTGAAGTTGTATAGAGCTGAGAAGGCGCGGAGCCAACCCCCCGGGGCTGCCGGCAGCGTCCCGACTGATGATGCAAGCGGTCCAAGGGAGGAAGGGGAGATGAGTTCGCAGGCAGGTCTCAGCGGAGATCATCCTGTGGAGGGAGGTGAGGGTAGCGAGCCAGTGTATGAGCGATCTGTTCCTGAGGTAGACATAGAACCCGTCCCTATGGACGTCGATGGTGAGCCGCGAGCTGAAGACCCCTTCCTTACCGTTCCTGTCAATATCGAAGCAGCAGTGAACCCTGGTCCTGCTCCTGAGGCGAGACCTGTTGTTTCAATAGAAGAGGCCTCACTCCGCCCCCGAGGAATCATGCTTGCAGAGGTCACTAGCGTTCCAGAGCCTATTGCCGAAGTGCCCCTGGCCGCTGAACCAGCCCGGGCTATCCCTGCCTCTGAGGTCGTCATTCTTTCTTCTCCTGAAATGCTCGAGCCGGCAGCGGAAATCGTGGTTGGATATGCCCCCAGCTCGTCGAGACCTGTTGCCTCAACCAGTGCGTCGGGTGATGAAATCCCTACTGGTATAATACTTTCCTTCATTGTTTGTTCGCTTCTTTTCTCTCTTCAGTGTGCTAACGTTTACCGTTTCTTTTACCAGCCACTGCCCCTGCCAGCGTCCCGGCTCCTGTAGTCCTGCCCGAGGCATTCCTCTCGTCTCTCCGGGGCTTATCAAGGACCAAGGCGAACCTTCTGAAGAGTTTACTGTCCGACATCGTCGATTCGCTTAAGAAAGGAGACGAAGGGTCTATCTTGGATGAGGCGTTGCAGGCGTTGGAACTCACTGCTACGTGGCTTGGAGTCGACATCTCTTCGATAGTCGGCCATGTGTCACAATTCAAAGATGGTGTGGCTCAAGTAAACGATGCAAGGCACTTTAGGACTGACCCCTCTATTGAAGAAAAACGCGGTCAGTTGCGGTCCCTTCTTCCGGAACTAGAGTTGCACGAGGTAGACGTGGCCGCAGTGCAGAGGGATTGGCAGGCTGTGGATACTGAGCACCAAGAGGTCACCAGGCGTCTTGCAGAGATTGAGGATGAGATGGCCCGATTACGTGCCGAACATTCTGTCGTCCATTTCAAACTTTCGAAACTTGGTGGTCAGAAAGCAACCCTGCAGTCTTCTATTGACCAACGCAAGACGGAATGTGACGCTGTGAGGGCACGGATCACGGAGCTGCAGCGGTCTCTTCAAGATACTCCCGACCCTGTTCAAGTCCTGGCCGAGGCTGAGGCAAGACAAAAGGCAATCGCGGGGTCCGCGGTTAACCTACTAGAGCAGTGCTTGAGAACTTTAGATGGTTAGGCTGTAATGTAATGATAATGATTCTTTTGTAGTTTTAAAACACGTTGTAATGAGTGTTGTATCATTATGTATGCTAGTGTGATGATGAGTTCATATGGTGCTTCTTGGCCCGTTTGTCGTTCCTCTTGAGTTTGAATGCAAAACAGATTGTGCTATTCGGAAAGGAACGTCCCCCTGTTTAGGACTTGAACCTACGCGTGTGTACGAGGATGTAGCCGAGCCTTGGCTTAGGGCTTATCTTGATTTTAATATTTCTCGAAAAGGCGTCGTGTCTTGCTTGACGTGCCTCGAGCTTTGGTGACCCTTCCAATACCTGTGTAAGCATAAAGCAGATGATCAGCTTTTTAGTTTAGTCATAGCACGGCACTCTTTCTTTTGGCATCTATTCTATTACATTCCCTCTATCGGGGTGTTTACAACTTGCAATGATAGTTTTACGTCAGGTGTAATATCTTTTCAGGAATCGACCATTTACTAGCGAACTGACACCCTGTCCTTTGCAATCTATTACCCGATAGGCCCCGTTGGAATAGACTTCGTCGATAATGCAGACGGGGTCCCACTTTGGGTCGAACTTGCTCCTCGATCCTGGGAGCGGTGCTGGACGCTTCATCATTAACACGAGATCGCCCCTTTTGAATGATCTGCCTCTAACGCGCTTATCGTACGCTGCGGAAATTTGCTTTTGATATATCTCGAGCCTTTGCTGGGCAGCGAGCCTCTTTTCATCCAGATTATCAAGTTCGACCATCCAGCTCTTGGCATTATGCTCGGTTGTCAGGGAGTGTCGGAGAGCGACCCGTAGCGACTCAACTTGTATTTCCATCGGGATTACAGCTTCTGTACCGTATACCAGTGAGTAAGGCGTAGCCCGGGTGGCCGTGCGGTGCGTAGTTCGATAAGCCCACAGCGCTTCGGGCAACCGTCTGTCCCAGTCCCTCTTATTCTCCGCCACTGTCTTTTTCAGAATCTTCACAATAGTTTTGTTGAATGCTTCGGCTAGCCCATTCGCAGGAGGATAATAGGGCGATGAGTAGCAATGCTTGATTTTAAATTTTGCGCACAGTTTATCGATGGCAGCATTCTTGAAAGGTGTCCCGTTGTCCGTGGTGATTCTCTCGGGAATACCATGCCGGTATAATATGGCGTGACGAACGAAACCCTCGACATGCTTGGCTTTCACATTTCTCAGGGCGACTGCTTCGGCCCATTTGGAGAAATAGTCGGTTGCCGCGAGGATGTACTGATGTCCCTGGGAGGATGGCGGACTAATTGGTCCGATCACGTCCATGCCCCAGGCTGCAAAAGGCCAGGACATCACTGATTGATGCAACTCTTCCGGTGGCGAACGTATGATATCGGCATGGATCTGACACTGGTGGCATTTCTTTACGTATTCTATCGCGTCCTTCGTCATTGTCGGCCAGTAGTAACCCATGTGTCGTACACGGTGGTGTAAGTTCTTTCCTCCCTGATGAGCACCGCATTCTCCGCCATGAGCTTCTTTTAATGTACTACGTGCTTCATCTTGGTTTAGGCATCGCAGCAATATCCCCTCGTAGGACCGCTTGTAAAGTATGTCATTTTGGAGCACAAATGAACTGGCACGCCTTCTGATTTGTGTGCGCATCTTGGGCTCTTCCGGTAGAAATCCGTACTTCAGATAGTCAATGAATGATTTTCTCCAATCATCTTCCTCTGTGATCTCGAAGCAGCAAATGGGATTGGTGCTCAATTCTCCGTTGCTCATCGCAGTCGTTGGCAGGATTCTTCTTTCTTCAATCGTAACCTGAAGTGGGCTGCCTCCAGGGTTAGCTAAAGCAGCGGCTAAACTGGCGAGTGCATCAGCTCGTATATTCTCCTGCCTTGGTATATGTGAGATACTGCTGTTCCGAAACTGCTCAAACAGGGACTGCGCTTGGTGGCAATAGGGTGATAATTCTGGTTTACGGACTTCGTACTCTGTCGTCAATTGTCCGATGACAAGCCTAGAGTCACCGTAGATACGCATTTCCTTGATTTGCATTTCTAGGGCCAACTGCAATCCAATAATAAGAGCCTGGTACTCAGCTTCGTTGTTGGTGCATGCCGGGACTAATGTGAATGAATAGGGTAGCAGGTCCCTTTGCGGACTGATGAATATGATTCCCGCCCCTGACCCTACTGCTCTGGCCGCGCCGTCAAAATACATCTCCCAATGGCGTGTTTCATTAATCGCCATGACCTGCTCGTCTGGGAGGTCATATTCTATTTCTTCACCGTTCGGTACTGGATGTGCGGCAAGGAAGTCTGCGATAGCTTGTCCTTTGACGGCTCGAGCCGGCATGTATGTCAAGTCGAATTCTGACAGGAGAAGGGCCCACTTGGCCAATTCATCCGGACAACATAGGTCTGTTCATGAGAAATTTGAGGGGATCCGCCTTAGATATTAATGTTATCTGGTGAGAGAGACAGTAATGCCTGAGCTTTTTAACGGCAAAGATCAGTGCTAAACAGATCTTCTCGATCGCTGAGTAGTTAAATTCGGCTCCCACCAGCGTGCGGCTCAGGTAATAGAGCGCGCTTTCCTTCCCTTCTCCGTTCTTCTGGGCTAAGAGGGCTCCAAGTGAATTTTCACCGACGGCAATGTAGAGGATTAGTGGTTCCCCTTTAATTGGTGCCGCGAGGACTGGAGATTTGTCGAGCAAGTCTTTCAGAGAGTCAAACGCTTTCTGGCAAGCATCGTCCCACTTAAACTGAACTCCCTTCTTGTTGAGGCGCGAGAATGGTTGACAACGACCGGACAAGTTCGAGATGAACCTCCTTAGGTACGCGACTCGGCCTTGGAAACTTCTCAGCTCTTTGAGATTCTTCGGTGGCGGCATCTCCCTAATTGCCTTAATCTTTGTTGGGTCAATTTCTATTCCTCGATGTCTGATAACAAACCCCAAAAACTTGCTAGAGGAAACCCCGAACGCGCACTTCAGTGGGTTCATGCGAAGGCTTTTCTTTCTCAGTCTTTGGAATACTTGCCGTAGATGCTCCCTATGCTGTTCGTGCCCGGCTGATCTCACTACCAGATCGTCTACATAACATTCGACATGTTTGTGCATCATATCCTGGAAGATTACTTGCATCGCGCGTTGATACGTTGCCCCTGCGTTCTTTAACCCGAACGGCATCACACGGTAACAGTATATGCCCAACGTTGTACGAAAGGCTGTTGATTCCTCATCTTCCGGAGCCATACGAATCTGATTATACCCCGAGTAACCATCCATAAAGGACATCACTGCGTATCCTGTCGTGCTGTCGATCAGTAACTCCGGGATAGGTAGTGGGAAATCATCCTTAGGGCATGCTTCGTTGAGGTTCCGAAAGTCTACACAGATTCGGATTTGACCATTCTTTTTCTTGACCGGCACAATGTTTGAGATCCATTGTGGGTACTTGACTTCTCTGATGAATCCAGCTTGGATCAGCTTTTCGACCTCTTCTTCGATTTTGGGCACTATATTTGGGTGGAATCGTCGTTGAGGCTGTTTGACCGCCCTCTTCCCTTTCAAGATGCCCAACTTGTGCATCGCGATTGCTGGACTAAGCCCCGGCATTTCTGAGTATGTCCAAGCGAATACGTCCCTGTTTTCCCTCAACAGTCGGATGTATTTCTCTTTCTCCTCTTCTGGGACATTTTTACTTAGGTACGTATTTCTAGGGTCTTCTAGGGTTCCCAGATTTATTTCTTCAAGCTCATCTATCGTGGGCTGTCCCCCGTCCTCTATCTATGCAGGTGCGGCACTGGGTTGGATAACGTCAGCTACCTCTTGTGGTTGTACCTCTTCCGTAGTATTGATTGTCACCATATTAACATGTCTGATCTTCGTTTTTGCCCCTAACCCTTCTCTTCCTTGATGGACTTTGTTGTTTTCTTCGAACGGCGCTAACATTCTACCATTCGAGGCTGATTCTGAACAGCAGAAGCCCATACTTTTCATGATGTTACGGCTGGCTTCACTGTATCTCCCTTCTTCTATGGGCTGAGGTAAGCGAAGTGGTTTCTCAACCTCGTCCTTGGACCGTGCAGGTTCATCTGTCACTGAATAAAATTTGATTTCTTTCTTTGTATTGGTATTTGGCGGTACCACGAACTGGCTTGGAGCCTTCGGAAAAGGCTTAACTCTTCCTATTTTTGGCGCTGGCATATTGAAGCTAGATTTGAGCACACTCATGTGCTGATTCGAGATCATCTCTAGGACGGACTGCCCAGGCTGTCGCAAGTGTTTCGGGACTATGTAGAATTTTTTGGTAGTCCTTTGAGGTCCTTCAGCTGCCTGACTTGTTTCTTTCTGAATAATGGATTGAGGTTTGGCCCTCTGTTCAAACTTGCTGACTTTCGGTTCTGCCCCTTGCCCTTTCCGCATTGCGCCGGGCTTCTTCGTGTCTCCCCCTTCGTCGATCAGGTCGTAATACCGAGCATCGGCTAAGAATGATTCTGCGATCGTATACGGCTTTGGGTCTGCTGCCACTCTGTACTGAACTCCCTCTCTGTTGTACTTAAAGCACTGATGATAGGTTGAGGGGATGACGCGATTCTGATGGAGCCACGGTCTCCCTAGTAGAAGATTATACGTTGTTACTGCATCGATTACTTGGCATGTTACTTTTGTCTTCAACCTTTTAATTTCTAGCATCACAGTGATCGACCCTAGAGTGCGCTGGCTGTCCTGATTGAACCCTTGAATGACCATGGTGCTGGGACGCAAGGCTGATGGCCTGTAACCCAATCTTTGGAGTGTCTTTAATGACATAATATTCACCGCGGACCCATCGTCAAGCATGCATCGTTTGACCTCCGTGTCTCTAATTGTTCCTGTGACCATCAACGGTCGATTGTGGTCTGTCGCTTCAATTGTGCGATCTTCTTCGGAGAATGTGATTATAGAGGGATGATCTATTTGCATTGCTTGTTGAATTGGCGCGTTTCCTTCCCAAAACTTGTCTGGATCGCTCATTTCTGCTTCAATTTCTGTCATCATTATTTCTCTGGCTTCACTGTCTAGCAGCGCGTTGATCAACATTTCCCTGTACACCTTTGAGAGACACAAGGCGTCGTATATGCTCAGGCGGGCCGGGACCCTTCGTAGGTGTGACACGACATCATACACTACTGGTGCTACCCCTTGTCTTGGCTCCGGACGACTGGTCGTGGCTTCGACAACTTTTTGTTTCAACTTCTATCCCTGGGGCCTTGTTACGGGTATATCCGGGTTGTCGTCTTCTTGCATCGGGTCGACTGGTTCTGGCCGAATGCGCTCTGGCATCTGCCTTCCGGATCGGAGGATGACGGCATTGACTTCTTCTTTATCTGTCTGCAATGTCTCTTCTGTTGATGGCTGTTCTATGAATGACACCATTGCGCAATGTACCTGAGTCTCTATAAGTCGGCTCTTCCCCTGGCTATCCTTCTTTCTTGTCCCTTTCTTCCTGCGGTTGAGGAGTCTTCTTCGATTCTCGAGCCTCTTCCGGCTGCTAACTAAAGTCCAAGGTTCTTCAGGTTCAGGGGATAGGGCATGCAATTGGGTATTCTTATCCGAGGGGAGGGCTGAAACTACCCCTGCTGTTTCCCTCGTTGTTGTTTCTGGTGCCTTCATACTGATTACCCCTTGGTTGATCAACCCCTGTATCCTTCCTTTCAGGCTAAAACAGTCTTCCGTCTTGTGGCTCAGGCACCGGTGGTATTTACAATACCGGGGATCATCTACCTTCCCAACCTCGTGGGGCCGAATCGGTTCTGGCAGGCGAATTACCTTTTCTTCTACCAATTGCTCCATGATGGGGATCAGGTCGGTCATGTCAAAGGTGTATGGGCCGTTGGCTCTTTCCCTCTCGGCTATTGTTATTCTCTGAGGAGCGTAGGGCCTCTTGCCTTTTTCTTGGGTAGGTGTTGGTTTCGTGTCTGTCTTGGAATCCGCGGCGGGCCGTTTTCGATCTATCGTATTTTTTCCCTTGTTTACGTTGTGCGTCTCGGCAATCCTCACTCCTTCTCTTTTCTGCCTTTCGGGTCTGAGGTTTACCCGTGCTGCGGCTTCCTCTACCAGGTGTGCCTTGGTGGCTAATTCTCGGAAAGAGTGAAAACTGTTCCCTGACAACCCGTAGGATATCATTGGGTCCAGGGCTCGCATGCACATCTTTATCTGTTCTTTCTCGCTGGCTAACTCTTGACACTGAGCCGCTATTGTTCCCCATCGGTCCATAAATCTCTCCACGGGTTCGCCCTGCCTTTGTCTGATCAAAGCCAGATCTGTCACTGATGTTTCTCTTTCTATAGAGAAGAATTTTGAAATAAAACTGTCTCGCATTTGCTCCCATGACTTCACTGATCCTGCTGGTAGCGACATGTACCATTGGAAAGCTTTCCCCGTCAGCGTTGACCCGAATAACCGCATACAGTACTGTGGGACGGTCGACCAGTTTCCCAATGCTGTGAGGAAGCGAGTGATGTGTTCTTCTGGTGACCCCCTTCCGTCAAACTTTTTGAAATCCGGACATCTGAAGTTGACCGGAAATGGTATTTCTTCTATTTCCAGAGGGTATGGGACCTGATATTTATACCCGGTTCCTCTTTCCTTCTCCTTCTCTTGTCGCATGAGACTTGCAATGGTTTGCGACAGTTCTTCTCTCGTCATTTGTGTAGTTGGAACTATTATTCGTTCCGCTGGAACTCTCCTGGCCTGGGTGAGTGGCTCAGCACTAGCTGGCTCTCCTGCTGCCCCTTGAGATTCTTCAGCTAATGGGCGCGTAGGTGGTGCAAGGCTTCGAGTAGCATTTTGAGCTATTAAAGTGGTCAAGGCTTCTTGGATCTCTCTCATTCGTTCATTCGTTTCTCGATTAGCCTGAACTAGTCTGTCGATCTGATCTTGGACCGTAGGCAGTTCGTCCGCTTCATACGATCCCTCTTCTGCTTCTGCTACCTGGACCATTGCGACCAGCACTGGCCGGGCCTTCTGGTTCTGCCCCTGTCCTGGCTCAATAACTATTGTGGGCTTGGAGCTCCTCGCGATCGTGGTTTTGGTTGATTTTCGTGTGGCAGGGGTGGTCTTGGGCAATGGCGGAAATTGTTCGATCGTCATTGCGGGCACCGAGGACGTGGCTGACGTGGCCTGACCGTTGGTGGAAGTCTTCTGCCCTTGTCTTGGTTGCCACTGTCCCTTGGTCGCCGGGCAAGGTCTTGCAACATTCGCTTTCTTGTATGTTGCTAAGCTGGCTACTTTCTTCTGCTCTTTCTTCTGTTGGTGTGTTTTGACCATCTGCCATCCTGAACTAGAAGCAACCGTCGTGGCTGGAATGAAGCGAGGGAAGCTGAAGCCTCCGGAGGTAAGGAAGGTGCATGAACCGGTCATTGAACATGCCATTTCTTCTGTCTGTCCTAGTATCTTGCTAGTTCTGTTGTGTCATAAAATTATTAGAACAGTTCATAAGTGCGGTCGGGAGTATGAGCCCATCGATCGCAGTGCATAAACCGACAAAATGAGCTAGAAGGAGACGAAAAGACGTATAATTGTGAAAATCGTGGGTTCGAAAACCTTTTTGAATGTCTATTGCCTTAAAGATGAAGGGAAGAACGTTCCCGTTGAGAGTCGCCAGTTTGGCGCCTGAAGGGCGCCGAAACATTACGCCTCGCGGTAGCTTTCTTATGTGTATATTCGTGCTTGCGAGCAATTGATCTCAGAGTGTCCATATATTCAGATGTAACCAGATATTCTGGTACGGTTCGATCCCCAGCAGAGTCGCCAGTTTGTTAGAACTAGAAAATGCATCACAATGACATTTTCTGAAATGTGATGTTTTGTTGCTCTGGGGTTCTGAATATAGAAACATTCGTAGATAATCACAAGCATTCACCAAAGTACACAAGGGAAAAGATATCGCAAGGCGAATTTTATTCCAGAGATTCTGAGATCTTGTACATTCCAGGCCGTGATCTGTCACGAGCCCTTAATTACATCGAATGATCGATGACCCTTGATTAAAAGGCAAAAGACTAGTCAGCGGGGACTATGGTCTCAGAGTTCATTGGTCACGGAGACCTGTGTTTTGGTGGTCACGGAGACCTGTGTTTGTATGGTCGCGGAGACCTGTGTTTGTATGGTCGCGGAGACCTGTGTTTGTTATAGACTGATCCACCTTTGTGCGAGTCGGATGTCTATGTCCCATGTTTTGACCGGAGATCCGGGCTGAGACTGTCAGGGTTTATGGCTGAGATGGACGACTCTGGGCCCGCGCCTATCAGTGTAGGGACAGGTGACCTCAGGAAGTCCATTCTACAGTTGTGTGTACCTGTGCAGCTCAACCAGCGGATGCCGTTTGGATGGGTAGGGCATCGACTGTTCTTGGAATATCAGTTTCTAACAGATTGTGTGTGATAGTTCAGAACTCTCCTGGTGTGGTTTATCGTGTTAACCATGGTCCCCTTTGATTAGTCCAGACCTGGATTAGGGTCATATTATGATAGTACACGTGATGATAATGCATCAGTATGATTCTGGGCGCCGGCGGCCTCTTTTCGGGAGAATTGTTCCATTCAGCTCGTTGGGTCGGACCGGACTCCGAAGGCTAGCGTTCTGCTCATTGGGTAACCCGGATGGGTCGTTTGACTACTCCATCGCGTCCGAAACGCTCGGAATACCCAAAATAGGCTCAAACGGGGCTTAAAAATGTTATGAAATGAGGATTTAAAGGTGCTGGAATGAATGCGCAAAGTACTGATTTTTGCGATCCGCTGGCCTGATTTTATTAACGCGCTGGGGCCAGTGCGTCCATAAATGATTTTCATGATGCGCTGGGTAATTTTATGACGCGCTGGAGCCAGTGCGTCCTTAAATCTAATTTTTCGATCCGCTGGCCTGTTTTGCGACGCGCTGGGGCCAGTGCGTCCTAAAATCGTAATTTCCTGATGCGCTGGGCTATTTTGCGACGCGCTGGGGCCAGTGCGTCCATAAAATGGCTTTGACTCGAAAACTTATATTTTCATGATCCGCTGGGCTATTTTTGCGACGCGCTGGGACCAGTGCGTCCTTAAAATGCCACGATTGATGGTGTGTAATCCACCAAGGACTTTCCTGATGCGCTGGGGCACTTTTATGATGCGCTGGGACCGGCGCATCGAAAAAAGATGACTTAACCATTCCTCCAGACCTGGTATGATCGGAGGTGCGATTTCCGGCGAGGAGATCCGGTGGTCGGAGAAGGATTCTGACGATCGGCAAAGGTTTTCCGGCGACGAGGTCCTCTCTCTCTCTTGCTGAATGATGCAAATGAGGTGGTGGGCGGGGTATTTATAGGTATCGTCGTCCAATAGGCGGTTGACACGTGTAGCGCGTCGAGAAAATGGGCCGGCGCGTCGATTAAAGCCACTCGGCGCGTTGCGAAATGATCGGAGTTCGGAAGCTGATTTTCAGGGCGCGCTAGCTGTCAGCGCGTCCTGAAATTGGCTGATTTTTGGATGCGCTGGACGTACTTTGGGACGCGCTGGGGGCAGTGCGTCCTTAAATTCCTTTTCTGGATGCGCTGGGCGCAGTGCGTCCTTAAATTCCATTTTTTGGATGCGCTGGGCGTCCTTAAATTCTATTTTTGGATGCGCTGGGCGCAGTGCGTCCTTAAATTCCATTTTTTGGATGCGCTGGGCGCAGTGCGTCCTTAAATTCTATTTTTGGATGCGCTGGACGTATTCGTGTCCCACAGATTTGGGTTTTGCAAATTGGGGGTTTTGCGGGGTCCGTCTCGCGATGAATGCCGATGCACTGCTCCTATTTCTTCATAATTGAGGTATCTTCCCAATTTTGGACAGTTTTGGTCACGGTGTCCGGTGGGGTCCACTATTGGTCCAATTTCATGCTTGAGGCAAATCTGATGCATGTGTTGTGATTCGTGCCGCGATTTTCGATGCACTGGTCCTAAATCCGACCGGGTGATGGTTTTGGCATTCGGAATCATCATTTCGGGGATCCTCACTTTTGGGACCCCAACACTTGTCACATTTTTTTAGAAAAGTCGATAGCATCTGCTTTCATAGTGGGCCAATAATATCCTTGCCTCATCGCCTTATATGCTAGGGATCGCCCCCTGGGATGGTTACCACATGCCCCCTGGTGTACTTCGTCTAGAACACGAAGTGCTTCTTCTGGATGAAGACACCTTAAATAAGGCAAGGAAAAGCTTTTGCGCAACAAAATTCCGTCTTGCAAAGTATACTTGGCAACCCGAAGACGAATTTGCCTTGCAGCTTTCTTGTCCTCTGGTAGGTGTCCGTCTCTGAGATAAAGGATGATAGGATCCATCCAGCATGGAGATGATTGTACCGATATTACATGCTCGAGAGTTACTTGGTCGATACTCAGGTTCTGACGATGCTCGATGGGGATCGAATGTGATAACTCAGATTCTGGTGCAGAAGCGATCTTTGCCAAGGAATCAGCAAGTTGGTTCTTCTCGCGAGGAATATGAATTATTTCATAAGTCTTCAGTTTTGCGAGCAGGATGAGGACACGAGATTTGTATAAGGCCATCCTTTCTACTTTGGCCTCGAATTCACCAAGGACTTGGTTGACAATCAGCTGGGAGTCGCTATGAATTAACAGATTCTGAACTGCAAAGATAATGGCTAGTTCGAGGCCAACGACCAGGGCTTCATATTCTGCTTCATTATTTGAGACGCGAGATTCGAAACGCAGAGCATATTGAAAATGTGACCCGTCGGGAGCCACTAAAATCAGGCCCGCTCCGCTACCAGTGGCCCGCGACGACCCGTCCACGAAGAGTGACCAAGGAGGCTGGTCGCTGGTCATGGTATTATCTTCGGAAGAGTATGTGAATTCGGCGATGAAGTCAGCCACGGCCTGGCCCTTAACTGCAGTCCTAGGACAGAAGGATATATCGTGCTCACTGATCTTGACCGCCCATTTAGTTAACCGTCCGGAAGCCTCAGGTTTTTGAAGGACTTGTCGTAGCGGATGATTTGTCGGTACTAAAATAGCGTGAGCTTGAAAGTATGGTCGCAGTTTTCAAGCTGCCGTGACTAAGGCTAGGGCCAGTTTCTCCATATCAGAATACCTAGTTTCTGCATCAACCATTGCTTGACTGACATAATAAACGGGCCTTTGCACCCCGAAATCTTCTCTTATTAAAGTGGCGCTAACGGCCGTAGTGGACACAGAGAGATAAAGAATGAGTTGCTCATGTGCTACAGGTTTAGATAAAATGGGGGGGTGTGCTCATGTATAGCTTCAATTGTTGAAAAGCTTCCTCATATTGTGGCGTCCATTTCCAATCAGACTTGGCCGTTGCACGAAGGAGTTTGAAGAATGGTAAGCACTTGTCAGATGCTCGCGAGATGAACCTGTTCAATGATGCGATGCGACCAGCCAGACGCTGGACGTCCTTCAGAGTAATGAGGGATTTCATCTCTATCAATGCTTTTATCTTTTTAGGATTTGCCTCAATTCCACGCTGGCCGACCATGAACCCAAGAAACTTTCCTGTAGACACTCCAAACGCGCATTTTTCTGGGTTCAATTTCATTTGATACCTCCTCATCAAATCAAAGGCTTCTCGAAGATCAGAAATGTGGTCATCTTCTATGATGCTTTTTACGAGCATGTCGTCAACATAAACTTCCATATTCCTACCGATTTGAGCAGCGAACATTTTGTTGACAAGACGTTGATAAGTGGCCCCTGCATTTTTAAGACTGAACGGCATTACCTGGTAGCAATATAATCCTCGGTCTGTGATGAAGGCGGTATGCTGGCTATCAGGTGGGTGCATCGTGATCTGGTTGTAACCAGAATAAGCATCCATAAAGCTAAGCAGAGCGTGTCCAGCTGTTGAATCGACCAACTGGTCGATCCGCGGTGTCGGGAAGCTATCTTTGGGACATGCTTTATTCAAGTCTGAATAGTCGACGCACATTCTCCATTTGCCATTAGCTTTCCGGACGAGAACCACGTTCGCGACCCACTCTGGGTAGTCAACTTCTTTTATGAAATTGACCGTGAGTAGCTTTTCAACTTCAGCTCTGATCGCCATTTGCCTTTCTGCAGTGAAGGCTCGTCGACGCTAGTGTACGGGTTTATGCTTTGGATCGATATTGAGACGATGCACGATGACGTTGGAGTCGATGCCTGGCATATCTTTATGAGACCAAGCAAACACGTCCTGGTATTTAGTGAGGAAACGGATCAAATCTTCGCGGTGGACACTGGTTAAGGAGGATCCAATGTACACGATCTTAAACGGGTCGTCTTCGGTCAGGTGAATCGCCACTGTTTCCTCCCCAGGAGTTCCTGACTTAAGAGCGTTTTCTCTCGGATCTAACGAGGTGCTGGAGGGAAAGTTGGGTGAACCTTGTGTTATCTCCATAACGGGTGTCGCTTGAGCCTTCTTTCGATCTTGGAGGGCTATCTGGTAACAAGACCGTGCCTCATGTTGACTTCTTCGCACGACTCCGATACCATTTGGGGTAGGAAATTTAACACACAAATATGAAGGGTGCAAGGCCGCTCCAACCTTAGTAAGAGATGGCCGCCCCAAAATGGCGTTATACGCTGATTTTCGATCAACGACAAGGAAGTTCATGAAGACGGTGGTCTTCGCTGGACTTTCTCCAAAAGTTACTGGGAGATCGATACTTCCTTCAGGTGTTACTACCTCACCTCCGAAGCCGACTAGGGGGGTCGAAACTGGCTTGAGTAGGCTTCTGGCAAGTGCCATTTTGTTGAAAGCCTCCAAGTATAGAATATCGGCTGAACTACCTGTATCCACCATAATTCGATGAGTCGAATAATTCGATACCTTCAATGTGACTACGATGGAGTCTTCGTCACTTCCCTTTGCATCTTCGAGAGTGAAGGAAATTGGAGGATGGCTGGTTTTTGACGAGTTAGACGTCTGTTCCAGCCAGTAGATTTGCTGGGGTTCTCTGGATGCCATTCGAGCGTATGCTTTTCTTGAAGCTTGAGAGTCACCCCCGCAAGCTGGTCCCCCGACGATAGTGTGAATTTCTCCCGTGGGCTCAGCATCCTCTTGGTCAGTTTGATGATGAGGTTGTTCCTTTTTGTGAGTCAAGGTGTTCGCCGTTTCTGGTGATCGATTTTTACGAGCAACATAATCCTGGAGATGGCCCTTTCGAATGAGAGCTTCGATATGGTCTCGTAGAGAGATGCAGTCCTGGGTTCTATGCCCATGATCTTTGTGGAAGTAACAGAACTTGTTCTTGTCTCTCTTCTCGGGATCAGATTTGATCTTTGCAGGCCACTTTACATATGGCTTGTGTTTAATCTCCATTAGAACCTTTTCATGAGACCGATTAAGAGGAGTGTAGTTATGATATTTACCGGAGTAAGGCTTCTTGGGAGAACGATCGCGTTGATCACGACGATATTTTTTATCTGCAGAAGAGGTTCCCTCTGGCTTGCGTTTCTTACCCTGTGCTCCATGACGTGTCAATGCGACTTCTTCTGCATTGATGTACTTCTGAGCTTTAGCTTGGAACTCTGCCATAGTTTTCGGAGGGCTTTTATCTAAGGCAAACCTGAATTTCTCGCTCGTTATTCCGGCAATGAGGGCTGTAAGACCCTTCTCTTCAATGTAACCCTCAGTTTGAACGGCCTCGGCAGTGAACCGTACTGTGAACTCCTTTATCGTTTCCCCATGCTGCTGTTTTAGATTCATTAGATGGGAGGCTGACTTCTTGATGTGGATGCTTCCCATGAATTGAGAAAGGAATATCTCCGATAACTGAGAAAAGGAGCTGATGGAACGAAATCCTCGGAACCACGTACGAGATGCCTCCTCCAATGTTAGGGAAAAAGCCCTACACATGATTTCTGAACCATGTCCCTCCAACTCCATGAGGGACCTGTATGTTTCCAGGTGTTCAAGAGGGTCGCCAATACCTGTGTACGGGGTGATAACAGGCGTTCAATACTTTCTGGGTAATGGGGCTTCCATAACCTCACTGGTGAAGGGGGATTCGGATTGATGAATCGCTGCCATGACTGCAGATGGTCGATTTGCCTGGTATCGCTGTTCCATGACATCAAAACGATCATGGATTCTTTTGAGATCTCCTTCCCATGGTAGGGTATAGTTTGATGTTTCGGCGGTGGAGCCCTGCGGTTGAGGTTGTCGAGACGAGCTAGAATGTATAAAATGTGGAGACGGCACAGGGGGATGGCTGCCAAGTGGTGGGACATGTGGTTCGTCCATAGAATGTCTGGAAGCCACCGGTATGGGTTGCGGTGGTAAACCTTCGGAGGGTTGTCTCTGCGGTTCAGGGAAATGCTGATCAAGACGGTTCAATAGGGCTTGAACTCCGGCATTTAGAGTCAGAAGAGTGTTTCCGAGGAAACGCAAGACATCGTCTTGATTTCCAGAAGCCTCCAATAATGGGTTTGTTGATGGCATATTCGGGGCTCCTTGAGGAATATTCGTCGACGTGGGTGGAAGAGCAGGTACGGATTCCGTCTTATCGGGCGGAGGTGGTGCCTACCTTGAAGTCGAAGGATGAACGGCCTTTTTAGGAGGCATCGCCGAAGGATTTTTTATCGGTGGAACGATTGATTTTGACGATCAAGTCGTTCCCACGGACGGCGCCAAACTGTTAATGTCAGATTTTGTAACAGGATCCTCCGAACGTTCGCCTTCTCTCCAATAGAGATTTCCTCCGCCAAACCTGAAAGAGGACAGACAGCAACTAAGGGTGGCTGGGGTCCAGCCGTTAGCCCTCCGATGCTTAAGTCAGGCCAAAGCAAGAAGAAGAGCAGCCAAGCAAAACGGGACCGAGATTGAGTATTGTGTGTACCTTTCCCTTAATGGAGTCGTCCCTTTATATAGATCTGGAGCGGTTCAATCTGTTACGCAAGATATCGAGATCCCGCTGATCTCGTGTACGATACTGAGATCTTGCTGATTTCGTGGGATAAGATCCTCATCTTTGGAGACGAGATCCAACCCAATGACTTATTTCGACAATCAAATCCCTTGATGGCAATCCCTTGAGATCCGGAACCACCCAAGAAGATAAGCCCAAAAACCGACCTATACGGGCTGCCGGTAGGCATAGTAATTGCGTTGATCGCTCATGTAGAGCTGGAAACCGTAGTTGGAGTCATAACCACCGAAAAGGAAGGAGACGCCGATGAGACGGAAACCACCGAACTGGGTGTAGCCCTGCCTGGCATCGCAGAGGGATTGGACAAGCTGCTCGACGGGAATCGGGTGCTGGTACTGAAGATTAAGTGTAACCGTAAAAAAAAAGCTGTTCGCAAGTTGGAACATGGTCGCGAGTTCAAGTGCTTGCTCATTCTGACGTAACACCTTCCAACGACTTGTGAGAAGGTCTGCTCGCTGTTCAAGAAGGGAATCTTTGCTTCGCTTTATCTGACCATCGACTAGGGGAGCTCGAAGCCTTGCGAATAGGTGCTCCGTATTTATCCATCCTACGACTCTCGAGCATATGATCTCGAGAGTCGGATGGCATCCCGCACTTACCCGATCTGCGACTCTCGATCAGATGATCTCGAGAGTTACTTCCGTACTTTCCCAATCTGCGACTCTCGATCAGATGATCTCGCGAGTCGAATTGGCGTCCATGTACAATCTTTAATAGCTGAGCTGGTCTCCATTATTTTGTCTATAACACCATAGGAAACAATGTTGATTGACCATTAATGAGCCACAAGTTTTGGATCAAGCAGGTTTTTATTTTATTTTATTTTATTTATTTTAATTTATTTTATTTTATTTTATTTACGTGAGCCTGTCAAATTGGATGTGGTACATAAACATTAAGAAACAATAAGATACGCCCTAAGAAGCTTTTAGTAGTAGGAAGGTTAATCACCACTATTTCTTATGATATGGTCCACCTGATAATTAGATTAGATTTTTTTTTTCATAATGCCTTAAAATAATCTGGAAAATCGAATGGACAGTGCTGTTGCTGATTTTCAACAATGGGAGAGGTGAGATCAGTCGTTGTCCCCAAAGGTGCAAGGAGGTTCTGATCCGTGTTAAAATTAGAAAAATGCTCATATGGCAGTTTTTTCTGTGTTTCATTATTCTGGGGGAATTCTGAGTATAGAGACATTCATAGACAATCATAAGCAATCACAAAGTGTACACAAGAGAAGTATCGCAAGGCGAATTTTATTCCAGAGATTCTGAGATCTTTTACATTCTAGGCTGTGATACTGATCACAGCCTTTAATTACA
Source organism: Liriodendron chinense (assembly GCA_003013855.2). Lineage (NCBI taxonomy): Eukaryota > Viridiplantae > Streptophyta > Magnoliopsida > Magnoliales > Magnoliaceae > Liriodendron > Liriodendron chinense. The sequence goes on along the minus strand of PVNU02000773.1, from coordinate 4,261,501 downwards.
TCAATGGTTGATCACTCTTGATTAGAAGGCAAAAGACTAATCCGCAGGGGATTATGGTCTTGAGTTCATGGTCGTATGGACCTATTTGTTTTCTTATTATGGACTCAGCCATGTTTCTTAGACAAGTTGGATGTTTATGTCCCATTTTCTTTCGGAGTGTCCGGGTTGAAGGATTGTCAGGATTCGAGTGGTGCAACTCTGGGCCGTTGGCCTCTGAAATACACGAGTATCGAACGTTGGTTGACACGACCCAAGGTCAGCGCCCGTATTTTTATGATGGGTGACCTTAGGAAGGCACTCCACAACTTCCTGAGCGAGGTTTTTAATCGAGTGATGCAACTCTGGGCCATTAGCCTCTAGAATACACGAGCATCGAAATGTTGGTCGGTATAACCCAAGGCCCGCGTCCGTATTTTTATGATGAGTAACCTTAGGAAAGCACTCCGTAAATGCCTCATTAGCTCAACCGATGGACCCGTTGTCGATGGGTAGGGCGTCGACTGTCCTTTTCATAATGGCAATCCATAGTAGGATGTTTCAAGGTTTGTTAGAACTCTTTTGTTTGTGGTTTCTTATGGTAACTATAATCCCTTAGGTTTAGCCTCAGACCTTTATCCGGGATGAATGGAGCTTTGTTCAGTAAAGTAAATGTGTTTCTTCTGGAGTCGGCCGACTCGTCTTTGAGAACACTCCTTCTTCTGAGTATTTTTCGATGATCTATTTAAGATCTAATAGGCTATATTGAGCCGAGATCCTTTGAAGATTCCAGTTCAATAGGTTGGATCGGCTATTTTCGATGCCTGCAAATGACTGAGTATCGAGTCTGATGGATGCCCGTATATGCCAATTTCTGATGAATGATGGGGATCGGTGCCCCGTAGACATTTAACTCGACTATTTCATAGCTTGAACACTTTAGCTTTGCCTCAACGTCTTTGAAATCGCGATTGATTTCATTTGGCATCAGTCGATTTTCGAGCCATCATGGCACTTCCTAGGGTTGAAAATGACTGAGTAGTGGACCTGTTTGCGGTCTAATCAGGGCATTCGGTGAACATCATCGATAACCGTCTTTGAACAGGGGTGGATTATGTCCACGAGAATCACAGTGCGATCACATTTTGATTCGCTTAGCATAGGTCGATTTCTGAGCCGACAGGGCACTTCTCAAGGCTGAAAATGACTAATTAGCGGACCTGTTTACGGTCTGATCAGGGCGTTCAGTGAATATCATTGATAACTATCTTTGAACAGGGGTGGATTATGTCCACGAGAGTCGCAGTGCGATCGCATTTCGATTCGCTTAGCATAGGTCGATTTCCATGCCGACATGGCACTTCCCAAGGCTGAAAATGACTAAGTACTAGGCCTGCTGACCGCTTAATTAGGGTATTCGAGGGTCCTGAGATTAGATAACCTAATCGGAGTGCATGATTATGGTATATTATGTCATAAAGAAGAAAAGTTTCCCTCTCAGGCTCGGTCTAATTCCGCCCAATTCTCCTTTGTTTCGGTCGTTTTCAACTCTTTCGGAAGGATTTCAGGAGTTGCCAAATTGGCTGAGTGTTGGTCCTTTTTTTTTTTTTATCAAAACACTGATTTGGGCCATTTATCATTGACCGTTGGTGAATCCAATTCGGGGGATGGAAAGATCTCACTGGGGTGCATCTAGGAGAGGCAATTTGATCGGAAACCGAGTTTCGACGAAGGTGGGCCACACAGCGGAATGTCCACCCCTCCAACCAGCGTCCAGGCGCATGGAGGGGGTGTATGGGCGCATGTGGCATTTTGACAGGGCTAGTGGGCGCATATGAGTGATGGTGGGCGCATGTGACCACTCTCCGGGCGCATGTGCCCATTCCACATGAAAGATGGAGGAAGTGAAGATGTTTCGGGCGCATGTCATATTGAACATGCGCCTGGGACCTATCAATGGGCACATGTCACCCTAGACCTTAGTGAACTTTCAGGTATTCTGGCATCCCAAAGAGTGGGCGCATGTCCCATGGAGACTGGATGCATTTTGCATTTCCCAGCGAGCAGAAGTGGGCGCATGTCCCTCTACAAAGTGGGAAAAGTCCCAACACTTAAAGAATTTCAAAATTTTCTCCCTCTATACTTGGTTCCGACGGGGATATCCCTTTCCAGCGAGGGATTCCGGCCGAGGGAACTATCCAACGGTAGTGTATTTTTTGGGTTCCAGGTGGAAAAATCCCTTTCCGGCGAGAAAATTCATTCCGGCCAAGGCATCCGGCGAGGGATAACAGAGCGGGCGCGTGTACCTCTTGCGTCGCTCTGAGGTCAGAAGGGGATGATGTTGCTTAATGTCATCAGGAGGACCTGCTATTTATAGCAGTGTAATCGGGTTTGGGTCCAACCCGACGGGTATTTTCCGGCGCATGTGTTTCTAGAGCGTTTTCCGGCACATGTGCTAGGCGAAAATATTGAGCACAAGGGTACGGGCGCATCTCATTTCAGGCCGGGCGCATGCTCATTTCCGGCGAATTTTCTGGGAAAGTGTCTGAATCAGTTTCTTTCGGATGTACATTGCGGGCACATGTGGTGGAAGGCCGGGCGCATTTCCCTCTTGGAAATTTTCACTTTTTCCACTACTTAGCCAAATTTTGGATTTTGCACTTTTGTGAGAGAGAAAATTTTCAAACTTAGAATTTTTCAAGATTTCAGGCTCCGATGGGAGACCTCCAGAGGATAGCTACCTTTTCTAGGATTGCGGTCACTATCTCCAAGCTACTTTTAGGCTGGGATGGACCTCCTGAATGAACGGGATGGGGTGTGGAGCTCTAAGTGTTACAAATTATGGTACTTCATAATTTGGAGCCTTCGGGTCGGCTCGTCGTATATGAATGTTATTCCGAGGAGCGCGCACATGGAAATACGCACCATAGGGACTTCAAACTTGCTATTTAAGGATGTCCGGTTCTGCTCTGAAATGGTAGCTGTAGGCTTACGGACCCTTTTTGGTCAGCTCTAAGTAGGGATGAAACGCATTTCGAGGTGCTTAGGTAAAGATACGCGCCGCATGACTTCAGAACTTACAGGTTAAGGGTATCAAGGTATTCCAGATCATTTGGTAGTGACCCGCATGTTCGGTTCTGCTCCGAAATGCTGTTTATGGATTTTAGTCGCTACTAAATGGTTAGGGTTGTACTAGGGTTTTTTAGGTTTTTTCAGTCTCGAAATTAATTCAAATCGTCGTAGATGAACCACAGGGCTGTTATTTTACCATGTGTGTGAATTTGAGCCCCAACAATCCACCTCTTGGATATCTGCAAGAACAAACACAGGCTAAGAAGAGGCCGGGGACCAGCCGTTAGTCCTTCGATGCTTACGTTAGTTAGATCTTGAAAGATTAAATATCTCTCTTTAGATCAATTTTTTGTACCTGTGTATGTACCTTGATGAAGAGGAGAATCATTCTTCTTATAGACTTAGGTTAGGGATCACATTCCTATTAGGAAATGCCTTCTTTATGGAGGAAATCCCGGACTTCCGAGATCTTTGGACCGTTCCATATTTGCCTGGGACGTTTCCACATTGGCTGACAACTCTCCACATCTTTTTTCTAATATCTTGGCAGAAGCCTAAGATTGTGGGATTCGAGATGATAAAGCTGAGGTCGTCTCGTGATCGAAATCTTCTTGCTAACGAAGTCGAGGATTTTGTCTTCAGGTCAGGTCGATTAGGTCGTCCTGGAGGTCGCAGGCCGTCAGGTCGGCCTGTCGAAACCTCTTCTCTCGTTCTTGGCCTAGTCTCAGGTCAAATTTGAGGACCTGTACCTGGGCCTACTGGACTATGGGCTTTCCTCGTGACCTGAGGTCAGCTCGGATTTACCCACAACAGACAGCATGGTTACATAATACATACATCAAGGTGGGCCGCACAGTAACCCTACAGTAAGGGTCGCACCGTCTTGGGTGAGGCTGGGTCTCACCATGTGGAGGGCTAGGCGGATTAAGCGAGTAGGTTGTAACAGGTTGGTGAGTCTCTGATGGGGCCACCTTGATGTTGTGTTATATATCCACTCCATCCTTCAGCTTTTTCAGCTCATTTTAGGAGAGGGCAAAAAAATAATCAGATCTAAATATTAACTGGACTAGACTAAAGCAACAATGTTTATCTAATGCCCAATACTAAAAACTTCTTATGGCCCACCATAATGTTTATTTGCCATCGAACTTGCTGATGAGGTCACACAGACCTGGATGAAGGGAAAATGCAAATATCAGCCCGATCCAAACTTTTGTGGCCCACAAGAAGTTTTTAATGGTCAATGACCACTGTTTCCTGTTATGTGGTTCACTTGAGATTTGGATCTAAATTTTTTTTTTTAGAACCATGCCCTAAGATGAGGGGAAAAGACTGACAGATGGATGGAGTGGACATACAACACACATCAAGGTAGGCCCCATGGTCATGGACTCAACCACTAAGCCGTTACGAACTTACGTACTGAGTTACTCAGTCGGTTTTTATCGTGCTAAGTAAACTTTGTAGGATCACCATGGATGTATGTAGTTTATCCACGCATTCATATATTTTTCCAGCACATTTTAGGGGTTGAGCCCAAAATTAAAGCATAAAAAAGCTCAAGTGGACCACACCACAGGAAATAGTTGGAATAATGATTTCCATTGTTGAAACTTTCCTTTGGCCCAAAGTGATGTTTATTTGTCGCCCAACCTATTTATAAGGTCACATAGACATGGATGGAGGGAAAACCACAAATATCAGCTTGATCTATGGCTGCCAAGAATTTTTCAATAGTAGACATTCAATTCACATTGTTTTCCTGTGGTGTGGTCCACTTGAAATTTTTTTAAGCTTCATTTTTGGGATTAAGCACTAAAATTATCTAGTAAAATGGATGGATGGATGAGTGGATAAAATATATAAATCACACCCCCATAGAGTTTACTCATACGCAATCCACTTCCATTGTGCCAAACTGAATTGATTTGGGCCTAACTCAACTGAGCCAGAAGACAACCTTGGCCCGAGCTCAACTTGGTTCGGTTAAGCTTTGGAGTCGAGTTCAAGCCAGTATGAGTATGGAAAAAACTAAATTTTAAATAGGCCCAGCCCAAAAGCCTCGCTAAAACAATTCAAAATCAAAAGCCTGAAGGCAGCCCCAAGCACATTGACACCTCCATACTTGCTTTTATAGAGAGCTTTTCCTCTTATTTCTTTACCATCTTCTGACGTGGGACTAAACATTTCTTTTCAACTAGTTGAGTTGAGTCAAACTTGAACCGTGTCAACATGAACTGAGTTTCAAGTCGAGTAAGCCAGGGTCAGCTCAAGCTAAGCTTGAAAATCTTCGATAAAAGAATTGGCCCGACTTAGTTCGAACTCAGTATCTGAAGCAAGTTGAATTGAGCTAGTTCAAACTGAATCAAGCAAGTCAACTGAGCTAACTCGACTCGTGTACAGCTCTACATGTCATGTAGATACCAGTTCTCTTCCATAGGGCTCTCAATGGGTCAGATCTGGATCTGGATCTGGATCTGGATCTAGTTGGATCCGGCTCCAAGTCCGAATATCTGTAGATGGATTCGGATCCAACTCGAATTCAAAAGGTGATAACCATATCCGATCCATTTATAAATAGTTAGATCCATTTTCGATCCAAAATCCATATAACTACCAGATTGGGTTGGATCTAGGTCTGAATCCACCCCATTACAAATCCAAAAAAATATAATATAATATATTTAATTTAGTAGCAAAATGATGTAAATCCTAATATGAGACATAACCTAAAATAATTTGAAAAACGGATGGCCAACATGAATATAACATATATACTAATGTGACAATGAGTCAGATCCTGAATGCGATTTGGATGGAACTCGAATATGTTTTTGTGAATCCAAATCCGTTTAAGTAATTAGAACTATTTCAAGATCCAAATCTGGTTCATTTAAATAATTGTACCTATTTCAAGATCCAAATCCGCATTATACGGATACGGAGCGAATAGGATCTCGGATCTTATCCGCTACATTGAGAGCCCTACACTTTCACCGTTTAAGCGGCAGGGAATTCATGAATGCACGGGTCCAGAGCCTAACAATGCATCCGTGCAGCACTTTCCGATCATTAGGCCTAGGACCTAGCAGAACCACAGCCAAGATACATGATGAACAGTATCGATCTCGCACATGTGCCAGCCTAACTGGCGTCCACGCCACTCAGATCTTCATCTTACACGCGCGAGTTGCCGGACCAGGGGCTCTCCAGTCTCCAAATGCGACAGGCATTCTCGATCACACCTGTTGTAGGCAGCGCCTGCAACGCCCCATATCTGTGGAGCCCATCGTGTTGTGTGTTTGATATCAAGTCCGTCCATCAGGTGCAAGATTATATATTAAGCCATATGGCCAGAATTCAGCTCGATCTACAACTAATCTGAACCACACCATAAAAAAATAGAAATGCAAAAACACACGCCATGGAAACTTTCCAGATGCTGTGGGGACCACCGTAGTCTTCATATAACAACCTAACCAGGGATCACCAGGATCTAGAGACGGTCCAAAAATCATTCCGATCCAAAATTCAGGTGGACCACATTGCTTGAATGTGGAGATTTTAGTGTGATTTTTAAATTCTCTCCCCAAAAATGGATGGAGTGGATATTACACCCACGGTATCATGAGCCCCACAGAGCTGGAATATGGTAGGCCTTTTCTACGACAGGTGTGGTAGTGGATTCCTGTCCGCAATCCATCCCTCATTTTTCTTCAGCTTACCTTACTGAATATTCAACCTATGACTATTTCCATTTTCTACCGTAAAATTAAGATCCATTAATTAGATGGATAGGATTGTTTGATAGTTATTTTTTTTTAATAAATAAGTCATCCACAGTATTATCTAATAGATGAATGGATAAGATTGAGTTATTAATCTATCACGTATACTTTAAACAGATTCCTCCACCATATTTAGATTCTTCCGATTCTAGTTCTACCGTATCATCTTCATCACCGGACCATTGCGTATTAAGTAAACTCTGTGGGCCTACCGTGATTTATGTATTTTATCTATTCTGGCCATCCATTTTACCGGATCACTTTAGGGCTCTACCCCAAAAATGAAGTATAACCAAATCTCAAATGAACCATACTAAAGGAAACACCGTGAGTTGAACGTCTACAGTTGTTCGAATTCTTGGTAGCTACAGAAGTTTTGGAAATGGTCATTAAGGGCCGGTTTGGATACTACCAAAAAAGTTACTTTTTCTACTTACAGCAGTGGATAAGTAACTTATTTCAGATAAGTAAGTTTGGTTTATGATTAGTAATAAGTAACTTTTGTACATAAAAGTATATAATCACTTCTGCAAAAAATTTTAGCTTTTTAACTTTTTTGAAAAGATGAAAGAGAGAAAAAGCTGATAAGTATGATGTTTACCGCACATACCTATTTTCTTAATAACTAGAAACTAAGATAAGCTACTTGTGGCATAAGTAACTTATCTTAAGCAACTTACAGATCCAAACGGGCCCTAAGCACCCACCATTAGAACCATTAGAAACTCCTTACCAACCACCGCAATGTTCATTTGCCATCCAACCTGTTAGAGAGGTCATACAAACCTGACAAAGGAAAAATGCAGATATCAGCTTCATCTGAAACTTTAGTGGCTCACACAGTTTTTAATGGTCGATCTCCTATTTCCAGTGGTGTGGTCCATTTGAGAATTATATCTCTTCATCTTTGATCCCATGAGCTGTCAAAATGGATTGACAAGGTAGATATGCAACACATACATGAAAGTGGGCTCGACTCACCTATTGAGCTGTGACCCTGGGCTGAATAAGGGGGAGGCCATCAGGTGAGGACGTACAGTAAGGTCCTGACATGGCTACGTTGGATTGGCCCAGCCCCTTGAAAGGTTAGCCTTATTGGGAGTCGGATTGCGTCCTTTCTCAGTCCATACTGAGCTGTGGAGGGGCCACCGTGATGTATCTCTTTATCGACTCCGTCCATCCATTTTATAAGATCATTTTAAGGTATGACTCTAAAGAGAAGGCACATCCAACGCTCAAGTGGGCCACACCAAATAGTGAGCTGAGCCTGGTGATGTCATCACCACAGTAGCGCTATGGTGATGACATCACCAGGCTCAGCTCACTATTTGGTGTGGCCCACTCGAACGTTGGATCTGCCTCGGTTTTGGGACCTTATCCTAACATGATCTTATAAAATGAATGGACAGACTGGATAAATAGACACATCATGGTGGGCCCCTCCACAGCTCAGTATGGACGCTTTGTGTCCATATTGAGGAAGGACACAGTCCGCGCGACTGCTTCTTATTGGACGCAAATTGCCTGTGAAAGCCTTTCGCAGGCATCTCCCTTGCTCGGAATCTAGGTGGGGCCTACTGTGATGTTCGTGAGAAATCTACGTCGTTCAACCATTTTGTGAGATCATTTTAGGTGTTGTGACCAAAAGTGAACGGGATTCAAGACTCAAGTGGGCCGCACTAAAGCGAAAGGTGGGTAGGGAAATTTCTACAGTTGAAACCTCTATGGGGTCCATAGTGATGTTTATATGCCATCCATACCGTTCATAATGTCATTCCTATTGAGATGAACTGAAAACACAAATATTATCTTGATTCGAAACTTTCGTGACCCCACGAATATTTCAACGGTAGAAGTTCAATCGTCACGTTTTTGGCCCACTTGATTCTTGGGTCCCGTTCATTTTTTGTTGCAACTCTTAAAATGATCTCACAAAACATTTTGAGAGTGTAGATTTCTCACAAACATCACGGTGGGCCCTGCATAGATTTCGAGGACAGGAGATGCCTGTGAAAGCCTTTTGCACAGGCAATCCACGTCTAGACTTATTAGAAAAAGCTACTTTCGAACAGACTTATTAGAAAAAGCTACTTTCGAACAGACGTGGATTAGCCATTGAACTTGAGAGTAGCAAGATGTATGTGTTGTCTCCAAACCATCCATACATTTAGAGAGATCAATTGAGGGCATAAGTAAAGGAATGAGGCAGATCAAAAGTTCAAGTGGACCCCACCATAGAAAATAGTGGGGCTTGTGTTGGAGAGTCCTCAAAATTGTGGAAAAACAATGTCCATCAACCAGTTGGCCAGTGGACAGATTGTCACAGCAAGGACTGGACAGTTCTTCGGGAGCCTCAGACCGGTCGGCTGACCGGTCTGCAGGGGACTCCGACCGATCGCCCGACTGGTCGTATTGTTAAGGCAGGAAGATGTTTTTGGAGCAAACTCGCTGGACCAATTTTGCAGGTCGCTGACCGATTGGCAAACCAGTTGACTGACGTGCGGGGAAGAAGGTTTTTCTTATGCGATTTCGCGTTGTATGTTTTCAATTTGGGTTGGAGTTCTATTTAAACACCTCCTAATCGTGTTTGGAGGTATCTTAATCAATACCAAGGGGTCTTAGTTCGAAATTAAGAATTGGGGGAGAGATTGTGAGGGTTGTGAGTGCTTTGTTCATCTTTGGGATCTACTTGAGGGTAGATTAGCTTTGTAATAATTTGATATTCATAGTGGAGGTGTCGCTTTATGCCGTGGTTTTTTTTTTTTTTTTTCCGAAAGGGTTTTCCGCGTAAAAACGAATCATATTTGCGTTGATTGCTTGTGTGACGTGTGTTGATTGTTTGAAACTCTTCAGTGCTTTCGCTGACCGAATTTTCAATAAGTGGTATCAAAGCTATCGTTGGAAGGTTGAAGAAGGGAATTTTCTAAGACAATCTCATACCTTCAGGTACAAAGTTCGACGTTGAGAAGTTTTCGGGTAAAAACAATTTTGAGTTGTGGAAGGTGAAGATGATGGTCATCCTAACTCAGCAAGGGGTCGTGAATGCCCTTGGAAAGCGACCGAAGGACATGAAAGATGATGAGTGGACCAAGATGGATGAGAAGGCTATGGTCTTAATACAATTGTGCCTTATAGATGACGCCCTCTATAACGTCATGAAGGAGAAGACCATTGTAGAGATATGGACCAAGCTAGAGAATGTTTATGCAAAGAAGTCTCTAAAAAATCGCATGTATCTAATAATGCAGCTCTTCACTTTGAAGATGGGGGGGGGGGGGGGGGGGGGGGGACAGATGTGGAGGACCACATCATCACGTTCAATAAGTTGATTTGCAAGTTGCTTGATATTAGTGAACAGATGAAGGACGAGTATCAAGCCTTAATCCTGCTGAACTCGCTTCCTAGTTCATATGAGTCTCTCATGAACTTGTTGTGCGTGGGTAGGCACATCATTAGTGTTGAGACCATTATCTTAGCCCTTCAGTCGAAGGCAATGAGACAGAAAAGCGGTGACGTTAATTCTTCCTTCGATGCACTAATAATGAGAGGAAGGAATTCAAAGCGGGGTAAAGGATCATCGCATTTTCGATCCAAGTCGAAGGGCAAAGGCAAAGTAAAGTTGAAGTGTTGGGGATGTGGCCAAGTTGGGCACATGAAAAAGGACTACAAGAGTCCTAAAAATAAAATGGAAAAGTCAGGAGACTCCTCTAGGGAAGCCAATATCGCTGAAGCTGAAGAAGGTGATAGTGATGTGTGCGAGGTCTTGACAGCGTCAAAGATTGGATCTCTCAGTGATGAGTGGATCATGGACTCCGATGCTTCGTACCACATGTGCTTGGATAAGAGCGTCTTTACTTCCTACAGGGAGTATGAGGGAGGCTCGGTATTTCTAGGCGATGACTACGCCTGCAAGGTTGTGGGAATTGGTACTATGCGTATCAAGATGTTCGATGTGATTGAACGGACCTTGACGGAAGTAAGACACGTTCCCAGGTTGAGGAAGAATCTGATTTTCCTTAGTGCACTCGAGGCATTGGGGTGCAAGTTCACCGATTTTGATTGGGTTTACAAAGTTTCGAAGAGGACCCTAGTAATTATGAAGGGATAAAGGTATAGAAATATTTACACACTGATTGGGAACACTTCAGTAGGTGGAGCCGCAGTGATTATAGCGGATTCCACGTCTGCGCATATTAGGCCACATGAATGAGCGGGGGCATGAAGGTAATCTCTAAACAATATTTGATTCCTTCTTTTAAATATGTAGACTTTAGTATATGTAAACATTGCATGTATGGGAAACAGTCTAAATTGTCATTTAAAGGGGGGAAACATGTATGTAAAAGGGTGCTTGAGTATGTTCATTCTGATGTATGGGGCCGCCGCCCGTTATTTTCGTTGGGGGGTCATCGTGGTTTGTGTCATTTATCGATGACTATAATAAGAAGGTTTGGGTTTATTTTTTGAAAAATAAATTCAATGTCTTCATGACTTTCAAGTATCGGAAGACGATGGTGGAGAATGAGTAAGGAAAAAAACTGAAAGTTTTGAGAATTGATAATGGAGGTAAGTTCACTTCTAGGAAATTTAACACATTTTGTAAGGAGGAGAGGTTCGTGAGGCACAACATAGTGCGCCACATGCCAGAGCAGAATGGTGTGGTAAAGCGGATGAATCAGACTCTCTTAGATAGAGCTCGATCCATGATTAATAATGCTGGGTTGGGCAAAGAGCTGTGGACTAAGGCCGTTAACACGGCTTGTTACTTGATAAATCGATCACCCTCTATGGCAATTGAATGCAAAATCTCTGAAGAAGTGTGGAGTGGTCGTACGTTAGACTACTCAAGTCTGTGGGTCTTTAGTTGTGAGTCTTACTCTCATGTACCATCAGTTAAGAGAGATAAGCTAGACCATAGGGCCAAAAAATGAATCTTTGTGGGCTATGGTAATGTTGTGAATGGTTATTGCATATATGACCCTGTCACACAAAAGATTATCCTGAACCGTGATATCAAGTTCGATGAAGGGTCTTTGTTCTGTAAGGATGCAACAAATGAACCAGAAAAATCAGAAATTGTTAATACACATGATGACAGAGATGAGACATAGGCTGATACTGAGACGCAAACAGAGGTACAGGATCAGGTTGAGCAGCCACCTGTGCGAAGAAATCCACATAGAGATTGCATGTTACCGGCCAGGTATAGGGACGACTCAAACGTTTCATTCACTCTCATTACGGATGATGGGGATCTGTCTAACTTTGAGGAAACACTACAGGATGTAGATGCTGAAAAGTGGAAGACAGCAATGCAAAACGAGATGGACTCCCTCTACAAGAATGAGACTTGTGAGGTTGTGGAGCTTTTTGTGAGCCGAAAAGCGATTGGGTGCAAGTGAATTTTTCGAAAGAAACATGATATATACAAGGTAATGTTGGTAGCGAAAGAGTATGCTCAGCGTGAAGGCATGGACTTCAGTGAGATTTTTGTGCCGGTTGTGAAACAAGTATCTATCAAGTTCGTGTTGGTGCTGGTTACCCAATACGACCTTGAGCTGGAACAGATGGATGTAAAGACTGCCTTCTTGCTTGGGGAATTGAAAGAGCAGATTTACATTGTGTAGCCAGAAGGTTATACAGTATAAGGGGCTGAGAACAATGTTTGTAGGTTGAGGAGATCGTTGTACGATCTTAAGCAGTCACTTAGGTAGTGGTACAAGAAATTTGATTCCTTCATGATGAGTCTAGACTTTTCCAGAAGCGAGTACGATCATTGTGTCTATTTCAAGACACTAAATAATGAGAAGTTTCTCATACTGTTGTTGTACGTCGATGGCATGCTTATTGCCAGTCATAGCATGTCTAACATCGATGTGTTGAAGACTCAGCTTTCAGGGACATTCGAGATAAAGGATCTGGGGATTGCAAAGAGGGTTCTTGGCATAGATATTCATAGAGACAGGAAGATGAGCAAGTTGTGGTTATCTCAGGAAGAATACCTAGAGAAGGTGTTGAAAAAGTATGAGACGGACAAGTCCAAACCGGTTAGTGTTGCCCACGCGGCTCACTTCAAGCTTTCTTCTGAACAATGGCTTAAGATAAATGAAGAAAAGCATGTTATGTCTCATGTGCCATACTTAAGTGCTATGAGCAGTTTAATGTATGTCATGGTCTATATAAGACCGGATATTTCACAGGCTATAGGTGTTGTTAGCCGATTCATGTTTAACCCAGACAAACAACATTGGAAAGTTATGAAATGGCTACTTTAATACATTTAGGGTATGCAGGACTACGTCTTGACGTTTGAGAACTCCAAGGACAAGTTGGTTGGGTATGTCGATTCTGATTACGTATGTAGTGTGGATTGTAGGAGATCGATTCAAGATGCTCGTTTGTTTTAGCGGGTGTAGCAATTAGTTGAATGTTTAAACTTTAGTCTGTGGTGACTCTTTCCACTACTGAAGTTGAATATATGGCGGTGACAGAAGTTTTCAAGGAGGTTGTTTGGTTGAAATGAATGATAAATCAGTTGGGGCTTCAGCAAGAAGCGGTGCTGATTAATTGTGACAGCTCTAGTGCTATCAATTTGGCTAAAAATTCTGTTTATCACTCTCGTACTAAACACATTGATGTGTGTCACCATTTTATTCGGCAGGTGTTTGAGGAAAGAGATGCGACTCTGGATAAGATTCACACTAGCGTGAATCTGGCAGATATACTGACCAAGGTGGTCCCACCAAAGAAGTTTAAGTTTTGCGTAACTTCTCTGAGATTGGCAAAGGCTTAATGAAGACGCAATGGTGCATGAGAAGTGACGACACTATGTTTGATGAGGAGCTGATTTATGAAGAGAAGCGAAGATTGTTCAATGTTTTGAAGCCTCGATAGAGTTTGTTGGAGAGTCCTCAAAATTGTGGAAAAACAGTGTCCATCGATCGGTCAGCCAGTGGACAAATTGTCACGGCAAGGATTGGATAGTTCTCTGGGAGCCTCAGACCGGTCGGTTCGACCTGTCTACAAGGGACTCTGACCGGTCACCCGACTGGTCTTATTGTTGAGGCAGGAAGACGTTTTTGGAGCAAACTCGCTGGACCAATTTTGCGGGTTGCCGACCGGTCGACTGACGTGCGGAGAAAAGTTTTTCTTATGCGATTTTGCGTTGCATGTTTTCAATTTGGGTTGAAGTCCTATTTAAACACTTCCTAATCCAGTTTGGAGGTATCTTAATCAATACCAATGAGTCTTAATTTGAAATTAGGGCTTGGAGAGAGATTGTGAGGGTTGTGAGTGCTTTGTTCATCTTTGGGATCTACTTGAAGGTAGATTAGCTTTATAATTATTTGATATTTATAGTGGAAGTGTCGCTTTGTGTCGTGGTTTTTTTCCAAAAGGATTTTCCACGTAAAAACGGATCGTCTTTGCATTGATTGCTTGTGTGGCATGTGTTGATTGTTTAAATCTCTTCGGTGCTTTCATTGATCGGATTTCCAAAAGATTGAACACCTACCATTGAAAACTTCTTTAGGCTACAAAAGTTTTTGATCAAGCTAATATTTGTGTTTTCCCTTATTACATGTCTGTGTTAGCTTATAAATAAGTTAGATTTCAAATCAACATCATGGTGGGCCCTAGTAAGGTTTCAACGGTGCATGTAACTGACCCCACTCTCTTCTATGGTGGGTTCCACTTGAACTTTGGATCTGCCTCATTCTTTGAATCATGCCTTAAAAAATCTCTCCAAATGGATGGACGGTGTGGATACAACACATACATCATGGTGGGGCCCACAGAACGTGGTGACGTAAGCAAATCTCGCTACTGTCAAGTTCAGTAGCTAATCCGCCTCCCTTTCGAACATGCTTGCTTGGTCATCTCTATGAGAAGCACGCGGAGTTGGGTTGGCAGCGGATCAGGTATTTTACCCCTTGTAACATATTAGTGGTGTTGCCGTGACCATGGAGCCCACTTTGATATATGTGTTGTATATTCCCATCATTCATCAGTTTTTCCAATTAATTTTAGTGATGATCCTAAAATGTAGGAGATCAAAATCTGGACCACGACATGAGAAATAGTGGTCATTGAATGTCCACCATTAAAAACCTTTTACGGTCCACCGTCATGTTTATTTGCCATTCGCCTTGTTGATATGAAGGGAAACATAAATATAAATTTGATAAAAAACTTTTGTGTCCCTATAAAGCTCTTAATGGTTAGCATTCAATCCTTATTGTGCAGTCCACTCGAGATTTGGATTTATTTTATTTTTGGAACCATGCCCTAAAATAATTTGAAAAAACTAATGAACAACGTAATACAATACACATACATCAAGGTGGACCCCACGATCAGGAAACACCAACTATGGCACAGATTAGGTGAGTTTAGGGTAATGGCTTAGTGGGTTAGTCCAAGATGCATGTGTTTATACATCGATACGTCTATCCATTTCCCCGCGCATCCTCTAAAAAATTAAGCAGGTCCAAAATTCAAGTGGACCTCACCATAGAAACCATGCTAATTTGTATTTTTCTCTCGTCCAGGTCCGTGTGACCTTGTTGATGGCAAGTAAACATTACCTTAGACCTTTGTAAGTTTTTAATCATGGGTGTTCATAGACCATTGTTTTCTCAAGTGTGTTCCACCAGATATTTGTATCTGGTTTATTTTTGAGACCATGCCCTAAAATAAGCTAGAAAAACCGATGCACGGCCTGGATATACAACACATACATCGATGTGGCCCCACGGTAAGGGATTCACTTACTAAGCTGTTACTCGGACTCGCCTAATTAATCCGCACCCCAACCACTACCTTGCTGCCCGGGTAACACGGACGCGGATTGCCTGCGAAAGCCTTTCCTGGCATCTCTTGCGCAAGGAATCTGGGTGGGGCCACCGTGATGTTTGTGAGAAATCTATGCCGTCCAACTGTTTTGTTAAATCATTTTAGGCGTTGCGACAAAAAATGAACAGGATCTAAGACTCAAGTGTACCTCACTAAAGCAAAAGCCGTAGGGCTTTCGCAGGCAATCGGCGTCCGGGTAACACCTGATATTTGGGTCATATTTGTTTGGTATCTTCATCCAGATATTTGTGACCTTTTCAACAAGTTGGATGGAAAATAAACGTTCCATTGGCTCCCATGAAGTTTTTAATGGTGTGGATTCAATCACTACTATTTTATGTGTATGGTCCACCTAAGATTTGGATCTGCTTCAGTTTTGGAAGGTACATACATCACAGTGGCCCAGGGGATCCACCGACCTCAGTGGATCCGGGGATCCACCCAAACCGCGCCCCAGCGGATTGCCAGCGAAAGCCTTTCGCAGGCATCTCCTACACTCGGAATCTAGGTGGGGCCCACCATGATGTTTGTGATAAATCTACGCCGTCACAACCGTTTTGTAAGGACATTTTAGGCGTTGCGACCGAAAATGAACGGGATGCAAAACTCAAGTGGGCTGTAAACGTGACGATTGAACTTCTACCGTTGAAATATTCACGGGACACTGAAGTTTCGAATCAGGATAATATTTGTGTTTTCAGTTCATCTCTGTAGGAATGACATTATGAACGGTATGAATGGCATATAAACACCACTGTGGACCCCATAGAGTTTTCAACAGTAGGAATTTCCCTACCCACCTTTTGCTTTATTGCGGCCCACTTGAGTCTTGGATCCCGTTAATTTTTGGTCTCAACGCCTAAAATGATCTCACAAAACGGTTGGACGGCGTAGATTTGTCACATACATCACAGTGGGCCCCACCTAGATTCCGAGTGCAGGAGATGCCTGCGAAAGGCTTTCGCAGGCAATCCGCGTCCCCTGATCAGCTCCCGTGTGCGACCGGCCTCACCGAATCCACCTCTAGTTGGTTGAATCTGATATTCCCCAGCATACTTCGCAGCATAAGCCGTTGCCTGTGTTTTCTCCGCTACAAAAAACTGCCACGCACGCCTTACTACCGCATTTGAGTTCTCCCCAAAATGCTAAAACCCCAACCCTCCTTCTGGCAGTGATTTTCTCCGCCAAAGTCCCAAATCTCCCTCTCGCAGAGAAGAAGAAGAAAAATCCATGGCGGACGGAGCACGGAAATCTCTGCAGCCATGGCAACGCCTCGACGGGAAGGTTGTGTTCGTGACGGGCGCTTCTTCCGGCCTCGGCCGTGAATTTTGCTTGGATCTTGCGAAGGCCGGATGCAAGATCGTTGCTGCCGCTCGAAGAATCGACCGATTGAAGTCGCTCTGCGAAGAAATCGACGGATTGGCCTCTTCCTCTTCCGATCCGGTGCTTTCTTCCGTCAGATGCGCTGCGGTGGAGCTCGATGTCACTGCAAAAGGCTCCGTCATCGGAGCGTCCGTGCAGAAGGCGTGGGATGTGTTCGGCCGGATCGATGCCTTGGTTAATAATGCCGGAATTAGAGGTGATTTGGATTTGATTTTTTTTTTTTTGTTTTTTTTGTTTTTAGGGTTTTGTATATGATTTTTTGATTCGTTTTGTTTCCGTGAAATTGTTTTGAGATTTTGAAGTTTTGGAAGTGAATTCGGTTGATTTTGAAGTATTAGAAGGGAGTTTGTTTTATTTTTCTTGTGTTTAGACTTTAAACCCCTCTTCTTTAGGGATAATTGTAAACACCTCCCACTTGGTTTCTGTTATTGCAATGAACTCCCCTCTGACAGAGACGTTAAGGAATCTGGGCAAAAGACAAGAAATACCTACTTTTTTCGCGCATCTGGGATCCACTGTTTATGTATAAATGGTATCCAACCCATCCAAAGAATCAGACTAATCCATTCATCGGCTGGGCCACACAAACCCAAAAAACTTTCAAATTTATGTGGTGAGCCACCTGATGGTTGGATCAGCCTGATTTCTCTGACTTCCCATTTTCATGATGGAGTGACCATGATGAACGGGTTGGATTTGGATGACATACACTCACTATGGTAGGCCCACCCATCTACAATTGTTACCTTTGAGGGGTCAATTTTCATGATGGAGTGAGTCGAGTGACCACGCTGAACGGGTTGGATGACATACACTCACTATGGTAGGCCCACGCATCTACAATTGTTACTTTTGAGGGATGGGTCTATGGTCAATTTTCATGATGGAGTTACCACGGTGAACGGGTTGGATGACATAGAGGGGTAAAATGGTCGATTTTTGAAAAAAAAATATAGCAGTACTAATAGACCATCTGTGGAATACGTAGCGATTTTGTAAAACAGAGGAGAGGTATTTGCAATAATTCAAACCAGAATAGAGGTGTTTGCAACTGTCAGAAACTAGAGGGGAGGTCTCACCCAGTAGTTATGATGATTAGGTCCAACGATGCCTATCACCGTATCTGTCATCTGGTGAGACCTCATAATCAGTTGAATTTCTTTCATCTTTTGAGTAAGATCTTCTTGAGTAGGTACTGATGATAACAATTTAATAGGCAAATAGATAGTTTAATACACCTTTCATGAAGAAGTGACCACATTGATGGGTTGGATGACATACAACTCACCATGGTATGTCCACATGTCTGCAACTAGTTTCCTATGAGAGAGGGATATGGTCAATTTTGAAAAGATAGTGATGCTAATAGACTGTGTAGGGGAATCTGTAACAAATTTGTAAACCATAGGGAAGGTATTTACAATACTCACAAACCAGGCGGGAGGTGTTTGCAATTGTCAGAAACCAGAGGTGAGGTCTTGTTGAGTAGGTATTGATGAGTAGGTTCAGTGATACGTTCCACCGTATCTGTCATCTGGTTTGACCCCATAAGCAGTTGAATTTCTTTCATCCTTTAAGTAAGATCCAGTTGAGTAGGTGCTGAAGATAGCCAATTTAATAGGCAAACAGATATTGTGAAGATATGCCTCTGAGCCTCTCTATTGATGTGAGCCGGTGAGCACATGATTGCATCTTTTTGTCTGCAAACCAGAGATGATTAGCAATGATTACGTACAGCATCAGAAAAAGAAAAGGTATGCTATTAGCCTATTAAGCAACAGTCAACTCAGGACTCTCACAAAAATTAGATTAGGCCACATAGTAAACTCATTGAGGGAGAGACTTATTATTTTAGATTCCACTATAAGATTTTTGTTGGGGTAAAGTTCCAGAGTGATTCAGGAGATCTTCCAGATCTCCTGAGATATTTTTTCTTTTGTTTTTTTTATCGTTTTCTTTTTGTTTTATTTTCCTATAAGCAAGTCTTGAAAGTTAGTACTGGATCTGATTTGATCCATGCTGAGTGTTGCAATGTATCATATGGGTTAGATTTACAGAAATTATTTAGGCCCTGTTTTAGTTAACAGTAATAATGTATAATGTATCAGAGATCTTGATCTCTAATACATAATTACTAGTAAACTCATTATGTTTTAGAGATCAAGATCCTCTGACACATGATTGCAGTTATCGAAAATGAGATGAATAGGTGTCTACCAAACAGGGCCTTAGTGGTTGCTTAGCTTTGCTGTATTGACAGTGAACAGGGGATAATTACGTCAAACTTACAGTGACTGATGGGGGAATGGCACAACTGCAAGTTAGATATACTTTGGTTGGCAACTAATGTTGCAATAGCTTGGTTGGATGTGCTTAGATTGATGGTGAAGGGCACGATAATCGCTTATACATGCTCTGGTTGATGACAAAGTTTGCAAACGAATTGGACCTTCAACGATACCAAGTGCTGTAGGAAGCAATTAAGAGCTGTAAATCTCGTGTGAGGATTTTCATTGAGGAAACACCCCACACCTCTTGCAAGGGAATTCTTCAAGAAACACCCAGTAAAAATGAGGATTTTTTTTTTTCTTTTCCCTAGAGTGTTCTGAAATCAAGAGGATGGAGAGATTGATTTTTTTTTTTTTTTTGAAAGGTAAGGATGGAGAGATTGATGAGGATGTTTTTAAAGAATTTTGAACTGGGTGAATGAAGTTCTGAGTGTTAGATGACTGCCACATACCAATGAATTTTTGGTTGACGGCCATTCTTTCAAGCTGTCATCAGCATCATTCGTCAAGGTCTCCAGAGATATAGGGGGAATTTTTATAATTGAGCTATTCGGACAGCGATGCTATATGGGGCAGAATATTGTTCAATTTGGAGACTGATAGAGAAATAAAATGATAGAGAGCTGATTGAGGATGATTACAAAACTCGAGATGGCCCGACAAAGAGGAGATCTTCAATTTGGGTTAAAGGGCCCAAAAGGAATATGAGTGAACAACCTGAGAGCATGGTTCAAAATATCAGCTAATGTGTATTGTATCAGCCAAGGGTATTTCTGAAAAAACTTACATGACACATTTAACTTTGCATCTCCGATACATGACGAAATAGATAAAAACTCACAGTGACACAGCTGGTGTGTGGTACATATCGGCCAATACATACTGGCACTTGCCAGTTTTGGAGCTCTCTGCTATGTGCTCCATTACTGATTTTCTGAAGCTTGCTTTAAAGGACTTGGATGGAGGGAGTGAAAAGGGATATGTCGCTTATCTGCTTACTATGGGTAGCACAATAAACAAGAATGATTAGCGAAACATGATTCATAGAGCTGACCTAAAATAGCTTGGACAAGGCATTACTGATGAATCATCATCATCTAAGCCTTATCCCAATTACTTGGTGTTGGATACATGAATCCTGTTTTGCCATTCCATTTGATGACGATGATATAATATACGAAAAAAAATTGTAAGCTTTTCTAATTTACTGAAATGCACAAAAAGTTTCATAACTAGAGACTAGAGATTATCAGTTGTTATCAAGGAACCAAGTTTGTTCATCAGATTTTTTTTTTTTAATATCTATTAGTTTTGTAAATATTAATCACTAGGGTGTGTAATAAAGTTGTGAAATAACATAATGAGATCCCTTTCTCTAATGCTGTCATGCAAGTAAAAGCATAAAATCTGATACTCTTTACAATCAAATTTCATGAAACCAAGGTGCATTCAAGTAGATCTTATTTGGTAGGTTATCACATATGGCCATTATTACGTCTTCCAGGAGTGCAAAATCTTTGATCTTTGTTTATATAATTTCAACTATAACAATATCAAGATTTTTTTTTCCCATATTGCTTTTGTAAATTTATATATACCCACATTTGTTGTTCATGCATTGCATCTCACTCGTGTTGTGTGTTAATTTTTATTCCAGTGTTTGGCTAATTTATGATTTGTTTCGCTGCCCTGTGGCTCGTAACTTTTATGCTTTAACATTAAACACAGAGGTCTAACTCCAATTCTGTGTGTATAGGCAGCGTGCATTCCCCGCTGGGTTTGTCTGAGGAGGAGTGGAATAATATCATTACAACTAATCTCACAGGATCCTGGCTAGTATCCAAGTATGTCTGTGAGCACATGCGTGAAGCAAATCAGAAAGGGTCGATAATTAATATTTCATCTATTGCGGGTCTTAATCGTGGACAGTTACCTGGATGCCTTGCCTATGCTGTATCGAAAGCAGGTGTAAACACCATGACCAAGGTACCTATCACTCAACTGATTAACTGGTCTCATATCCTACTAGATTGCTTTTAGTTCAGCATCATTTGTTAGAATATGCGTGTAATTTCTGTGAGAAATCATTGTTCTTGTGGCCATCATGCCTACGATCCATTAACTTTTATAGAAGGATTATGGACTTCATTTGTGGTCATGCAGCATGGATGTGGGTATACTGTCTGAAATTCATTTTTAGTTTATTTATGAAAATATGAAGAAAAAAATGTTGGACTTTTTGACTATTATGTACACAAAATAAGGCTCCAGTAATAAGCAGGGAGAATTTCTTTTGGTAAAGCTAAGTATATTTCTTGAACTTCGCATTACTGAACAAATTGTCAAATGCAGAAGACCCAATCTGAATGCTATCTTTCAATATAAGCTCTAATTGAGTGCCAACCATTTCTCGTTACCATTTTGTCCCACAGCATGCCTGAGTATAGCTTTTGAATATTATTGATGCATATTCAATACCTCCCTTTAGTGTATTTCTTTATTCTTCTGCTTACATTTGTTATGGACATGAAGTGAATCTACTAGTGTATTGCCTGAGTGTTTGCTTACCCCCCCCAATTGCTCAAATGCTTCTGCTTAGTTTAAAATGACACATGCTTACTAGTAGAGGTGTAAAGTGTGTGGGTTGGGTTGGGTTGGGTTGAGAGTCAACCTAAGCCCAACCCGACCTGAAGCCAAAGTCCTCTATGCTCAACCCAACCCAACCCAAATTCATGTGATTTTCCCTATACCCGATATAACCTGACCCGAATTTACTCAGCCTGAACCCAACCCGAATTCAAATCGGGTTGGCATTTCTCGACCCGAACCTAACCTGAGGACCTTGAAAACCTGATCTAACCTGACCTGAACTTGGGTTGCCCGAACCCAAGTTGCAGCCCTACTTATTAGGACATGTTTTCAAATTTCAATCCATTTACTGTATGTGCCCTTATATCAGTTTGTTACAACCATTTAAATGCATTGAGTATTGGTTGTTCTGTTTGTTATTTTGAATGGTGATTGAAGAAACCTGGTGTGATTGGAACAACAGATCATGGCTATGGAGTTGGGGGTGCATAATATCAGAGTCAACTCGATATCACCAGGATTATTTAAATCTGAGATCACTGAGGGCCTTATGCAGAAAGAATGGCTCAACACTGTCGCCGAAAGGACCGTCCCATTGAGAACATACGGCACGTCGGATCCAGCACTGACATCACTTGTTCGTTACCTAATCGATGACTCGTCGGAGTATGTGACGGGCAATGTGTTTGTTGTGGAAGCGGGTGCAACTCTTCCAGGTGTGCCTATTTTCTCGTCTCTTTGATCTCCATCTGTTCTGTTCTATACATTCACAGGCAGTCATGTTGTAGACTTGGGGATTCCAACGACAATGGCTGGTTCTCCAGCTTGATTTATGGTTGGGGTAGATTTCTCCGCAGATATTCTTCAATGTATTTAGCCCAAATATCCTGCATATGTACTATTGCCATATCTATTGATGAAGACAATCAAATTTATGTGCTTTCAATATGCCTCCTCTGTCAGCTTTCTTACTCCAAACATGAGGACACTTAGATTGTTAGGTGGGCTGGTGCTAAAAGCCCACAAGGATGATGTTGATGATCACGTTTCATCCATGAGATTTTGATTTTGGTGAATGGTAACCACGAAAGTTGTGTCCAAAGACCAAGAGGTGTAAGGTAAGGTGCCTCCCCTTTTTCTCCGTCGATACTAACAATTAATAGAAAGTTCTTTAGTGGTTGCTTCTGCAGGTAACTCATTTCTGCTTAAGGCAACACTCTTTAAAGGCCATATCATGATGGTTTGGGACTTCTTGGGAATGGAGGGGAACTGATACTTGCCAAGTTCTGTTTTGCCATTCTTCTCTGCATTTGGAAAGCCTTCCAATTCCTTGTGGTGTCCGGTTGTGAAACTGTCATTCTCTTTGGGTGGTTCTTTCCATTAAGTTGGCCAGGTCACTCGTCTGGTAATTTAGACCACTGATCCCACAGTTGATGGACCATGTGCCATCAACCCCTTTGAGAGGAAAATTTTAGCTTCTCTTAGTTTTAGCCCACAAATAGATGGTTGATGGGGGAGATACAGGAAGTGTCAGTTCAATTAGAACAAGTCTTATGGCCCGTTTGGGAGCTTGGATTTGGAATGCATTGGAATCGAAATCACAATTACATTGGAATCAAGGTGATTCCAAATCCTCATTTCTGTTTGGCTTAAATGCGTATTAGGAGTGTATTGGATTTGGAATGCATTGGAATCCAAATCACAATTACATTGGAATCAAGGTGATTCCAAATCCTCATTTCTGTTTGGCTTAAATGCGTATTAGGAGTGCATTGGAATTTTTTGGTATATTCACATGACTTAGATTTGTTAGCTAAATTTGCTTTCATACTCTAAATTTGTGTGTGTGTGTGTGTGTGTGTGTGTGTATTATTTGATAAAATGACTATTGTAAGAAATATATATTTTGGCCAAAAAAGAGGAAATTTTGAGCCTTGGTTGGGCCACAAATGCAAGGATCACAAATAAAAGACTCACCGACGTTTTTTAACAATTCATTTAAATATCCAGCGTTTGGGTGGTTCAGATCATTCTATTGATATGATTTTGGCATTACAGTCGATAATTGAATTATTTTGGGGTATCATCAACATGCCATGTGTCTAATGGATTAATAGCCTAGAGACATCTTTGTTACATGTGTGACTCTCCTCCCTTTAAAAAGGAGGTAAAAAAGGCATTTCTTTTGAATTCTATCCCAATCTCGGCATTTTGGTGGGATTTCAGAACACATAAAAAAGAGAGATTTGAAATACTTCCTATTCCAACTGCCTCCAAATCCAACGCTGCCAAAACTCAAAACGCAGCTATATAGATTTGAAATACTCCCATTTACCACCAAATCCAAGGTGCCAAATGGGGTGTTAAGGTTGGTGCATGGAAGTTTCAATGTGTGTGGTCATGTCTAGTGATCAGGACTTGCTCTCGTGGGCCAGCATGTGGATAGAGACTATCACAAAAAGGCAATAGGGTTTAAGCTGGGGGTAGTCATCCAGTCAGTGTCCTGCAACAGGAATGGTTAAAGCAGTGGGCCATATTCAACTATTAAATCTATCACCAACTGGATGATCGGGCTTTCATGCAGTCACTGTGATTGCTTTGGCCATTATAGCCCATCCATACAGTGGTCCACTAGATGAACAGTACTGATCTGCAATGGGTTCTACTATGCTTCTGTACATCTACATTAACATGCAAAAGTAAGGTCCAATATGGAAAAAATGTACAAGATCGTCGTCATGTGTAAGGTGGTCCAGACAGTAGGTATTCTGGCGCAGAACATGGCCAGTCCCAAAGCCTCATTACGAGTTTAGAAAGGTCTGGAGCTTTCCCAAAGCCTCATTACGAGTTTAGAAAGGTCTGGAGCTTACCTAGATCGAGTTTAAAAGGTTAGGAAGCTTGGAATCAATCAAAGGTAAAAACATTCTATCCTTTGTAGCAAATTGGGTGGATCCTTGTCGGTGTTGTGTGGTATGCAAAATTTTTGTAATGGTTATCAGGCAGAATCTTCTGCGTTGTTTTGACTCAAAAAGTCCACTCGGGACTCACCCGAGTCAAGTTTTTCAACAGCCCTACCGAGTCAAAAGTGGTGTTGACTCGGTAGGTGTTAAAATTGAACAATGCTTGAGTGCCCTCTCGGCCGAGTGGTCTGTGTTACAAACGGGGCGAGTCATGGCACTGTACTGCTGCATGCTTTCATAAAAATAATCTGCCAATTTGCAGCAATTAATGAGTTGATTCAGGCGACTTAAAATATTGTAACTAGGCATGTTTGATGTGTGATAGCTTTTTATCTTCTTCATTTTACTCTCTTTTTCTTCGTTTCTTCTTCCTTCTCTGGGTGTGACGGTTCGCATTCAATTCCCCAAAAGAGGGAAAAACGGAAAATTGATGCTTTCGCAGTGTCTAATGGTTGATACACATATACGGAGAAATTGTGCATGTGGCACAAAATAGACTTAAATCAATCCAGCCAAATTGTGGCACGGGGGGGCTTAGATGAGCTATAAAATAATAATGGGGAACTCCCAACTCCAATCGTCCAACCAACTGCTGTATT
Organism: Liriodendron chinense; assembly: GCA_003013855.2. NCBI lineage: Eukaryota > Viridiplantae > Streptophyta > Magnoliopsida > Magnoliales > Magnoliaceae > Liriodendron > Liriodendron chinense. The sequence goes on along the minus strand of PVNU02000773.1, from coordinate 4,235,993 downwards.
GGTGATTAAATAATGATATTAAATGCGTAGGTACAGAAGAGTTCTTTGGACTTTGAAAAGGGGGTTGCCGGCTTGGATGAGCCCAACGTTGGTGTTTGTGTGAAATCCAACCCGAACGCCAGGTGGGTCACTCTGTGATTCAGGTGGGCCAAGCGATAGGAAAGTGTACGGGGCAACACTTACCCTCCAAACTGTTTCCCTTATAATCACAATTGCGCTTGATCTTTTGGCCTCTAGCCTAATTTTTGGTGTGGCATCTAATTGTTGGAGTGGATTTCATATAAGCTTCATGGTAGGCCCCTCTAAAAATCAAGAGCGGATGCCTCTCGAGCCTAAGTTCTAGTGTGGCATCTAATTTTTGGAGTGAATTTCATATAAGCTTCACGGTAGGCCATCTGAAAATCAAGGGTGGATGTCTTTCTTTCAATTGTTTCCTTTAATGTGGCCCAACTGAATCAAACATCAACTTGATTTTTTTTGGCTATACACATCACAGTGGGACCTCTAAAAGGTAAAGGCTGGTTGGCACAGTAGTAAAAAGAAAAAGAAAAAGGACAAAAAAAAAAGAGGCTGAGATTTCTGTTGATACACTAAATTTGTTTTAGGGGACGCCCACCCTAGATTTTTAGTGGATGCACCTGCATGTGCATGGGAGATCCGGAGATCCACTTGCCATCTCGAACATGGGATTAGGTGGGATTAGGTGGGATTAAGTGGTATTGAATTGCATTTGGTCCAATGTAAGTTCTACATTGGAGTCCATGAAAAGGATTAGATTAACCTAGCCATAATTAGAGACACAATGGGATTTTTGGTGGATTTGAAATCCAATACATATGTAGGCCTTGTGGTGATGCATGTCTTTTTATCACACCATCCATCTGGACCATCTCTATATGCCTTTTACATGTGACACGCAAGTTGCATACGAATAGCATCAGTTATGAAATCTGGTCCGTTGATTACAATTCGAGCATCCACCAAACATTGGTTTCATGTAAAACAGAAAGAATTAGAGATGGTCGAACACCCACACTTTTGGAACAGTGGTAGACTGAGTTAAGATAACCTCGTTTCAACACTGAGGTCCTTGTATAGAATCCCATCGTGGGGGTGGCTAACATTGAAGTGTGACTAATAGTGTGGGTGTGTGTACCAAAGTGGGATGTGTGAACTTACCAATAAAAAATAATAATTAGAGATGGTCAAAACACCATGATATTTCTAATCATTGTGTAATAATGGTGTTAATTCCATGTAATGCAATTCATTACCACCTAATCCCATATTGCAAATAGGCTCATGTGTAATCACGCATTAGGCACGTAGCCAAAAATTCAGGTGGATCAGTGATTAAAGTGGGCCACACTAAGTGAAATAGTAAAATCTACCCTTGATTTTTACTGAGCTCATGATGCATCTATGAAACCCGCCCTATCCATTTGATGCCACACAAAAGCTTAAGCGATTCAGGTGGGCCACACCAAGGGATACAATTTAGAGAGTATGTGTTGCTCTATACAATGTTTCTAATTGTGTGACTTACCTTAATCATCGATGGGGCTGATTTTTGGGCCATGGTCCTAGCATGGTGTGATGCACTTGGCGGTTGGGGTGGATTTCACATAAGCAGCAAGGTGGGGCCCACCCAAGCCAACAGCGCCTTTTGCCCAATTCCCTGTAACTCTACTGTGCCTACGCATTTAATATCATTAATTAATAAGCTGGTTGGATGTACAACCGGCTGCACTTGAGAGCTTCTCCATGATAATTTTGATAATAATCATGTAGAAAAAGACTTTGATTCTTTGGTCGGGTGTGATGGATGATGCGCAGGCACTTATAAATTACTAAGAAATTGCATTCGTGGTAGACACTTAATTCAAATTAAAATGTCTAAAATGTAATCGGGTTTAGGCGTTTCATAAACTAAAACCTGCATTTATTTAATTATCTGAGTTGTAGATATTTATTGGACAGATAATCAAGTGTCCATGAATCATAGGTTAGAATTGTGCAACCAATCTAATTTTCGGACTCAAAACTTGGCGACACTGGCTTTCAAAATTTAGCCAGGTTGATGTGAGTCAACGCTTGCCACGTGTACCATTTTGAAGTGCTGCATATCAAGCATCATAGGCAGTCAGTGTATCAAATAACTCCCCTAAGTGTCCTGTAGCCACTGGGGACGAGTAATGGAGAGGATCTCCGTCCGCATCGACAAGCCGGAGGCCAAAGGGATTTTGCGGATTTTGCAGGCAGACCATTCGACAACATTGGTCTGTGGGCCAACGTACTGTATTGTGACATCTACGTCCACTGTTGTTGTGTAAGGAACATCCAACGGGACAATCTTTTATAGAAATCTTTCACGACAAGGTGGGATTGCAGTGTATTTTTATTAACTTAAACACAATAATCGATTATATAAACTTCTATATAGGATTTTCACTTCTAATAAAAGTAATTCACTATGTTTTGGGAAGAGTTTTGAAGCCAATTGAATAAATAAAAATTCTAAAATTTTGTAGATGAAAATATAAGTTTTTTCTCAAAATTGTAAAGATAATTGAGATGACCAAGTTTTATGTTGGCGTAGCTGAGCTTTATGTTTACATAGATTGCATGGCTCGGCTTAAGATCATGCAGTTCCATGGATTCCTTTATAGTGTTAGCACTGCTCTTTAGCATGTTTTCATTTATTTTCACAAATTTACTTAGTTATTGGTAAGCGCGGCTTTGGCACGGACCTTCCTGCCACATAGATTAAGCTACCACATCATCATGCCATGTCAACCTTTTATTTTTATTTTTTTAAGAAAATCTTTCTTCTTTCAGCTCGTGGTCATTTCATCAAGTTGGCACAGTCATTTCATCAAGTTGGCACAGCTGTGCCAACCTCCTAGTTGAGGGGATAGCTGTGCCTACCCGATCAGCTGGACCTTAGATGCCACGAGGCTGCCCAAATGACTAGTGCAGCCGCGCTAACTCCTTGCAAGCCCCATGGATTACCATTCCCTTAGTGTGGCTTACTATGCACTTAATGATACTTACTATTTATCTAATGCGGGTCCCTATTCATTTACTGCGGCTCATTATTCATTTAGTGCGGGTCACTATTAACTTAATGCGGGTCACTATTCATCTAGTGCGGGTTAATATTTATCTAGTGTGGTTGTGTAAACTTTGTTTACGCTTTCTTTATCATACTCAATTCTCTTCTATTCTCTTTCAAAAGATCTCTTTATTAATTATGATGAAGATTAATTAGTTTTAGAGAGATTAAATCCTTCAGTACTTTGATTCTCCTTTCACAGTAAAAATTATTCATTTGAAATAGCTAAATAGCTTCCTAGATAACCTCTTCATTAGCTAAATAACTCATTCATTAACTACATCACTATCCGATTACTATAGTATTAGTTATTTTATTTGATAGCATAACTCCCATTGATATCAATACTTATCATTTTATACTCAGATGCATCATAATGCGTCTCATTTGTATCTCAATGCTTTCTATTTTATTATGATACTTCTATCTATGGAGGCCACATAGCCTAGAAATATAGGAATAGGCATACTGCCAATTAGGCAATATTGCTGAACAACATAAATCTTTGTTTTCTGGTTTGTTTCTCTTATTTATTGGTCTTGTAGCCTATATCAGGCAAGTCGTCTCAATTGCATATCAAGGACTTCACTTGATATAGCTTTATTGACCCTTATGTATTTGGATTACTTCATTTTCCTTGCAAATGATAAGTTTATTTTAATTAATTAATTATTTATTCCTTATTTATATTTTACCTTAAAATCTAATGTGATTTCCATAAAATGTAATTGTTTAAGTCCCTTGATATACATTCATACGCCATCCTCTAATCGCTCGAGCTTTTAGAGCAAGTGGTTGTTTAACATGGTATCAAACTTAAGTTAAGTGTTCGAATCCCAGGAGTAGCACATATGCCTCCCAAATATATTTTCCCATAAGGGTCCGTTTATGTTGTGAGTGTCCCTTCACCCTTGCCCAATATGTTCCCATGCGAAGTTCCACGATGAATATGATGTTTGTTGCAATATTTATATAATATATATAATTGATGCAAATCACATCTAACAAAGCTCTTTAATAATAAGAGAGAGATAAGAGAGAGAGAGAGAGAGAGGGTTTCATCCCTTTTTATGCTCGAAATAGAGGGAGCTAGGGTTTTATCCATTTTCAAACCAAAACTAGGGCTTTACATACAAATGAAAGGAAAAAAAAATTAGAGGGATACAATATTTCCTAATGAAAATTTTAAATACAAATTTCTCGTTGAATCTTTGTAAGAGGTGAACGTAGCTTTGGTTAGATTTCAACAATTGCAGTTTGAGAAGAAAATTTCCACTGATGGCTCTGATACTAGTGAAATTCATGGAGGAGCATTTGCATAACCGTTTGGTGACGAATCGTTGGTTGAAGGATTTCCCACCATAGAACAGGTAGTCTCTGCTTCTTATGTTGTATATATGTGTTTGCATCTATCAAATCCATTCATGGCTACCACCTTTCATAGAGTTTTGGATTATAGTTACTTTCAAATCTTTCATTACTACTGAAAAAGTCAATTTTTGTGCATTCATTGCATTCGTTACCACAAGAGGAGAGGGGAGGAGTTTCATCCCTTTGGTAATGAGAGAGAGCCATTATGGAGTGAGGCCATTGATGGCCTTACATTCCAACATGTCAATCGTTATATGCATGCTACCCAAGTATTTTATAACTCCTCTCGTCTCTCTCTTTAGCGATTACTACAATGTAAGAGCCTATTTGTTTTGCCCATTTTCCTAGTAATGTAAAGTAATTCAGTCCATATATTTGTATTGTAGGCATATGGAATTCTCAGTTGTTTCTCATTGGTACACGTCATTGCTAATGACACGACCTCACAAAATGCTTATTTTCTCTCTCCCAAGTAGATTACATACTATACCATAACTTTTAATGTGTGGAACCTCTCTGGTCCCACTATGATTTATGTGTTAGATCCACACCGTCCATCAAAATTTTTAGATCATTCCAAAGCTTGTGCCAAAAAAATGAGGCATATACAAAGCTCAATTGGACCACACCGCTGAAAGCAGTGGGGATTAATTGAGCGAACTATTGTTGAAACCTTCCTAGGGTGAACTATGAGGTTTATTTGCCATCTGACCTTTTTCATAAGGCCACACAGACTAAAGGGAAAACACAATTATTAGCTTGATCAAAGCCTTCTATGGCCCCAAGAAATTTTCAATGGTAGTCATCCAATTCCTACTATTTCATGTGATGTGGTCCACTTAAACTATGGATCTACCTTGTTTATGGGCTCACATCCTAGAATGATCTGAAAAAAAATGGATGGACAATATGACCTAAGAAATACATCATGGTGGGGGCCATGCAAATTTCACATGTTAAGAAATTTCGTTGCTTGTACAGTGCAACACATTCTAGGAACAGAGAAGAAATTCGAAAGTGTTGACATGTGAAACTTTCGTGGGCCCCATCATGATGTGTGTGTCAGATCCACATCATCCATCTATGTTTTTGTACCATTTTGGGGCATGAGACAAAAGAGAGGTAGATCCTGATCTCAAGTGGGCCACACTATAGGAAACTGGGAATTAGATACCTACCATTGCAAACTTTTTAGGGCGACAAAAGGCTCTAATAAGCTGATATTTGTGTTTTCCTTTCATATAGGTCTATGTGAACTTATGAAGAGTTTTGATAGAAAATAAATCTTATGGTGGACCCTAGGAAGTTTTCAACGATAGCCATTCAATCCCTATTGCTTTTTGTGGTGTGGTCCATTTGAGTTTTGGATATGCCTCAATTTTAAACTAGTGCTCTAAAGTGATCTAGAAAAATTGATGGACAATGTGGATCTAACATAAATTATGGTGGGCCCTAGGAAAGTTTTATATGTTAAAAATTGTGTTGCGTATCACGTAATCTATTAAAGAGAGAGAGAGAGAGAGAGAGAGAGAGAGAGAGAAATTCAATGTGTTTTGTAAGTTGGAGCCAACAATGATGACATGGACCAATGAAAAACAACAACACTGAATTTCCCTGGGACTTCAACATAAACGATCTGCACTCAAAGTAATTGTGTTATCATTACTATTTTATCACTGCCAAACCAAATATAAATGGTCGTTCAAATGCAGATGGCTTCAACTAACAAGTAATTTGTAACCATTGCACTTTTCATGCAAGTAACGAAAAAAAAAAAAAAACTCCAATTCAAATATTAACATTAGCTTATTTCAATAATGATCTAACATTTAAGTAATATAACATTGTCATTATCATGATTTTATAGTAGATAAATCAAATAATGCAAAATTATCGCTATTACATTGAAATGTAATTATTGTAGGAGATAGATAAAGTAATTTATAATCATCACACATTTCCTCTTTACTAATGTGGTAATGGGCGAAACACAAAAGCTTAAAAGAAATGTATAATAATTACAAATTACTTTACATGTCTTTTGGCAACATATGCCTTTGGTCATCGATTTCTATGTTTAGTTTATTGATGGTAAAATTTTAATGATAATATTTTTTCATTAATGTCAAATTATTACTAAAATACACATGATGTATTGTTTGGAAATTTTTCTTGTAATGCTATGCAAAAATGCACTGATTACAAATTTATTTACCCTTTTTTATTACATTTACATTTGATCGAAGATTCTTATATATGGCTTCACGGTGATAAAATTATAATGATAACACATTTCCTTTACATTTTCATGGTAACTAGTGAAACAAATATGAATAAGCTCATGGTCAAGCATAAGGCCCAATGTGGTATATGTTTGGCCAATCTACGAAGCGTCTATAGTTGTGATGGGATTTAAGGATATTCTACTTTCTTTTTTTAATGTTTATTGAAATAAATTATTCATATTAGAAATAATTAATTATTAGGATCACATACGGGTTTCTTCGCATTCTAGAAAGAGCATATAAACATATAAAGACTTTTGATCATAAACAAGTATGTGGATTGAATATGGATTGTTTTGAAAATTATGAGAGGTTGTCTTATTTATCTGCAAGAATTAGTCTAAATATATTGAAGGATTATAATATAGTCTTATCAAAACAATTAAAACTATCTCCTTTCTTAGCGTGCCTATTTATTCTATTGTGGTTTTGATGGACATTAACTACTTATCTATTTTGCGTAGAGAAAAGCTTTGATTTTTTTAGTAGGGCATGATGGACGATACACAAGCACTTATAAATTATTTAGAAATTGCATACATGTTGTACACTTAATTCAAATTAAACTGTCCAATTTATGTATATAGGTTTAGTTTCATAAACTAAAACTTGCATTTAATTGATTATCTTGAGTTGTAGATATTTATTTGATGGATAATCAAGTGTCCTTCAATTGAGGATTGTGCAGCCAATCTAATTTTTGGAGTCAAACTAGGGGGACACTGAGTTTCAAAATTTAGCTAGTTTAATATGAGTCAACGCATGCCACGTATACCATTTTGAAGTGCCGCATATCAAGCATCATATGGAGTCCGAGTATCAAATAACTCCCCAGGGTCCTGTAGCCGTTGGGGACAACGAGTAATGGAACGGATTTCTGTCCACATCGACAGGCCGGGGACCAAAGATATTTTTTCGGATTAAAACGGACCGGAATCTTCTGCGACTCCTGATGTGGGCGACCATACGACAACATTGCTATGTGGGCCAACGTACTGTGTTGTGAGATCTACACCGTACATCTGGCGCACCCCTCCATTTGATTTCTTTCTGTCAAAATTTATCCGAAATAAAAAGATGTGGGCCACACTATAGGAAGAAGAGAGAGGAGATGTGTCAACCGTGGTGTGTGTATATTCAATCCAATCCATTCATCAGTTGTGCCTCACCAGGATGAACAAACTGTAAAATTGAACCTGTTCATCCAAAAACAAGGCTAGCAATACTGCATGAACTTAGAGGTTTTAGGATTGATTTTACAATTTTTTGTGGCGTGGCCCACTTGAGTTTTGCATAGAGCTGATTCTCGGCATAAAAAATGAAAATGATAACGCACACCTGATGGACGGAGTGGATTTCACACGAAGAACAGGATGGACGGAGTAGAGACTCCGGTCCGATTAAAATGTCTTTGGTCCGTGGTTTCTGTGGGACTGCCCATTGGAAGAAGCAACTTTCAAACACAAGTGGGTATTTCCGGTCAATATTTTGGTTGGATTTTAATTGAATGGACCATATGGTCATCCCAGCCTTGGACACAAGTGAATGCATGTGCTGAGTGGGTCCCACCTCCTTACGAAAGCAGCGAATCTTCTACGCCACGTGTTTCACGCAACGTGTACAACAATCAAGATCTGTGTGCCCACCTGTGTGAAATCCACTCCGTTCATCAGATGCAATCCTCGATGGTAGGCCCATGGGACAAAAATCATCCAAATACACACGAACAATGGGACGGATACGCCAACCATAAGACAGCATGTGGAGCCACCACACTCTATCATCCCCAAACTTGTTCATCATGTTTAACTCACAAGGATGAAATCGATGTATAAAAATCATCCTCATCCAAAACTCTGCAGGCTATGCTCCATGAGCTTGGAGGTCACTGTTGCTAATGGTATGGCACGTCTGAGTTTCTCTAATGGGGCTGATCTCTTCCACGTAGTATGAACATAGAGGTTCTCACCTGATGGACGGAGTGGATTTCACATATGCATTATGTTGGCCCACAGAGCTTGGGTGTAAGGTCACAATTTCGGTCCCAAGCAAAAAAAAAAGAAGAAAACTCTAGAATCTCTGCCGTTCCCGGTGCGGATTGGGTATTCCCCCACCACGACCTGGCTAGAGACGGACGTTCCTCGCAGGGGTTATGTGGGGCCCACCGTGATGTATTTATTTTATCCACGCTATTCATATATTTTGACAAATCATTTTAGGGCATGAGCTCATAAAGAAGGCAGATAGAAGGCTAGAGTGGACCACACCACGGAAGCAGTGGTGACAATGACGTCCACCCATTGAAACCTTTCTGTGGCCACTGTGATGTTTATTTGCCATCCAACTAGTTCATAAGGTCAGGCAGACCTAGATGAAGGGAAAAAAAAATAAATATCCGTATATCCAAAAATTCTGTGGCCTCCGAGAGGTTTTCAAAAGTAGAAATTCCATCCCCACCATTTACTATGGTGTGGTCCACATGAGCCTTAGATCTGCCTCATTTTTTTCGGATCATGCCCTAAACTGATCTGTTAAAATGGATGGACAGCATGGATAAAACACATACATCAAGGTGGCCCTACAGAGGCGCTCCCAGGACCGTCCGTCTGTAGCTAACTCCTGGTGGGGTAGTACCCAATCCTTGTCCTTCTGTTCCACCGTATGATACCAATTCCCATCCATTCATGCGCCTCAAAATATTCTATTTGGCCGGGCAGGGTCTCTGTGTCTGAGTCTCATACTACTCGGGTAGCGCCCCGAACCCCCGGCCTGGATTGTGTGGTCCACTTGAGCCTGAGGTCTGCTCATATCCTCAGGTACCCTAAAATGATCTGTTAAAATGAATGAACCGCGTGGATAAAACCCATACATCAGGCCGTGAGCCCCCCACACAACCCCTGCCTGGAATGATTTCCGTCCAAGCAGCGGCGGGCGCAATCCGCTTCCACAAGAATATGGGAGACGGATATTCTGCAGAAGACCTTCTCAGGAAGTTCTTGCGCTGGGATGCTAGCTGGGCCACTGTGAGGTTTCTGAAAAATCCACCCTGTCCATCCGTTTTGTGAGCTCATTTTAGTACATCTGACAGAAGGTGAGGTGGATCCAAAACTCAAGTGGATCACACCAGAAAAAACAGTAGGGATTCAAAGTTTTGAATCAGGCTAAGTTTTCTGAGTTTTCACTTTCATTCAAGTGGGAATGACCTCATAAGCCGTTTGGATGGAATATAAACATCAAGGTGGAGCCTAGGAGCGTTTCAATGTAGGCATTTCTTTCCACAATTGTCCCTCTCTTGTGTCCCACTTGAGTTTTGTGTCCCACTTGAGTTTTGGAACCGCCTCGTTTTTTACCAAGTGTCCTAAAATAAGCTCACAAAGCTTGATGGATTTCTCACAAACATCAAAGTGTGCCCCGCCTAGCACACTAGTGCATGAACTTCTTGCCAATGACAGGAAATTCACTAACAAGATTATGAACGGCTTAGATCATCATTTAAGGGGTAACTTGGGGTGAAAACCCACCTATTACAATAGCTAAGTGCATCCCCAGCCCCACCCAAGATGGTGCCCCCCTTACAGTGGGGCCCACCTTGATGTATGTATTCTCCATCCACGTGGTCCATCCATTTTTCAAATCATTTTAAGGCATGATCCCAAAAATTAAGCAGATCCAAATCTCAGGTAGACCATACTATAGGAGACATTGAATGTCCTGCCACAAAAAACATTCTAGGCCCACTATAATATTTATTTGTCATCCAACCTGTTGTTAAGATGACACAAAGCTAGATGAATGATACACACACATTTAATCTAAAACTTTTGTAGCCTACAAAAATGGCTAATCATTACTGTTTCTCTTGGTATTGTTGAGACAGAGAAAAAAAAAAAACTTTGGCCAATTGATTGTGTTTGTGTGACCGCCCGCATAAAGTACTTATTACTTTAAAAGAGCAAAAGATGGAAATATAGTAAGCAGATAAATGTGGTTTGCGCGATCGTGCAAAGGTGTCTAGAAATGGCTTTGCGTGACTGTGTAAAGCTCTATGGTTCCGTGAAAATAGACTTTCACACATGTGCTGGCTTATAAATATTCATTCGGTCTTCTCATTTGGACATCATATTAGTTTGAGACTTTCTTGGAAAACTTCCGGGAAGATTGAAGATATTGAAGAAAATTCACGCAATATTAAAGAGCTTTGTGTGATCGCATAAAGTGTTTAGAAATTGTATGAAGTGTTTAAGAATGGTATAAAGTGTTTCACAACCAAACTAAGGGTGCGTTTGGTAAAACTTAATTTCACGACTTATCACTTAAAAATAATATTTTCAGTGATTTTAGTAATTCAGACCGTTTGGTAACTAAAAAAATTTAAGTGCTTAATTGAAAAAAATCACTTAAATTAAGTGGATTATTTTAAGTTATGCCAACTTGACTTAAAGCTTATAGCTGAATGCGGTAAGTGGTTTTTCTTTAAATTTTTAGATAAAAATGAACAAAAATATCCCTATTAACATTTAAAAATGGCAAGATTATCCTTCTTTGTTTACTTTTCCATCCATGAAATCATCCCACGCAAGTACTTAAAGTCACTAAATTCTATAAGCTCCAACATAATGTATGTATTATATCTATATAGTCTATCCATTTGAAGAGATGATTTTAAGGCATGAGCCTAAAAATGAGACAGGTCCAAACCTCAGGTGAACCACACCACTGAAAGTAATGGGGACAATGATGTCCACCATTGAAACCTTACTAGGGTCCACCATGATGTTTATTTACCATCAACCCTATTCATAAGACCACAAAGACCTGAATTAAGGGAAAACACAAATATTAGCTTGATGCGAAACTTTTGTGGCCGTGATAAGTTTTCAATGGTAGTTTTCAGATAAATTACCAAATAGATTTTTCAGTTCTTATAAGTACTTAAATTCAGCACTTTAAGTTTTCAGTACTTAAATTAATTTTCAGGCTTAATTTTTCAGTTTACCATACAGCACCTAAGTATTTGAAACTTACACGGAGTGATTTTCAGTGAAAAAGTACTGTTGCGAAGCAATTTACCGCACAAGCCCTCCGCTTCAATGGAATGCTATTAAGAACCATAATGCCATAAAAGTTTACTTTTAATATGATATTATACATTTCACCTTATCTTTTTTTTGAAAAGGCAGGTAATTAATGAAGGTAAAAGAACCCTGCTTTACGTCGATAGTGGATTAGGTGAGACCCCGGCCTCACCTAAGATGGTGCCGGCACTTACCATGGGCTTACTGTGGGGCTACCTTGATGTATGTGTCATGTATCTATGCCGTCTATACATTTTTTCACATCATTTTCAGCCATCATAACAAAAATTAAGCATATCCAATTATCAGTTGAACCATACCACAAGAAACAGTGGTGATTGCTTGTCCTACCAATAAAAACTTCTTAGGGCGCTTCTTAATGTTTCTGTAATGTTTATTTACCATCCAATCTGTGGATAAGTTTAAATAAGACTGGATGAAGGTAAAAAACAAATATAAGCTTGATCCAAAACTCTTGTGGCCCATTAATGGTCAATAACCACTGTTTCTTGTGATATGGTTTACCTGATAATTGGATCTGCTTAATTTTTTTGTGTAATGCCATAAAATTATGTGTATAAAAGGTTGGACGGCGTGGATATAGAAGACATACATCAAGGTGGGCCCCACGGTAAACATAGGTAAGGGCCGCACGCTCTCCTTGACGTCAGTGAATACACGCTTCTTCATATGAGATTTTGATATGCTTCGTATGTACAGGGCGGATGTAGAATGAATAGAGGGGGGGATTTGTACTGCAATAGGCTTGCTGTGTGGCTATTTCTACTAAAAGTCTAATTTTTCGTCCAGTTCATCTTCTTTTTTATTTTTTTTGAGCCTTTTGACGAGAAAGTGTGGATTAGGTGAGACGCCGTGGGTTACCGTTCGGCACATCTTGATGTATGTATTGCATATCCACACCGTCCCTCTGTTTCATTTTCTGGATAACATCAAATGATTTGGAAAAATTGGACTGCATGGATAGATAATACTTAGCCCCATGATAAAACTAGGGCTGTCAATGGGTCGGATACGGCCGGATAAGTGATATTTCGTATCTGATTTGATTAAGGATATATTCGACTCCAATCTGATTCGGATCACAAGTATATAATCCAAATCCAACCCATTTAATTATTTTGAAATCCGTTTTCGATCCGAATATGATCTGACCCGATATCCGAATATAATACAACCTATGGTTGCATGCGTGGAGATTAGAAACGAATGAGACCGGTGGGTTTTTTGTTTTTTTGTTTTTAATTGGGTTGTTAACGGGCCGGATCAAGGTTGATTCGAATCCGACCTGAATTTTAAACGGGTCGTCTTTGGGTATCCGAATCCGACCCGATGATCCAATTATTGATCCGAATCCGATTAAACCAGAGCGGATCTGGATCGAATACGGATCATAATCCATGCCGTTGATAGCCCTAGATAAAACCCAGGGTAAGGGTCGCACCTTCTCACGTGAGGCTGTGGTCTCACCTAATTCGCTCTTGAATAAATACATCAAAGTGGGTCCCACGTTAAGGGCCGTACTGTTTGGGTGAGGCCGGGGCAGCACCTAATGCGCTCCCACAGCTATGATGGAAGTGGATTACGTGAGAGCCCGGATCCAACGAGGTGGTGGGACCCTTGATCATGGGGCTCACAGTGATTTATATGTCTTAAATCCACACCGTCCAACCGTTTCAAAAGCTCATTTTAGGGAACGAGGCCAAAAACGAAGCTGAATCAAATCTTAGGTGGACCACAGCACAGAAACAGTCGTGATTGAATCTCTACTATTAAAAACTTCATGGATTCCACTGGAAAGTTTATTTGCCATCCAACCTGTTGATAAGGTTACAAACACCTAGATTAAGAGACCACATAAATATCATCTTGATCCGAAGCTTTTGTAGCCCACATGAAGTTTTTAATGGTCAATCACCACTGTTTCCTGTATTATGGCCCATTTGGAATTTTGAACTGCCTCATTTTTTGGATCATAATCTAAAATGAACTTTGAATTTGGATGGACGGCCTGGATGTAGTCACATACATGACAGTGGCCCCACAGTCAGGGGTTCCATTCACCTCCATGGATCCGGGGTCTCATCTAATCCGCTCCAGCTATAATACATTATTTTCAATCATACCAGCCAAATTTGCCCAATAAAGTCCAAGGAAGCGGTCATCTAGTGGCTGCCCGTGGGGTTTCTATACGTACATTGCCAAGTTTTCTTCAACGAGCGCATCTTAAATGATGATCTGAACTGTTCATATTCTGGAACATGCTATGTAGGCTGTCATAATAAGCATTCATTGAACTGGTGACTTTATGTGAAAATAGATATTTAATGGGTCATATTCAAATCCAAGATTCAAAAGTTAGGATCATCAATGAAGCACGATTATAAGAATATAGCTTTTAAATGATAGTAATAAGAACATGAACGGTCCAGATCATTCTAAGGATGCAACCAGGGTTGGAAATCGGCCGGACGGTCACATGTTAGGGTGGCTCCATGCACTATCAAAACCTATGCCGGTGATAAGGTATTAAGATCTTCTGAGTTGTTCGGCCATGTCGGTAAGCGTCAAACATTTGAAATCTAGATGAACAGAGAGCAGTTGATACTCTGTGAGAGTATAATAGATCATACGCAGGCGTTTACAAATTGTGCGCGTGCAATCATCCAATTCATGCAACACACCATACACAGTTTATAAACATAAAATTATATCAATTCAATAATTTCGATCCGCGTTTTGTGAAAAATTCTTATGTTGAGTAAGAACTGTTTTTAGCCGTCCATTGGATATAAAACTAATCGAGCAGTGAAGGTATATATCTCTTTTATTTTCTAAACCATACGAAGTGAGGCCCACTATCTGGACGATTTAATGTGAGTGAGAAATATTCTACGCATGCAATTTCTCAGTGCCCGCACATCATTCATCACACTCTGCAAGAGTATCAAAGCTTTTATCAGAAAAAAAAAATCAACGTCTTTTTTCTCCATTAATGGAGAAAGCACAGGCAAAAACTTCCTCACCTCTTGCTATAAAACAAGCAATGAATCACAAGCAATTTCAGTTCGGCATTCTGCCTGTGATTCTAGTAAGAAAAAAAGAAGAAGAAGAAGTAAAAAGCCCATAATTCTATCTTCTATGGCTTCGGCTTCTCACTCCCTCTGCCTCTTGCTTGTACTTCTCCCGCTTTCCACTGTCGCCGCCCAAACTCCCGGTAACATAAGCTTGGGCTCTTCTCTCTCCACCAACGACGAAAACCCTTCATGGGTTTCGCCTTCTGGCGAATTCGCATTCGGATTCTACCGCCTCCCCAGCAGAGACCGCTTCTTGCTCGCAATCTGGTTCAATAAAATACCCGAAAAAACTATAGTTTGGACCGCGAATGGAGATTCTCCTGTGCAGGGAGGATCGAAGGTCGAGCTGACAACCGACGGCCAGCTCGTTCTCAGTGACTCTCAAGGCCGTGTGATATGGAGGGCGGAACCCATCAATGGTTCTGTAACCTCTGCTGCCATGCTTGACACTGGGAACTTCGTACTCACGAGCAAAGACTCTGCAATTTTATGGCAGAGCTTCGACGTGCCCACCGACACCATCTTACCTTCTCAGAAATTGCATTTCAACAGCGAGCTCTCTTCTCGTCTAACGAAGACAGAGTACTCGAAAGGAAGATTCCGGCTTCTTCTACGGGCCGACGGAAATCTTGTGTTTTATCTCGTAAATCTTCCTACTGAATACCGTTACAATGCTTACTGGGTCAGCGATTCTCAGCTGGGTTTCAAACTCTCCTCCCACAATCCAAACATCTCCCAGGTGAATGATTTCTACGAAAGGGTAACACTCGATTTCGACGGAGTTCTTAGGCAATACGTCTACCCAAAGACCGGCTCCGGGTCCTGGTCTGCAGTGTCAGCTGAACCTCGCAACCTTTGCACCGCCATTACATCGGATCTGGGCAGCGGAGCTTGTGGGTTTAACAGCTATTGCAAGCTTGATGATGAACAGAGGCCGACTTGCGAATGCCCGCCTGGGTATTCTTTCTTGGATCCGAATAACACACTCAGCGGATGTAAACAGGACTTTGTTTCACAAAGCTGCAGTTTGGGTGCGGAAGCTCGGTTCGAACTGAGGGAGATGGTTGATACAGATTGGCCATTGTCCGACTTCGAACTGTATAGTCCGATTGGCGAAGAGCAGTGCGGAAAGTTCTGCTTGAGTGATTGTTTCTGCGCGGTCGCTATTTTCAGAAACGGTAACTGCTGGAAGAAGAAGCTACCTCTGTCGAATGGGAGATTGGATTCGAGCGTCGGTGGAAAGGCTCTGATCAAAGTACCCAAAGCTATATAGTTATAACTAAAAGCCTCTTCCTCCTCCTTGGAGTATTGAGTAGACAGAGAGAGATAGGAGGTTTCTGTGGTATTGGGGTTGTACGTGTGTGTATATGATGCATGTGCGTGTACGTGCGACCATTCAGTCATGCCTGGTCTTGTTTTGGCATAAATAAGGGCATTTCTGTCCTTTACTTATTTTATGAATAAAGTTTGAGTTGTGATTGTCTCTATTATGGGAGCGGATGAGATGGGTACCGGGCCTCACCAAACATGGTACGGCTCTTTACGTGGGCCTACCTTGATGCATGCATGTATTCTATATCCGTGCCGTCCACCCGTTTTTCCAAGGTCATTTTAGGGCATAAGCCCAAAAATGAAGTATATGCAAATCTCAGGTGAAACATACCGGAGGAAATAGGGGTGATTGAACACTACCGTTAAAAACTTCCTAGTGCCCACTGTAACGTTTATTTGCCATCAAACCTGTTGATAAGGTCACATAAACTTGGATGAAAGGAAAAATAAATATTAGCTTGATCCAAAACTTTTGTGGCTTGTTAATGGACGATCACCAATGTAGTTAATCCAGAGAATGGATCTACTTCATTCTTGGATTCGTGCCTTAAAATAATCCAGAAAAAAAAAAAAAAAGGATGGACAGGACGCGGATTTCCTGCAAAGGCTCTTCGCGTATGTCCCTGCATAGGGAACCTAGGTGGAGCCCACTGTGATGTTTTTGAGAAATTCACCCCTCCATCCGTTTTATGAGCTCATCATAGGACATTAAACCAAAAATGATCCGAATCCAAGACTCAGGTGGGCCAAAATTGTGAGGATTGAATGTCCACAGTTGAAATATTAGTGGGGCCACTGAAGTTTTAAATCAGGCTAATATCTGTGCTTTCAGTTCATCCTACTAGGAATGACTTTATGAACAGTATTAATGTCATATAACCATCACTGTAGACTCCAGGGAGATTTCGACTGTAAGAATTTACCTACCCACCTTTTCCTTTAGTGTGGCCCACTCGAGTCTTGGATCGGGTTCATTTTTTGTATAATGTCCTAATTAAAATGATTTCACAAAGGGATGGACATGGTAGATTTCTCAAAACATCATGATGGGCCCACCTAGGATCCCAGTGCAGGAACTTCCTGTGAAAGCGCAGGGAATCATCGTTGGATGGACGGTATAGATATAGAATACACACATCAAAGTGGGCCCCAAGTCTCAGGTAGACCATACCATAGGAAACAGTGGTGATTTACCACAGGGAATTTTAATAGTGGGGCATTCAATCAACACTGTTTCCTATATTATGGTCCACCTGAGACATCTGACAAAACAGATGGACGGCGTGGATGTATAATACATACAATATGGTGGGCCCCATGGTAAGGGTCGCACCGTCTTGGGTGAGGCGGGGAGCATCTAATCCGCTTCCCTCTATTACACACTCCTCACTTCTTCCGTCTTACTTGTTTTTCCTCATCTTCTCTCTTCTTTCTTTTTCATTTTCACCAGTCTTTCATCCTCGCATGGCACCTCCCCTGGAAGGAGAGTTTTCTCTATCCTGTCAATCTCTGAACAGAACATAGTCACATGTAAATAGCCCCATGCGACAACCGATTGGACCCACATGATGGACTCCAAGTCCATTCCACAACAACTTTAGTTCATGATCAAGTGTGCTCACAAGATTGTTAGTCTAATTGGGCCAACCTTAAAATCAAGGGCCCAATTGAACTGAGGTGAAAACCAAATGGTCTCATTCAAATGATAGAGTTACATTAGCCATATGCTAAACACCAACTATATAATTAGTCCAAAACAAACAACCTGTTTTGACCAATATTAAAGATGAATGGTTTGATTATGTTGAAATTGGAGATGAATGGTTCAATTGGACAGATATTAAAAATAAACCGTCCAATTGGACTGATGCCAAAGACCAATGGCTCGATTGAAATAATACTAAAAATCAATGATCTAATTGGACCCTATTCAAAATCAATGACCCAATTGGATAGATGTCTATAAGATGAATGAATCGCTTCAAACGATACTAAAGAGTAACTGTTTGATTAGACTGATATCAAACATAAACGGTCCAATTAGTCTAAAAATGAAGATCCATGGTCCGATGGTGTTGAAATTGAGCATGAATGGTCTAATTAGGCCAAATTGAAAATCAAATAGCCTAAAAATGATGATTGACAATCTGATTTTGCCGAAATTGGAATCCAATATTGAAAATGAATGGCCCCATTGGACCAATTTCACATTTAGACGGTCCAATTTGAGTGGTACTAAAGATGAAAAAACAAGATTCGACTAATATCAAAGCTGTATAGGCTGAGTAGCCAAGATTGATGATTAATGGTTCAATTAGATTGATATTAAAGATGAACAATCTAATTGGATCTATGTTAAATATGAATAGTTCAATTGGGTTGACAATGATGATGAACAATTTCATATTGGGCCCCACTGGAGATCTACCAAAGCTGCGTTCGGTGGGGCGTGAATTGGTTAGGACCAAAACCAACTATGTGGGTGGTACCCTAACCATGGCCCAGCTCGATATATGCGATGTGTATCTGCGGAGTTCATTTATCTTTTTAGAGCTGAGCTAAGCCGAGTTGAGCCCTATTCGAGCTAGGCTCGCTCAATGACCACCCTAGCTCGTGTTCGGCTCGGTTCAACCTTTGAGTTGGACTGAAATGTTCGAGCTAGCTCAACTGAGCTTTCTAGTGAGTTCGAGCCTAGTAGGCCCAGCCCAAAAGTCGAGCTTAAAGCGGTTTAAAATTAGGCCCAAAGCAACCCAAAGCCTAGTGACACCCCCACTTAGTTTTATAGAGAGTTTCATCTCTCATTTCTTTGTTCACTTTCGATGTGGGACTAAAAAATATTTTTTTTTTTAGTTTTTTACAAGTGAATCAGCTGAGTCGAGCCAAGCTGAGCTGAATTGAGCTTCAATCGAGCCGAACTTTAAGCCGAGCCAAGCTGAATCGAGCTTAGGTTGGCTCGAGCTTGGCTTGAAAATCATTTCAAGCTTGGAAAAATGGCTCGGCTTGGTTCAAATCTAGCCTTCGAATCGAGCCGAATCGAGCCGGTTCGAGTCGAGTCGAGCGAGCTATCCGAGCTGGCTTGGCTCATGCTCAGCTCTAGTTTTTTTCAACTCATTTATGGCATAGCCCAAAAATGAACCAGATATAAATTTCTCATGGACCAACCTGTTGATAATGTAACACAGATATGGATGAAAGGAAAACACAAATATTGGGTCCAAAACTTTTGTGGCCCACTAAATGTTTTTAACAGCCATTCACAATTGTTTCTAGTGGTGTGGTTCACTGAGATTCGTATATGCTTCATTTGTGGGCTCATGCCATAAAATAAGTTGGCAAGATGGATGTGTGGCGTAGATATACCACACATATATCAAGGTGGGCTCCACGGCACTTAAGGTACCACCCACATCAATGGTTCGAGGGTCCTAGCCAAGTGGCGCCTCCTCTCAATCTTGACGTCACCCAAGGTTGGGATTGACGCGTATATAACGTATGCAGTGCATAGGTGTAGCAAGATTCTTCTCCGTCAGGTGGGAGCATAGACTTTGTGTTTACGCATTACGTAAAAATGGGGCTATAGAGGGAGATATCTACTTTGTAAAGTTGATCTATTGCGCAGTCGACGTCTCAGCTCTTCTACATCCTTGTGATCGGTGAGATCTCTTAGTTTTCGAATTCTTTTATTGTTTATCTACTCCTATGTGAGTAAAGAAGGTTTGATCCAAGCGGGTTGTGTTTATGATCGGTTGTAACAGTTCTCTTTCATAGTGGATTGTTGGTCTGGATTAGGTCCAGTGGTTTTTACCTCTCTGAGGGTTTTCCACGTAAAAATCTCTTATGTCATGTGGTTTATGATTTGATTTAGTTCATTACTTTATCATATCCCATAATTCAAGTAGTTTAGGGGGTGAGATCCTAAGGTTTTGTGAAACGCACCCAACAAGATCATATGTGAAGAGGCCAATGACGAGTTAGAATGAGAGGTCTCCACTATCAAGCTTGTCAATGATTTAGTGCCTTTGCTTTATCCAACATAGGAGTATTCATAAATTTGAAATCTTGTCATTAGACACATTGAATACTTGCATTATAATATCATTCCAAGTCTTCGGATTGGAAGGCCCATCATGCTTGGTCCAGGTCAACTTGTATATGTATTAGTTTTTACTAAGCCTTAAACATAAGGGTATGTGGGGAGTTCAAGTTCTTCATGCAACATACTTTGGCTCGCGTCACAGAGTCAATTGGAGTGGCTTATACATAGGTATCACTAGGGGTATATATTAGGATATAATTGAGGTAGGATCCAATACGAGATCTACTAATTGTCTATGAACATTTTTATGACTTAGATTTGGTAGATTTATCGATTCATCAAATGGTTTTACTAAACCCAACACTAAAAAAGGTTTTATAATTGTTTTCAACTGTTGATCTTTTGTTTTAATAATTAAAAGATTATAATTACACTTGATGGTAATTTCAATGGTCGAGATCTTCTCTTTCACCACTTAATTTGCATGGGGCAATAGATCAAGGGTGGATCTCTATGATTAGTGGAGGGACTTGGTCAATTTAGGTGCATAGTAGGCAAGATTACGAACTTCAAATGTAGTAGGTCATATTAAAGTGTGCTAGGTGGTGAATCAATATACTGGTATCTCTTCCAGATAGATTCTATATTAAAGGGAGTAAGTAGAGAGAGTCTTATACATTCTAGCCTCCCTTGGGCATCACCACTAATGGAGCAAGAGAGAAAAGAGAGTAGAAAAAGAAGAGGAGAGAGAAATCATCTCCCCTCTCATCCTCCTTCCATCTACACTTTCGCATGTGAGGTCTACGTTGTCACGCCCGGGCTCAGAGTGTGCACCCTCTGGCCTAGTTTACGGGGTATAACTGGTACACTAAATGCATTTATAATGTTAAACCACTTTAAGAGGCATAAAATAATGAAATACTAAGTTACCATTTATTCATGAAATATTCAACTATAAACTAAGTCCACCCATTTGAGACTTTATTAGATGTCTACTAATTATTAAAAATAACAAAATAAAAAAAGAATATTCTAAACGTCTTGGTTTAGAGCCGTCACTTCTTCCTCGGTCAAATTAGGCCAATAATCCTGTGGTTCCTCTAGTGGTCCCATTTCATTATCTGGGACATTCTCTAAAGGGTCAACGCCCACATCATCTGTATATTTTAATCCACAACGTCAGCTGGAAAGCCCAGTGAGGAACCCAATACGGTTCACATGCATTTCAACTAAGCAGGATAAACACATGTAATCAAATACATGTAATACATAATTAATGCAAGAATAAGTTTAATATGAAATGATGCATCAAGTGGGCATATATTCAATCTTCCACTTGCTTCGATTGGATCCCATTAATTCGCTCTCACTTCCTTGTAGGGCGGACTTCCACATGTTAGTGGGCTTCCAGGATAGCCCCTGGGTAACCGGGTACTTAAGTACCTACCGGTCTTCCAAAGTCGAACTCTAGGCACAATAACTCATGAATGCATGCAATAATTCGCATCCATACAATAATTCACGTCCGTACATTCCATCTCTCCTTTTA
Organism: Liriodendron chinense; assembly: GCA_003013855.2. NCBI lineage: Eukaryota > Viridiplantae > Streptophyta > Magnoliopsida > Magnoliales > Magnoliaceae > Liriodendron > Liriodendron chinense. The sequence continues at coordinate 4,214,135 of PVNU02000773.1, read as the reverse complement.
AGAGGCAACATTTTATGACATTTATTATAAATGAAAATTATTTAAATAATATTTAAACAAGCATGAATCAATCAATATCACATATTATTTCCATCACACAACTTAATTAAAATGACTAGGAAACGTGTTGGGATGTACTTACCTGTTGATAATGGCGATTACTCTGTTAATTTTGTCACGACCTGAGTAGAATCGGTCATGAATCTACAATCAATGTAATTTATACTTATTCATTATCAATATCACTTTAGATATATTTATTTTCAAATTGAAATTTACATTATTTAGGTTTGGTTCCCTAATGGACGGTCCAGATTCGATTATTGTGACTCATTTTTCCAAAGGGAATGGTCCTTTTACTATTTTCTAATGGTATAGACCACTAGACTGATGGATCGTCCTATTCTTTGTCACAAGTTCCCCAATGGTACACTACCAAATATGGTTAATTACATTTTGCAAAGATCTTGCTGTTGGATATCCTAAAATGATTCAATTGTGAAAATCTAAACAGTACCTCCCCACTATTTCACTTGGCATGGCCCGCCTGGAACTTTGATGGGGTTGATTTTTTGTCACAAAACTAATAACCCATTACTTAAGAGATTTGGTGGATCAGATTTTCCAAAGACTACACAGTGGGGCCTACAAGTTCCCAACCAGTGGACAGGTGTTATCCCCATTGTTTGTCTCGGTACGGCCCACTGGAATATCCTATACGGATCATTTTTTGTCTTCAATCAGAAAACTTGTTTATTAAGATATTGGACGGATTAAATTTCTCCAAATGCTTCCAAATAGATCCCAAAGTGGACAACAATATAAAATTGGACCTGTTCAACCATGTGTGTTGTTATCATTACTGTTTCAAATGGTGTGGGCCACCTGAGATTTGGATTTACCTGATTTTTGGACACAAGCTATAAAACATCTTGATACAACATATGATCAGCTTGGATCTATTGATTTCATCACAGTGGGGTCCACGAGTGGACCGCTGTCCGCACCCAGAATTTCTATTTTTTTATTTTCATTTTTATTTTATAATTTTTTTCACCATTAATTTGTTCCAGGTGGTGTGGCCCACTCAAACCTCAGTTTGGGTCCAAATTTGAACACTAGTCCTAAAATGAGTTGGAGAAATAAATGGACGAAGTGGATATACTAAATCCATCAAGCCCCCCCCCCCCCCCCGTAAACGTTTCACTTCCAACGTTGAAGGTCCAGCAAGAGATTTTCTTTTCTTTATTATTATTATTATTATTATTTAGCCTTACATCTGGGGTCTATTAGAGATCTGGTCCGACCATTGGGTCGGTCACCTCTTGTGGGCCCAATAAGATTTTTGGAATAATATAAATTTATCACAATTAATTTAATAATTAAATAAAACAATAACAAAATTTTTTTTAAAGGCTATCATTTATCTAATCGATGTGGCCCATCTGTAGGTCCAATCGATTTGAATTTCGTGGCCCATGTATATTTTGGCCTTATGGTCATTATGACTCATTCAGATCGATTCCGGCTTACCTAATTGGTCCCCATCAATGATCTAGATCTACAATGGTCCTTAAATCTATACAATGGATGGATGATCGATCGATCAGTTCCGTTCATTGGCTAGATTAGGTAGAGTTATGTTAAGATTACAAAAAAAAAATAATAAATAGGGAAAGGGACTTACTAGATCGAGGCCCACAGCAAGAACTCCTCCTCTCTCTCTCTCTCTCTCTCTCTCTCTTTCTCTCTCCTCTCTCTCTCTCTCATTCTCTCATTTTCTTTCTTAAAATTCTCGACGAATGCTTATTTTTCTCTACTCATATCTCTATTTATAGAGAAAAACTCTCTTAATAAGATAAGAGAAGCCTTATCTTAGATAAATGCTTATTCTTCTCTACTCATCTCTCTATTTATAGAGAGAAACTCTCTTGATAAGATGAGATAAGCCTTATCTTATTTTGATTTTGAAATTTAAAATTTATTGTAAAAAATAATAATAAAAATTATAATTCTGCTTATAGAAGACCTTGAAACCTGGTCTTCCCCTTACATCTAAAAAGCTTTAACCATCTAGTTCATGCTTCTCTTTTATTTATTATCTTAAAATTTATTTACTTAAACCTATTATTGTTTCTAAAAGAAAATTTTTCTACCGAAATTTTGGGGTCGTTACATACGTGGGGTACTTCTGAAGACTAATCAAGCAAAGAATTAATCAAATTAATGTGGAGGTTCATGATCAGATGTATAGACAAAATAATTAAGTTAGGGATTGTCTTGTAGATTTGGGAGCTATAGTTGTTCAAATTAGACTTTTTCATTATTGGCGGACTTTTTGAGAAATGTGAAAGGGAAACTCTTTGGGAATTTTGACCAAATTAGCCTCATGGTATTGCTAAAGTAATAAAAAAAGTCAACCTTTCAAATATATTCCTTAGTTGGCCCTCTACCTACTTTTTAAAGAATTATAGTGAACGAAAATGCCCCTGCTTTGGAACCTAGTACCCGTGGTACGGAGCTTCTTCTTCTTCTTCCTTTGTTGTTTTCCTAGGACTTCCTCTTCCTTTTCAAATATGTCTTCCAAGGACCCACCACCCCCTTCGATCACTTTTTCTGCCGTACGATCACCACCATTAACTTTTCCAACGTATGAGCACCGCTAACTTCTACAACCTTAAAAATGAATGTTATTTTTCTCCGACGACCACATTTATTAGAGATGGAAGCCACTGATACATGAAAGACATTTTGAATGGATTATTTATTCATTTATTTTTGTAGAATGACATTTTCTTAGAGATGGAAGCCGCTTTTGGTTGTAAATAGAGAGGGAAGGCTGTGGTTGTTATCGTGGAGAGAAGTGATTGTTCCGAAGGGATTTAAGGTAGAGAAGGATGGTTATAGTTATCATGTGGAAGACAGTGAAGGAGATAGAATTTAGATTTTGTAATGTATTACTTTGGTTGAACTGGTTATCATGTGTTAAGGGTCGATGGTCGAGGTTGTCATGTGTTAACCTCAACCCTTAACACATGACAACCACAATCGAGACGCTTAACACATGACAACCACGACCCTTAACATATGACAACCACGACCTAGACCCTTAACACATGACAACCTCAACCCTTAACACAAGCCAACCTAGAATCTTAACACATGACATTCACGACCCAAACCCTTAACACATGAAAACCATAACCCAGACCCTTAACACTTGACAACCTAGACCTGTAACATATGACAACATAGACTTAAACCCTTAACACATGATAACCCAGACCATTAACACATGACAACCATGACAACGTAGACCCTTAATTAACACATGACAGCCCAAACCCTTAACATATGACAACCACTTCAACAAATGAAATACATTATAAAATTCAAATTCTATCTCCTTTATTGCCTTTCACATGACAACCACAACTATCCCTCTCTACGTCAAATCCCTTCCAAAAATCACTTCTCCCCACAACAACCATAACCATTCCTCTCTATCTACAATCAAAAGTGGTTTCCATCTCTAAGAAAATACTATTCTAAAAAAAATAAACTAAAAAATTTGTTCAAAATGTCTTTCACGTATCAATGGCTTCCATTTCTAAGAAATGTAGTTGTCGGAGCAAAAACAATATTACTCATTTTTAGGGTCGTAGAGTTGTTGGCAGTGCCCATGCACTGGAGAAGTTGATGATAGTAACTATATGCCGAAAAATGCAGTCGGAAGGGGTGGTGATGGGTCCCTAAAAGACATTTTTGAAAAGGAAGAAGAAAAGTCCTAAGAAAACAACAATGGGTCCTCAAATGGCCTCCTACCCTCCCTAAAGGGTCTTCATACTACGTCTCTATTCCCACCGTGGGGTACATCTCGAATCCAATCTACCCCATTGAAATCAAAATTTGATGAAATGCCATGCTTTAAAGAATGACCCACACATCTACCGATCATGTGGACTATACCACATGAAAATAGTTAGCAATGAAGGACCATTGTTATCAACTGTTGGGTCTTATGGGCCATAAAGAGCTCGTATCAATATAAAGTTACCGCCTTTCTTAAGAAATAGTGAGTCACAAAGAGGATAAACAGATTGGATCTACCTACTAGTGAGCCCAATTTCTAAGTGGTCAAAACATGCCTCAAGATTGAAGATACAAAACTTCTCTTGCATACAAAAGTCTGTGTGGCACTAGGTTCTAAAGCAGGGGCTTTTTCATCCACTTCCAAAACGTGGTCAAAGGGCCAATTAAGGGATATTTTTAAAAGGTTGGCTTTTTTATGTATTTGCCAACATTACGAGGCCATTTTGGTCAAATCCCAATTCTTCGTGTATAAGTTGACGTTGTAAATTTCCACTCAAGAAAGCGAAGAACATAGGCATGCATGTATGGATTATGCAGCAACCTTTGGCTCATTTTAAGTTCTTATACCGGGGGTCTAGGGTCTGGGCTATTTTTCCTCACCCACATAGCCTGTATGCTTCTTGGACGGTTTGGCAGATGTCCCCCTTGAGCCAGGCTTATCTTCTTCTCAGTTCAATGGAATCTCCATGCTTTATATAAAAATAATAATGATGGTGATGACAAGGATGATGACCTTAAAAGTTAAGGAAAAGGAAGATTTGTTACATAAAATACCTCTTTTGTCTGTACCATAGTAGGTAAACTTCTGATCATGTATAAAATCCGAGAAGTACTTCAAGATTGAAAAATCCTGCCAATGTCCCACAAAACAACGGTTAAAATAACCATTCTATATCGAAAGAAAATGAATTGAATAACAAGAGAGTTGAAAATTCCAACACGAGAATTCTTCTTTAATCTCCCAACCATGATAAATCTCATCGCATACAACGGCCTGGACCATTACAAAATGACCCGCAAGGCCGCAGCCTCAGCGGAGAAAAGTACCGTTATCGAGGAAACAGCGAGGTAGCTTCGAGCAACAGACAAAACTCGTTGAAGTTAATGACGAATGATATAACAGGTGGTTGATAGAGCATTATCTATTCAAGGTAGTGGGGTCCACATGGTCACATAATCTAGACCATTGCCCTGTTACTCCCACCAGGAATGAAGCACACCGTAAGATCATAACCCATCTACGGTGGGAAACAACACAGCAATAGTCTGGATTAACCAAACAAGGACCCACTTTTCAATGAAAACCCATGTATACGTTAGCAAGATAGACCGGAGTTGTCCACAGCACTTGTTTTAAGAAGCGTGCGTACAACACCCAAGCTTTCTGGCGTACACCGCATCTTGGACAGCGTGGATGTAAGGCACATACATCACGGAGTGCCCCACGGGGGATCTACCGAAGCTGCGTCCGGTGGGGCGTGACTTGGTTGGGACCAGAACCAGCTATGTGAGTGGTACCCTAACCGTGGCCCAGCTCGATATGTGCGATATGTATCTGCGCAGTCCATCTGTTTTTTTTTTTTTTTAACTCATTTATGGCATAGCCCAAAAAGGAACCAGATATAAATTTCTCGTGGACCAACATGTTGATAATTCACATATATATATGGGTGAAAGGAAAACACAAATATTAGGTTGATCCAAAATTTTTGCAGCCCACTAAATGTTTTTAACAGTCATTCACCATTGTTTCTAGTGGTGTGGTTCACTTAGATTCGTATCTGCTTCATTTGTGGGTTCATGCCATAAAATGAGTCGGCAAGATGATGCATGGCGTAGATGTACCACGCATAGATGGAGGTGGGCTCCACAGTAAGGTACCACCCACATGGACGCGGATTGCTTGCGAGAGCCTTTTTCGCATGCATCTCTTGTGCAAGGAATCTGGGTGGGCCCACCGTTAGCTTTGTGAGAAATCTACGCCATCCAACCATTTTGTGAGATCATTTTAGGCGTTGCGATCAAAATTGAACGGGATCCAAGACTTAAGTGGGCTGAAAACATGACGATTGAACTTCCACAATTGAAATATTCGTGGGGCTACAGAAGTTTTGAATCAGGGTAGTATTTGTCTTTTCAATTCATCTCAGTAGGAATGACATTATGAATGGTATGGATGGCATTTAAACATCATTGTGGACGCCATAGAGGTTTCTACGGTAAGAATTGCCCTACACACCTTTTGCTTTAGTGCGGCCCACTTGAGTTTTGGATCCCGTTCATTTTTTGTCACAATGCCTTAAATGATCTCACAAAACAGTTGAACGGCATAGATTTCTCACAAACCTCACGGTGGGCCCCACCCAAATTCCTTGCGCAGGGAGATGCCTGCGAAAGGCTTTCGCAGGCAATCCGAGCCCCCACCCACATGGCCACATCGATGGTTTGAGGGTCTCAGCCAAGTGGCGCCTCCTCTAGATCCGGAAGTCACCAAAGGTTGGAGTTGATGCATACATAACCCATGCAGTTCACAGGTGTAGCAAGATTCTTCTCCGTCAGTGGGGGCATAGACTTTGGGAGCGGATTGCCTGTGACCCCGGGACATAGATATCTCTGTAGCCGGGGCTGTGTGGGTCCACAGGGATGTCTGTGACAAATTTACTACGTGCATCTATTTTGTAAGACCATGTTAGGATAGTATTATAAAAATAATGCATATCCAAAACTCATGTGGGCCATACCACACGAAACAATGGGTATTGAACAGTTAACGGTGATAAAAGTTTTGCATCAGGATAATATTTTTTCTTACAGTTTATCTGAGTGATAATAATTCTTTGAACGGTTCAGATGGCATATAAATATCATGGTCATGAAGGTTTCAATGATGGACGTTGGTGTTCCAACTGTTTTGTTGGTGTGGCCCACCTAATTTTTTAATCTACCTGATTTTTTTATTCCTGTACTATTTTTGTCTTTAAACACAGATGCATCGTAGTGGATTTGTCACGGACAGACTCCACACAGCCCCGGCTACAGAGATATCTCTATGCCCCGGGGTCAAAGGCAATCCACTCCCATAAGACTTTTCTGTGTACGCACTGCGTAAAACTGGGGCTGCAGAGGATGTCGGTCCATTCAAAGGCCTTACCTATTTTAATGCATCGAAATGAGGTCCCAGCTTCATTTTGACTACAAAGGCTTGACCCAACCTCAAAAGGATGGTCTTTTGTAGACCCGTAAGAGCATCCGAAGCCTCATTCCTATCGTTGGATTGTACGCTTGCTAGAGATCAAGACAATTAGGTAGCAGTGTCCGCTGTGATCAGCCAGATTACACTTGCACGAGAAAAGCGGTTGGTTAGAGTTAAAGTCCAGCGGTCTAGATTCAGAATACATTTGTGGCCCACTTGACGAGAGGTCCATTCTAACAAAAGCAGCAACGTCCATCTACTTATGCAGAAGTAAGCTAATCAAAGAGAGGCGGACGGCAGTGAAGGAGATAGAATTGAGATTTTGTGGTTGTAGTTATCATGTGGAAGACAGTAAAGGAGATAGAATTTAGATTTTGTAATGTATTACCTTGGTTGAAGTGGTTATTATGTATTAAGGGTCGATGGTCGAGATTGTCACGTGTTAACCTCAACCCTTAACACATGACAACCACAATCGAGACGCTTAACACATGACAACCATGACCCTTAACACATGACAACCACGACCTAGACCCTTAACACATGACACCCTCAACCCTTAACACAAGCCAACCTAGAATCTTAACACATGACAATCACGACCCAAACCCTTAACACATGAAAACCATAACCCAGAATCTTAACACTTGACAACCTAGACCTTTAACATATGACAACATAGACCCAAACCCTTAATACATGATAACCCAGACCATTACATTACAACCATGACAACGTAGACCCTTAACACATAACAACCACTTCAACCAATGAAATACATTATAAAATTCAGATTCTATTTCCTTCATTGCCTTTCACATGACAACCACAACTATCCCTCTCTACCTCAAATCCCTTCCAAAAATCACTTCTCCCCACAACAACCATGACCATTTCTCTCTATCTACAATCAAAAGTGGTTTCCATCTTTAAGAAAATACTATTCTAAAAAAAATAAACTAAAAAATTTGTTCAAAATGTCGTTCATGTATCAGTGGCTTCCATTTCTAAGAAATGTGGTTGTCGGAGCAAAAACAATATTACCCATTTTTAGGGTCCTAGAGTTGTTGGTAGTGCCCATGCACCGGAGAAGTTGATAGTAATAACTATATGTCAAAAAATGTAGTCGGAAGCGGTGGTGGTGGGTCCTTAAAAGACATTTTTGAAAAGAAAGAAGAAAAGTCCTAGGAAAACAACAATGGGTCCTCAAATGGCCTCCTACCCTCCCTAAAGGGTCTTCGTACTACGTCTCTATTCCCACCATGGGGTACATCTCGAATCCAATCCACCCCATTGAAGTTGAAATTTGATAAAATGCCATCCTCTAAAGAATGACCCACACATCTACTGATCATGTGGACCATACCACATGAAAACAGTTAGCAATGAAGGACCATTGTTATCAACTGTTGGGTCTTATGGGCCATAAAGAGCTCGTATCAGTATAAAGTTACCGCCTTTCTAAAAAAATAGTGGGTCACAAAAAGGATAAACAGATTGGATCTACCTACTAGTGAGCCCAATTTCTAAGTGGTCAAACATGCCTCAGGATTGAAGCTACAAAACTTCTCCCGCATTCAAAAGTCTATACGGCACTAGGTTCTAAAGCAGGGGCTTTTTCATCCACTTCTAAAACGTGATCAACGGGCCAATCAAGGAATATTTTTAAAAGGTTGGCTTTTTATGTATTTGCCAACATTACAAGGTTATTTTGGTCAAATCCCAATTCTTTGTAGATAAGTTGGCGTTGTAAATTTTCACTCAAGAAAGCGAAGAACATAAGCATGCATGTAGGGATTATGCAGCAACCTTTAGCTCATTTTGAGTTCTTATATAGGGGGTCTAGGGTCTGGGCTATTTTTCCTCACCCACATAGCCTGTATGCTTCTTGGACGGTTTGGCAGATGTCCCCCTTGAGCCAGGCTTATCTTCTTCTCAGTTCAATGGAATCTCCATGCTTTATATAAAAATAATAATGATGGTGATGACGAGGATGATGACCTTAAAAGTCAAGGAAAAGAAAGATTTGTTACATAAAATACCTCTTTTGTTTGAACCATAGTAGGTAAACTTCTGATCATGTATAAAATCCGAGAAGTACTTCAACATTGAAAGATCCTGCCAATGTCCCACAAAATAATGGTAAAAATAACCAATCTATATCAAAAGAAAATGAATTGACTAACAAGAGAGTTGAAAATTCTAACACGAGAATTCTTCTTTAATCTCCCAACTGTTAGGAAACGGACGCCTCAAATCATAATTTGCGCAGAGACCATCGGCCGGTCGGTGGGAGTGGTCGACCGGCCGACCACACAGCCAAGTGAGACAGTAGGCTTGCTGTAATGTTTTTTAGCCTATCCGACCGGCCGGTAGGGGTGTTCGATCGGCCGGACGACCGGCCGGCAGTGTCCTAGTACAACGCAGTTTCTTGCGCGGTTTGCGCGCAAGAGGTTTCTAAATCCAGTTTTTCTTCCTTTTTAAGGGGGATTACGAGTTTAGAGGTTACCAAGGTTGCAAAGGGGATTGGGGGAGCTTCTAGGTGAGAGAAAGAGCTTGGAGAAGAGGGTTTCTTCTTGGGTAAGCTTGGGATTTCTCTTGTGGGCTTGGGTTTTGGGTCTTTGGGTTTCATCTCTTGTAACTTCTGATATTATAGTGGATTGTTATCGCTTTGTGCCGTGGTTTTTTACCCGTGAGGGGTTTTTTCACGTAAAAATTCGATTGTCTATGTGTGGGTGATTGCATGCATTGTGATTGCATTATGTGGCTTGTTTGATTGAATTGTTTGCTTGTGTTCGGCTTTGCTTCTGCTGCCGGCCCTCCTATCCCAACACCAACCATGATAAATCTCATCGCATACAATGGCCTGGACCATTACAAAATGACCCGCAAGCCCACAGCCTCGGCAGAGAAAAGTACCATCATCGACGAAACAGCGAGGTAGCTTTGGGCAACAGACAAAACTCGTTGAAGTAAATGACGAATGGTATAACAGGTGGTTGATAGAGCATTATCAATTCAAGGTAGTGGGGTCCACATGGTCATGTAATCTAGACCATTGCCCTGTTACTCCCACCGGGAATGAAGCACACCGTAAGATCATAGCCCATCTACGATGGGAAACAACCCAGCAATAGTCTAGATTAACCAACCAAGGACCCACTTTTCGATGAAAACCCCTGTATACGGTAGCAAGATAGGACGGAATTGTCCACAGCACTTGTTTTAAGAAGCGTGCGTACAACACCCAAACTTTCTAGCGTACACCGCATGTTGGACAGCGTGGATGCAAGGCACATACATCACGGAGTGACCCACGAGGCATCTACCGAAGCTGCGTCCGGTGGGGTGGGACTTGGTGGGGACCAGAACCAGCTATGTGAGTGGTGGGAGCGGATTAGGTACAACCCGAGCCTGTCCCGAGCTCAGGACAGGCGGGTACGTGGCGAGGAGGCATTGGGGGAGAAGAGGCGTGACATGACTCTGTCAGGTTTGCTGACATGGCAGGTCACCTCTGACAATGTGCCCTGCACCAATACAAATGTGACACGTCGGTGCCACGTAGGGTGTGTCCTGAGTTAAGGACAGGCTCGGGTTGTACCTAATCCGCTCCCGTGAGTGGTACCCTCACCATGGCCCAGCTCGATATATGCGATGTGTATCTGCGCAGGCCATCTGTTTTTTTTTTCAACTCATTTATGGCATAGCCCAAAAATGAACCAGATATAAATTTCACGTGGACCAACATGTTGATAATTCACATATATATATATATATATATATATATATATATATATATATATATATATATATATATATATATATATATGGATGAAAGGAAAACACAAATATTAGGTTGATCCAAAACTTTTGCAGCCCACTAAATGCTTTTAATAGTCATTCACCATTATTTCCAGTGGTGTGGTTCACTGAGATCCGTATCTGCTTCATTTGTGGGCTCATGCCATAAAATGAGTTGGCAAGATGGATGCATGGCGTAGATATACCACGCATATATTGAGGTGGGCTCCACAGTTAAGGTATCACCCACATGGACGCAGATTGCCTGCGAAACATCTCTTGCCCAAGGAATTTGGGTGGGGCCCACCGTGAGGTTTGTGAGAAATCTACGCCATCCAACCGTTTTGTGAGATCATTTTAGGCGTTGTGACCAAAATTGAATGGGATCCAAGACTTAAGTGGGCTGAAAACATGATGATTGAACTTCCACAGTTGAAATATTCATGGGGCCATAGAAGTTTTGAATCAGAATAATATTTGTCTTTTCAGTTCATCTCAGCAGGAATGACATTATGAACGGTATGGATGGCATTTAGACATCACTGTGGACCCCATAGAGGTTTCGACGGTAAGAATTTCCCTACACACCTTTTGCGCCCACTTGGGTTTTGGATCCCGTTCATTTTTTGTCACAATGCCTTAAATGATCTCACAAAACAGTTGGACGGCATAGATTTCTCACAAACCTCACGGTGGGCCCCACCCAGATTCCTTGCGCAGGGTCCACGCCCCCACCCACATGGCCACATCGATGGTTTGAGGGTCCCAGCCAAGTGGCGCCTCATCTAGATCCGGAAGTCACCAAAGGTTGGAGTTGACGCATACATAACCCATGCAGTTCACAGGTGTAGCAAGATTCTTCTCCGTAAGTGGGGGCATAGACTTTGGAAGCGGATTGCCTATGACCCCGGGCACATAGATATCTCTGTAGCCGGGGCTGTGTGGGGTCCGCAGGGATGTCCGTGACAAATCCACTACGTGCATCTGTTTTGTAAGACCATGTTAGGATCAGTGTTCACATTGTTGCCAAAATGTCGATATTATCGGTGTCACCAGAGTTGCGACACCGAAACTCCAGTATTTCGTTTCTCTTCCTATTATCGTCGATTTTTCGCAACAAAATCAGTTGTCGGAGAGAAATCGTTGTACCTACCTACCTTAGCACGAGATAATTGTAGCCACCAACTCCTTTTTGGCGAAAAAAGTGCCGATATTAGGGGGACTGCGTAAATACCCAAAATACTCAGAAAAAAGGGGGAAAGGGCGGGAAACGATCGGATTTTTGGTACCTGTAGTATGTAGAAGATGATCGTTGATCGGAAGTACCAGTGGGCCAGTTGTAGAAGAGGATCGTTGATCAGAAGTAGCAGTGGGCCAATTGATCACCGTAAGTGCGAAAAAATCTCCACTTTCCTTTTTTTTCTTCCAATGGATAGAAAATTTCAAAATTTTGGTGACAGATCTACGAAAGAAAAGGGATTTTTTGCAAAAAAATTGAGGGATTCTAGGGATTTTGAGGGTTCCCTCCCGGAACCCTCTTCTCTGTTAAGAAACGGCTTCGCGAAGCCTTCCACAGAAATCGGATTTCGTTTTGAGTTACTCCGTACGCTTTTATCGTATCGAGTAAACTCCGTTGGGCCCACCGTAAATAGATGTGGCTTATCCACACCATCCATCCTTTTTTCTAGCTCATTTTAGGGGTCGACCCCAAAATTGAAGCATATCCAAAGCTCAAGTAGACCCCACCTCAGGAAACAGTGGGAATAATGATTTCCACCGTTGAAACCTTCCTAGGGACCACAGTAATGTTTATTTTTCATCCGAACATTTTCATAAGATCACAAAACATGAGATCACAAAACATGGATGAACAGAAAACACAAATATCAGCTTGATCCAAAACTTCTGTGGCCCACAATTATTTTTCAACGGTATACATTCAATTCACAGTGTATATTGTGGTGTGGTCCACTTCAGCTTTGGATATTCTTCATTTTTTGCATCAAGCCCTACAATTATATGGTAAAATGGAGGGGCAGAGTGGATAAAATGTATAAATCATGGTGGCCCCACAGAGTTTACTCCTTACTGCTCACTTAGCACGCAATCCACTTCCGTTTTTATGGAACGTCATGTGCGATCCATTGCATGTGGACGTCACCAAGTTCCTTGGACCCCACCATGATATATGTGTAATATCCACACTGGTTCATCCATTTTGAGAGATCATTCAATCTCATAAGCCCAAAAATGAGCGCTCGAGTGGACCACACCATAGAAAGCAGAGGACAATGATTCCTACCGTTGAAACCTTCCTAGGGCCCACAGTGACGTTTATATGACATCCACACTGTCCATCCATTTTGAAAGCTCGTTTTAGGACATGATCCAAAACTTTTGTGGCCCAATATAAAACACATACATTATTGTGGGGCCCACATAGCACCGTCCAGTAGTTGTCGTATACTGGCAGTGTCAGTACGCAGTCCACGTCTGAGAGGAGGGAGCGGAGTAGGTAAGACCCCAGCCGCACCCCCAAGACAGTGCTATGCTTACCGCGGGGCCCACCTTGATGTATGTATTATGTATCCACACCATTCATCTGTTTTTTCAAATCATTTTAGTGCATTATCCCAAAAAAATGAAGCAGATCCAATTATCAGGTGGACCATACCACGGGAAACAGTGGTCATTCAACATACTACGATTAAAAACTTCTTAGGTCACGCCTCAATGCTCCCGCAGTACTTATTTACCATCCAATCTGTTGATAATGTCACATAAGCCTAGATAAAGTAAAAAACAAATATCAACTTGATCCTAAACTTCCATGGTCCATTAATGGCCAACCGCCATTTTTTCCTATGGTATGGTCCACATGATAATTGGATCTATTTCATTTTTGGGATAATGCCTTAAAATGATCTGGAAAATTACGGCTGGACTGCGTGGATACATAATACATGCATCAACGTGAGCCCCACGGTAAAGGTTGCACCGTCTTGGGTGAGACTTGGGCCTCACCTATTCCTAAGATTGGATGGGACCCAGATCACGATTTGGACCAGACAGGTTGTGTGCTCGTAGATGATGGTCCAAATTATGGCTGATTCAACAATCCTAGTCATCCAAATTCATTGATTGAAATGGGATGGCTGATATTTTGTTTTAACCATCCATTTGATGATCCACCAATTAGATTGTTATCACCGTTCAATATGATTTCCTATGCTCCATCCCCATAACCCCCACAATTTGATGGCTTGGATTGGCATGCACGGATGCACCACAAGTGGTGGATGGTACATCATTAGTGGGAACAGTACTGTTAACAAATTGGGCAACAACACTTCGAGCCACTTCGTCACTCCATGTGAGGATGAAATATGGCAAAAAAGTATGCTTTTCGAATTCATTTAATTTTATGCCTTAATTATTGTATGGTGGCTGCATTTGTATTATATAAACTCATTTTCGTAACATTGGAGTGATTTCTTATGAAACGCATGCTTTTTTGGGCTCCATTGAATGAAAACTTATTATTTAATGTATTCTTTTTGCACTTTTTTTATTTCTAAATATGAAAATATGTGTATTTAGGCATTTCCTGAAGTTTTACTGAAAAATTCCACAGTTTTCATCATATTTCCCCCCTTTTCCCCACATTTTCGGTTATCAGCGATATTATCGACGATAACGATATTATATCTTTATCTCCGGCCAGCGAAACTTGTAACGATACCGACAATGCGAACACTGGTTAGGATAGTATTATAAAAATAATGCATATCCAAAACTCATGTGGGCCATACCACACGAAACAATGGGTATTGAATAGTTAGTGGTGACAAAAGTTTTGCATCAGGATAATATTTTTCCTTACAGTTTATCTGAGTGATAATAATTCTTTGAACGGTTCAAATGGCATATAAACATCATGGTCAGCTCCATGAAGGTTTCAATGATGAACGTTGGTGTTTCCACTGTTTTGTTGGTATGGCCCACCTGATTTTTTAATCTACCTGATTTTTTTATTCCTGAACTCCACACAGCCCCGGCTGCAGAGATATCTCTATGCCCGGTGTCACAGGCAATCCACTCCCATAGGCTTTTCTATTTACGCACTGCGTAAAATTGGGGCTGCAGAGGATGCCGGCCCACTCAAAGGCCTTACCTATTTTAATGCATGGAAATGAGGTCCCAGCTTCATTTTGACTACAAAGACTTGACCCAACTTCAAAAGAATGGTCTTTTGTAGACCCGTAAGGCCCACCTAAGAGAGAGCATACGAAGCCTCATTCCTATCGTTGGATTGTAAGCATGACAGAGATCAAGACAATTAGGTAGCAGTGTCCGCTGCGATCAGCCAGATTACAGTACTTGCACGAGAAAAGCGGTTGGTTAGAGTTAAAGTCCAACGGTCCAGATTCAGAATACATTTGTGGCCCACTTGACGAGAGGCCCATTCTAACAAAAGCAGAAACGTCCGTCTACTTATGCAGAAGTAAGCTAATCAAAGAGAGGCGGAAGGCAGTTAGAGCTGGAATTCTCTCCTCCGCTAATGGCTTCCGCTCTTTTTCATTTTCTATGCTTCTTGCTTCTCCTTCTCCCACTTCCCGCCATCTCCCAAACTTACAGGAACGTCAGCTTGGGCGATTCTCTTTACGCCACGGATGATGAAAACCCTTCATGGGTTTCACCGTCTGGCGAATTCGCCTTCGGATTCTACCGCCTCCCCAACAGAAACATCTTCTTGCTCGCCATCTGGTTCAACAAACTCCCTGAGAAAACTCTAGTTTGGTCCGCTGATAGAAACACACCAGTGCAGACAGGATCGAAGGTGGAGCTGACGGAAGATGGCCAGCTCGTTCTCAATGATAATCGAGGCGAAGAGGTATGGAAAGCCCAAGCTGTTAATGGTATTGTCACCTCCGCGGCGATGCTCGACAATGGGAACTTTGTGTTGACAAGCACAAGTTCTGTTATTAGATGGGAGAGCTTCAGCAAACCGACCGACACCATTCTGCCTTCTCAGGCACTGGATCTGGGTACCATGCTTTCTTCTCGCCTAGCAGATGCTGACTACTCGAAAGGAAGGTTCCAGCTTCATTTGGAGGCGGACGGGGATCTCGTGCTTTATCAGGTAAATCTCATGACTGATTTAGTTTATGGGTCTTATTGGCCAGGCGACACCAAATATTCCGGCTCTCAGCTCATCTTCAACCAGTCCGGCGACATTTACCTCACGCAGACGAATGGAAGCATGTTGCATCTTTACCAAGGGAGTGAATTCCCAACGGGAGAATTCTACCACAGGGCAACCCTTGATTTTGACGGAGTTTTTCGGCAATATGTTTACCCGAAAAGCCGATCAGGCAATGAAAATCGGACTGAATCATGGTCCGTCATCTGGTACGAGCCCCGTGAAGTTTGTAAGGCGATCGAGTCAGAGAAGGGGAGCGGTGCTTGTGGGTTTAACAGCTATTGTAAACAGCTAGATGAGAACCAGATGCCTAGTTGTGAATGCCCTCCTGGGTATTCTTTCTTCGATCCAAATAACAAGTCCGGTGGGTGCAAGCAAGATTTCATTCCTCAGAGCTGCGAAACATATGGATCAAAAGAAGCGGATCAGTTTGAGATGAGGGAGTTGGATAACGCAGATTGGCCGCTGTCCGACTTCGAACAGTATGATCGCATCAACATAAGCAAGTGTAAAGAAGCTTGCTTGGGCGATTGTCTCTGCGCTGTCTCCATTTTCATCGATGGATTCTGCTGGAAAAAGAAGCTCCCGCTCTCTAATGGGAAGATGTATGAAGGCATCAACAGAGTGGCTCTCATCAAAGTTCGGAAGCGAAATTCGACTTCGTTGGCTCCTCCTCCTCCTCCAGACTCTGCCACTGGGAAGAGAAGAAATCCGAAGAATCTCATCCTCATCCTGTCGCTGATTCTAGGAGGCTTTGTGTTTCTCTTCCTGTCCGCGATCTCATCAGTCGTTTTCTGCTCTTTCCGTAAGAAGCGATCCACCATACAGCCAGATTCGACGACCATGTTCACGACTAACCTTCGATCCTTCACTTACAGTGAGCTTCATGAAATCACAGATGGATTCAAAGAAGAACTGGGCAGTGGCGGTTTTGGCACAGTTTGCAAAGGGGTCTTTGCATCAGAGTATGGAAATTTTATCGCAGTCAAGAAATTGAATAGTATGGAGACTGAAGCTGAGAAAGGGTTCGAAACCGAAGTGAAAACGATCGGCCGGACCCATCACAAGAATCTTGTCCAATTGATCGGATTCTGCAACGAGGGTCCGCATCGGCTTCTTGTCTTTGAGTACATGAGCAATGGCTCTTTGGCAAGGTTCCTCTTCGGAAGCTCAAAACCCGACTGGAACCTACGGAAGAAGATCGCGAAAGGGATTGCAAGAGGGCTCAGTTACTTACACGAAGAGTGCAGAACCCAAATCATACATTGCGATATAAAGCCACAGAACATACTCTTGGATGACTGTTTGACAGCGAAGATCTCCGACTTTGGGATATCAAAGCTTCTGAAGACAGATCAAACCCGAACCAGAACGGGCATCCGAGGAACTAAAGGGTATCTTGCACCAGAATGGTTCAAGACCCGAGCAGTCACAGTGAAGGTGGATGTCTACAGCTTTGGCGTAGTGCTACTGGAGATCATATGTTGTAGGAAAAACATCAAGCTGGAGATTGGGAATGAAGAGGAGATGATATTAACGGACTGGGCTTGTGATTGCTATAAAGAGAGGAGATTGGACTTGTTAGTGGAGGAGGAGGAAGAGGCATTGAAAGATGGTATGTGGCTGGAGAGGTTGGTTATGGTGGCCATTTGGTGCATTCAAGAAGATCCATGCATGAGGCCATCCATGAATAGGGTCACACAGATGCTAGATGGTTCAGTTGAAGTAAATGACCCACCTGACCCTTCTCCCTACGTTAGATCGCTTGGTTGAAGCACTATTACCTTTGTAATTTATTTTATTTTTTTTCATTAAAGTTCATGTAGATGCATGTATGCCTGTGTGCATGTTGAAATTTCTTGTATTTCATGTTCGGATGCTTGGGTGGTGAAGAAGTGAGTGGATGCGTGTGTGTGCGTACATTTTTTTTCCTCCTGCTTTACTTATCCTTTTCTCCAACTATGTGATTAATTAGAGAAATGATCGGGTAGAGCCAGTAGAATCAGAATATCATGGAGCCATTTGTGGCCGAAATCTCCCCTTAATAGTCTGGCATTCTACAAGCGATGCCATTGGGTCTGTCGAATAACCACTTTCTCTAAAAGCTTGAGCCCAGATGATGATGTATCAATGTATGTCAAGAGACTTTAGCAGGGTCTATGAACGCTTTCCCCTCTTGTAGTCGGCCGTAATACAATGCCTTCCTTCATTTGCTTGCCTCCTTGGGAAGGCGAAAACACTTGAATGGGTGACATCAATGAAAACAATGTGGAATTATTTCTGAAACCTCTAATAAGTCCATTCCTTATGTGGGCGACATCAATAAGAACAATGTAGAATTATGTAGAATTATTTTGTAATCTTCCCTTTATCCCGGTGAGTCACTCACACCTGCTTAATGGGTTTGATGAAAGATATACACAATGGTAGCCCTGCATGAATGCCTGTGATTGGTGTACCGTGTGGTGTGGCCAACCTGAGTTGACCGATAAACTCGAGTCAATGTCCAGCATAGCTGAGTCGACACAAAGACATGACCCAGTCATTGCTAATTACCATCCATAGAAACCCTATCTAGTCACCTACATATAATGTTTATCATGCAAGTAAACACCAACACCCAGGCTTTATGTTAGGTTGTGAGTTCAAAAACTTCTGCCGTTTTATATATGTATGACTCAGTAAGTGACTCAACTCAAGACACCTCGAGTCTTGATAAGTCGACCTGGTTTGTGAGTTGCTTGAAATCTCGCCGAGTCAAGTTGGCTCAGATGATTTTGAAGTCGAGTCGGCGAGTTCTAGAACTATGCCACGCACTCACCATTGAACAATGAACACTAGAACTATGCCATGTGCACCATAGAACGATCCATTCCAACATGCAGAAATCTCGACTGTCTGTAAGGTTTGTTTGACAGCTGGTACCATCTGGTTCCACGTAATGCCGGCCTCACCTTGGAGACGGCTAGAAAACATTTGCTGGTAGGTCCCACTGAAGAACTAGGACTCAATCAGAAGACTAGAAACCTAGCAATAATTCCATTCTCTTTCGTTGAATAATTCCACTCTCCTTCATTGACCGTTGATTTCGCGATAACTTACAATGCTGTGGGAAACATAAAAGCTTTGTGCCTCCACTTTCCATGCCGTGTAAGGGCTTATTTAGATTTTTCGAAAGGGTGAGAAAGTAAATTATATTTTCCACGAAACCTTATTTCTAGGAAAGTGTAGGAAAGAAATCTTTGTTTTTGTTGTTTGTTTATCAACAACATTTTTTTGAGAAAATTGTGATTTATTTTCAAATTATATATTTGACAAGATAAAATTCTCTTTATAATTGTTTTTGTTTCAACTTCAAATTTCAAAGTATTTAAAATGCAATGCAAGTCCCATTTTAAGAGTACTTAACTAACTACTTAAATGAATGAAATATGGGCATCTCCATACAAACCTTTGTTCATCTTGTCCACGCAATTTCTCGTGGACAGGCCCCTTTAATATATGGATCAAATTATTTTTGTACCAATGCCTAATAACACTGAGGGACCATCCAAATGGCCAAACTGGATTTGACAAAGAGAATGTGGTAAGGCTACGCGAAGATCACTTAATGAAAGTTATTAAGAACTGTACTTCGGTGAGAGGATTACAGCTCTGGTCTCATTGAAGACGATGAAGCTCTTGCCATGGGGCCCACCTTAATGTATGTATTCTATATCCACACCGTCCATCCATTTGACCATATTATTTTAGGGCATGAGTGAAAAAATGAAACAGATTCATATCTCAGGTGGACCATACAATAGGAAGCAAAGATTAATGACCATTAAAAACTTCTTATGGGTCAATTGTTGTGGATCAAGCTGATATTTTTTTCCCCTTCATTTAGGTTTGTTTGACGTTATCAACGGGTTATATGGAAAATAAACATTACCAAAATATTACGGTGGGCCTTAAGAAGTTTTTAATGATGGGGCATTCAATCACCATTATTTCCCATCTGATCCACCTCAGATTTGGATATGCTTCACTTTGGTTCTCATGCACTAAAATGATATGGGAAAATGGATGGACAGCATGGATGTATACATACATCAAGGTGGGCCCTAAGGTAGGGGCTGCACGATCTTGGGCGAGGTGGTAACTGCACCTAATCTACTTCCTACTTGTGTGCGGCAGTGAGCCTTCAGTTACACTGCTTCTTGTGGATGGTCCAGCCTTTATCACAGGCCCACTGATGTTATTCTATATCCACGCCGTCCATCTGTTTTTTAGGGCATAATTCCAAACATTAAACAAATCCAAATCTTTGGTGGATCCGTGGGGCCCACTGTGATGTATGTGTTTTATCCATTCCATTCATCCATTTTGAAAAATCGACTTAAGTGGTGATCTGGAACCACACTACATGAAACAGTGGTGATTTAACACCTACTATTGAAAACCATCTATGTGACCTTGTGAACATATTGGATGGGAAATAAGCATCACGGTGGACCTAGGAAGGCTTCAATGGAGGGGGTTATTGTCAGCCTTGCTTCCTGTAGTGTGGTCCACTCGAGCCTTCAATCTGCCTCCTTTTGGGCTCGTCCCCTAAAATGATCTTTTAAAATGGATAGACAGCTTGGATAAAACAAAAATATCATGGTAGGTCCCATGGAGCCTCTGGTAGGACCATACGTTCCTAGCTAAATCCTGGTGGGTGTTGTACCCAATTCACGCTATGGAGAAATCGTGTGAAAG
This sequence comes from Liriodendron chinense, assembly GCA_003013855.2. Classification (NCBI taxonomy): domain Eukaryota; kingdom Viridiplantae; phylum Streptophyta; class Magnoliopsida; order Magnoliales; family Magnoliaceae; genus Liriodendron; species Liriodendron chinense. Next base: position 4,193,322 of record PVNU02000773.1, on the reverse strand, counting down.
GAAACCTGATTTCTCAAGGGTGTAGGTGAGGCAATAAAAATATAAGTTAAGGAAAATTAGCTGCATTGGAAATTGAATTTACAAACAGGTGAAAAATGGTTTGTGAAGAAACTCTATTTCGTTTCCTTCCACTTCACTAAATCCAAACAAGCCCAACTTCGAAAATCTTTGTGGTTAATCAATTTGGGAACGGAGCAGGTGTTACCCCAGGTAACAACCCAGTGGGTGTTGCCCTTACAGTGGGGCCAACCTTGATGATGTGCTGTATATCCACACCATCCATCCGTTTCTCCAACCCATTTTAGTACACATTCACAAAAATTAAACAGATCTAAATCTCAAGCGGACCACACCACAGGAAACCGTGGTGATTGAGTGCTTCACCATTAAAAATTTTAAAGGGCCCATTTGCCATCCAATCTGTTGATAATGTCAAGAAGACCTGGATGAAGGGAAAATACAAAAACTAGCTTGATCCAACACTTTTGTTGACCACAAAATAGTTTTTAATAGTCATTCGACACTTCTTCTAATGGTATGGTCCGCCTGAGATTTGGATCTTCTAAAAGTTTCAGATCACGTTCTAAAATGAGATGTTAAAACAGATAGACAGCATGGATATGCAAAAAATACATCGATGTGGGTCCCACACGGTTAGGATAAGAGCTAATCCGCTCCCAATCAATGTATGCTTCGTGTACCAAAATTCGCAATTACTAGCGGATCATAACAGATCAAAAACGGGGAAAAGAATCACTAGAATTTGATCAGTGATGTTTGGATGCTTCTTTTTTTACAATTGTTTACGTCATGATATTGCTTGCTATTTTATCCAATGGTCCATACACAGAACTATATGATGGATGGATGGTTGGAATCATCACATACATTTCCCACATGTGGCTTAAAGTATATCTTGACCTGGTTCTCCAGTTTTGCACAATTTTAAAATCGCAGGGACTCATTCTTCTCATTTGTATAGCACCGATGGATAGCTATTCCAAACTTTCAAATTGTGGGTGCTATTGTAGATAGAGCATATTACTAAAATCACATTGATCAAGCAATCCTGACCATCCAATTGATGGCTAAGAGTAAAATAGCTATTTGTCCAATTGAAAATCTGGAAGTTACAAATATGTACAGCTGAAGAGACTCCATTTTTTTTTAAGGAAAACTCCTCGGGTGTATGAAGGGCCGGCCTACCGCCTTCATGGGGGGAACAACTTTATCCGCATAAGATATACCCGTCCATCGGGTGGCCCCCTCATGTTTGGCCTCTATCCAAAACATAACATTGCACCAATCTAAGACCTAGTTGGGCTTCACTACAAGAAATTGTAGAATCATGCCTAAAACCAAAAAAAAAATCACGCGGTGTGGCTCACTTGGCTCCTATAATAGTGTGATGTTTGAAATATCTCTTCGCATGAATGAATTAGATGGCAAATACAACCAACTGTGAGCACCAGGAGTTAAAGATGGGTGTTCCCATCCCAAGAGTCTGCTTGTTAAATTTGAAGTTTGAAGCCTGAATTGAATTGTGAATCTAAAGTTTCGCATCCCAAAAGACTACTAGTTAAATTTGAAGTCTGTAGTCTAAATTTGAATTGTGAATCTAAAGTTTGATAACCTATTTGGTAATTGTTTGAAATAAGTGTTGAAATCTGAAAGTTAAATATAGAATTTGAAACAACTATTAAAAATGAAATGTCTAAAATCTGTTAATTTGACACATTTTTCTCTAATTTGTTGTATATTATGAAGGTTTTTTTGTTTAATTAAATGAAAATAAAACCATTAAGTTAGCATTTCTTTAATTCAAATAAACTCAAGTACAAAATAAAAAATTAAAATATAGTACATTTCTCTATTAAAACAAAGCAAGAATAAAAAATAAAATAAAAACTAATGATTTGCATATATAAATTTGGTGGCAATTTCTTCTCACATATTGGGTATGAAACAATTCATTTATGAAATTTGCACTGACAGCTAGAATTGTTCCGTTGCTGCAAAATTTTGGTCTATGGCCCCAGCTGATCAATGGCCCTGATCATTTCATTGACTGCCAATGTCCAGCTTGAGGCACTGTAGATGGACAATGAACAGCAACGGTGAGTCTAGCTAGATTGGCTCACTAGCTTTCAAAGCCGTGTCTATAAAGGGCTGATGCATTGCAGTGGGTTGTTCTCTACCCTACTAGTACCACGTTCCAATGTGGCCCACATGTGGGATGATATGAAGGGTATGCTGGTATCAGTGGGCCACCTATCAGGTGAACCAGAGGCAGTAGTCCACTGTCACCCTGTTTGGATGGTAAAAAGGATATAGATAAACTGCTGCAAGAAGAATAGATTCAAGGGGGGAAGCGGGCCAGGCAACCTGCTGATCTGTTGCTACAAATATCGGTTCTAATTTTTTATTATTATTGTTGATTTTCAGTTCTCTAAATGTCTATTTCTTTGTCAATGTGTGGCCCACCTGATCAATGAACGGATTACGAACATTCACCTTTATACAAAAAAAAAAAAAAAAAAAGAAAGAAAAGAAAAGAAATTGATGATCACTTCTCGGCCAGGCTGAGTCCCGGCCCAACCAATTTTGGAGTCAGGCTTTCTCTCCTAGGCTTGGCTCTTGGGCCTTATAGTGTCAAGCCAGGCCTCACCAGGCTAGCCCAAACCCCACCCATTGCCCCCGCTACCAGGACACGGATTGGGTACTACCCCACCAGTACCTAGCTAGAGAGGGACCGTCCTGGAAGGGGCTCTGTGGGGCCCACTTTGATGTATGTCTTTTATTCATGCCGTCCATCCATTTTGAAAAATCATTTAGGGCATGAGCCCAAAAAGGAGGCAACTCTAAGGCTTAAGTGTACCACACCACAAGAACCGGTGGGGATGGAACGCGTACCATTGAAAAACCTCCATAAAATCTTGTTTATACTGTTGCTAGACGAGTTCTGGGTAAATGAAGACTCCAATTCTATCAAGCAATTCTATCAGATTTTATGGAGGTCTTTCTGACCTAATCAACAAGTTACATGATAAATAAACATCACAGTGGGCCTAGGAAGTTTTTTAATGATGGGCATTCAATCATCACTGTTTTCTTGTGGTGTGGTCATCTGAGAATTGGATCTGTCTCGTTTCTTGGGCTCAGGCTATAAAATGATATGGAAAAATAAATAGACAGCATGGATAAAACGAATACATTATAGTGGGGCCACATAGCACTGTCCAATAGCCACCCAGCTATTAGCAACGTCATTAGGCAATCCCCGCAGTCCAGATCCAGGGATCCACGAAAGATGTGCTGAGTAGAGATTAGGTAGCTAGAGATAGACAGTCCTGCCAGGGCCTCTGTGGGGCCTACCGTGATGTATATTTTTTTTATCTACCATCCATCCATTTTACAAATCATTTTAGGGCATAAGACAAAAACAAGGCATATATATCTAAAGCTCAAGTGAGCCACACTTCAAGAATTAGCAGGAATTGGTTGTCTATTGTTGAAAACTTTTCAGAGCCATAGAAGGCTGTAATCTAGCTGATATTTGTGTTTTTCTTTCATCAAGAAGTTAGATGGCAAATAAACCTCACAGTAGACCCTAGGGAAGTTACACTTGAGCTTTAGATGTGCCTCATTTTTTGGGCTCAAGAATTATATGAAGAAGTTGATGGACGGTGTGGATCTAACACATAAATTAAGATAGGGCTTAGAAAAGTTTCACACGTTAAAAGTTGGGTTGTATATTATACATTCGGGAGAGAAAATTACCATGGCAATGTGCGCAAATGAATATTTTTTAAGAAGAACTCGTGGAGTGAATTTTGTATTCACTGTTAAGCTAAACTCTAGCATCGAAAAAAATTTAGAAAAAATCACAAAGTGCTTTCTGAGTTTTGCGTTAACAATCAAAACTTTATGCAGAACACTTCCTGAATTCCACATTCAGTGATTTTTTTTTAGCGTTAATAAACAGGCCCCAACTCTTCTCTATGGTGTGGCTTGCTTAAGTTTTAGACATCCCTAATTTTGAGTTTCTAGAGTTGACATGAGGAAGTGCACCTAATGGACACCATGGATCTTGGAATCGGATTGGGTAAGTCAAGGGAAACACGAGTTGGGCGAGGCCCTGATGTGGAGGGTTCCCACCGGTCCACCACGTTTAACGTACTCAACTAAACAACTTTGAAACAGTACGTGGATTACCCCCTTATGTCAGGCGCTATGCATTAGCAGGGGCTCCTAGTAGCCACCATGATGTATGGGTTTTATCCACTCTGGCCCCATGAAGTTTTCCATATCTTGGGCCCAAGTGGACCACATAGTGGAGATTAAAGACCAACTATTGAAAACTTCTTGGGGGTTATAGAAGTTTTGGATGAAACTGATATATGTGATTTCCTGCATCCAAATCCCTGTGACTTGACAAACAGGTTGGATGGAAAATAAATAACATGGTGGGCCCTAGGAATATTTCAACGGTGGGCATCATTATCATCACTGCTTCCTGTGGACTGGTCCACTACTTGAGCCTTGAATTTGCCTCATTGTTGGGCTTATATTATAAAAATACAAGAGAAAAAATGGATGGACGATGAAGGTAAAACCCATATATCAGAGTGGCCATGCAGTGCCACTACCTATGCTGAGCAAGGAGGTAGTACTTAATTTATATGTTTCAAATGTGCTTTGCGTGGCATGATCATACACGTGTCTTTTTTTTAGCGTTTCTCCTGCCTCACTGAATTCAATTCCGTGGATCTCACGCAGGGCCTTACAAAACTTAGTAAAGTCATGCCCTAAGTACTGTACTTAACGCTCACGGCCAGACTCAAAAAAATTCTACCGTGTTAGGAACCACCAGCAGTATGCACAGAGTCCTCGGCGTCGTCTAAATATCGCTGGTGAGTGGGTCATCAGAGCTGATAAACATACTGAATAAACTGCATAGGCGCCACCATGATTTATGTATTTTATCCACTCTGTCTATCCATTTTAGAAGATAATTTTAAGTCTTGAGCCCAAAAGTGAAGCGTATCCAAAGCTTAAATGGACCTCACCAAAGGAAAGGGTGTGAATTGAACACGTACCATTGAAAATTTCTTGCGAGCCACAGAAGTTTTGGATCAAGCTGATATTTGTGTTTACCCTTCATCCATGTTTGTGTGATCTTATGAACATGTTGAATATAACAAGTAAACATCACTGTGGGCCCTAAGAAAGTTTCAACGGTGGAGATCATTATTCCCACTGTTTCCTGTAGGATGACCCACTTGAGCTATGGATATGCTTCAGTTTTGGGCTCAACTCCTAAAATGAGCTGAAAGAATGGATGAACAGCTTGGATAAATCACATGCATTCACGGTGCGCCGTTAAGATTATACTCAGTTTGATAAAAGGTACTCAGAAAGCAATCTGATTTCCACCAACGCAATCTACTTCAAGAAGATGTACACCAACAACTATCAATAGAACACAGATCGATACTGCCCCTGCCCTCCCGGTGGTGAAATCTGATTGGATAGGGCATTTTAAAAAATGAGGCAAACGCGAGCACGTACGGATTGATACTGCCTCTGTGACTCTGTGATTATGGGGACGCGGATTGCCTCCGAAAGCCTTTTGCAGCCATCTCTTGCGCTCGGAATCTAGGTAGGACCCACCCTGATGTTTGTGAGAAATCTACACCATCCAACCGTTTTGAGAGCTCATTTTAGCCAACAAAAAAATGAACTGTATTCAAGACTCAAGTGGGCCGAAAACGTGATGATTGAACTTCCACAGTGGGGCCACAGAAGTTTTGAATCAGGATAATATTTGTGTTTTCAGTTCATCTCAATAGGAATGACATTATGAACGGTATGGATGGCATATAAACATTACTGTGGATCCCATAGAGGTTTCAACGGTAGGAATTTCCCTACCCACCTTTTTCTTTAGTGTTGCCTACTTGAGTTTTGGATCCATTTCATTTTTGGTCGTACTGTCTAAATGATCTCACAAAACAGTTGGACGGCATAGATTTCTCAAAAACATCACAGTGGCCCTGCCTAAATTCCGATCACACGGCGAAAGGCTTTCGCAGGCAATCAGCGTCCGTGAGCATGCGACAGAATAACTTTCAAATGTGTTTTGCCAAGTCCCATCAGGCAGCAGCCTGACCTTTGGGGAGGTGGGAAAAGCCGACTTCAGTGAGGCCTCGATATTTCGCGTTGATGTAGCCATCCCCTCAATTGGCCACAGCCGTGGGGCGCGGATTGCCTGCGAAAGCCTTTCGCAAGCATCTCCTGCCAAGGGAATCTGAGTGGGGCCTATCGTGAGGTTTGTGAGAAATCTACACTGTTCAACCGTTTTGTGAGATCATTTTAGGCGTTGTGTCAGAATCCAAAACTCAAGTGGGCCGCACTAAAGCAAAAGGTGTGTAGGGAAATTCTTATCCTTGAAACCTCTATGGGGTCCACAATGATGTTTATATGCCATCCATACCGTTCATAATGTCATTCCTACTGAGATGAAATGAAAACACAAATATTATCCTGATTCGAAACTTCTGTGGCCCCACGAATATTTCAACTGTGGAAGTTCAATCATCACGTTTTCGGCCCACTTGAGTCTTGAGTACAGTTCATTTTGGTCGCAACGCCTAAAATGATCTAGATTTCTCACAAACCTCATGGTGGGTCCCACCCAGATTCCTTGCGCAGGAGATGCCTGGCTTTCTCAGGAAATCCACGCCCACCGCGGAAGGTAACTGACGTACTGTACGCGGATATTTCGATTTCCCAGGAAGCTCCTGCGCTGGGAACCAAGGTGGGGCTTACATTGATGATTTTTGATAAATCTACCCCGTCCATCCGTTTTGGGAACTCATTTCAGAATACGAAAACAAAAATGAACCGGATCCAAGACTCAAGTGGGCCGAAAATAAAGGAAAAGGTGGGTAGGTAAATAACTACCGTTGAAAACTCCCTGGGGTCCACAGTGATGTTTATATGACATCCATACCGTTCATAACGTCACTATTACTTGGATGAACTATAAACACAAATATTATCCTGATTCAAAACTTCTGTGGCTCCACAAATATTTCAACTGTGGACGTTCAATCCTCACGTTTTCGGCCCACTTGAGTCTTGGATCCGGTTCATTTTTGTTTCCATGTCCTAAAATGAGCTCCCAAAACGGATGGACGGGGTGGATTTATCAAAAAATACTGTGGTCCCCACCTTGGTTACCAGCGCAGGAACTTTTTGCGCAAGGCTTTCGCAAGAAATCCGCGCCCCCGGATATTGTGCAGTGAGGAGCTCACCACACTATAACATAGCGTGGATACTCTGTGGAACCTACGGTGATGTATGTACTTTATCCACTACCACAGTCCCTTTTTCCAGCTCATTTTAGGGTGTGAGCCCGTGAGCCCGAAATTGAAGCACATTAAGTTCAAGTGAACCACACCACAAGAAAGAACACTTACTGTTGAATTCTTCTTAGGTTTTTGGATCGAAAATTATATTTTTGTTTGAATCACATGTCTCGCCTGCGAGCCCGGCTGGAAGACGCTAGGCGTTTCAACAACAAAGGACTCAGGTTCGAGCGTTAAGGAGACACTAACCCCGTGCATCGTGTGACTAACTGTGTGGGTGTGTTGCCCAACTAATGGGGTGGGTGCGTTGGATGATTAACAAAAAAAAAAAAAACGTCTCACTGTAGGATCTAGGAAGTTTTCAACGGTGGAGGATGTCATTATCTCTACTGTTCTATGTGGTGTGGTTCACTTGAGATTTAGATATACTTCAACTTTGCGCTCAAAACCCTAAAGTGATAAATGGATGAACGAAGTGGATAAAACACGTACATCAAGATAGGCCCCACTAGACCTGGCAAAATTCGACCCAACTTGGTTTTTCCCTTTTTAAGGTTGGAAATTTTGACTCAAATTCAATTTTTTGGTTGACCCGACCCGACTCAATTTTTTATGGGTCGGGTTAGGGTTGAGGTGGAAATGACCCGATCCGAATCCAACCTGACCCGACCCGCAATGTATCATACTGTTGGAGAGTCTTCAAACGTTTGTGCATGGTTTGAGTCTGAACATTTGGCCCAAATGCACGTGAAGGCTAGGCAGATTTCGTTGCCCTAGACCAGTCGACCGACTAGTTTGAAGGGGGCTCACTGGTCATCTGTGAGGTAGCAAGTTGGATGTTCTCCCTAGACTGTTTTTTGTGTTGGGCGACCGGTCGGCCAACCTGTCGAGTGCCAACACGGTTTCTTGCACAACACGCAAGATCGTGTAAGAGGTTGTTATTTTGGGTTTTCTACCTATTTAAGTGGGTTGTAAACGTGTTTAGCAATGATCCTAAGGAATCCAAGGTTTCCTATTCGTGTTAGGAAGAGGGGAGAGGTGTGTGTGAGAGAGAACTTGGGGTTTTCTCTATTTTTCCTTGCTTGTGGGCTGTCATCTCTGTAATCTTCTGTTTATTTATAGTAGATCGCTTTGTGCCATGATGTTTTACCCGTTGAGGGGTTTTTCCACGTAAATTCGGATTCTCTTGTGGTGAATGCTTGTGTGTGGTTTGATTTCATCGTGTGTTCTCGTTTGATCTCGCATTGCTCCATGCGTTTCGGTATCCGCTTCCGCTGCTGGTTTTCCCAACAAGTGGTATCGGAGCTAAAGTTGGAGTGGAGTTGAATTCGGATATAAGATGAGAAGATGAGATCAGGCGCAAGGTTCGCGGTAGAGAAGTTTTTCGGCAAAAATAACCTTGAGTTATGGAAGGTGAAGGTTGAATCCTTCATAGTTCAGCAGGGGCTTGATGAAGCTCTTGGAAAGCGACCCAAGGCTATGAAAGATGATGAGTAGACGAGGCTCGACAAGAAGGCTAGAACCTCAATCCTGTTAAACCTTATAGATGATGTTCTCTATCATGTCATGAAGGAGAAGAGTGTGGCTAAAACGATGGCGAAGCTAGAGAAGGTTTATGCCAATAAATCTCTAGAGAATCGCATGTATGTGCTGATACAGTTGTTCACCTTGAGGATGGTTGAGGAAATTGAGGTGGAGGACTACCTGAGCACGTTCAATAGGCTGGTTTGCAAGTTGGTCGAGATCTATGAACCGATAAAGGATGAATATCAAGTATGCATCCTGTTGAATTAATTCTCTTCCAGATTCATATGAGTCGTTCAGGGACCTTGTGTGTACAGGGAGGGAAACCATAAGCGTCGAGATCGTTATCTTAGCCCTCTAGTCGAAGGAGATGAGAAAGAAAAGCGATAACGAAGCTTCCCGTTATTCCTCAGAGGCACTGGTTATGAGGGGAAGAAGTTCTGAGCATGGAGGATATTCGAAATCGGGATCTAAGGCCAATGGCAAAGGGAAGGCTAATGTGAAGTGCTAGAATTGTGGTCAGGAGGGCTACATGAGAGGGGATTGTCAGAATCTCAGGTTAAAGTAAGAAAGGTATGAAAATTCTTCTGTAGAGGGAGCCAATGCCGTAGAGGACGATAACGATCTGTGTGAAGTTCTGATTGTATCTGGCAAGGGATCTCACGGTAGTAAGTGGATCCTAGATTCAAGGGCTTCATGCCACATTTGTCCTGACCAGAGTTCATTCACGACATACAAGGAGTATGGTAGTGAATCGGTGTTTGTGGGTGATGGCTATGCTCATAAGGTTGTGGGTATTGGTATTGTGCACATCAAGATGTTTGATGGGGTCGAACGAGTCCTGAAAGATGTGAAGCACTTTCCTAAGATGAAGATGAATGTAATTTCTCTTGGTACACTCGAGGCGAAAGGGTATGTGTTTATCAGCCGCGATCATTGTTATGAAGTGATGAAAGGGACACTCGTGTGTATGGAGGCACGGAGGTATGGGCATCTTTACATGTTGATCGGGAGCACAATTTACGGTGGAGCTGCGGAAAAGGCAGCGAGATCCACGGTTGCTCGTATATGACAAGTGCCCAAGGGCCACATGAGAAGAGCGGTAAATGGTATGAATTTGTAAGGTTAGGGTCGATGATAGTACGAGAAGCGGTGGAGCTATGATTAAAGATGAGATTACGTTGCGAGGATGGTATTAATTCGACGTTTGAAGCCTCGGTGGAGATTGTTGCAGAGCCTTCAAACGTTTGTGCATGGTTTGGGTGCTCAGACCGGTTGGGCAACCGATCTGAACGTTTAGCCCAGATGCACGTGAAGGCTAGGCAGATTTTATGGCCCTAGACCAGTTGGCCGACCAGTTTGGAGGGGGCTCCGACCATTCAAGCGACCGATCGGCTGTGAGGCAGCAAGTTAGATGTTCTCCCTAGACTGTTTTTTGTGTTGGGCGACCGGTCGAGCGCCAACGCGGTTTCTCATGCAACACGTGGGATTGCATAAGAGGTTACTATTTTGGAATTTCTACCTATTTAAGTGGGTTGTAAACGTGTTTAGTAATAATCCTAATGAGTCCAAGGTTTTCTATTCGTGTTAGGAAGAGGGGAGAGGTATGTGTGAGAGAGAACTTTGGGTTTTCTTTGTTTTTCCTTGCTTGTGGGCTGTCATCTCTGTAATCTTCTGTTTATTCATAGTAGATCACTTTTTGCCATGATTTTTTACCCGTTGAGGGGTTTTTCCACGTAAATTCAAATTCTCTTGTGGTGAATACTTGTGTGTGGTTTGATTTCATCGTGTGTTCTCGTTTGATCTCGCATTGCTCCACGAGTTTTGCCTTCTGCTTCCACTGCCGGTTTTCCCAACACATACCACGTTATAGCGTGGTGAGCTCGACACTACATAATCTGCGTCCTTACCTTCCCATCTCTCATGCTACTTATCCAAGTCATGAAAAATGGTAGTTACCACTGTAAAGATCACGTGGCGTAAAAATTGGTCTGTTCCGCTTAGGACTTGTTTGAGCAACAATAATAGACGAGATTAGGTTGTATGGAATTGTATTTGGTCCTAAAATCACGTATTCCAATGCCAATGGTGGATTCTGCTGGATTTTTCATGGATTTTAAATCCAACATAATTGTGAGCCCCACATTGATGTATGTATTTTATCAAAGCTGTCCACTCACACATACTTTTTACAATAGTCATTCAAGATGCAAATGAGTTAGGGCAATTAAAATAGTCATTCAAGCTGCAAATGAGCCAGGGCAATCAAAATTAATTATAAAATGGGGTCCATTGATTGTACTCCCATGCTACACCGAACATGAATTCACGTGAGCAAATAAATGAGCAATAAATGTTAGTGGTGACGTACTGCCCAACAGGTAATAAATGAGCAATAAATGCTATAACCCCATTTAATACCATTTGACCTGTTGGAACTAGTGAAAAGCGGACGGTTTGACTCAAAAAGCTCAGCCGCCATGGACGCAGATTTTTTGAGAAAGCCTTTCCCACATGCTATAACTGATGAATAGTCAAAGGTTTGACTCAAAATCAGAGCGGCCGTGGTCGCGGATTTTTCGTAAAGCCTTTTGCAGAAAGTTTCTGCACTCAAAACCTAAGTGGGTTCCACCGTATTGTTGGTGAGAAATCCACTCTGTCCACCAATTTTTGAGCTCATTTTTGGGCATGCTGTCGAAAATATGCCAGATTCAAGACTCAAGTGGGCTGAAAACGTGAGGATTGAATGTTCACAGATGAAATATTCGTGGGGACACAGAAGTTTCGAATCAGGCTAATATTTATGTTTTCATTTCATCCCTCTAGGAATGAGGTTACGAACGGTATGGATCGTAGATAAACATCACTAGCAGGAAAGGTAATACTTACCAGAGTTTGATGTGGGTGGCCCGAAATTAACTATTCAAACCATCCAAATACTACTAACTTCTTCCAGCGGCCATTGTTCGTGGCTGTTTTGGCCTTCGAACAGAGGGTCTTTGGGTCCAAGGGCTTTTCTTCCTACGACCACTGCTCCTGCCTGCTTTTGAACTTTGAACAAAGGGGCTATGCGGACGCAAATTGATTACTACCCGGCCCACCTCAAGCTAAGAAAAGAACCGAGCCACTGTGGCGTATGGGTTTTATCCACACCGTCCATCCATTTTTCCATATAATTTTAGGTACGAGCTAATAAAAAATGAAGCAGATACAAGGCCCAAGTGGACCCCACCACAGGAAGCAGTGGTGATATTGACACCACCGTTTGAAAGCTTCCTAGGAGCCACCGCGATGGTTAATTGCCATCCAACCTGTTCATAAGGTCACATAGACTTGGATGAAGGCAAAGAATAATATCAGCTTGATCCAAAACCTCTGTGGCCCCCCTAAAAAGTTTTCAACGGTAAATATTTAATCCTCCAATGCGTGGTCCTTTTGAGTCTTGGAAGTGCCTCATATCCTAAAATGATATGGAAAAATAAATCAACGGTGTGGATAAAATACATAATGGCCCCTCAGAGGCCCGTCCGTTCCTGGAGTGTGGGAACACCCAATCTGCGTCCGGTCTATTAATGTACTGCTCGCAACAACCAATCAGAGCAAGGTGACGTGCATGTTGAGCAGGGACCATCAGTTAATTTTCAACCTTTCATTTGTTTTGAAAATGTGCGGCCCACCTGATGATCTGATTAGCCTGATTTTTGGCCCAGGGAAATCTTACACGTGTATGCGACCAATATGCAGCTTGGATCTTGCACTTTGGCACGTGGGGTAGTAGGCATGCTATAAAACATAAGCACCACTCATCTGGTATGACCCTAATAGGGATAGTCACAGCTCCAAAATCTCATCGATATTTCGGGTAGGTGGGGCCCATTAGACCATTCTACGTCGTTGCCGTCCTTCCGCATGTGAGCAGAGTTTGTGGTCGCGGAAAAATTCCTCTCAGAAAATTAAGTACCTCAAAAGACTTTTCTTTTTTTCTCCCTCAGCAAGATTTTACTCCCAACTTCTATAAAGGAAGCAATGCAATTTTCATCACTGAAAGCTTACATTTCAGCTTTCTAGTAAAAATCTCATATTTCTATCAAATGACCAGTTTTCGCCTCTTGCTTCTTCTTTTTCTCCCGCTTTCTACCGTTGTTTTCACTGCCGAAACTTTCCATAACGTTAGCTTAGGGTCTTCTCTCTCTACCAACGATGAAAACCCTTCTTGGGTTTCGCCTTCTGGGGAATTCTCTTTCGGGTTCTATCGCCTTCCCGACGGAGATCGTTTCCTGCTCGCCATCTGGTTTGATAAAATACCGGAAAAAACTGTAGTCTGGTCTGCAAATGGAGATGAGCCGGTGCAGGGAGGATCCAAGGTCGAGCTGACAACAGACGGCCGTCTACTTCTCAGTGACGCTCAAGATGAAGAGATATGGAGGGCCGAATCCACCAGCGTTTCTGCAGCCTCTGCTGCCATGCTTGACACTGGGAACTTTGTGCTCAGGAGGATGGATTCCGTCATTGTTTGGGAGAGCTTCAACGTACCCACCGACACCATCTTACCTTCGCAGATATTGGGATTGGGTAGCCAGCTTTCTTCTCATCTAACAAGGAAGGCCTACTCGAAGGGAAGGTTCCAGCTTCGTGTACAGGCAGACGGTAACCTCGTGTTTTATCCTGTAAATCTCCCCACTGAATCCCGTTACAGCACTTATTGGGCTAGCAACACCGTTGATTCTGGTTATCAGCTCATCTTTAACACATCGGGCTATATTTACTTTACTCAAAGAAATGGAAGCATGTTCAACCTCTCCTCAGAGAATGGGAAGATGGTTTCGACGAAAGATTTCTACCACAGGGCGACACTCGATTTCGATGGTGTTTTCAGGCAATACATCTACCCAAAGAACCACTCGAGCAGTGGAAACAGGGCTGGGTCCTGGTCAGTTGTCTGGTATGAGCCACGCAACCTTTGCACGGCCATACGTTCGGAATTTGGCAGCGGAGCTTGTGGATTTAACAGCTACTGCAAACTAGATGACGACCAGAGGCCTAGTTGCGAATGCCCGCCTGGGTATTCCTACTTGGAGCCAAATAACACATTTGGTGGATGTAAACAAGACTTTGTTCCACAGAGTTGTGATTCAGGTGCAGAACGTCTGTTTGAACTGAGGGAGATGACAAGCACAGATTGGCCACTGTCCGACTTTGAACGGTATAATCCCATAAACGAAGATCAGTGCAGACAAACTTGCTTGAGTGACTGTTTCTGTGCAGTCGCTATTTTCAGAGACGGCAACTGTTGGAAGAAGAAGCTCCCGCTCTCAAATGGGAAGATGGACCCGAGTGTCGGTGGAAAGGCCCTCATCAAAGTATCCAGAGGTAATTTTACTTCACGGCCTCTTCCTCCTCCTAGCACAGGCACAGAGAAGGGGAGCGGTGCTTGTGGGTTTAACAGCTATTATAAACAGCTAGATGAGAACCAGAAGCCTAGTTGTGAATGCCCTCCTGGGTATTCTTTCTTCGATCCAAATAACAAGTCCGGTGGGTGCAAGCAAGATTTCATTCCTCAGAGCTGCGAAGCATATGGATCAAAAGAAGCGGATCAGTTTGAGATGAGGGAGTTGGATAACGCAGATTGGCCGCGGTCCGACTTCGAACAGTATTATCCCATCAACATAAGCAAGTGTAAAGAAGCTTGCTTGGGCGATTGTCTCTGCGCTGTCTCCATTTTCATCGATGGATTCTGCTGGAAAAAGAAGCTCCCGCTCTCTAATGGGAAGATGTATGAAGGCATCAACAGAGTGGCTCTCATCAAAGTTCGGAAGCGAAATTCGACTTCGTTGGCTCCTCCTCCTCCTCCAGACTCTGCCACTGGGAAGAGAAGAAATCCGAAGAATCTCATCCTCATCCTGTCGCTGATTCTAGGAGGCTTTGTGTTTCTCTTCCTGTCCGCGATCTCATCAGTCGTTTTCTGCTCTTTCCGTAAGAAGCGTTCCATCATACAGCCAGATTCGACGACCATGTTCACGACTAACCTTCGATCCTTCACTTACAGTGAGCTTCATGAAATCACAGATGGATTCAAAGAAGAACTGGGCAGTGGCGGTTTTGGCACAGTTTGCAAAGGGGTCTTTGCATCAGAGTATGGAAATTTTATCGCAGTCAAGAAATTGAATAGTATGGAGACTGAAGCTGAGAAAGGGTTCGAAACCGAAGTGAAAACGATCGGCCGGACCCATCACAAGAATCTTGTCCAATTGATCGGATTCTGCAACGAGGGTCCGCATCGGCTTCTTGTCTTTGAGTACATGAGCAATGGCTCTTTGGCAAGGTTCCTCTTCGGAAGCTCAAAACCCGACTGGAACCTACGGAAGAAGATCGCGAAAGGGATTGCAAGAGGGCTCAGTTACTTACACGAAGAGTGCAGAACCCAAATCATACATTGCGATATAAAGCCACAGAACATACTCTTGGATGACTGTTTGACAGCGAAGATCTCCGACTTTGGGATATCAAAGCTTCTGAAGACAGATCAAACCCGAACCAGAACGGGCATCCGAGGAACTAAAGGGTATCTTGCACCAGAATGGTTCAAGACCCGAGCAGTCACAGTGAAGGTGGATGTCTACAGCTTTGGCGTAGTGCTACTGGAGATCATATGTTGTAGGAAAAACATCAAGCTGGAGATTGGGAATGAAGAGGAGATGATATTAACGGACTGGGCTTGTGATTGCTATAAAGAGAGGAGATTGGACTTGTTAGTGGAGGAGGAGGAAGAGGCATTGAAAGATGGTATGTGGCTGGAGAGGTTGGTTATGGTGGCCATTTGGTGCATTCAAGAAGATCCATGCATGAGGCCATCCATGAATAGGGTCACACAGATGCTAGATGGTTCAGTTGAAGTAAATGACCCACCTGACCCTTCTCCCTACGTTAGATCGCTTGGTTGAAGCACTATTACCTTTGTAATTTATTTTATTTTTTTTCATTAAAGTTCATGTAGATGCATGTATGCCTGTGTGCATGTTGAAATTTCTTGTATTTCATGTTCGGATGCTTGGGTGGTGAAGAAGTGAGTGGATGCGTGTGTGTGCGTACATTTTTTTTCCTCCTGCTTTACTTATCCTTTTCTCCAACTATGTGATTAATTAGAGAAATGATCGGGTAGAGCCAGTAGAATCAGAATATCATGGAGCCATTTGTGGCCGAAATCTCCCCTTAATAGTCTGGCATTCTACAAGCGATGCCATTGGGTCTGTCGAATAACCACTTTCTCTAAAAGCTTGAGCCCAGATGATGATGTATCAATGTATGTCAAGAGACTTTAGCAGGGTCTATGAACGCTTTCCCCTCTTGTAGTCGGCCGTAATACAATGCCTTCCTTCATTTGCTTGCCTCCTTGGGAAGGCGAAAACACTTGAATGGGTGACATCAATGAAAACAATGTGGAATTATTTCTGAAACCTCTAAAGTCCATTCCTTATGTGGGCGACATCAATAAGAACAATGTAGAATTATGTAGAATTATTTTGTAATCTTCCCTTTATCCCGGTGAGTCACTCACACCTGCTTAATGGGTTTGATGAAAGATATACACAATGGTAGCCCTGCATGAATGCCTGTGATTGGTGTACCGTGTGGTGTGGCCAACCTGAGTTGACCGATAAACTCGAGTCAATGTCCAGCATAGCTGAGTCGACACAAAGACATGACCCAGTCATTGCTAATTACCATCCATAGAAACCCTATCTAGTCACCTACTTATAATGTTTATCATGCAAGTAAACACCAACACCCAGGCTTTATGTTAGGTTGTGAGTTCAAAAACTTCTGCCGTTTTATATATGTATGACTCAGTAAGTGACTCAACTCAAGACACCTCGAGTCTTGATAAGTCGACCTGGTTTGTGAGTTGCTTGAAATCTCGCCGAGTCAAGTTGGCTCAGATGATTTTGAAGTCGAGTCGGCGAGTTCTAGAACTATGCCACGCACTCACCATTGAACATTGAACACTAGAACTATGCCATGCGCACCATAGAACGATCCATTCCAACATGCAGAAATCTTGACTGTCTGTAAGGTTCGTTTGACAGCTGGTACCATCTGGTTCCACGTAATGCCGGCCTCACCTTGGAGACGGCTAGAAAACATTTGCTGGTAGGTCCCACTGAAGAACTAGGACTCAATCAGAAGACTAGAAACCTAGCAATAATTCCATTCTCTTTCGTTGAATAATTCCACTCTCCTTCATTGACCGTTGATTTCGCGATAACTTACCATGCTTTTGGGAAACATAAAAGCTTTGTGCCTCTACTTTCTATGCCGTATATGAGCCTATTTAGATTTTTCGAAAGGGTGAGAAAGTAAATTATATTTCCTGCGAAACCTTGTTTCTAGGAAAATGTAGGAAAGAAAACTTTATTTTTGTTGTTTGTTTATCAACGACATTTTTTCTGAGAAAATTGTGATTTATTTTCAAATTATATATTTGACAAGATAAAATTCTCTTTATAATTGTTTTTGTTTCAACTTCAAATTTCAAAGTATTTAAAATGCAATGCAAGTCCCATTTCAAAAGTACTTAACTAACGACTTAAATGAATGAAATATGGGCATCTCCATACAAACCTTTGTTCATCTTGTCCACGCAATTTCTCGTGGACAGGCCCCTTAATATATTGATCAAATTATTTTTGTACCAATGCCTAACACTGAGGGGCCATCCAAATGGCCAAACTGGATTTGACAAAGAGAATATGGTAAGGCTTCGCGAAGATCACTTAATGAAAGTTATTAAGAACTGTACTTTGGTGAGAGGATTACAGCTCTGGTCTCATTGAAGACGATGAAGCTCTTGCCATGGGGCCCACCTTAATGTATGTATTCTATATCCACACCGTCCATCCATTTGACCATATTATTTTAGGGTATGAGTGAAAAAATGAAACAGATTCATATCTCAGGTGGACCATACAATATGAAACAAAGATGAGTGACCATTAATAACTTCTTATGGGTCAATTGTTATGGATCAAGCTGATATTTTTTTCCCCTTTATTTAGGTTTGTTTGACCTTATCAACAGGTTATACGGCAAATAAACATTACCAAAATATTACGGTAGGCCTTAAGAAGTTTTTAATGATGGGGCATTGAATCGCCATTATTTCCCATCTAATCCACCTCAGATTTGGATATGCTTCACTTTGGTTCTCATGCCCTAAAATGATATGGGAAAATGGATGGACAGCATGGATGTATACATACATCAAGGTGGGCCCAAAGGTAGGGGCTGCACGATCTTGGGCCAGGTGGTAACTGCACCTAATCTACTTCCTACTTGTGTACGGCAGTGAGCCTTCAGTTCCACTGCTTCTTGTGGATGGTCCAGCCTTTATCACAGACCCACTGATGTTATTCTATATCCACGCCCGTCCATCTGTTTTCTCATATCATTTTAGGGCATAATTCCAAACATTAAACAAATCCAAATCTTTGGTGGATCTGTGGGGCCCACTGTGATGTATGTGTTTTATCCATTCCATTCATCCATTTTGAAAAATCGTCTTAAGTGGTGATCTAAAAAATGAGGCAGATTGAATTCTCCAGTGAACCACACCACATGAAACAGTGGCGATTTAACGCCTACTATTGAAAACCTCTTGGGGCCACGTGAAACATCCAGATCTATGTGACCTTGTGAGCATATTGGATGGGAAATAAGCATCACGGTGGGCCTAGGAAGGCTTCAATGGAGGGGTTTATTGTCAGCATTGCTTCCTGTAGTGTGGTCCACTCGAGCCTTCAATCTGCCTCCTTTTGGGCTCGTCCCCTAAAATGATCTTTTAAAATGGATAGACAGAAATATCATGGTAGGTCTCATGGTGTCCCTGATAGGACCATCCGTTCCTAGCTAAATCCTGGTGGGTGTTGTACCCAATTCACGCTATGGAGAAATCGTGTGAAAGGAAACCTGATTTCTCAAGGGTGTAGGTGAGACAATAAAAATACAAGTTAAGGAAAATTAGCTGCATTGGAAATTGAATTTACAAACAGGTGAAAAATGGTTTGTGAAGAAACTCTATTTCGTTCCCTTCCATTTCACTAAATCCAAACAAGCCCAACTTCGAAAATCTTTGTGGTTAATCAATTTGGGAACGGAGCAGGTGTTACCCAGGTAACAACCCAGTGGGTGTTGCCCTTACAGTGGGGCCAACCTTGATGATGTGCTGTATATCCACACCATCCATCCGTTTCTCCAACCCATTTTAGTACACAGTCACAAAAATTAAACAGATCTAAATCTCAAGCGGACCACACCACAGGAAACCGTGGTGATTGAGTGCTTCACCATTAAAAATTTCAAAGGGCCCATTTGCCATCCAATCTGTTGATAATGTCAAGAAGACCTGGATGAAGGGAAAATACAAAAACTAGCTTGATCCAAAACTTTTGTTGACCACAAAATAGTTTTTAATAGTCATTCGACACTTCTTCTAATGGTATGGTCCGCCTGAGATTTGGATCTTCTAAAAGTTTCAGATCACGTTCTAAAATGAGATGTTAAAACAGATAGACAGCATGGATATGCAAAAAATACATCAATGTGGGCCCCACACGGTTAGGATAAGAGCTAATCCGCTCCCAATCAATGTATGCTTCGTGTACCAAAATTCGCAATTACTAGCGGATCATAACAGATCAAAAACGGGGAAAAGAATCACTAGAATTTGATCAGTGATGTTTGGATGCTTCTTTTTTTACAATTGTTTACGTCATGATATTGCTTGCTATTTTATCCAATGGTCCATACACAGAACTATATGATGGATGGATGGTTGGAATCATCACATACATTTCCCACATGTGGCTTAAAGTATATCTTGACCTGGTTCTCCAGTTTTGCACAATTTTAAAATCGCAGGGACTCATTCTTCTCATTTGTATAGCACCGATGGATAGCTAGTCCAAACTTTCAAATTGTGGGTGCTATTGTAGATAGAGCATATTACTAAAATCACATTGATCAAGCAATCCTGACCATCCAATTGATGGCTAAGAGTAAAATAGCTATTTGTCCAATTGAAAATCTGGAAGTTACAAATATGTACAGCTGAAGAGACTCCATGTTTTTTTTAGGAAAACTCCTCGGGTGTATGAAGGGCCGGCCTACCGCCTTCATGGGGGGAACAACTTTATCCGCATAAGATATACCCGTCCATCGGGTGGCCCCCTCATGTTTGGCCTCTATCCAAAACATAACATTGCACCAATCTAAGACCTAGTTGGGCTTCACTACAAGAAATTGTAGAATCATGCTTAAAACCAAAAAAAAAAAATCACGTGGTGTGGCTCACTTGGCTCCTATAATAGTGTGATTTTTGAAATATCTCTTCGCATGAATGAATTAGATGGCAAATACAACCAACTGTGAGCACCAGGAGTTAAAGATGGGTGTTCCTATCCCAAGAGTCTGCTTGTTAAATTTGAAGTTTGAAGTCTGAATTGAATTGTGAATTTAAAGTTTCCCATCCCAAGCGACTACTAGTTAAATTTGAAGTCTGTAGTCTAAATTTGAATTGTGAATCTAAAGTTTGATAACCTATTTGGTAATTGTTTGAAATAAGTGTTGAAATCTGAAAGTTAAATATAGAATTTGAAACAACTATTAAAAATGAAATGTCTAAAATCTGTTAATTTGACACATTTTTCTCTAATTTGTTTTATATTATGAAGGTTTTTTTGTTTAATTAAATGAAAATAAAACCATTAAGTTAGCATTTCTTTAATTCAAATAAACTCAAGTACAAAATAGAAAATTAAAATATCGTACATTTCTCTATTAAAACAAAGCAAGAATAAAAAATAAAATAAAAACTAATGATTTGCATATATAAATTTGGTGGCAATTTCTTCTCACATATTGGGTATGAAACAATTCATTTATGAAATTTGCACTGACAGCCAGAATTGTTCCCTTGCTGCAAAATTTTGGTCTATGGCCCCAGCTGATCAATGGCCCTGATCATTTCATTGACTGCCAATGTCCAGCTTGAGGCACTGTAGATGGACAATGAACAGCAATGGTGAGTCTAGCTAGATTGGCTCACTAGCTTTCAAAGCCGTGTCTATAAAGGACTGATGCATTGCAGTGGGTTGTTCTCTACCCTACTAGTACCACGTTCCAATGTGGCCCACATGTGGGATGATATGAAGGGTATGCTGGTATCAGTGGGCCACCTATCAGGTGAACCAGAGGCAGTAGTCCACTGTCACCCTGTTTGGATGGTAAAAAGGATATAGATAAACTGCTGCAAGAAGAATAGATTCAAGGGGGGAAGCGGGCCAGGCAACCTGCTGATCTGTTGCTACAAATATCGGTTCTAATTTTTTTATTATTATTGTTGATTTTCAGTTCTCTAAATGTCTATTTCTTTGTCAATGTGTGGCCCACCTGATCAATGAACGGATTACGAACATTCACCTTTATACAAAAAAAAAAAAAAAAAAAAAAAGAAAGAAAAGAAAAGAAATTGATGATCACTTCTCGGCCAGGCTGAGTCCCGGCCCAACCAATTTTGGAGTCAGGCTTTCTCTCCTAGGCTTGGCTCCTGGGCCTTATAGTGTCAAGCCAGGCCTCACCAGGCTAGCCCAAACCCCACCCATTGCCCCTGCTACCAGGACACGGATTGGGTACTACCCCGCCAGTACCTAGCTAGAGAGGGACCGTCCTGGAAGGGGCTCTGTGGGGCCCACTTTGATGTATGTCTTTTATTCATGCCGTCCATCCATTTTGAAAAATCATTTAGGGCATGAGCCCAAAAAGGAGGCAACTCTAAGGCTCAAGTGTACCACACCACAAGAACCGGTGGGTATGGAACGCGTACCATTGAAAAACCTCCATAAAATCTTGTTTATACTGTTGCTAGACGAGTTCTAGGTAAATGAAGACTCCAATTCTATCAACCAATTCTATCAGATTTTATGGAGGTCTTTCTGACCTAATCAACAAGTTACATGATAAATAAACATCACAGTGGGCCTAGGAAGTTTTTTAATGATGGGCATTCAATCATCACTGTTTTCTTGTGGTGTGGTCATCTGAAAATTGGATCTGTCTCGTTTCTTGGGCTCAGGCTATAAAATGATATGGGAAAATAAATAGACAGTATGGATAAAACGAATACATTATAGTGGGGCCACATAGCACTGTCCAATAGCCACCCAGCTATTAGCAACGTCATTAGGCAATCCCCGCAGTCCAGATCCAGGGATCCACGAAAGATGTGCTGAGTAGAGATTAGGTAGCTAGAGATAGACGGTCCTGCCAGGGCCTCTGTGGGGCCTACCGTGATGTATATTTTTTTTATCTACCATCCATCCATTTTACAAATCATTTTAGGGCATAGGACAAAAACAAGGCATATATATCTAAAGCTCAAGTGAGCCACACTTCAAGAATTAGCAGGAATTGGTTGTCTATTGTTGAAAACTTTTCAGAGCCATAGAAGGCTGTAATCTAGCTGATATTTGTGTTTTTCTTTCATCAAGAAGTTAGATGGCAAATAAACCTCACAGTAGACCCTAGAGAAGTTACACTTGAGCTTTAGATGTGCCTCATTTTTTGGGCTCAAGAATTATATGAAGAAGTTGATGGACGGTGTGGATCTAACACATAAATTAAGATGGGGCTTAGAAAAGTTTCACACGTTAAAAGTTGGGTTGTATATTATACATTCGAGAGAGAAAATTACCATGGCAATGTGCGCAAATGAATATTTTTTAAGAAGAATTCGTGGAGTGAATTTTGTATTCACTGTTAAGCTAAACTCTAGCATCGAAAAAAGTTTGGAAAAAATCACAAAGTGCTTTCTGAGTTTTGCGTTAACAATCAAAACTTTATGCAGAACACTTTTTGAATTCCACATTCAGTGATTTTTTTTTTAGCGTTAATAAACAGGCCCCAACTCTTCTCTATGGTGTGGCTTGCTTAAGTTTTAGACATCCCTAATTTTGAGTTTCTAGAGTTGACATGAGGAAGTTCACCTAATGGACACCATGAATCTTGGAATCGGATTGGGTAAGTCAAGGGAAACACGAGTTGGGCGAGGCCCTGATGTGGAGGGTTCCCACCGGTCCACCACGCTTAACGTACTCAACTAAACAACTTTGAAACAGTACGTGGATTACCCCCTTATGTCAGGCGCTATGCATTAGCGGGGGCTCCTAGTGGCCACCATGATGTATGGGTTTTATCCACTCTGGCCCCATGAAGTTTTCCATATCTTGGGCCCAAGTGGACCACATAGTGGAGATTAAAGACCAACTATTGAAAACTTCTTGGGGGTTATAGAAGTTTTGGATGAAACTGATATATGTGATTTCCCTGCATCCAAATCCCTGTGACTTGACAAACAGGTTGGATGGAAAATAAATAACATGGTGGGCCCTAGGAATATTTCAACGGTGGGCATCATTATCATCACTGCTTCCTGTGGACTGGTCCACTACTTGAGCCTTGAATTTGGCTCATTGTTGGGCTTATATTATAAAAATATAAGAGAAAAAATGGATGGACGATGAAGGTAAAACCCATATATCAGAGTGGCCATGCAGTGCCACTACCCATGCTGAGCAAGGAGGTAGTACTTAATTTATATGTTTCAAATGTGCTTTGCGTGGCATGATCATACACGTGTCTTTTTTTTAGCGTTTCTCCTGCCTCACTGAATTCAATTCCGTGGATCTCACGCAGGGCCTTACAAAACTTAGTAAAGTCATGCCCTAAGTACTGTACTTAACGCTCACGGCCAGACTCAAAAAAATTCTACCGTGTTAGGAACCACCAGCAGTATGCACAGAGTCCTCGGCGTCGTCTAAATATCGCTGGTGAGTGGGTCATCAGAGCTGATAAACATACTGAATAAACTGCATAGGCGCCACCATGATTTACGTATTTTATCCACTCTGTCTATCCATTTTAGAAGATAATTTTAAGTTTTGAGCCCAAAAGTGAAGCGTATCGAAAGCTTAAATGGACCTCACCAAAGGAAAGGGTGTGAATTGAACACGTACCATTGAAAATTTCTTGCGGGCCCCAGAAGTTTTGGATCAAGCTGATATTTGTGTTTACCCTTCATCCATGTTTGTGTGATCTTATGAACATGTTGAATATAACAAGTAAACATCACTGTGGGCCCTAAGAAAGTTTCAACGGTGGAGATCATTATTCCCACTGTTTCCTGTAGGATGACCCACTTGAGCTATGGATATGCTTCAGTTTTGGGCTCAACTCCTAAAATGAGCTGAAAGAATGGATGAACGGCTTGGATAAATCACATGCATTCACGGTGCGCCATTAAGATTATACTCAGTTTGATAAAAGGTACTCAGAAAGCAATCTGATTTCCACCAACGCAATCTACTTCAAGAAGATGTACACCAACAACTATCAATAGAACACAGATCGATACTGCCCCTGCCCTCCCGGTGGTGAAATCTGATTGGATAGGGCATTTTAAAAAATGAGGCAAACGCGAACACGTACGGATTGATACTGCCTCTGTGACTCTTTGATTATGGGGACGCGGATTGCCTCCGAAAGCCTTTTGCAGCCATCTCTTGCGCTGGGAATCTAGGTAGGACCCACCCTGATGTTTGTGAGAAATCTACACCATCCAACCGTTTTGAGAGCTCATTTTAGCCAACAAAAAAATGAACTGTATTCAAGACTCAAGTGGGCCGAAAACGTGATGATTGAACTTCCACAGTTGAAATATTCGTGGGGCCACAGAAGTTTTGAATCATGATAATATTTGTGTTTTCAGTTCATCTCAATAGGAATGACATTATGAACGGTATGGATGGCATATAAACATTACTGTGGATCCCATAGAGGTTTCAACGGTAGGAATTTCCCTACCCACCTTTTTCTTTAGTGTTGCCTACTTGAGTTTTGGATCCATTTCATTTTTGATCTCACAAAACAGTTGGACGGCATAGATTTCTCAAAAACATCACAGTGGCCCTGCCTAAATTCCGATCACACGAGATACTTGCGAAAGGCTTTCGCAGGCAATCAGCGTCCGTGAGCATGCGACAGAATAACTTTCAAATGTGTTTTGCCAAGTCCCATCAGGCAGCAGCCTGACCTTTGGGGAGGTGGGAAAAGCCGACTTCAGTGAGGCTTCGATATTTCGCGTTGATGTAGCCATCCCCTCAATTGGCCACAGCCGTGGGGCGCGGATTGCCTGCGAAAGCCTTTCGCAGGCATCTCCTGCTAAGGGAATCTGAGTGGGGCCTATCGTGAGGTTTGTGAGAAATCTACACCGCTCAACCGTTTTGTGAGATTATTTTAGGCGTTGTGTCGGAATCCAAAACTCAAGTGGGCCGCACTAAAGCAAAAGGTGTGTAGGGAAATTCTTATCGTTGAAACCTCTATGGGGTCCACAATGATGTTTATATGCCATCCATACCGTTCATAATGTCATTCCTACTGAGATGAACTGAAAACACAAATATTATCCTGATTCAAAACTTCTGTAGCCCCACGAATATTTCAACTGTGGAAGTTCAATCATCACGTTTTTGGCCCACTTGAGTCTTGAATACAGTTCATTTTGGTCGCAACGCCTAAAATGATCTAGATTTCTCACAAACCTCACGGTGGGTCCCACCCAGATTCCTCTCCTGGCTTTCTCAGGAAATCCACGCCCACCGCGGAAGGTAACTGACGTACTGCACGCGGATATTTCGATTTCGCAGGAAGTTCCTGCGCTGGGAACCAAGGTGGGGCTTACATTGATGATTTTTGATAAATCTACCCCGTCCATCCGTTTTGGGAACTCATTTCAGAATACGACAACAAAAATGAACCGGATCCAAGACTCAAGTGGGCCGAAAATAAAGGAAAAGGTGGGTAGGTAAATAACTACCGTTGAAAACTCCCTGGGTTCCACAGTGATGTTTATATGACATCCATACCGTTCATAACGTCACTATTACTTGGATGAACTGTAAACACAAATATTATCCTGATTCGAAACTCCTGTGGCTCCACAAATAGTTCAACTGTGGACGTTCAATCCTCACGTTTTCGGCCCACTTGAGTCTTGGATCCGGTTCATTTTTGTTTTCATGTCCTAAAATGAGCTCCCAAAACGGATGGACGGGGTGGATTTATCAAAAAATCACTGTGGTCCCCACCTTGGTTACCAGTGCAGGAACTTTCTGCGCAAGGCTTTCGCAAGAAATCCGCGCCCCCGGATATTGTGCAGTGAGGAGCTCACCACACTATAGCATAGCGTGGATACTCTGTGGAACCTACGGTGATGTATGTACTTTATCCACTACCACAGTCCCTTTTTCCAGCTCATTTTAGGGTGTGAGCCCGTGAGCCCGAAATTGAAGCATATTAAGTTCAAGTGAACCACACCACAAGAAAGAACACTTACTGTTGAATTCTTCTTAGGTTTTTGGATCGAAAATTATATTTTTGTTTGAATCACATGTCTCGCCTGCGAGCCCGGCTGGAAGACGCTAGGCGTTTCAACAACAAAGGACTCAGGTTCGAGCGTTAAGGAGACACTAACCCCGTGCATCGTGTGACTAACTGTGTGGGTGTGTTGCCCAACTAATGGGGTGGGTGCGTTGGATGATTAACAAAAAAAAAAAAACGTCTCACTGTAGGATCTAGGAAGTTTTCAACGGTGGAGGATGTCATTATCTCTACTGTTCTATGTGGTGTGGTTCACTTGAGATTTAGATATACTTCAACTTTGCGCTCAAAACCCTAAAGTGATAAATGGATGAACGAAGTGGATAAAACACGTACATCAAGATAGGCCCCACTAGACCTGGCAAAATTCGACCCAACTTGGTTTTTCCCTTTTTAAGGTTGGAAATTTTGACTCAAATTCAATTTTTTGGTTGACCCGACCCGACTCAATTTTTTATGGGTCGGGTTAGGGTTGAGGTGGAAATGACCCGATCCGAATCCAACCTGACCCGACCCGCAATGTATCATACTGTTGGAGAGTCTTCAAACGTTTGTGCATGGTTTGAGTCTGAACATTTGGCCCAAATGCACGTGAAGGCTAGGCAGATTTCGTTGCCCTAGACCAGTCGACCGACTAGTTTGAAGGGGGCTCACTGGTCATCTGTGAGGTAGCAAGTTGGATGTTCTCCCTAGACTGTTTTTTGTGTTGGGCGACCGGTCGGCCAACCTGTCGAGTGCCAACACGGTTTCTTGCACAACACGCAAGATCGTGTAAGAGGTTGTTATTTTGGGTTTTCTACCTATTTAAGTGGGTTGTAAACGTGTTTAGCAATGATCCTAAGGAATCCAAGGTTTCCTATTCGTGTTAGGAAGAGGGGAGAGGTGTGTGTGAGAGAGAACTTGGGGTTTTCTCTATTTTTCCTTGCTTGTGGGCTGTCATCTCTGTAATCTTCTGTTTATTTATAGTAGATCGCTTTGTGCCATGATGTTTTACCCGTTGAGGGGTTTTTCCACGTAAATTCGGATTCTCTTGTGGTGAATGCTTGTGTGTGGTTTGATTTCATCGTGTGTTCTCGTTTGATCTCGCATTGCTCCATGCGTTTCGGTATCCGCTTCCGCTGCTGGTTTTCCCAACAAGTGGTATCGGAGCTAAAGTTGGAGTGGAGTTGAATTCGGATATAAGATGAGAAGATGAGATCGGGCGCAAGGTTCGAGGTAGAGAAGTTTTCCGGCAAAAATAACCTTGAGTTATGGAAGGTGAAGGTTGAATCCTTCCTAGTTCAGCAGGGGCTTGATGAAGCTCTTGGAAAGCGACCCGAGGCTATGAAAGATGATGAGTGGACGAGGCTCGACAAGAAGGCTAGAACCTCAATCCTGTTAAACTTTACAGATGATGTTCTCTATCATGTCATGAAGGAGAAGAGTGTGGCTAAAACGATGGCGAAGCTAGAGAAGGTTTATGCCAATAAATCTCTAGAGAATCGCATGTATGTGCTGATACAGTTGTTCACCTTGAGGATGGTTGAGGAAATTGAGGTGGAGGACCACCTGAGCACGTTCAATAGGCTAGTTTGCAAGTTGGTCGAGATCTATGAACCGATAAAGGATGAATATCAAGTATGTATCCTGTTGAATTAATTCTCTTCCAGATTCATATGAGTCGTTCAGGGACCTTGTGTGTATAGGGAGGGAAACCATAAGCGTCGAGATCGTTATCTTAGCCCTCTAGTCGAAGGAGATGAGAAAGAAAAGCGATAACGAAGCTTCCCGTTATTCCTCAGAGGCACTGGTTATGAGGGGAAGAAGTTCTGAGCATGGAGGATATTCGAAATCGGGATCTAAGGCCAATGACAAAGGGAAGGCTAATGTGAAGGGCTAGAATTGTGGTCAGGAGGGCTACATGAGAGGGGATTGTCAGAATCTCAGGTTGAAGCAAGAAAGGTATGAAAATTCTTCTGTAGAGGGAGCCAATGCCGTAGAGGACGATAACGATATGTGTGAAGTTCTGATTGTATCTGGCAAGGGATCTCACGGTAGTAAGTGGATCCTAGATTCAAGGGCTTCATGTCACATTTGTCCTGACTGGAGTTCATTCACGACATACAAGGAGTATGGTAGTGAATCGGTGTTTGTGGGTGATGGCTATGCTCATAAGGTTGTGGGTATTGGTATTGTGCAAATCAAGATGTTCGATGGGGTCGAACGAGTCCTGAAAGATGTGAAGCACTTTCCTAAGATGAAGATGAATGTAATTTCTCTTGGTACACTCGAGGCGAAAGGGTACGTGTTTATCAGCCGCGATCATTGTTATGAAGTGATGAAAGGGACACTCGTGTGTATGAAGGCACGGAGGTATGGGCATCTTTACATGTTGATCGGGAGCACAATTTACGGTGGAGCTGCGGAAAAGGCAGCGAGATCAACGGTTGCTCGTATATGACAAGTGCCCAAGGGCCACATGAGAAGAGCGGTAAATGGCATGAATTTGCAAGGTTAGGGTCGATGATAGTACGAGAAGCGGTGGAGCTATGATTAAAGATGAGATTACGTTGCGAGGATGGTGTTAATTCGACGTTTGAAGCCTCGATGGAGATTGTTGCAGAGCCTTCAAACGTTTGTGCATGGTTTGGGTGCTCAGACCGGTTGGGCGACCGATCTGAACGTTTAGCCCAGATGCACGTGAAGGCTAGGCAGATTTTATGGCCCTAGACCAGTTGGCCGACTAGTTTGGAGGGGGCTTCGACCATTTAAGCGACCGATCGGCTGTGAGGCAGCAAGTTAGATGTTCTCCCTAGACTGTTTTTTGTGTTGGGCGACCGGTCGAGCGCCAACGCGGTTTCTTATGCAACACGTGGGATTGCGTAAGAGGTTGCTATTTTGAAATTTCTACCTATTTAAGTGGGTTGTAAACATGTTTAGTAATAATCCTAAGGAGTCCAAGGTTTCCTATTCGTGTTAGGAAGAGGGGAGAGGTATGTGTGAGAGAGAACTTTGGGTTTTCTTTGTTTTTCCTTGCTTGTGGGCTGTCATCTCTGTAATCTTCTGTTTATTCATAGTAGATCACTTTTTGCCATGATTTTTTACCCGTTGAGGGGTTTTTTCACGTAAATTCAAATTCTCTTGTGGTGAATACTTGTGTGTGGTTTGATTTCATCGTGTGTTCTCGTTTGATCTCGCATTGCTCCACGCGTTTTGCCTTCTGCTTCCGCTGTCGGTTTTCCCAACACATACCACGTTATAGCGTGGTGAGCTCGACACTACATAATCTGCATCCTTACCTTCCCATCTCTCATGCTACTTATCCAAGTCATGAAAAATGGTAGTTACCATTGTAAAGATCACGTGGCGCAAAAATTGGTCTGTTCCGCTTAGGACTTGTTTGAGCAACAATAATAGACGAGATTAGGCGGTATGGAATTGTATTTGGTCGCGGGCCAATTCCATCCTTTGTTTGATAACAAATGAAAGTTTAGATTAATCCTAAAATCATGTATTCCAATGCCAATGGTGGATTCTGCTGAATTTTTCATGGATTTTAAATCCAACATCATTGGGAGCCCCACATTGATGTATGTATTTTATCAAAGCCGTTCACTCACACATAATTTTTACAATAGTCATTCAAGCTGCAAATGAGTTAGGGTAATTAAAATAGTCATTCAAGCTGCAAATGATCTGGGGCAATCAAAATTAATTATAAAATGGGGTCCATTGATTGTAATCCCACGCTACACCGAACATGAATTCACGTGAGCAAATAAATGAGCAATAAATGTTAGTGGTAACGTACTGCCAAACAGGTAATAAATGAGCAATAAATACTATAACCCCATTTATTACCATTTGACCTGTTGGAACTGGTGAAAAGCGGACGGTTTGACTCAAAAAGCCCCGCCGCCGTGGACGCAGATTTTTTGGGAAAGCCTTTCCCACCTGCTGTAACCGATGAATAGTCAAAGGTTTGACTCAAAATCAAAGCGGCCGTGGTCGCGGATTTTTGCTAAAGCCTTTTGCAGAAAGTTTCTGCACTCAAAACCTAAGTGGGTTCCACCGTAATGTTGGTGAGAAATCCACTCCGTCCACCAATTTTTGAGCTCATTTTTGGGCATGCTGCCGAAAATATGCCAGATTCACGACTCAAGTGGGCTGAAAACGTGAGGATTGAACGTTCACAGATGAAATATTCGTGGGGACACAGAAGTTTCGAATCAGGCTAATATTTATGTTTTCATTTCATCCCTCTAGGAATGACGTTTCGAACGGTATGGATCGTAGATAAACATCACTAGCAGGAAAGGTAATACTTACCAGAGTTTGATGTCGGTGGCCCGAAATTAACTATTCAAACCATCCAAATACTACTAACTTCTTCCAGCGGCCATTGTTCGTGGCTGTTTTGACCTTCGAACAGAGGGTCTTTGGGTCCAAGGACTTTTCTTTCTACCACTGCTCCTGCCTGCTTTTGAACTTTGAACAAAGGGCCATGCGCATGCAAATTGATTACTACCCGGCCCACCTCAAGCTAAGAAAAGAACCGAGCCACTGTGGCGTATGGGTTTTATCCACACCGTCCATCCATTTTTCCATATAATTTTAGGTACGAGCTAATAAAAAATGAAGCAGATACAAGGCCCAAGTGGACCCCACCACAGGAAGCAGTGGTGATATTGACACCCACCGTTTGAAAGCTTCCTAGGAGCCACCGCGATGGTTAATTGCCATCCAACCTGTTCATAAGGTCACATAGACTTGGATGAAGGCAAAGAATAATATCAGCTTGATCCAAAACCTCTGTGGCCCCCCTAAAAAGTTTTCAACGGTAAATATTTAATCCTCCAATGCGTGGTCCTTTTGAGTCTTGGAAGTGCCTCATATCCTAAAATGATATGGAAAAATAAATCAACGGTGTGGATAAAATACATAATGGCCCCTCAGAGCCCCGTCCGTTCCTGGAGTGTGGGAACACCCAATCTGCGTCCGGTCTATTAATGTACTGCTCGCAACAACCAATCAGAGCAATGTGATGTGCATGTTGAGCAGGGCCCATCAGTTAATTTTCAACCTTTCATTTGTTTTGAAAATGTGCGGCCCACCTGATGATCTGATTTGCCTGATTTTTGGCCCAGGGAAATCTTACACGTGGATGCGACCAATATGCGGCTTGGATCTTGCACTTTGGCACGTGGGGTAGTAGGCATGCTATAAAACATCAGCACCACTCATCTGGTATGACCCTAATAGGGATAGCCACAGCTCCAAAATCTCATCGATATTTCGGGTAGGTGGGGCCCATTAGACCATTCTACGTCGTTGCCGTCCTTCCGCATGTGAGCAGACTTTGTGGTTGCGGAAAAATTCCTCTCAGAAAATTAAGTACCTCAAAAGACTTCTTTTTTCTCCCTCAGCAAGATTTTACTCCCAACTTCTATAAAGGAAGCAATGCAATTTTCATCACTGAAAGCTTACATTTCAGCTTTCAAGTAAAAATCCCATAATTCTATCAAATGCCTAGTGTTCGCCTCTTGCTTCTTCTTCTTCTCCCGCTTTCTACCGTTGTTGTCACTGCCCAAACTATCCATAACGTTAGCTTAGGGTCTTCTCTCTCTACCAACGATGAAAACCCTTCTTGGGTTTCGCCTTCTGGGGAATTCTCTTTCGGGTTCTATCGCCTTCCCGACGGAGATCGTTTCCTGCTCGCCATCTGGTTTGATAAAATACCGGAAAAAACTGTAGTCTGGTCTGCAAATGGAGATGAGCCGGTGCAGGGAGGATCCAAGGTCGAGCTGACAACAGACGGCCGTCTAATTCTCAGTGACGCTCAAGATGAAGAGATATGGAAGGCCGAATCCACCAGCGGTTCTGTAGCCTCTGCTGCCATGCTTGACACTGGGAACTTTGTGCTCTGGAGGATGGATTCCGTCATTGTTTGGGAGAGCTTCAACGTACCTACCGACACCGTCTTACCTTCGCAGATATTGGGATTGGGTAGCCAGCTTTCTTCTCATCTAACAAGGAAGGACTACTCGAAGGGAAGGTTCCAGCTTCATGTACAGGCGGATGGTAACCTTGTGTTTTATCCTGTAAATCTCCCCACCGAATCCCGTTATAGTGCTTATTGGGCTAGCAACACCGTTGATTCTGGTTATCAGCTCATCTTTAACACGTCGGGCTATATTTACTTTACTCAAAGAAATGGAAGCATGTTCAACCTCTCCTCAGAGAATGGGAAGATGGTTTCGACGAAAGATTTCTATCACAGGGCGACACTCGACTTCGATGGTGTTTTCAGGCAATACATCTACCCAAAGAACCACTCGAGCAGTGGAAACTGGGCTGGGTCCTGGTCAGTTGTCTGGTATGAGCCACGCAACCTTTGCACGGCCATACGTTCGGAATTTGGCAGCGGAGCTTGTGGATTTAACAGCTACTGCAAACTAGATGACGACCAGAGGCCTAGTTGCGAATGCCCGCCTGGGTATTCCTACTTGGATCCAAATAACACATTTGGTGGATGTAAACAAGACTTTGTTCCACAGAGTTGTGATTCAGGTGCAGAACGTCTGTTTGAACTGAGGGAGATGACAAGCACAGATTGGCCACTGTCCGACTTTGAACGGTATAATCCCATAAACGAAGATCAGTGCAGACAAACTTGCTTGAGTGACTGTTTCTGTGCAGTCGCTATTTTCAGAGACGGCAACTGTTGGAAGAAGAAGCTCCCGCTCTCAAATGGGAAGATGGACCCGAGTGTCGGTGGAAAGGCCCTCATCAAAGTATCCAGAGGTAATTTTACTTCACGGCCTCTTCCTCCTCCTAGCACAGGCACAGAGAAGAATGAGCGACGGACACTCGTCCTCATCTTATCAGTGCTTCTAGGCAGCTCGGTGTTTCTCAACTTCCTCTTCTTGTCAGCAGCTCTGTTTGCTGTTTTCTTCTCATACCATAAAAAGCTGCTGAAATTTCAACCAGAGCAAAGCATGATGGGATTGAATTTGCGGTGCTTTACATACAAGGAGCTGGAAGAAATCACAGATGGATTCAAGGAAGAACTGGGACGGGGTGCTTTTGCCATAGTTTATAAAGGGGTGTTAGCATCAAATTCACAAAATTTCATTGCCGTCAAGAAGTTAGACATGAAAGAAGCAGAGAAGGGATTCAGAACTGAAGCGATCTCAATTGGCCAGACCCATCATAAGAATCTTGTCAAGCTGCTTGGATTCTGCGAGGAGGGGTTGCACCGGCTTTTGGTATATGAGTTCATGAGAAATGGATCTTTATCGAGCTTCCTCTTCGAAGGCCCAAGACCCAGCTGGAACAAACGAATGCAGATTGCTTTCGGAATTGCTCGAGGGCTAACATACTTGCACGAGGAGTGTGGCTTGCAGATCATCCACTGCGATATAAAACCCCAAAACATACTCCTCGACGACTCTTTCACGGCAAGGATATCCGATTTTGGAATATCAAAGCTTTTGAAGACCAACCAGAGCCGAACCACTACATGCGTTAGAGGAACCAAAGGATATCTCGCACCGGATGGTTCAGGAACATGCCAGTCACAGTAAAGGTAGATGTCTACAGTTTTGGGGTCATTTTGCTGGAGATCATTTGTTGCAGGAAGAACATCAAATCAGAGATTGAAGATGATCAGGATGCAGTACTGACATACTGGGCTTCTGATTGCTATAGAGCTGGGAGACTAGATATGTTGATCCAGGATGATGCAGAGGCCCAAGATGACATGAGGAGGATGGAGAGGGTAGCCATGGTGGCACTCTGGTGCATTCAAGAGGATCCATCACTAAGGCCTTCCATGAAGAAGGTGACACAGATGCTAGAAGGAACAGTCGAAGTTTCTGTACCCCCAAACCCTTGCTCCTTCATTAGTTCGATTGGATGAAACCCTACATCCTGCATTTGGGCACCAAGCTTTTCGGAATTTCATCATGTTTTTGCTCTTTAAATCGCCATGTTTCAATCAAGATTGCCTTCGTAAGTAGCAGAGCCAAGTTGGGCTATGGACTTGGAAATTCATTGCCTGAGACCTCTTGTATTTTTCATTACAAGTTTCCAACAATTCCTTTTTTCGTATGAATATCCACATCTCTGGTGACTTCAATCATAAGGTTGTATTTATCTATAATAGTTGATACATCAAAATAAAGGGCTATGCACACTTACTTGGTAGCATATTAGCCATCCATTTAAGCTCAATTACTTTTCATCCTATAATTTATCATTATCTATGGCTGTTACCCAAAGACCAAGGGCTATTTGTCCACCTGATCCATATGGTCCAACATAGTAAAGCCCAACCCGGCATCACACATTCTCCACTGTTTATGGACTTTATATTCTCTTGCATCAAATTGACATAGAACCCCAAAAGCTATGTTCATTAATTCTTTCTTTCATAGTAGTAACAAGTATGTCCGTTATCAGGAGTGCTACGACATGTAAATATAAAATACACACACACACACACACACACACACACACACAAACCCATATGCATATCATACACTACACATCGGGCCCATACATGCTGACTAAACAAAGCAGAACTAAGTACTAAATAGCACATGAAACTCTTGGTGCAATTTGCTAGAGATAAGATGTTTAATTTCCTACCATTAGGCATCGATCTTCAAGGTGTCGATGAACCAAGGTTCACTGGAGTAACTGTTCCGGCTAAAGAATAGATTGAAGTACTCAGCATGACTGAGGGTCTTGTAGAGGGCTGGATTCTCTGGCTTGATAAGATTGTGGGCAGGCTCAATTATGGCATCTTTATGAGGATAGCAGAAGGTGACAATCGTTAGCCTCTCCTTCAGACTATTTACGACCACTCTGTGTTGTGCACTTTTGTAAATCCCATTACTCATTACCTGCATAATCAAGAAACTAAGGGGTTTATCAAATACTCATAGTTGGAATTAGGATGGTAATCCAGAAACTGTGAGAAACTAATAACTATATGTCTGCATGCCATTTCTTCTTTAGTGTGTGTTTGGTTGCAGCAAATGTCATGATTAATCAGTCTCATTTGGTGCAAAATTTCATGGTATGTCATGAAATTTGGTGGAACCAAGCACCCCCTTAGCCAGGATGCTGAAGGCCAAAATGGCCCTTGAAGAACCATCAGCTACATCCATCTATTTTTAGTGACGTGGCTCATAGACTGCAGCTTTGCAGTTCTGTTTAGGGTGTGTTTCAGTGCTTGAACAGCATTGACGCTTTCAACTTCAGCCACACAATGCTGTTTTTTTGTTCCAGAATTCAAGAAATGTGCTTGCCCAAACAGCCCTTTATCCAAATTTGGATTTAAGGAAATGCTGAATCACCCAAATCATGATTTGGGCCAGCATCCAAACCGACCTAGTAATCCCCGCTTTGAAAGCATGAGCCAAATGACGTTCAGGTGTGCATTTAAAGCACAAGCATAGCAAACAAAGTTTCCTTTCTGGATAAACACCTCAACCTAAATGGATTGATGGTTCATCCCAGTCTTACGCAACTCATTCAAGCCAACTTGGACCAAGTCGAGTCCAATCAGCTGGTTCGGAACCATGAGTCAGAATTGAAAATAGGGGGTGACTGAGCCTGACTCAGCCAAGTCACCACCAACTTGCCAAGTCGCCAATTTACTCAGGACCGAACTGAGTCAGTCAGAGTAATCTTAAACCTGTTGAGTGTGTGGAGTTTGCATGCATGTGCCTGTGACATTAGGTGGGTTACCGTTCCAATATTCCCAACGATTATGAGAAATGCACCAGAAAGCATCTTGACAGGGACCCAATATCCATCTTTCCGAATCTGTAAGCCTTGTGTTTCGTCGAATTCGAGCAGGAGAGTGATGCCTGTAATGTCCGCATGTGCCGCCATCCCGACCACTTTCTGTGGTTGAGGGCAATGCGGATAGTAATTCATCCTTACATGGTATAGTCCATCTTCAAAATCCTTGGAGAATTCATGGGCCTCTAGCCCAAGGCCCTTGGCCATGAATACCAGAAGGGAAAGTGCAAGCCTCTTCACCTCTCCCGAGTAACTGTCTAGAGATTCCCTGTTTATTGAGGAGAAAGAAAAGGTTTCTCAATTAGAGATTTGCTAATTCCACACGCCAGCATCTGAGTCGTTCAACAGGTGGGATGGAGAGGAAGTGACATGGTAGAACCTGAAGAAACGGAATATGGTAGACCTATCTCTCCACAGTACACTTAGAAATAGTATACATGGCATATAATAACTCAAATTAAACCTACTACATTGTAGAATCCATTGTGGCAGAGTTACAGCCCAAAAATCAGATTGTTTGAACAATCTAACTTGTAATTGGTTGGCACTTCTAATTTTTAACCATCCATTAAATGCCCACTAATCTGATAGTGAGGAAATTAAATAAGCACAATTTTGTTCATAATAGGTCTAAGGGGAATGATCACATACATTTAAGAATATTCGAGTTATGTAGTGTCGATCCCAAAATATAGTATGATCCATAACTCAGTTGAACGACATGGGAGGATATTGAGTAGGGGGTGCCCACCATAGAAACTTTCAAATGGAAATGTGTGGTCCACCGTGCCATGTGTATGCAATCCAACCTATCCATCAAGTGCTCCCCACTAAAATTAAAGGACACACAGAAGCTCAAACCATTAAAAAACTCATGTGGGCCACAACAAGTTAATATGTAGGTTTTGAGCGTGATTGTACAGTGCTCCCTGTAGTGTGTCCCACTGCCCTTTTGATTGGTATGATTCCTAGGATGTGTGGTAAAAATCAGGAGGTGCACCTGATGCACAGTTTGGATTCTATATAAACATCATAGGTGGGCCCCACATAGGTTGAACATATGGTAATTAATAACTAGCATATGTAATCATCCCCTTAGATCAAAATTAGTTTCCCATAATTTGTACGGTTTCTTTGAATTATTTTTGTATGCCATGAGTGCAATGTCTCAGTGGCTGCGTATCATCCATCACACTCCACGAGAGTATGAAATTTTTTTCTCACACTTTAGTGGCATGACTGTAATTACCTGAATCCTTGAGGGCGTTCTGGCCAGAAATTATAGTTCCTGTCTTCATAGGGAAGGGCATTAATGAAAAGCATATCACTCCAATCTAGCTTCTGTTCTTCTGAGCTTACAAATGTCTGACCATACCCTTCTACCCTTCCACTTCCTTCCTTCTGTGCGTACCGTTTCTTTTCTTCCAGCGGAAAGCTGAAAAAATCTCTGCTCTTCTCCTTCATGCTTTTTACCAGCTCGTCCGCCACTCCATGGTTAATCACCTATACATTGCTACAAATATCAATACAAATTACGGAAACGCCACTACTTAAAACAAGATGTTAACAATCCTGCGTTTGGACGAAAACTATGATAGTTTGGCAGGGTGTGATGGATCATATGCAGGCTCTCAGAAATTGCACACGTGGCATATGTGTAACTAACATTAAACTGTCCAGATACTGGGCCCAAGATATGATGGTCTGGAAAGTGTTTTTAGATTTATTTTCATGATTTTTACCGTTTAATTTGAGTTACATGTGTGCCGCGCGTGCAAATGGATGTGCGCCTGCATATCAACTCTCATACTTTACCAGACTATCAAATAACTTCTGAAAAAAAAAAGAGATAACTTTAAACACTTTCCCTCGTGTTTGGATGAATCCTAATGAGCGGAGTAGGTGCGGCCCACCTTGATGTATGTATTCTATATCCACGCTGTCCATCCGTTTTTCCAGATAATTTTTGGGTAAGAGCCGAAAATGAAGCTGATCCAAACCTCAGCTGGACCATACCATAGGAAACAGCGGTGATTGACCATTAAAAACTTTTATGGAACTTTTTGTGAGCCACCAAAGTTTTGGATCAAGCTGATATTTTCTTTTTTCCCTTGATCCAGATTTGCGTGACCTTATCAACAGGTTGGATGGCAAATAAACATTACAGTAGACCCTAGGAAGCTTTTAATGGTGGGAAGTTCAATCACCACTGTCTCCTATAGTATGGTCCAGATGAAATTTGGATCTTCTTCATCTTTTGGATCATGCACTAAAATGATCTGGAAAAACAGATGGACGGTGTGGATATATAATACATGCATCAAGGTGGGTCCGGCCCACGATAAATGCTGCACCTTCCTCTCTCAAGGCACGAGGGTATTTTCGTCATTTGGTGCAAATTATTCCTCCTACATCTCTGGCAGAAGGTACTAGAGAAAAAAAATGAACAAGTGTGCCCATGGGTCGGCGATCCAGACCGTTGATCTGATGGGACCGAACGTAGATGGGGATTCTCTTTCCCGGAGATGCTATTAATTGAACGGTACACCTTGAAGTCTTACGGGAGTCAAACCTCTTTTCATCGATTTTTTAATTAAAAAAAAATTAAAAGAGCGAGATTTTTGTGGAATACCTGAAATGCCCCCCAATCTCTGCAAACGGAATGAAGCTTGTGCAGCTCTTCCGCCTGGGATTCTGCGTCCAACAGCTTAGACATGTCGATCGAAGGTATTTGGAGGGTAGGGTTGCAGGGATTGCTGACCGGGTCATCCACGTCATCCCTGAGATACCTACTTGGCACTGCATCTGACGGCTCTCTCGCGAGCTCTTGTACACTTGGCACCGGCAGATTCCGTTGAAGGTTGAGAAGAACCATAGTCGGCTGCAGATCGGACAGTAATGGAGAGAATATGCAGAAAGCGCGTCTTGGATAAAAAAACTCATGACCGGTGAATACCGGTCTCCTTGTACGGTAAAGATTTAAGACGCCGTCCCCAAGAGGCCCCTTCTGCCGGACGGACGCGGATTTGGTAGCGAGCCCCCATCATTCCGCGTCCCATCACCTGGTGGTGTGCTGACGTCGCGAGATTTGATTGATGGGACCGAACGGTGTATCCCAGACTGGGGCCCGCCGTAACGTACGTCCCTTACATCCAACCCGTCCATCCGTTTGGAAAACTCATTTTTAGAGCATGATCCTGGAAGTGAAGCATAACCAAATCTATGGTGGAC
This sequence comes from Liriodendron chinense, assembly GCA_003013855.2. Lineage (NCBI taxonomy): Eukaryota > Viridiplantae > Streptophyta > Magnoliopsida > Magnoliales > Magnoliaceae > Liriodendron > Liriodendron chinense. Next base: position 4,153,912 of record PVNU02000773.1, on the reverse strand, counting down.
CATAGTTCAGGAAACAGTCTGTGATTAAATTCTCACAATTAAAAAACTTTATGGACCAACGGAATGTTTATTTGCCATCCAAACCTGTTGATAAGGAAACAAAGACCCGGGTAAGAGCTCACACAAATATCAGGGTTTGCGGTCAAATTAGCATTGAGGTTTGTAAAATGATGAAAATAACCCTTGCCCTCAATCACAACAATTATAGCTCTTCACACTTTTTTTTTTATTTCATTTGGATCATTTTACCATTGACCATGTACACCAATGAGTTACTCAAAGTTTAAAAGGTCATGTGTCTCGTCGGTGAGCCATGATTTGTAGGTCGATAAGCCATAGTAGCTCATTGGCTAGCCACAAAGGCCATCAGCGAGCCATGATTTCTAGGTTGATGAGTCATATGTCTCATCGACGAGCCACAAAGGCCATCAGCCAGCCGTGTATTTCATTGAAATTTATGTGTCTCATTGTCGAGTCATAGAGGCCATCGACGAGCCATGTGTCTCATCGACGAGCTGTGACTTTCAAGTGGAACCTTGTGTTCTAGGTCAGAACAATGTGTCTCATCGGCGAGCCTCAAAGGCCATCAATGAGCCATGCATTTTTTCGATGAGTCATGTCATCCGTTCGAGTTTGTGTCTCATTAGCGAACCATAACTTCTAGGTAAGAACCTTGCGTTTCAGGTTGGAACAATGTGTGTCATCGATAAGCTATAAAGGCTATCGGCAAGCCATGTGTCTTATCAACAAGCTAAGAGAGCCCTTTATTTTTTTAGAAACTTGTCGGCCTTACATGATTAGGGGCAAAATGGTCTGAAGAAAATATAAAAACGTGTTAGGGGGCTACAATTACAGAGGTTGAGGTTAGGGGTTAATTTCTTCATTTTAGAAAAGAATAGTGCTATTTTGACCAAAAATGAATATCAGCTTATCCAAAACTTTAACGGTCAATTACCACATGACATGGATGTAAGCCACATGCATCAAGCTAGGCCAATATTAAGTGATCCACCCACCTTGGTAGATCCGGAAATCCACCAAAGCCGCTCTGATAAAAAAAAAAAAAAAAAATGGCCCAGGCCTTTCGGGAGTGGATTTAGGTATTACCTTTGCCTTGCCGGGCTCACCTTGATGAATGTATTGTACATCCATGCAGCTCATATGGTGTTTTAGCTCATTTTATGACATTATCCCAAAACTTAAGCAGATCCAGGTCTTTGATGGACCACACCACTGGAAAAAGTGGTGACTGACCATTGAAAACCTTTTAAAGGCCACAAAAGTTTAAGATTCGATCAAGCTGCTCTTTGTATTTGTCCCTTCATCCATGTCTGATTGACCTTATTAACGGTTAGATGACAAATAAACATTACAGATCTGCCTATGGTGGGCCTTGAAAAGCTTTTAATGGTGGGCGTTCAATCACCTATGGTGGGCCTTGAAAAGCTTTTAATGGTGGGCGTTCAATCACCCCTGATTTCCTGTGGTGTGGCCACGTGAGATTTGGATCTGCTTAGTTTTTGGGACTTAATAATAAAATGGGCTTGAAAAACAGATGGACAGCATGGATATACAACACATCATCAAGGTGGGCCCCACAGTAAGGGTAACACCTAATCAGCACGCAGGTGCAGCCCTTACCATAGGGCCACCTAACCAGCACGCAGGTGCAGCCTATCCTTTTTCCATGCTATTTTAGGACATGATACCAAAAATGAAACAGATCCAAATCCCAGGTGGACTATACCATAGGAAACAATAGTAATTGACCATCAAAAACTTCTTGTGGGCCACCAAAAGCTTTGGATCAAGCAGATATTTGTTTTTACCTTCATCCAGGTTTAGGTGACCTTATCAATAGGTTGGATGGCAATTAAACATTAAGGAAACATTATCATGGGCCTTGGGAAGTTTTTAATGGTGGAGCGTTTAATCACCCGTTTCCAATAATATCATCCACTTGAGATTTGAATCTGCTTCATTTTTGGGCTCGTGCCCTAAAATGATCTGGCAAAATGAATGGACGTGTAGATATAGAATACATACATTAAGGTGAGCCTCATGGTAAAGACCGCAGCATCTTGGGCGAGGCCGGGGGTGCACCTAATCCACTCCGGCCATTTCTCGTAGTGTAAGGCCCACCAATCAAATCTTGCTATGTCACACACCATGACTGCTGCACAAGGTGTCAAAGGCCTTGCTACTTAATCTGCCTCGACATCCTGCCAAGCCCCTACATGGTGTTGGAATCACCACGCAATTGGGAGTCCTCATCGGATATCACGCGGATGCTGACAAATCTCATTCTTGGCCTCTTTTGTGATATTTTCATTTTTTGCACATCAGGTGGTATGATAAGGGGTTGTTTGGATGCTCCTGTGATATGAAATGAGGTTATTTGGATGCTTATAAAATCTGTAAATAGTAAAAAGTTTCCAGGTAATTGAATTGCAAGGAGCTGTTTGGATGTCTGCATGTGCCTATAAAGGCTTTACATGCTGTAACACATCGCAGCATTTAGCAGTAATTTGAAAGCTAGCATGTTTCATATTACAATGGCTAAAAAAATAATATACATGAGACCATCAAAGCACACACGCACTGGGCAGATTTGGATGTCCTCCACCAATTTAGGTGGGCCCAAATGCAATCTAGAAGTTTTTAATGGTGGATGTCCCATTCTTTCCTCGCCTAAGGTCCATTTGACGATCGATCAAACTACTTTTTTGTGACAATAGGAAAGCATCAAGATATATTGTACACATTACAGTGGGTAACGTGTGTGTATCAACCATTATGTCCTAGAGCAAAAAAACAAATCCTTTTTATGTGATTTGCCGATTTTGGTAGGATTTACTACCCAAACTACTTTGATGTGAATGCTTTCTTTATATATTGTAAACACTTTATAAGTTAGCCAAACACATAATCTGTTTACCTATAAACATATTACCACTTAAAAGATAAATAGTATGACCCACTATCAGCTAGTCACAATCCCAAGATCGGACTGGTTCAATAATCTTAACTGCTGACTATGGACACTTATTTGCAGAAATAAAAAAAAAGCCTTTAAATTCACATAGTATAGGCCCACCAGAGTTTTGAAATACTAATTTTTGGGTAATTCTTTGATCCTGATGAGGCACATCAAAAGAATTAATGGATTAGATTGCATAAAAACACCTTGATCAGCATTACACAAAACTAATAATGGGCGTTCCATTCTAACACTTTCCTGTAATGTGGCCTACCTGAGTGTTGGATGGTCTTGATTTTTGGGTTCCTAGTTGAACATGAAGCAACATACCTGATGGGTCACATCTAAGGTCACGTTTACAGTTTTGGTCTCATGCTACTGGAGATTGTTTGTTGCAGAAGAACATCGAATGGGAGCTTGAAGATGATCAGAAAGCAGTACTGGCATACTGGTCTTCTGATTGCTATAGAGTGGAGAAATGATATATGTTGGTTGAGGATAGTGCAGAGGCACTAGGTGACATGAGGGTGAGAGGGTGGCCATAGTGGCACTTTGGTACATTCAGGAGGATCCATTACTGAGGCCTTCCATGAAGAAGGTGACAGATGCTAGGAGCGTTGAAGTTTCTGTGACCCCCAAAGACCAAGGGCTATTTGTCCACCCGATCCATCCAGTCCAACATAGTAAAGTCCGACCCAGCATCATACATTCTCCACTGTTTATGGACTTAATATTTTCTCGCATCGAATGGACACAGAACCCAAAAGCCATGTTCATTAATTCTTTCTTTGTAGTAGTAACAACAAGTGTGCCCATAATCAGGAGTGCTACAACATGTAAATATCAAATACACAAGTTTTGGATAGAATACATATATACACGTCACGTACACATACATTTATGCATATCATACACTACACATCAGGTAGACATGCTGACTAAACAAAGCAGAACTAAGTACTAAATAGCACATGAACCTCTTAGTGCAATTTACTAGAAATAAGATCTTTTCTACCGTTAGGCATCGATCTTCAAGGAGTCGATGAACCGAGGTCCACCGTAGTAGCTGCCCTGGCTATAGAATCGATGGAGGTACTCGGTATGACTGAGGGTTTTGTAGAGGGCTGGATTCTCTGGCTTGATAAGACCGTGGGCTGGCCCGACATTGGCATCTTTATGAGGATAGCAGAAGGTGACGATGGTTTGCCTCTCTTTCAAACTATTTACGACCACTCTGTGTTCTGCACTTTGGTAAATCCCATTACTCATTACCTGCATAATCAAGAAACCAAGGGGGTTATCAAATTCTCATAGTTGGAATTAGGATGGTAATCCAGCAACTGTGAGAAACTAATAACTATATGTCTGCATGCCATTTCTTCTTTAGGGTGCATTTGGTTGCACCAAATATCATGATATTTCATGATTAATCAGTCTAATTTGATGCAAAATTTCATGATAGTTCTTGAAATATGGTGCAACCAAAGCCCCCTTAGCCAGGACGCCGATGGCCTAAATGGCCCTTGATGAATCATCAGCTATATCCATCTATTTTTAGTGACATGGCTCATAGACTGCGGATTTGCAGTTCTGTTTAGGGTGTGATTCGGTACTTGAGCAGCATTGACGCTTTCAACTTCAGCTGCATGATGCTGTTTTTTTTTTGTTCCAGAATTCGAGAAATGCGCATGCCCAAAGAGCCCTCTATCCATATTTGGATTTAAGGAAATGCTGAATCACCCAAATAATGATTTGGGTCAGCATACAAACCGACCTAGCAATTCCCACTTTGAAAGCATGAGCTAAATCACATTCAGGTGCACATTTAAAGAACAAATGTAGAGAACAAAGTTTCCTTTCTGGATAAACACCTCAACCTAAATGGATTGATAACTCGTCCCAGTTGTAACTCATATGCAACTCATTTGAGCCAACTTGGATTTAGTCCAATGTGGTTCAGAAACATGAGTCAGAACTGAAAATAGGGGGTGACTGAGCCCGACTCGGCCAAGTCGCCACTGACTTGGTGAGGTCGCCACTTGACTCAGGACTGAACTGAGTCAGTCGGAGTAGTCTTAAACCTGTTGAGTGTGTGGGAGTTTGCATGCATGTGCCTGTGACATTAGGAGTGTTACCGTTCCATTGTTCCCAATGATTAAGAGAAATGCACCAGGGAGCATCTTGACAGGGACCCAATATCCATCTTTTCGAATCTGTAAGCCTTGTGTTTCATCGAATTCGAGCAAGAGAGTAATGCCTGTAAAGTCTTCATGTGCCCCCATCCCGACCACTTTCTGTGGTTGAGGGCAAGGCGGATAGTAATTCAGCCTTACATGGTATTGTCCATCTTCAAAATCCTTGGAGAATTCATGGGCCTCTAGCCCAAGGCCCTTGGCCATGAATCCCAGCAGGGAAAGTGCAACCCTCTTCACCTCTCCCGCGTAACTGTCTAGAGATTCCCTGTTTATTGAGGAGAAAGAAAAGGTTTCTTTATTAGAGATTTGCTAATTCCACATGCCGGCATTTGAGTTGCTCATCAGGTGGGATGGAGAGGAATTAGGAAATAACACAGTAGAGCCCAATGAACCGCAATATCGTAGACCTATTCATGTTTAGTGATGTTTTACGATATATAATAGCGATGTGTCAACTCATCACTAATTAGCTATATTTTGCGACGAGCTATTAGGTCATCACAAATAATTAACTCATTGGTGACGAGTTCATGTCTTCGTCGCTAAATACAGTTTGTGACGCCGTATTTGCAACAAAATTTGCAACGAGCAGCACTTGTCGCTAAGAAGATTTTGCGACGAGTTTGGGCTTTTTAGCAATGAGTGAACTCGCGGCAAAAAGTCTGATTTGTTGTAGTGATCTCTCCAAAGTACATTTGGAAGTATGATGCATCAACCTAAATCGTCCATCTAGTAATTCACATCACATATGTTAGATAATCACATTCATCACTGACCTTTGCTTCACCTAATGAATTTTGACCAGCAACAATTTTCGTTTACTAGCTTGGCTTTAAAGGCCACTGATCTAATGATGGCTCATCTGGTGGATGTGTATTCCAAACCATTTTCCATCCACAATATGGGAAGCTAGATGGACGGTCTAATTGATGCATCAAGATATTATCGTATCATCTCCTCCAATAGAATCTTTTTTAACCAGCTAATTCTATTACTAGTTCGGTTGATACAGGGTTTCATGAAGAAACATGGGAAAGTCTAAAATTCTGTATTAATTCCACAGGTTTTTCATTTTTTAAAAGAAAGGCTAGGGAGATGGTAATCTTGAGGAATGTAAAAACCAACTAAAAATTCTAATTAAACTTGTTTTTAATTTTTTTAAAAACCATGAAATATAGAAACCAATAACCAAATTTGGGAATTTGTCAATGATACTTGATATGCAGGCGCTCAGAAATAGTACACATGGCATATAATATCTCAAACAAAACCTACTACATTGTGGAATCCACTGTTGCTGAGTTACAGCCCAAAAATCAGATTGTTTGAACAATCTAACTTGTGATTGATTGATATTTCTCATTTTAACCATCCAATATATGTCCACCAATCTGATAGTGAGCTAATCAAATAAGTATCCAAGGGGAATGATCACACACATCTCAAAATATTTCAGCTGTGTAGGGTCGATTCCAAAATATAGCCTAATTCATAATTCAGTTGAGCAACACCAAAGCAAACATGGGAAGACAAGGGGGTGCCCATCATAGAAACTTTCAAATGGAATCTGGGGTCCACCATGCTGTGTATATGCCATCCAACCTATTCATCAAGTGCGCCCCACTAAAATTTAGGGACGCACCCAAGATCAAACCATTAAAAAAACTCATGTGGGCCGCAACAAGTTAACATATAGGTTTCAAGCGTGATTGTATAGTGTTCCCTGTGGTGTCCCATTGACCATTTGATTTGGATGATTCTTAGTATAATATGGTAAAAATGATGAGGTGCACTGGATGCACAATTTGGATTCCATAGTGGGCCCAACATAGCTTGAACGTATGGTAATTAGTAACCACCATTTGTTTGAACATATGTAATCATCCCCTTAGATCAAAAGTAGTTCCCCATAACTTAGATATGCCATGAGTGCAATGTCTCAGTGCCTGCGTATCATCCATCACACTCCGCCTGAGTATGAAAGTTTTTTTTTTTTTTTTTTTTCTCATGCTTTAGTGACATGACTGTAATTACCTGAATCCTTGAGGGCGTTCTGGCCACAAATCATAGTTCCTGTCTTCATAAGGAAGTGCATAAAAGAAAATCATATCACTCCAATCTAGCTTCTGATCTTCTGAGCTTACAAATGTCTGACCATAACCTTCTAAACTTCCACTTCCCTCCTTCTGTGCATACCGTTTCTTTTCTTCGAGTGGAAAGCTGAAGAAATCTCGGCTCTTCTCCTTCATGCTTTTTACCAGCTCATCCGCCACTCCATGGTTAACCACCTGTACATTGCCACAAATATCAACACAAATTATGTTAACGCCACTACACAAGGTGTGAATGATCCTCTGTATTCACGGAAACTATGATGCTGTGGCAGGGTACGATGGATCATATGCAAGCACTCAGAAATTGTACGCGTGGTATACGTGCAACTAACACTTATCAGCTTGATTCAAAAATAGCAATTAACCTAAATTCATTATTTCTTAATGGGATGATTAGCTGATATAAATGGACGGTTAATGATGAACTTGTTGGGATTGGACGCCTCTACTCTTCACGCATGAAGACCACTGACCGGCCGGCCGGCCGGTCGGTCACGTTGGAGATGAAGACAGCAAGAACACTGGACCTTTTTTGGGCCATCCGACCGGTCGGCCGACTGGCCGGTTGGGGGGGGGTCCGACCGGTCGGGCAGTTTCCTTTTTGGACTTGGTTTCTTGCGCGGTTATGCACAAGGAGTTTCTAATTCCGGTTTTCTCCTATTTAAGGAGATGTAATCCGATATTAGGGTTGCCGCCAATGGGCCAAGGGATTGAGAGGGTTCTAGGGTGAGAGAAAGAGCAAGGGAGGAAGCTTGGAATTCTCTGGGTTGAGGGAAAGGGCTGTGTTTGTCCTCCTCATGTGAGAATTAGCTTCGGGTAGCTTGGGATTTCTCTTATGTGCTATGATCCATGGTTTTCTTCTGTAATCTCTTGTAACTTCTGATTCATAGTGAATTGGTGTCGCTTTGTGCCGTGGTTTTTTACCCTTGAGGCGTTTTTCCACGTAAAAATCGGTTTGCCTTCTTGTGTGTGATGATTTGCTTGTTGATTGCCATTATAGTGTGTTCCTCGCCTGCTTTGATTGCTTCTGCTGCGGGGCTCCTAACCCCAACAGAACTTCAAATTTTCATGTACGCTGAATCATGTTTTTTTTAATACACTTTTCTATTTTATTTTTTAGAATAAAAGCCTAAAAATGAGGCGGATTCGAGGCTTAAGTGGACCACGCAACAGTAAGCAGTGGTGATAATGAAACCCACCATTGAAACCTTCCTAAGGCCCACCGTGATAGTTAATTTCCATCCAACCTATTCATAAGGTCACATGGTCCTAAATGAAGGGAAAAAACAAATATCAGCTTGATTCAAAATTTCAGTGGCTCCTAGAAGGTTTTCAACGGTATACCTTTAATTCCCCTGTGTGGTCCACTTGATTCTTGAAACTGACAATGGTTGGTCGGTGTGGACATCACGGTGGCCCCACAAAGCACCGTCTGTTCCTAGCTAGAGATGGGAGGGGTAGTACCCAATGGGATATTTACTGCAATAGCCCTGAGTTGTGGCTATTTTTACTAAAAGTCCAATTTCTTGTCTGGCTTATCTTTTTTGGCCTTTTGATGAGAAATTGAAAATTTTACGGTCGAAAATGCCCATCTGACCACCATGTGCTCAGGGAGAATCTATAGTGCTCACGTATCCATTCAGAGGGGCATTCTTGACCATAAAAATTTCAATTTCTCGTCAAAAGGCTGAAATAGATGAGCCGGACGAGAAATTGGACTTTTAATAAAAATAGCCACAACTCAGGGCTATTTCAATGAAAATCCCGTACCCAATCGGCGTCCTAATGAACCCTATGGAGCGGATTGGGTGCGGCCCTTACTATGAGGCCCACCTTGATGTAAGTATTCTATATCCACACCGTCCATCTGTTTTTCCAGATCATTTTACGACAACAGATAAAAAATGAAGCAGATCCAAATCTCGTCTGGACCATACCATAGGAAACAGTGGTGATTGACCATTGAAAACATTTTGCGGGGCCAAAAAAGTTTTGGATCAAGCTGATATTTGTTTTTGCCTTAATCCGGGCTTTTGTGGCCTTAACAACAGGTTGGATGGAAACTAAACATTAGGGGAACATAACAGTGGTCCCTAGGAAGTTTTTAATGGTGGGATGTTCAATCACCATTGCTTCCTATAATATGGTACACTTGAGATTTAGATCTTTTTCATCTTTTGTATGTAAACTAAATTAATCTGAAAAAACGGATGGACGACGTGGATATAAAATACATACATCAAGGTGGGCCCCACTGTCAGGGAGAGGCTATTTTTGTCATCTGGTGAAAATTTCCTCCAAAATCTCTGGCAGGAGGTACTTGAGGGTTGTTTACAATTATACCCAAACGAAAAAAAAAAAAAAGAGGACGTGGGCCCATGGATCGGCGATCCAGATTGTTGATCTGATGGGACAGAACGTAGGTGGGGGATTCTCTTAGAGATGCTATTAATTGAACGGTCCATCTAGAAGTCTAAGGCAATCAAACCTCTTCTCATCGATTTTTTAAGAAAGAAGAACATAAAAACAAAAAAAAAGGCGAGATTTTTGTGGAATACCTGAAATGCCCCCCAATCTCTGCAAACGGAATAGAGCTTGTGCAGCTCTTCCGCTTGGGATTCTGCGTCCAACAGCTTAGACATGTCGATCGAAGGTATTTGGAGGGAAGGGTTGCAAGGATTGCTGACTGGGTCATCCACGTCATCCCAGATATACCTACTTGGCACTGCATCTAACGGTTCTCTCGTGAGCTCTTGTACACTTGGCACCGGCAGATGCTGTTCGAGGTTGAGAAGAACCATAGTCGGCTGCAGATCGGACAGTAATGGAAAGAGGTGGAAAAAAGCGCGACTGGAGAAAAAAAACTCATGACCGGCTAATACCTGAAAGACACCATTTTGGCCCCTTCTGCCGGACGCGGATTTGGTAGCCAGGCCCTTGTGGGTGTTACCCCTACCGTGGGGCCCATGTTGATGATTTGTTATATATCCACACCGTCCATCCGTTTCTACAGCACATTTTAGTACGTGTTTCCAAATAATTATGCAGATACAAATCTCTGGTGGACCACACCACAGGAAACAGTGATGATCGAGTGCCTCACGATTAAAAATTATAAAGGGCCCATCTTAAGGTTTTATTAATGTTTATTTGTAATCCAACCAGTTTATTATGTCAAGAAAATCTGGATTAAGGGAAATTAAGAAGATCGGATTGATGTAAAACTTTTGTGGCCCATAACAAGTTTTTAATGGTTATTTCTTAATTCTTACTGTTTCTATTCGTATGGTCCACCTGAGATTTGCATCTTCTTATGATTTTGGATCTCATCCTAAAATAAAATGAGAAAACAGATGGACAGCATGAATATACAATATATACATCAATGTGGGCCCACACGATTAGGGTAACACCCACTAAGATGTTGCGCGGCTAACAGCTAATCCGCTCACCCGTCTAATCGACTTGGGGAATGTTTTAGGGCGTGTTTGGTGCACGGGAGTAAGGGGGATTACGTTGGATGGAATTTGTAAAATTGCAATTAATGCAAGCGTCAGTGGATTGTCCCCTAGCCCATGGGATTAACCACGGCATTTGCAAATCAACCGCGTTTGGAAACGGTTTGCATGGTGTGGCACCGTGATGTGTGTTGACTTCACCAAGTTTTGTGAGCCACACCATGATGTATGTGTTATATCCACACCGTCTATCTATTTTACAATATCATTTTAGGTCATGATATAAAAAATTAGGTAGATCTGAATCTCCAGTGGATCACACCACAGAAAGTAGTGCGGCTTGAACGTCTACCATTGAAAACATTTTGAGGGCCACAAAAGTTTTGGATCATTTTGATATTTGTTTTCTACGTTCATCCAAATTTCTGTGACCTTACGAATAGATTGGATGACAAACAAAAATCATGGTGGGCCCTTGGAAGGTTTCAACGGTGGAATTTAATATACCCACTGCCTTTTACGTTGTGGTCTGTTTAACCTTTTGATATGCCTTCATTTTTTTATCATGCTCTAAAATGATCTCCCCAAATGGTTAGACGGTGTTGATATAACACATACATCATGGTGGGTCTCACCACAATGAAATGCGTACGGCTGAAATTCAAGAGGGATTGCAAAATCCTTTTGCGGTACTTACACAGGATGCGAGGCTTAAATTCTGGATGTGGGTTGTCTTCACCAAACAACCGCTGGAAATAAAAATGGGATTGAGGGTGCCAATCCCGCTGTAATCCCATTTACTCCCATGCACCAAACACGCCCTTAGTGTACAGGCACCGGACTCACCCAAGAGGATGTGGCTCTTACTATAGAGCCCACCTTCATGTATTTATTCTATATCCATCATGTCTATGCATTTAGCCATGTCATTTTAAGCCATCACTCAAAATGAAGTAGATTCAAATCTTAAGTAAACCCTACCTTAGGACACAAAGATGATTGGACGTTCCACCATTAAAATTTAGTCATGTTTATTTGTCATCCAAAATGTTGATAAGGTCACACCAGCATGGATTAAGGGATAAAAACAAATACCAGCTTGATACAAAAAAAAATTAGGAGCACAAAAAGTTTTTAATGGACAATTACCACTGTTTTCCTGTGGCATGGCCTACCTCAAATTTGGATGTTTTATTTTTTGGGCTCTTGGCCTAAAATGATCTCCAAAAATAGATGGACGGCATAAATTCAGAAGATATACATCATGGTGTGCCCCACATTAAGTGTTGCACCATCGCTGATGGAGCCATGCTGCACCTAATCCACTTTTTGAACTTTTTAAAGATTCTTTTCCGGTGGAGGGCATACTGCCACACCAATCAAATGACCCTGTTACCCAATCTTTGTCCCATTTTGAAGAGGGGATTAAGTGCGGCCTAACCCACCCAAGATGGTGCGGCTTTAATGTGGGGCCTACCTTGATGCATGTATTCTATATCCGCGCGGTCCATCTATTCTACCAGGTACTTTTAAGGGCCATGAAGCTAAAAATAAGTAGATCCAAATTTCAGGTGGACCATACCATAGGAAATAGTGGTAATTTACCATTAACTACTTATAATAGGTCACGAAAGTTTTAGATCAAGCTAATATTTAATTTTTCCCTTCATCCAAGTATACGAGACATTATCAACAGGTTGGATGGCAAATAAACTCTATGATGCTCCTTAGGAAGTTTCTAATGGTGGAACGTTCATTCACCACTGTTTCCTATAATATGGTCCACCTAAGATCTGGATCTGCTTCATTTTTGGGCTCACACCCTAAAATGATCTGGAAAAAACAGATGGATGGCATGGATATAGAATACATACATCAAGGTAGGCCCTTCAGTGAGGGCCATACCAACTTGGATGAGGTCGGGCCGCACCTATCCACTCTCTCCATTGTGCTACCCCTATGTGGCATTAAGATCGCCGCGCAATCCGCATCTTTTATTATATATTCCGCTCATGTTTCTGGTTCTTGGCCTTTTTCAGGGTATTTTTAATTTTTTAGTATCAATCTAGCTGAAAATAAAATATTAAAAATATTATAATAAATTAATAACTAATTTTTAAATTATAAATTAATAACTAATTTTCAAAGTAAAAATTAACTCGAAGTATTTATTCAACCAGTGATCACATATTACAGCACATGGGGTGAATTACTTTCAACCTGTTAACTGCTTGTCCTCCTTATAGGATGGCTGCTGAGCATCATTGTGTGAAAAAGCATTGTCCCCTCTTTTAAGTTAGCAACATCATAGAAAACAGTGTATGCCACGTCCACTTGATGAGTGTGTGACCCCACCCGGCAGCGTGCAGAACGCATCCGGGCACACTCCACAGTTGTCAGCGCCATTGGGGAGCTTTTGTGTTTTAAGTTGAATTGGTAATATTGGCTTTTTTTGTCCTCCTTAGTTGTGCAATATTATAGGGATGGCGGAGCGCCACTAGCCAAACAAAATTACATTATCTACAACTAGCTAAGCATCATAGAACAATTTTGAATTTAGATTTTAAGATTTTCGACTCTAGATGACTCCCATGGTTTGATTTGCGATTGTATATTCTTAGTTAAGGGTCTTCATTACATAAAAGAAAAGCGTCAAGCACATTTTTCACCTGCACGTTCTACAGTCTCTACTTTATAGGGTTTGTCGTCTTTTTAAAGATTTTAACTAAACTTTAACAGTATCACATATGGCCTTACCGCACAGAGAAAAAAAATATAAAATAGAAAGAGAAATAAGCTAAATAAAGAAAATGCATAGCAGTGGTCTTGATCTTTGGAATGTGTGAAGCCAAAATAGTTTGACTTCAAGAGGCTGGGAAAATGGAGAAATCGTATACTCATTTTATGTAAAAGAGATAATTGGACGTCTCCGATTATATCCCTACTCCCACCTTAGATTGCTTTGACAATCAGCTTCTTCTTTAGTTTGAAGGACTAACAACATTGAATTTAGGTAGAACCTCCTAATTTAAACTCTAAAAGCCCATAACCCTGGAAATTACAGACCATTGCCACGGAATACCCAATGTAATGCCCTCCTCTTAACTCTTGATTTTCGTTTTTCTCCTCCTTGGAATGTTTGTTGTGATGCAGATTATATAAACAAAATTGGCTATCATCCAAAGACCGTCTTACCCTTATAGGTTGTCCTTGTATCTGCTATCAGGATAGATCGTCAGAGTGCAAGGCCTATAAGGGCATAGTTTTAGAGTTTTCACGGTCTAATCAGTTTTTGCCATTTTCAGGCCTAGTTGCTACGTGAATAACTCCATGGTTGTGGGACTTGTAGTATAAAGTTGAGATATGTCCGTCTTGTTCATTTGCAAGTTCGGATCCAATAGTTGTGTCGGACAAGTGTTGAGGGTCCGATTGGACCAATACTAGATGGGACCTACCATTGGAGTCGGAAAAATGTGCACTGATTTAGCACATTTGTAGTTAATCCTTGCAAACTGTCAATCGCCTTGATATCAAGCCCACCGATTTGGACCGTTGATTAATCTTGGACAAAGTTATGGACCATTTCTTATCAAGGTGACCAGGCTTTTGGGCCATCTACCTCAAACATTTTCAGTTGGCTCAATTTTTATAAGACTACAGTTGGATCAATTTAAAACATTTTGACCGGACAATCCAGTACTCCCTTTTCAATGATTGGTCTTTATCGAATCTGGTCAAGATGGCGAGTAAATTTCTCTCATTTCAGGTGGGGTGTTTATAAAGTGAATAGGGTTGATGTTTATATAAAATGTTTCTCATGTTAGACCCAATCGATTGAACAAGTGGAAGCCCCATACATTTAATTGGTTAGAAATTACATGCCAGGTGGACTTTCTCAAATATAAATTACTTCATAAAATGAATTATTTTCACTTCTAAGAGTGTGTTTTTTTTTTTTTTTTTACATGAAGAACAAAGTAGGTAATCTCGCAACAAAACCATGAGAAATTAAAAGCTTACGCAATTTTGAAACTGTCTTGATATTACCAAAACAATAGTGTATGGCTATTTTCTGTGAGAATATGGCAACATGCGTCCTTATGGAGAATGAACCATTTCTTATTTGGAAACACTGGACATGCCATGGTGAGCCCTACACTTAACTAACGGTGAGTATCCCATTTTGACTATTCCCTCGGTGTGGCCTACCTAAGTTTGCCTGATGTTTTTATTTTATTTCCAGGGTGAGTACAACGCAACACCTAGATGGACAAGTTGGCCCTCTTACACATTCTCCCAGACACATGACTTGGTTAGTAGTAGGCACACCCCTAAATGCTTATGTGTGAATGCCCCATGTGCGAGCGCGACGGTGCCCTCACTTCTTTGGTTTTGATCCTGATTTATTAATGTAGCTGAAGTATGGTATTGACTCGGGTATAAAAATGTATTTGGTTTGGAGTCACCATTAGACAAATGAAGCTTAAAATCTACGACTAACTAGAAATAATAGAATCGTTTAAAGGTCAAAGAATCTCACGATTCCCCAACTCAAGTAACTCCTACAATTGGTTTACGACCGTATATTCCGCGTAAGTGCCTCAGAGACGAAAAATGATGGGGTTAGGCACATTTTTTCACCCGCACAATGTATGGTCTTATTTTACAAGATTTTACATTTTTTTTTTTTTTGGGGGGGGGGGGGATTCAACGGAATGTGGACATTTTCATATTTGGCTATACTTTACATAACCCATAAGGGTCGGGCAGGCGACAAAAAAAAAAAAAAAAAAACCCTTACATTGCATAGCCAAGTGGCTTTAGGTCAGAAAATAAAGTAAAAATACAATAAATAATATGAAATGCAAAATAGTTTTTCTTCGTAGAATCAAGTGACACTAGGTAGGAAAATAAAGTGAAAATGCAGTAAATGAAATGAGAACTAGCCTTACTTCGCGTAGCCAAATAGCATCGGGTAGATAAATAAAATGAAAATGTAGTAAATAAGATAAAGTATAAAGTAGCATTGCTTCGTAGGATTTAAGACTCTAGGCAGGGAAATAAAGTAAAAGAAGATGAAAAAGGAAAAATAATGTAAAATAAGATAGAGAAAAATGTAAATGTAGCATATGTACTTGAGATGTGTAAAGCTGAACATGACTAGAATTAAGGTACAAAAACCCTTAGCTTTAATGACTTCTTTAAGGGGTTTTTCTCTCCTATGTCAAGCAACATGTCGGTATGTCAGAAATATTCGAGGTACATCAGGTAGTGCCTCTGCATGAACTCCAACCCTCAGACTCTTTCTATATTATTTTCCATCTCTCTTTTCACTTTGTATCTTTTTGTTTGCTTTCTACATCTTTGTTGTCTTTCTTTTTCACTCTTTGCTCTTTCCCTTGTTCGTATCTCTATCTCTCCTCACCTTTATTAATCGAAATATAGATGCTAAGAAGCTAGATATATATGGGTGACTATGGTTTTATAAATTACAGTGTGTTGGAAAAGGAGAGAAATCATATTAATCTATAAAGTAATAACGCGCGCGTGTGTGTGTAAGGTAAAAGCAAAATTATTTTTTATTATATATATATATATATATATATATATATATATATATATATATATATATATATATAAGGTAATGATTACTTGTATTTATTTATTTATTTATTTATTTATTTATATAAAAATTAATAATTACTTTTATATATTTTATATATACAAACGAATATATGTATATCTATATAACGTAATGATTACCTTTTAAAATATTAAGAATTTAGCTTTTGTTTTTTCAATAATTGTATAAATATTTGTATTTTCTCTATTTTTCATCTGTTTTCGATGATTTTAGATTCATTTGAAAGATTGTTGGCTATGCTTTCCAACGAGATTGTCGATCTCCGTTTGATCTACAAAAGTATGATCGTTTGGTGTGTAAAACTGACCCATTGCAATTTGACCAAATGCTCACATATTCATCATTACATATCCGGTTTCAGTAGTCTTGGGCTTATTGAAAAGATCATCTGATAAGCTTTTAAATGAGATTGAAATACTTTAATTAGATCTCATTAAGTGTGGTCATTCATTATGCAGAACCGACTGCGTGCAATTTGATTAAATGCACGTATCTTTATCGTTACATGTCATTTTTGTGATCTTGGGTTCGTCGGAAAGGTCGTCTGATAAACTTTTAAATGAGCCTGAAATCAATTGAACTGAATCCCGTTTAACCAGTAAAAAATGTGGCCAGAGTTATTATGGTTTTGGCTGCTCGACAATGCGCAGTTTTAATAAACAGTCCAAATCTTCTCCATCATAACTCGAATTGAATGAAACTTAAATTCATTAGGAAAATCATTTGACTACATTTCCAATGAACCACAAATCATCTCGGTTGAGGATTATTTAATGTCGAAATTAGCTTTCTGTAACAACCATACTAATCTCAATTTCGGAAATGTGATCCTTCACATACACTTCAATAACACATTATCCAAAGGAGATAAGTAATAACTAATAAGGACAGTGCTATTTAGGTAAAGAGAAATTATTTTATTCTTCTTCACACATTAGTTGCTACATATAAAAAGTTGAGGTTTTGGAGTTCGAGTGCGCAGCCATCACCAGACTTTTAACAGATTTGGCATTAACGAATCGAGTCAGTAGATGTGCCGGGGATGTTCATTGGTTGACCCGTTTGGATTTTCAATGATTTATAAATTAGTAGGAGACAATTTTATTAAAGCCAAGTTGAAGCTCGAATAGCGGCTTATTCTCATTTTAAGTTAGATGTTGACATCATGCTATCAAGTAAGTTGATTTAAAATATATTAAAAAAAAACTGTATTTTTTTTTCTTCTTTTAACTTTCAGTGTTGGACAGTGTTGCTTATACCACGTTGGATAAGAAGAAAGCTAGAAAGGTCTTTAATATAAAATCTTAATCTAAGGGTTTGTTATGGAAATCGTAGATACTCGTACACACCTAGGGCTCTCAATGGGTCGGATATGGATCGGATCCGGCTCCAAGTCCATGTATCTGTAGATGGATTCGGATCGGATTCAAATCCAACTTGGATCCAAAAGGTGATATCCATATCCGATCCGTTTATAAATTGTTAGATCTATTTCCGATCCAAAATCCATATAACCATCGGATTCGGATGGGATCTAGGTCCGAATCCACCCTCATTACAAATCTAAGAAAATATATAATATAATATATTTAATTTAGTAGAAAAATGGTGCAAATCACACTATTTACTGTGTTATGGTCGACCTAAGAGTGGCATGTCTCAATTTTGAGACATGGCCTAAAATAATTTGGAAAATGGATGGTCAGCATGAATATAACATATAAAGTAAGGCGACAATGAGTCAAATCTTAATCGGATTCGGATCAAACTCGGATATGTTCCTGTGAATCCAAATCCGGTCCATTTAAGTAATCGGACCTATTTTAAGATCCAAATCCGGTCCATTTAACTAATCGGACCTATTTTAATATCCAAATCCGCATTATACAGATTCGGAGCGAATCAGATCTCGGATTTGACCCGCTCCATTGAGAGCCCTATACACAGCTATACTGTGTGTGTGGGTGGGTGTGTGTGGGTGAGAGAGAGAGAGAGCCTTGCACGTGTATTTTTCTTTTGATTTTGAATTCTCTTAAAGCTGTAGCAACTCACTGGTGCCCAACCAGTGAGTGCTAAGTGTGTAGGGTCACCTCATTCATTTATTAATTTGAAAGAAAAAAAAACCATACCTCGCTGGTGGCTATCTAGTGAGTGTCATGTGGTCTTGTCCAGCTTCCTTAGCAAGCCACCTTCTCTATGTGCTGATCATTGTCATCTTCAGTACATATGCATATTTTTAAAGAGAGGTTTTTCCCTTTCTTGCTCTTTGATCTTCTTCTTCATTCTTTAAATTTCTTTGTAGGCAATTTAGGAAAGGCATTCTCAGTTTAAGGGCTTTGATTGAGTGTGCACCTGATATGAGCCATTCTTCATCGTGAAGAGTTGTTGTATCCCCAGGGATAGAGAAGCTGTAACCCAGTGCATTAAGAATCAAATCCTTTATGAGGACAAATGATCTATATTTAAGATGGTGACTATACCATGCCTCAGCTCTCTTTCATTGCATTTTTTAGTACTCTTATCTCCAAACTGTAAATTTTTGTGTTCTCTCTCTACCACAAATTAACAATTTAAGGACATTTTTTGCCGTAAAAATATCAATCTCATATGGCAAGCATTTCAAAAAACTCCAATATTAAGATTTTTTACGAGAAATTTTTGTAAGGGTTTGCAATAGAAATTGGAGTTCAACTTGGCAATGTTCACACTGGTATGTCATATAAAAAAACTGCCCAGTTCCTTCACTTGAGGCAAATGAATTTACTGCAACTTTTGAGTGGTCTAAGTGAGAATAAGACAACCATTTGTGTCAAAATCACATTCTAAATGCAATGACGAATGTAAACTTCAATGTTTATTATCATTACATTCTCATGTTTGGATATCCGAAAAACTAAAGCAAAACAAAAGATGTTAGGAGTAAAAAATTTGTAGTGGATCGTTATATTGATTTCAAGATGACGGATGACAAACCTGTGGTGGATCAAATAGATAATTTTTAAAAATGTGCATGTGAAATTTTATCCAAAGATATGCTCATAGATGAGGCCTTCTAAGTTGGCGTCGTCATCATAGAAAAAAATTCTTCCTTCATAGAAGGAATATAAGAATTCACTTAAATATAAAAGAAAGGAAATGAACTCGGATAACCCCATTCTTCATATTTAAATAGAAGAAGATGCAAGGAATCATGATAAATAATCTACGAAATTGGAGCCCATTGGAAAGGTCCATCTTAGAGTTACAATAGATGTGATATATGCAATGCAAGAGGAGAGAGTTTTTTAAGGAAAGATTAATGCACACGGAGGGAGAGGAAGCACAGCTACCAGACTCCAATAGACCTGCCATGTCTCAGGGCGAGTCACGACTGACATGAGAGAGTCAGCCAACTCGGTTAATTGATTGGCGCATCTAGGTGACTCGTTGTGTTAAATTGGATTGAATCCGAATCCATGTCGACTTGGAGAAGTTATATGGCATTTGTCCTCATCTTAAAATCATGAAAGGAAGTGTTTATACAGAATTATTTTTCATAGGTTTGCTGCTATTGACTGTGCACATTCTTGTAGGAAATGCAGAGATTATAGCCGTTGGATTGGAGGTCATGTTTGAATAATGAAAACCATTTATACGGTGAGCCTCACTTTGAGCAGAGAATACACAGCACAAAATTCTCATTGACCAATTGTTTAACTGTTTTTTTTTCCCTTTGAATTCAACATGTGGGACAGAGGAAAAGATAACAAGCTTAAAAAAAAAAAAAAGAAAAAAGAGGAGTTTTATTTTAGAGGCTATCTATAATTTCCTTCCTGAAGGATATTCAGCTATTGGATTTGGGTTATGTTTGAATGATCAACACACTTCACATAATGATCATAACCTTCCACAGGAGATAATACTCAAAAACTCTTAAACTGAACATTTCAACTTTGTTCATTTAACTACTTTTAAATGTGGGGTCCCTTAAGTGTTATTTTGTGGGCCATTTATCTAAAGATTTTTTAAGGCAACCACTATCAGATATATCTCATTAAATCAACAATTGGGATCTTCAAACATAAGTCTAATGTCTATAATCCCGATTTATCCTATGCGAGCACATTCGAACTTAGTGTATCAAACCTTTCTTTAGATGTGGTCTAATGCATAGCTTAACCTAAATTATCTAAATGCTCATTCTTTTTCCTTTGAACCCCATCCCATATCCTTTTACAGTGTATTGTTTAGGGGAGAGGGCTATCTACTGTTGAGGCACTCATTTTCATGACCCCAGATTGTGTATTACAACGTAGCACATGTATGATTATACAAACTTGTTCTGTTGTATGCTCAGCCATTCAATGGCTACTAACAAAATTTTTCTTTGATTGGACTATCTTAACCATCTAATAAATGGCCCTTCCCTCACAAAAATGATCATTCAATGACCCAAACCTTTCATACCATGGCCTTATTATGGACATGGACACCAATCATTTGATCATTTAACTCTTTTCCTACATTGACTGCTCTAGCCGTTGTTTTATATAGTAATAGGGTATTTCAAAGTGGAAGATTTTTTTAGCTGTCATTCATAAATTATGATAGGACTAGAACCAAGGAATTGGTTAAGACCATCGACCAAGAAATAGTCCAAAATAACCATTTGCGATGTCTTAGATTGCTAATCCATGAGAACATAGATTGAAAAAGGTGTTGCTCAGAATTCAAGCTAGGTGGATGAAGTGGAGATGTGCTTCTAGTATGTAATTGTTGCATACCAATGAAATTGAAGGAAAATTTTATAAGATGGTTATAAGGCCAATCATACTTTATTGGACGGAATGTTGGGCAGTTAAGGAGCAACATGTTCATAGGCTGAGCATAGATGAGGTTAAGTTGAATGAATGTCAAGATAAAGAAGAATAGAATTAGAAATTGACTCATTCAAGCAACATTAGGAGTAGCACAAATAGGTAATAAGATGAGGGGAAGTAAATTTAGATGCCATGGACATGTGCAATGGAGACCAAGAACAGCTTCTACAAGAATGAGTTCGTTCAGGTTAAAGGTTCTAGAAGGGTAAGGTAAAGGCTCAAAATGATATGAGTGGAGGTAATAAGAAAAGACAGAATAACCTATTGCTTAACTAGGATATGGTCTTCGATAGAGCGGAATGGTGAAGTGGAATTTGTGAGCCAACTCTAATTCGTTGGGATAAGGCTCGGATAATGAAATGACTGTGAAAGCAATCATACCAGCGGCTGGGATCATTGAAACATCATCCCAAATTAGCAGCTACAGTGAAAAAACAACACTTTGGGATGTACAGTAGTAAAGCGCTCATGGCCTGTTTGAATGGGAGGAATCCATGGTGTGGAGATGGATAGCTATATCCAAGTTGTTCATCAGGCAACCCTGACCATATAGATGACCTGGCCAAAAAACAGGCCAATAAAGGTGGCACTTAGCCTGCCCATCATGATGAGCCAAACCAGCTTTGGGCTGAGCTTGTGCCTAGCATGCATGGCCCAATGAATTGTCCATTCAGGCTTGGGCTGAAGTCATTTTAGCCTGATCAACTGATCTAGACCAGCCTAACCTGACTTTGTACATAGGTGTGTTATATCTCACGAATATGCCATTTCAATCCTCGATTAGGCAATCCATCTATCTTGAATATATACCATTGGTTTCATTCCTCCAAAATGCTCATTTCTTTGTGCATGTAGAAAAGAATGAACTACGATAAGAAGGAAATGTTCATGATAAGAAGGAAATGTTCATGAATGAACTACGATAAGAAAAGAATGAACTAGGATAAGAAGGAAATGTTCATGATGAAGAGAGATTATCTGAAAGAAGCTTAAATGAGTTGGTTCTATGCCAGACACTTCCACTGCAGCTCGGGGCCAAGTACAACAGCCCTTTGTGTTTACTGCACGATAGACTATCTCATGGTCAGTTCAACATTCATCCAATGACTAATGAAATGGTCACGTAAACCTCCTCATCTTGGTCTATTATGACCAAGTTAGGATTTTATGGCCCCATATACCAGTCCTATTTATCCATAATAATGCATCCAAATCAAGAATCATGGACCCTGACTTGGTAGAATATCAAACATCTATTTAAGCCCACTTCCTTTTTATCCTACAGCATGAGGTTAATTCATCATCATCTGTGGCTATTACCAAAGACCAAAGGCTATTCGTCCACCTGAACCATCCGGTCTAACATAGTAAACCCTGACCCAGCATCACACGTTCTCCACTGTTCATGGACAATATTTTCTTGCATCAAATCGATATAGAACTCAAAAGCTATGTTCACTAATTCTTTCTTTTGTAGTTGTAACAACAAGTGTTCTCATAATCAGGAGTGTGACAACATGTAAATATAAAATACAGAAACTTGGATACGAATACATATATATGCCGTGTACACACATGCATGTATGCATATCATTCTCATCAGGCAAGCGCATGGTGACTAAACAAAGCAGAACTTAGTACTAAATAGCACATGAACCTCTTGGTGCAATTTGGTAGAAATAAGATCTTTTTTACCATTAGGCATCGATCTTCATGGTATCGATAAACTGAGTTTCACCATAGTAGTTGTCCTGGCTAAAGAATCGATTGAAGTACTCGGCATGACTGAGGGTTTTGTAGAGTGCTGGATTCTCTGGCTTGATAAGATTGTGAGCTGGACCAAATATGGCATCTGTGTTAGGATAGCAGAAGGTGACAATCGTTATTCTCTCCTTCAAACTATTTACGACTGCTCTGTGTTCTGCACTTCTGTAAATCCCGTTACTCATAATCTGCATAATCAAGAAACTAAGGAGGTAATCAAATGCCCAAATTTGAGATTAATAACTATGAGAACTGTGAGAAACTAGCAACTGTGATTAGGATGGTAATCTAGCAACTGTGAGAAACTAATAACTATATGTCTGCATGCCATTTCTTCTTTAGGGTAGGTTTGGTTGCACCAAATATCATTATATTTCATGATTAATCAGTCTAATTGGTGCAAAATTTCATGTTATTTCATGAAATTTGGTGCAACCAAACACCCCCTTAGCCAGGACGCCAATGGCCTAAATGACCGTCGAAGAACCATTAGCTACATCCGTCTATTTTTAGGGACATGGCTCATCAGTTGTAGATTTGCAGTTCTGCTTAGGGTGTGTTTCAGTGCTTGAGCAGTACTGATGCTTTCAACCAAGGCCACACGATGCTGTTTTTTTTTCTTCCAGAATTTGAGAAATGTGCATGCCCAAACAGCCCTTTATCCAAATTTGGATTCGAGGAAATGCCGAATCACCCAAATCGTGATTTGGGCCAGCATCCAAACCCACCTAACAATCCCTACTTTGAAAGCATGAGCCAAATCATGCTTAGGTGCGCATTTAAAGCACAAACGTAGCGAACAAAGTTTCCTTTCTGGATAAACACCTCAACCAAAATGGATTGATAACTTGTCCCGGTCGTGTGCAACTCATCCGTGCCAACTTGGACCGAGTCGAGTCCAATATGGTTCGGAACCATGAGTCAGAATCGAAAATAGGGGGTGACTGAGCCCAGCTTGGCCAAGTCACCACCAACTTGGCCTAGTCGTGCCTTGACAGAGGACCAAACAGAGTCAGTCGGAGTCGCCTTAAACCTGTTGAGTGTGTGGGAGTTTGCATGCATGTGCCTGTGACATCAGGTGTGTTACCGTTCCAATGTTCCCAACGAATACGAGAAATGCACCAGAGAGCATCTCAACAGGGACCCAATATCCATCTTTTCGAATCTGTAAGCCTTGTGTTTCGTCGAATTCAAGCAAGAGAGTGATTCCTGAAATGTCTGCATGTGCCGCCATCCCGATCACTTGCTGTGGTTGAGGGCAATGCGGATAGTAATTCATCCTTACATGGTATTGTCCATTGTTGAAATGCTTGGAGAATTCATGGACCTCTAGCCCAAGGCCCTTGGCCATGAATCCCAGCAGGGACAGTGCAAGCCTCTTCACCTCTCCCGAGTAACTGTCTAGTGTTTCCCTGTTTATTGAGGAGAAAGGAAAGGTTTCTTTATTAGAGATTTGCTAATTCCACATGCTGGCATCTGAGTTGTTCATCAGGTGGGATGGAGAGGAAATGACACACTAGAGCCTGAAGAACCGGAATATGGTAGACCTATCTCTCCACAGTACAATTGGAAGGATGATGCATCAAGCCGAATCGTCCATCTAGTAATTCACATCACATATATTAGATAATCACATTCATCACTGACCTTTGCTTCACCTAATGAATATTGACCAGCAACTATTTTCATTTACTAGCATGGCTTTAAAGATCTCTGATCAAATGATGGCTCATTTGGTGGATGTGAATTTCAAACCATTTTCCATCCACAGTATGGGAAGCTAGATGGACAGTTCAGTTGTATCCTCTTCTCCAATGGAGTCATTTTAACCAGCTACTTTTAGTACTAGTTTGGTTGATACATTGGGTTTCCTGGGAAAATTTGGAAAAAGTCTAAAATTCCATTTTAAGTCCTCAGGTTTTCAGTTTTCTTAAAGAAAAAGTTACAGAATGGTACTCCTGGGTAATGTAAGAAATCAACTGTTGCTGAGTTACAGCCCAAAAATCAGATTGTTTGAACAATCTACCTTGTGATTGGTTGACACTTCTCATTTTAACCATCCAATAGATGTCCACCAATCCGATAGCAAAATAATCAAATAAGTATAATATTTGGTTCATAATATATCCAAGAGGAATGATCACATACGTTCGAGAATATTTGAGCTGTGTAGGGCCGTTCCAAAAATATAGCCCCATCCATAACTCAGTTGGACAACACCAAAGCAAGCATCGGAGGACATTGAGTAGGGGTGGCCACCATAGAAACTTTCAAATGGAATGTGGGGTCCACCGTGCTGTATATATGCCTTCCAACTTATTAATCAGGTGAGCCCCACTAAAATTAAGGACACACCGAAACTCAAACCATTGAAAAACTCATGTGAGCCACAACAAGTTAATATGTAGGTTTCAGGCGTGATTGTACATTGCTCCCTGTGGTGTTTCTCACCGACCTTTTGATCGTGATGATTCTTAGGATGTTTAGTGAAAATGAAGAGGTGCACCAGATGCACAGGTTGGATTCCATATAAACATCACAGGTGGACCCCATGTAGCTTTAACATACGGTAATTACTAATTACCATATGTTTGAACATTTGTGATCATTCCCTTAGATCTAAACTAGTTCCCTGTAATTTGTACGATTTATTTGAATTACTTTTATGCCATGAATGAATTTCTCAGTGCCTGCGTATTATCCATACACTCCGCCAGAGTATCAAATTTTTTTCTCACAATTTAGCAGCATTACTGTAATTACCTGAATTCCTGAGGGCATTCTGGCCAGAAATTATAGTTCCTGTCTTCAATGGGAAGGGCATGAATGAAAAGCATATCATTCCACTCTAGTTTCTGTTCTTCGGAGGTTACAAATGTCTGACCATACCCTTCTACGCTTCCTTCCTTCTGTGCGTAGCATTTCTTTTCTTGGAGTGGACAGTTGAAGAAATCTCCTGTCTTCTCCTTCATGCATTTTACCAGCTCATCCGCCACTCCATGGTTAACCAGCTGCACACATTGCCACAAATATCAACAAAAATTACAGAAAGGGTAGAATGATCCTGTGTCCCCAGGGAAATTTTGATACTTTGGCAGGGTATGATGGATCACATGCAGGCACTCAGATAAATTACATGCAAGTACCTCTCTTCCAGTTTACAAATTCATTGCAGATGCTCCTTATCTCAAAGATAACCAGTTGGGCCTATTATCCAACCTGTTTGATGTGGTCCCTCCACCATGAAAATGGAAAACTCCAGGACTCAGGCTAATCCAAACCATTGCCTGGCCAACCATATAAATTTGGAATTTTGGGTGGGTGACCAAGTGGATGATTGGATTGACCTGAATTTTTAGCATCAAATATGTTAGAAAAAATAGATTTTAAAAATAGAAAAACCAACATTTCTGTTTTTAGTCTCACATCAGATAGAAAGTGGAATATGAAAGTCTTTATATTAGACCCATTTGGTTGTAGTTTGTATTGGAAGGCAAGGGTATGCCTGGGAGTAACTTCACACGCACATTGGCTGCGGCTCGGTGTCTTTGACTCGATCAACTTTTGCTTTTTTCTCTATTTGGATCACATTACGTGCATGCATAAAGCTACCACGTGTGCACCACCGACATATCAGTGCATATGCCACGTGTCTGTCATGTGTGCGCCACGTGTCCAATGTTGTTCTTAGTCATCTCTACAAAAGAATTTCGGTTTTTTTTTTTTTTTTTTTTTCCTTTCAAAAGTAGAAAAAATCTATCTTCTCTTCCTATTTCTCCTATACTTTTGTTCTTCTTGTTACTCAAATGGGCAAACTAGAGAGCAACTCAGCTTTTAGTGGTTGTGATTGTGTGCACCAAATCATGACAGTATGACTGTCCATCTTGAAACAACGCTATTGTATCATAGTAATAGAGCTGCTGAGACAGTGTATTGAGAATTCTTCCTTGTGGGGACAAATCTATCTTTAAAACAACGACAGTAACTGCCTTAACTCTTTAAAAGTTCATTTTTACTTTATTTTATTTTATTCTAGCTCTGGTTTCTTTATTTTCCACTTATAGATGTAATTTAGAACTAACACAATATTTACGGCGAAGGATCTACCCAAAAGGTTGGATACCCTTCACACAGGAACACGAGGTTATTTTTGTAATTTGATTCAAATTCCTCCACGTCTCCGACCGAGGGGAGGTACTTGAGTCCGGATCTTGGCTGCAAAATAGGAAATCCCTGTTTGCAGGCTTTTCATTGGTCCACATTACACTGCATAACGTCAGTGTGATCAGGTTGCACTGAGGGTGTGATGTGGTTGCAAACCTATGTGGTGACGTGAACTAATAAAAAGGCTGCAAACAGTGGTTTTCTGTTTGCAGCCAAACAAGTGGACCCATGAATCCGCGATCCAGACAGCTGATCTGATGGGACTGAACGTGGATGGGGAATTCCCTTAAATATGCTATTAATCGAACGGTCCACCTTGAAATCTAGGCGGTCGGACCTCTTTTCATCGATTTTTTTTCGAAAAAAAGAAATGAAAAACACAAAAAACGCGAGATTTTTGTGAAATACCTGAAATGCCCCCCAATCTCTGCAAATGGAATAGAGCTTGTGCAGCTCTTCCTCTTGGGATTCTGCGTCCAACAGCTTGGACATGTCGACCGTAGGTATTTGGAGGGAAGTGTTGCAGGGATTGCTGACTGGGTCGTCCACATCATCCCTGATATATCTACTTGGCACTGCATCTAACGGCTCTCTCGCGAGCTCTTGTACACTTGGCACCGGCAGATGCCCTTGGTTGTTCGAGGGAAGATCCATAGTCTGCTGCAGATCGGTACGAGAAGATGATGGACGAGGAGTAAGAAAGCCCGACTTGGAGAGAAGACAAATGACCGGTGAATATCGGTCTTTAAAGATGGACTCGGATTCGGTGGTGACCCCTCCAGCTCTGACGTCCGTACTGGTCGTTGGTCTGTTGGCCACACAATGATGTACGTGTTTTATCCACCCCGTCCATCCATTTTGGCAGCTCATTTTAGGTCATGATCCGAAAAAATAAGACATATCCAAATCTCAGGTGGACCACACCATATCTTACGCCACAAGCATAAGATCACAAACGAGCAAGTCGTCAATGCTTTTTAACTATCGATTTACATGAGCAATATTTAAATAGTTTGGATCATTCTATTCTTGTGATTTTAGTGATCTAGCCGGTAATTAGATTGTTTTGGAGTATCATCAACATGCCACGTGTACAATTGATTAAGTAGCTTAGCGACACGTTCTTCACAAGTGCAACTCTCTTATCATTACAATTGAGTGAAAAGAGGCATTTCACTCTTAAATCATAGCCAAAGGGTGAGATTTTAAAATATAGGAAGGTTATGTATTTCAGTTACCTTCTATTCTGTTTTACTCGCAAATCTACACTACCAAATGACTTTTGAATTCCAAATGCACCCAAAATGACCCAAACTGATATTGCCAAATGACCATTAGCATAGCTCACCAAAGTTTTGAAATAATGCGATTTTTGGGTAATTCCTTGATCTTGGTGAGGCACATCAAAAGAATGGATTAGATTGCATAAGAAAAACCTTGGTTGGCATTACGTAAAACTAATTATTAGTGTTCCATTCGAATGTCTTTCTAGAGTGTGGCTTACCTAATTTTGGATGATGATTTTTGAGTTCCAAGGTGAGCACGAGGCAACATACTTGATAGGCGGGGTGGATCTCATTAAAGCTCTACTAACATAGTTCTTGGTGCACATGTGCTTAGTGCTAGTGCTATTTCACACCTGAGGTGGGCCATAATAAATCAAGGCAATTGAATGTTGAGGGGAAAAAAACTTTAACCACATTATTGACTTTTTTTTATACCACAATAGGTATTCGAACCCATGATCTCCTGTTGAAACTCTTATGAGTCTACCACTGTGACATGAGTAAAGGACCCACTATAACCATAAATTTTAATTTGTATGTTGTAACCCAATCTTATGAAAAGCTCAAATCTAGTAAAATTGTTTTGTATTTGCATGTGTGGGTATGTTATAGTGTATGGCTCTATTGTTAAAGTCCCTTGATATTGTTGCTCTTAATTCAATCAAGTTTCACCATGCATATGAGTGAGGGCTTGGATTAGATATTCATGTATGAGCATGATGTGTGGGTGTGTCAAAGTCTACCTGACTAAGAGTTTATTGAATTGTTGGTGTCCCCTGCACAAAGACGGACAAGGGATCCAGAGTCCTCTTGGCTAGCTATATTGCACTCTGTTCAGGGGATTTGTAAAAAGGTATGAAGCTAAACCCTCCAAATGACTTCTTTTTTTCTTGTGACAATAAACATGAGACCATGACTTAAGTATTTTTTCTCTCACCAGCTTTCGATTTAATATTTCTCAAAGGAACAAATATGCATGGGAAAATTAAGAAAGGTAAAATATTGTCGATTTCATTAATGTATAGAAATGATGTTTATTACAATCGACAAGTTATAAGACAACCAGATAATAATAAATGAGATAATGAAAAATAATGGATAAATACTTGATGCGCCTATTGAAACAGGCGATCAAGATTGTGATTAACTAAATGAGAACTTAGGTGATCACGATCTATAACTTAAGGTTGCAGAAGACTAATTCTACCCCTAAGGTACTATAGCGGGAGCCGCTAGGCAGTAGCTATATAAAAATTAGGCTAGGTTAAGAAATAAAAGATGATGTAAAAAATAGGTTTTATGTTTAGACACTTGGATCGATAACTCAATTGGTACACTGAGTGAAGATAAACTTATTTCAACTTTGAGGTCTTGGCATCGATTCTTGAGTAGGGGGTAGCTAACATTGTGATGTGACTAATAGTAAGGGTGGGTGTACTAACAATGGGGTGTGTGTACTAACCCAAAAGAAAAGGTTGTTGTGTTTAGCGTGGGGCATTAAGCTCTTCTTCGGTTGCTTATTTTATAGCTTGTTGAAGTGGTGAAACCCTTGATGGGGTTTCTTTATTAATCCTAGCTCTCTCACGTCGCAGATTTTACGAATAAGGGTATTTCCTCGGCAGATTTGAAAACTCTCAATTAGGAATATCTCCAAAATTTTACAGCTATTGGATCTCAAATTTTTATTCATATACATAGATGCTTCCTTATATGACCATTTCGATTTGAGCAAGGGAGCATCTTTCGCTTAATCAAGGCCGTTTACTTAGGTGACCTGGTGTAGATCACTTAGTTCTTGACTAGATGAGTGTGATTTGACACTAGATACCAATCGGTTATCGAAAATGAGCTGGATCACATCAAGATCTCCCACTATTTTGATCTTAATGGAACCACAATTGGATCATCAAGTGGGGCGTCTGGGTGATCTCTCTCTCTCTCTCTCTCTCTCTCTCTCTCTCTCTCTCTCTTCCGATCTCCTTGATGAGTGGCCAAGGTATGTCTAATGCTACTTCGTTATCAGATAGATCATATCCTTCTTCGAGCCCTCTACCCATTCTTTCTATTGTGATCGAGGCATGTTTGCGAACCCAACTTGGATGATGTGTACGTTTCTCCTGATTTGGATCCAATCCAAGGTTGGGTTTGCTTGGACACTGGTCTGATGCACGGATCTTTGGAATCTTCTCGAACGCTACAGCTTTTCTGAACGTCTTTGGAAAAATCTCTCATTTTAAAAGGACCATGAGATACAAATTTGCTGAAAAGATCATAGCCGAATTCATTATAAGATCCGTTCTCTCAATAGGTCTTTTATAGACATGTTGGGCACGTTGCCTCATTAATGAGTATGATAAACGTGGGCATGTGGAAAATGCCGATTCAATCTCCAAACCACGAGTGTAAGAGTTCATGCCTTTGCATTAATAACTGAATGCATATCGCTGGAGGAATATCAAACGATGATACTCTCAAATGAGAGTAGGTTACAACTTACACACCAACTGTAATCAAGTAATGTCGACATGTGGTAGCTTTTAATTGATCCACGGCAGGGTGTCAAAAATGGGTGTAAACAGATACACCATCCTCTAATGGCTCCAGCTTTTAGAGCAAGTGGTTACACTTTGATTAACAAGTCCAAAGATACATATAAAACTTGGGTGGTTTACCACTGCGTGGATGCAAAGGAGATTTGGATTTGCACAGAAATACAAGTTGAGAGAAAAGGCAAGGGGAATATGAGGTGTCCTCTAACAAAAATTTTCTTGGGGCTTCATGTGTTTTAAGAAATTTTTACCATTTGAGTAATTTTTAGATAAAAAATTAAAATGAATTTATTTTGGTAAACATCACTTTCCTTTTTTTTTTTTTTTTTTTTTTTTTTTAACAAAAACTAGATCAGTATATCAACAGGTAGGGCGTGGTTTGGGTGGTCGTTGGATCCCTAACTGTGGGGCCCACTGTAATTTATGTGCATTACATCCATACCATCGATCCGTTTTGAAAGCTCATTTTAAGGCATGAGTCGAAAAACGAAGCAGATCCAAATCTTGGGGACCATATCACAGGAAACATTAGTAATTGAATCCTACAATTAAAAACTTCATGGGGCCACCGGAACATTTATTTACCATCTAACCGGTTGATAAGGTCACAAAGACCTATATGAAGAGACCATACAAATATCAGCTTGATTCAAAACTTCTGTATCCCACTGGAAGTTTTTAATGGCCAATTACCCCTGTTTCCTGTATTATGGTCCACTTGAGTTTTGGATCTGCTTCATTTTTTAGATCATGCTCTAAAATGAGCTTTCAAAATTGATGGAGATATTGGGAAAATACATTACAATGGGCCCCACGTTAGCAATCTCTACTGTGGGACCTACCGGATGAACGGCTTGGACCTCACGATCTTGTACTACGTCGCACATGTGGTGGCGTGTGTATAAACCACCCAAGCACTTTAGGGCCATCAGGTTGTATATGTAAAATCCTATCCCTCCATCAGGTGAGAAGCATTATGTTCACTGTACATACAACAGATCATGCCTATAGAAAACTCGTGTGAGCCACATCAACGACAATGATCTAAAATTGCTTCTAAAACCTTCAAGTTTACATCATGTGGCCCGCATGAATTCTCGATCAGGCTGATTTTTAGGGCTTTCAATGGAGCGGGTCACATCCAAGATCCGATTCACTCGGAATCCATATAATGCGGATTTGGATCTTAAAATAGGTCCAATTAGTTAAATGGACCAGATTTGGATCTTAAAATAGGTTAGATTACTTAAATGGACCAGATTTGAATTCACAGGAACATATCTGAGTTCGATCCCTATCAGTTCGCGAGATTATTTTAAGTCATTGAGACATGTCACTCTTAGGTCAACCCTACCACAATAAATAGTGGGATTTGCATGATTTTTTTATTAAATTAAATGAAGTGTATTATATTATATATTATTTTTAGATTTGTAATGGGGTAGATTCGGACCTAGGACCAACTTGAATCCAATGGTTATATGGATTTTGGATCGGAAATGGATCAAATAATTTGGAAATGGATCTAACAATTTATAAATGGATGGGATATTGATATCACCTTTTGGATGCAAATCCGGTCCGAATCCGCCTGATATAAGAACTTGGAGATCCGACCCATTGAGAGCCCTACTGATTTTTGTTTCTTTTTATCCCAATGAGTTACACCCGATTAACCAATTTTAGTAAAAGATACACACACAATGGTGACCACACACTTAAACCTATGGTTGGTATCCTATCCCCATTGTTCACTGTAGTGCAGCCCACCTGAGTTTTGGATCTGGCTGATTTTTACCCCCACATGATGAACGGAGTAGGATTTGAGGCTTGGGTGGATCGCTAAGTGTGGGGCCATCTTGATGTATGCACGTTACATCAACAACGTCCATCCGTTTTGACAGATCATTTTATGGCATTATTCCAAAACTGAAGTAGATCTAAATCTCAAGTGGGACACACCACAAGAAACCATGGTGATTGAATATCCACCATTAAAAACTTCTTGAGAGTCATCAGAATGTTTATTTTCCATCCGACCTGTTAATAAGGTTATAAAGACATTGATAAAGGAAGGGACCACACCAATTTCAGCCAGTTCCAAAACTTTTGTGGCCTACAAGAAGTTTTTAATGGTCAATCAAAGCTGTTTCTTGTGGTGTGGTCCACTTGAGATTTGGATCTGCTTCATTTTTTTGAATCATGCTCTAAAATGAGCCTTAAAAAATGATGAACGTTATTGATGTAAGTAGAGGTGGGCATCGAGTCGGACCAAGTTTGGGCTGTCTCATCTGATTCGGC
The DNA here is from genome assembly GCA_003013855.2 of Liriodendron chinense. Lineage (NCBI taxonomy): Eukaryota > Viridiplantae > Streptophyta > Magnoliopsida > Magnoliales > Magnoliaceae > Liriodendron > Liriodendron chinense. The sequence continues at coordinate 4,120,598 of PVNU02000773.1, read as the reverse complement.
CATGGACAGGGCTCAACCAAGTCAGATCGAAATCGGTACCCAGTCAGCCGGCCCTAAACTGATTTGAGCCGAGTTAGCTAGATCTGATCCAATCTGAGTTAAATCGAGTCATAACTAAGTCGGATCGAGTTTGTCAATCAATTCAAAAAAAATTTGAAAAATGGCAAAAAAAAAAATTTAAAAATTCAAAAATATTAGGTTTTTTTTTATTTTAAACTTATACCTAAACCCGGTTCAGATCAGATTCGGATTGAATCAGATCCATTTCGGAACATATTTCTTTAAATGGATCCCATTTCGAGTCGAGCCGATTCAATTAAGGTGAAATCCGAACTCGACTCGATGGATCCTATCTAGAATATTTGATTCGGATCCGTTGTTCCTGTTGGATCTGTTCAAGTTGAGTTTAATCGATTCGGACGAGTTGAGTCAACCAAGTTGACTCGACCCATGCCCAGCTATAGGTATAAGGCACATATGATGATGGGCCCCAAAGTCAAGGGATCCACCCACCTTGGTGGATCCGGCAATCCACCGGAGCTGTTCTCGTGTTTCACGTGCTACGTGACGATTCGGTTCACGAACGGAACTGGCCAGATATATATCTGGGAGTATGAATCCTCTGTTGGGGAGCCTTTCACCGGTCCACATGACACTGCATGACATCATGTGACCCAGTTGCACTGAGGGTGTGACCCGGTTGTATGTAATGATGTGGACCAATCGAAGCAGGGATTTACTGCTTGGAAGCCAACAGAGGATCCGGACTCATATCTAGGAATGGACGGCCCTCTTATCTTTTACAATGACCAAAATGCCCCTACCAAAACCCTTTCTTTGTTAGAAAAAGCCATTTTGTGCCAGAGCCAACAGAGTAATGGCTACACCTAAGAAGAAGAAGAAAAGGATGGGGAAGGTGAGAAGCGGTATCCAATCACAGAATCAAGAATCAGATCGTCCATACGTCTCCAGATTTTCTAACGAAAGGGAAATTGAAAATAACGGGAGAAAAAAACCCATTAGAATCTAAGGTAAGAATATCAAATCCAACGGCTAGAGCTTTTCCTTCTCTATCCATCTCTCTTCTGCAAATCTCATGAAAATGGCCATGACCAATTTCCAGAAATCCAAAATACCAACCATTCTCAAATGGGTTTTGTCTATTTCTACAGAAAAACATCTAAAACCATCAAAATCCCGTTTTTCTGAACTCTGTAGAGCTTTCTACCCTGTAAAAATCCCATTTTGTTACATCACTATATCTCTTTTCAGTTCACAACCGGCACTTTCGGAGATGAGACCAACACCCGGTTCCCAACCCGTTAGCCGAAACTCCAATACTCCCCGAACCGAGGCTCAAGCTGCTCTATTGGACTACTTCTACTGCACTAAAGGCTTGAATTTCTTCGACGCTGAGCACATGAGCATGAATTCACCAATTTTCCTCAGAAAGCTTATCAAAAATATCGAAAACGAGAAAGAAACCAGACAGGCATTATCTAGATTCCTTCAATACCACCCCATCAATGAATTTGAGGCTTTCTTTGAGAGCTTGGGTTTGGAACCATTCGAGATATCTCCGCTTCTTCCATGTGATACAATATTTCTCAGCAATGCCTTGCTTAGAAATGTTCACGTCCTGTGTAACTACGGAATTCCACGTAGCAAGGTTGGTAGGATTTATAAGGAAGCAGCAGAGGTTTTCAGGTATGAGGGTGGAGTGTTAGGCTCAAAAATCCATGCTTATGAAAAGCTGGGTCTGAGCAAAGCTAGTATTATCAAGCTCGTTGTTTCGAGTCCTTCTCTTTTGATTGGTGATGTTAATATGGAATTTGTTAAGATATTACAGGAACTGAAGAGTTTGGGAATTGATTGTGATCAGATTTTTGGGTGTTTTTCCGAAGAGAATTTATATGACTGGAGCAAAATGCTTGGAACATTGTGTTTTTTAAGTCAAATGGGGTATGGTAAGGAAGAACTCGGAGGAATGTTAATAAGGAATTCTGGGTTTTTGTTAGACGGTTCAGGGAGTGCAACATATTCTCTGATTGGGTTGCTCTTGAAACTGAGTGTTGCAATGAAAGAGATCATGGGCTTCTTTTTGCAATTGCCTCGAGTTAAAGTCAGTAGTTTCGTCGAGAATTTGCGGCAAGGTTTGAAGTTTATGATCGAGATTGAAATGGAGGCTGAAGAGATTGGAAAGATTGTCCGTACTCACCCACAAGTATTGGGTTTGTGTTCTTTGAAGAAGCCTAACAGCGTGTTTGCAAAATTGAATGTCGGGAAGAAACGGTTGTGTGGAATAATAAAGGAGGATCCCAACCAGTTGAAGAATTGGGTTTTGGGATCGAAGATTAGCCGTTTGCCTAAATCCAACAAGGATCAAATATCATTGATGCAGAAGATGGCGTTCTTTATGAGTTTGGGTTTTGCCGAGAACTCAGACGAGATGAAAAAGGCACTAAAGGTCTGTCGAGGGAAAAGTGTTGAATTACAAGAGAGATTTGATTGTCTTGTGAATGCTGGTTTGAAATGGAATGATGTTTCTAACATGATCAAAGTTGCCCCACAGATTCTGAACCAGTCAAGAGATTTGATCGAGAAGAAGATCAGTTTTCTTGTAAACTGTGTCGGTTACCCATTAGAGTCTTTAGTAGCATTTCCTTTATATATGTCATATACAATTGAGAGGGTCAAACTGAGGTATTTAATGTATAACTGGCTCAAGGACAAGGGAATGGCGAGTCCTGCGTTGGCTTTGAGTACAGTCCTTGCATGTTCAGATAAGACATTTATATTGCGTTTTGTGAATCGTCACCCAAAGGGTCCTGAGGTTTGGGAAAATTTCAGGAAAGAATTGTCTTCAGGCTAAGCTTTATCTTTTACTCACATTTTAATATTGAAAATAGTTACTGATTTTGTATGTCTTTCTCACATGCCATGAAGATATTAGCTATTTATTATAATGAGAGGGGATCTAGTGCTAAACGCTTTATCTTCATTATCAGTCACTCTATCTTGGTATATGTGGCAGACATGCAAGAAATTCGGATCATTCATCAGATGGGCTCTACTGTGGATGCGTGATGCCTCAAAAATCACAACAGTGTGATCGTTCTAGCTGCCAATTGAGTATTTACCATTGGTTGGACTTTTTTTATTTTAACTGTCCATTTGTAATCATTAAAAGCCCTCCAATCCAGGGCAAGGGATCATCCAACTGGTAGGATGCCATCTAGGGTACAACCCAACAGATTAATGGTCTGGATCTTGTACATGTGTACCACTTGTAGAGAGATAAAGAGTGCTTGATAACTAAGATATTAGCATTAGCACAGGATACTTTTCCTTTGTTCAGCATGTGGACAACATTCCTTCCATGTAGGGTGAAATTGAAGAGCTAACAGGGAAACTGTATTCTCTAATTCATTTCATGTTTCTTGTATCGACGGTATTTATAAAATAATAGTAATAATAATAATAATAATATTAGGTGTTGAAATACAGGCTTGTTTCATCCAGTTATGCATCTGTTGTTGGTTTTGCATGAGGCTGTGTATGGTTGGGTGCTTGTATTGGTTTCTTCAACAGATCATCTTCTAACATTGTCACCATTTCAATAGAACAGAATGATCAAGCTACAGAATGAGGAAAACCTGTATCCCACCCTGATAATGCACTCTCCGGTTGTATCTCACAATTGAATGGCTGTGGAGATGAGAACCAACTTCAGTGATTCTCATCCCCAAGAATCTCATTAATAACTTAAGAGCTTTTATAATTTCTTCCTATCACCAGAAATAATGCAACTGCTGCTTGGGTTCCCACATGATAAAACATGTTGAAAGCATACCAAGGTAAATCAGGGAAGCACTGCAGTCAGAGGATGCACAAGTGACCAGGCATATTTGTGAGAGATAATTGCTGGTGATTCGGTACAAACCACCTTCTTGGTAAGTGCTTTACACCTTTCTGCACTGATTGGACCGTTAACCTTCAAGGGCTGATAGCTCTGTATCATATTTCGGTTTCACTCCAAACATTTTAGAGCCTCCTTGGTTAAATCTGTAAGCAGTGCTGACTCTCTCAACTTCCACAACAGTGTTTGGGTGTGAATCTTTCCCAATCGAGAGTTGTCAAGGTGAATAGATGGTGTATTTGATAAGCCATAGTTGTCAGAGAAGGTTGGCTCACAGGCTTTTAGAGATGAGCATGGCATTCGTCGATGGTTTGGAGCATTTGGAGTGATTGGATGACATATTCCTCTGGCATGTTTTGAATGGTAAAGGAGACCCGAACACAAGCAGGAAGATCGTTCTGTATTTGTGCTGAACATTGTGCCATAGACAGTTGATTGGCTCGTTCGTGCCATCGGAGAAGGCAAGGTGCAAGAAGTATTCATCTCCATAGGTAGATGTTGACTCTGAAAGGTCATCAGTTTCTGAGAGAAATCGGATTAGATATCGCAAGGGTTGGGTCTGATCCTGTTCCTATGCCCGAGAGCTTTGGTACCTGCCTTGACGAGTTGATTCAGGGGACTCAGAGATTCAGGTGCTTATGCACTTTTCAGTTGAAATTCAGTAAAATGTGAAGGAAACGCATGGAAACTAAGAGGTTTGATTCTGACTGGGAAAAGTCAATTGGAGGCTCGGGTGGTCAGCAAGCAATCTACTTATCTGAGCCAGCTTGAATCAGTGTCGAGTCTTAAGGAACTTGACTCACCAATTCTTTGAACCAAGCTGGCTCAGACAAGCACCAGCTTAGTCAACCCCTAAACTTTTCACTTTCTGAATCAGTATCAGTCTGGCGCTGTTAATGGACACATGATGAAATGAAAAACACTCGAAAAAAAAATGACAATTTGGCTGGGTCAAGAACTGAGCCCAAGTTCCAATTTTTGTGGAAACGTTTTTGGATGAACAATTGACTTGACTCGATGACTCAGCTGAGTCGTTCTCCGTTTGTTTTTTTTTTTTTTTTTTTTTTTCTTTTTCCCCTAAAGAATAGCTGGGAATATGCTGAGAACTGAATTTTCATGGACTCGGGAGGAAAATCACATGGGTTTATGGAAGAGGTCCAGTTCAGAAATCCATGTGATTGCTGGATTAGCTGCTCCATGAGCTCTAATTGGCAAAGGACAATGGGACCCAGTTATGTTCAGTTGGAACACGTGCGATGCCATTTCACTGCTGGGCTCCACTGCTTTCACCAGTGGGAGCACTGCTGAGAGTGAGAGAGGGAGGAGTAAACAGAGGCATCATTGATTAAAAAAAAAGGGAAACAGAGCCACTTGAAAAGAGCAGGAGCTAAACACAGTTCAAATGCCTTAGGAGACCCATTTTGAAGAAGATGATGTCGATGAAATAAGAAAGGACCTCATTCAAGAGGGGGGCAAAAACATGAGCACGAAGAAAACCTCATTTAGAAAAGAAGAAGAGGAAACCAAGGCTATACAATGAAGCTTATAGGACACTGACACCTTTGGGACAGTGTTAGACTGAGTGAAGATAACCTCGTCTCAACACTGAGGTCAAGGTATCGATCCCAATGTGGGGGGTGGCTAACATTGGAGGGTGACTAACAGTAAAAAAGAAAATGAAGCTTATAGGCATTTCACATAGGCAAAGAACAACAGCTTCCACGGAGCAGGGAACATTTCCTTATATATATATATATATATATATATATATATATATATATATATATATATATATATATATATATATATATATATATATATATATAAATTCATTACTAATGGATTTGTTTGTCATTAAGCATTTAAACATGAGCTCATTTATCTGGTTAGACATCTACCGTTTTTCTTTTCTTTTTCTTTTCTTTGTCTGGATTACATTCATCAGTACATCATCAGGACTTGATAGCGAGTCACCCCTCTAGCAGCGGCATGCTGGATCATCTCTAGTCTCCTATTCATGGAGATACATAGCACTAGGGATTATTTCTTCTTCGTCTTCTTTTTTCTAACTGTTTCATAGTTACCTTGAATGTTAATAATCTTTATTCTGCATTCTACAGCTTCATTTTTGTAGTTTGCGCCGAAAGTTACCTAATGTTCAGAGTCCACGATGTGTCACTGCACTGTTGTTCAGGGTGTTTCAAATAACAGCAGTATGTTCCATGCTATTGCATCCAGGTTTGGCATTGATACAACTGGACAATGCCTTTTTTACTTAAATTGAGAATGTTAGATAAGGATCAAAACTACACATTTCAAAGTATCTGAGAACATCACCTTATACAAAGGGGGAAAAAAAAAACAAACAAGAGAGATACAAAAGCTAGTCCACGCTGAAATTTTATTCATTCGCCATTGTCTGTAACTTACACATGCCCCACTAAAAGTTTGCGCATTTCTAACTAAGTGCTTATACATTTTTAACAAAAGCATGCTTGCATAGGAAACAAACAGCTAGGAAACAATGACCCACCTAATAATACACGGTGAGGATTGATATCACGACAGATATGCCAATGTTGATATGCTTGTCTGAAGTCCTCTCTTCAGCTACCAAATCCGAATTCCTCCCCATTCATCAGCAGCAAGAGCACGGTCAGTGCCCCTAACACAGCTGATAACTTATCGATCAACCTCTGCATCACCATTGATGAATTATATGCAATCATTATTGGAAACCAACAAGTCCCATCTGTCGGATCCTGATCAGTCACCATTGCCAGTTCGGAAAATACACAATCGATATCCTGCTGGTTCCCCATTTGATAATACATATTGAAAGCATAGGAAGCATTGCCGTGGAGCCCCAGGTGGTTACAAGAAGACCCATAACCTAGTGCGGTGCAATCGGAGTATTCACAAGCAAATGCAATATTTTCTTTTAATAAGCTTGTAGAGATTTTAAGATCGATCTCAGCTGGGTCCAGAACACACCACCTTCTAGATTGGTACTCCACACCTTCTGCCCCGACTAAAGCTTTGTTTTCGTTGTGGCCAGATGGATCTAATTCATACTTGGGCTTCCCATCGAATTCAAATACCCCCCAGTGCCTCTCGAAGTTGCCTGGTGCAATGCTCTTTGCATTCTCATCCATCAGACCGAACAGATAGACATTGATCTTCCCTCTCCTCATTGGGGTCCCTTCATCACTTAAGACATGGCGAATCAATCCCTGGTTGAATCTCTTGGCATTGTTGGTGTTTGCGTTCTTGTCGCCGTCTGTGGGCCACCCAACTTCTCCTACAATGATGGGCATGTCTGGGTAGCCCACTTTTTTCAAGGCCCAGATGAGGGTATCGAGGTTTGCATCGAACACGTTGTTGTAGATTACGTCTCCGTCCTTGACGGGCTTGTCACTGCCATCAAAGAAGGCGAAGTCCATGGGGAAGAAATCATTGCCATAGAGACTGAGGAAGGGGTAGATGTTGACAGTGATTGGGGCGTCATTTTCTGAGAGGAATTGAATGATTTGAATTGTGAGGTCACGGATCTCTGGTCGGAAGTCACCAGCCGATGGGACCGGGTTTGACGCCGGAGAATTGTAGATATCAGAGTTGAAGGGGACAGTAGCTTTTATCTGGGTCCCTAACTTAGCCTTGTCTAGCGCTTGTTGAATGTTTTGCAAGGCTGGCATGGTGACGTTCAAGAAGGTGTCGTTGTAAGTCTTTAGGAAAGGCTCATTGCCAACAGCAACATATCTGCAAAATAGATTGTTCAGCTATTGATTTGATTTTCACCATGATTTCAAAACGTTAGGACCTCGAACCCAAAGTCGGTGAGCTGCTTCAGGCAACTCGCCAATTCAGGCACTGTCCCTTGAGTTATGAAATCAACAAAGCTCAGATAAAAAATTTAAGGAAAAAAAAAACAGAAAACTATGGACTCGACTTCAACTAGGCAGACTCGGTGAGTTGGCAATTGACTCTGCTGGGCTGGAATTGAGTCATAGTGAGCTTGACAACAGTTACATAAGCTGAACCAACTCAGATGAGATTTTCACCATCTGAATCAGGAAGATGAAAGAGAAGGAGAGAGAACCTCTGAAACATAACTTGAATTTCTGCCATGTGAAAGAAGCACAGCCAAGCATTGTTGAAGAAGGCCAACAACGACCAAATAAAGGAAGCAGTTTCAAGAAAATTAGAAGGAAAACAGATTTTTTTAAAAAAAATCCATGAAGAAGAGAGAAAACCCTTCTCAACACCAAGGAAATGCAAGAAAACAAAAATGAAAACAAACCCAATTTGAAATTAGAACAACCAACATAAAATTCAGTTTTGGAGAAGGGGCAAAAAATATATTCAAGTGAACAACAAAAGCTCAATTCAAGAAAGAACAAGAACACGGACAATCCAAACAAAAGAAACCATCAAACACGATTAAAGAATAAGCCCAATCCAGAATGGAGAGAACAAGAACCAAATCTCAATTCAAGAAAGACCAACCAAAAATAATTACACCCTAAAACCTTAATTCGAGACAGAAGATCACAACCAGCAGAACAAAAGAGGAAACATATTAAAAAAGTAGCCCAATTCACAACCACAAACAGAACTAAATCTCAATTCAAGAAAGACCAAGAAACAAGGATAAGAAAAGAAATCCTCAAATCCAGGAAAGAACAAGATCCCAAGAATCAAAACAAAGAAACCCATAAAAGCCATTATCAACAACGAGAACAAAATCAATTCAAGAAAGAATAAGAACACAGCCATCATAAGGATCCCAATTCAAAACAAAATAACCAGAACAAGAACAATTTCTCGATTCAAGAAAGACCAAGAAACAAGAAACGAACAGAAAACCTCAATTCAAGAAGAGCAAGAACAAAAGAAACCCATCAAACCATTACCAACAACAATTTCTCAATATGAGAAAAAACAAGATCAAAACAATCACAACAAAAGAAACCCAACAAACAGAAGTGGTAAACAACGAACTGCTACTGGATTACAGAAAAGAAAGGCCAAGATCATAGTACAATCATCAGTTGAATAATAGCTACCAGATTACAGAAGAGAGAGGCCAAGATCATAGTACAATCATCAGATGAAGAAGAATCGTTTACTCAACTTGATGTTTACGCCCCCAGGATGACTATATCTGGTCACATTCTCTTCGACCCAATCAGCAGCCATGACAGGATCATCACTCATATCCTGCAACATGAAGTTTGGTATGGCTACCATAACCTCAATGTTGCGCCCCATCAAAGCTCTCATGGTGTTTTCATCAGCGTCGAACAGCTTCACCTTCTTGAAGCCATTGTCTATCAGCATGTCCACGATCATCTCATCAGGAAGGCGATGGGATGCCATCTTCCCCCAGTTCACTCCAATGCAGTTGCCATGCAAAACCATGGAGGTGAAGAGAAGGAAGAGAAGGTGGTGTGTGAACTCTCTCCCTAGTGCCATCCCTGTCAAAGAAGATCTTTGATACTCTCTCTCTCTCTCTCTCTCTCTCTCAATAAGAGATGCTCAAGTGCTCTCAGAGCACTGTAAGTTATAATGCTCCTAGTTACGTTGAGACAGTCCGAACCATTGATCCAGAGACACATCATGCCAATCTGATAAATAATAGGACATGGACCTGTTAAAATTGGATCAGGTCCATCAGCGACCATGAGTCATATTTCTACTTGGTAGGTCAATTGTGGGACATGCTACCAGTGCGCTATAAGTTGCTGATATGTTTTTTTTTGGATTTTGTTCCTATTTTAGCTATTTATAGCAGTCTTAAATTTTAAAATGCCACTGCATAATCTAAATTTAATTATTAAAATATTGAGTTAACGCTGGGTCGAGTCTTCGAGTTGACACAGAGAGAGTCAAGTTGAGTCTTCAAGTTGACCCAACGTGGCTAGGCATGGAGCCAAGTAGAGTTCTTTTGGACTATGATCTGACTAGCTTCACTGTGGAAAAGCCTAACCCTTTTATAGGTGGCCTGCAAATCAATAGATAAAGCAATGGTCCATGTTGAAGAACAAACGGGCAAACATTCGATGGCTGGGATTTTCCAATCCGGGAGATTTTGAGGCATTGTCCATCCATTAGGGTACATAAGATCAACAGTCCTGATCATCAAGCCATGGGCCCCAACTGTAGTGGGATTGTTAGGTGGTGGAACATAACATGTCCTACCATTATGCTCTCTCCCTCTCCATCGCCTCAATAACATTTGTCCAAGATGATCAGAGGACCGATACTCTAGTGGGTCTGTAAATGGATGGTTGGATGAAAAACAAAAAGAATCACGTGGATAAATAGCATATGTCCAGTACATTTAACTGGTGAACTTGGACGTCTTTTGGCCAATCTGTCATCTAAATAGTGGCCCACCATATCAATGATCCCTATTACCGTAGATAAGCACCACATGTACAATAAAGACAAATTTGATCTACATCTTTTCTTGGGTCCATCTAAGATGCCAGCTGCATCATGGTTGGCAGCAGAATGGTTCACAAACGCAATACGTCGGGGCTTTAGCCATTGGAATTGGGTTCTTTATAATTACTTAAAACCGTTTTATGTGGCGGGGATTCTCTTTGATGGGGAATGCCCTCTCTCAGTTTGAATATTTTAACCGTTTGATTATACAAGGGCCAAGGTGACCATCCATTTTCAAAGAAGAAACTAAATTTCATATAATAAAATTTGAGAGATCTAATTGGTTGTCCACCCACCATACAGTGTGATAAACATCATATAAATAGTTTGGATCATTGAAAGACATTGGGATATATTGGAGCAAACCCAATTGATGGTTAAAAAGAGTTTCCTCCCATTGAAAAAGAGAGATTTTCCACAAGCAGGCAATAGATCTTTGGGATCTGCTCTCTTTCCTCTTGGTTGCTCGCCTCTTAATGTGGTTTTATATTGCTTCCTCCCTTTGGTTGTTAATAAAATTATTTTTGCTTGCCTCCCATTAAATAAAACTAAAACACACACACACACACACACATACACTCCCACACACCCACCCACCCACACACACACACACATTTATACAATGGAACGAACATAGGAGTACAAGAGTGTCATTTGCTCGATTAGCAAGCTTTTCAGAGTCTGGACACACCAATATGCCACATCAGCATTGTCGCAAGACATTTCAAAGACCAACAATATGCTTAACTAGTGCCAACGTAGTTGGGTTTTAGGGTTCTAGAGAAGGTTTAGGGTTTATAATCAGTTATTTGTAAGCAGTCAAAAATCTGTTCTATATGATAAGCAGGAGACGAGAAAGGAATCATCCCATTCCTAGCTTGCCATCTGCATCGGAATGGTCAGGAATCCAGCATTGGAATGTAACCATGAGATCAGGATTGCCATTACAGTACGTAGCAGGTGTTGCAATTGTGCCCTGAAAAGCCAATGTGGGTGTTGCAATTGTGCCCTGAAAAGCCAATGTGATGATCTTATCCATTGAATTAATAATGTTGACCGTAGATCATAATGACCATAGGATCCTATGTGGACATGTTATTAATGTTATAACTAATATGTGTCTCCTAATCATATGTATGCATGGGTTAAGCTATAGGTTTTCCTCTGTTGTCTTTGAAAACTTGAATTTTGGCACAATAGCCACTAGTCAAGGGAGAGACGAGTTCAGTGGATCTCAATATCCTATTATTTTATGACCACTTGGCATGTTTTAGAACAAACTTGTGGTTATTTTCATATGGTCATTGTACGTCAGTGAAGCAATGATGTTGGTATGGAAGGTCTCCACCATCAGGCTTAATGACAAGTCGGTGTCAATGCCCTACCCTACATGGGATCATTAGCATCGATAGATGATGGAAACTTGTTATTTGACCCATTGAATACTTGCATTGGAGGTCATTTCAAGTCTCTAGATCAGGATCCATTTATGAGAGTCCCATTATGCCTGATCTAGATTGATTTGCGTATATACCTACTTTGACTAATCCTTAGACTTGAGGATGTACGAAGAGTTCAAATTCTTAATGTGTAATGTGCTTTGGCTCACCTCACAAGGTCAATTGCAATGGCTCATATGTATGTGTCGTCATCAGGATTGGGTTGAGGTTCATATGATCCAACAGGTGTTTCACTTGTTGCCTAGGAACATTCTCATGGCTGAAATTTGGTAGACAAATCATCAAACAAATGGTTTTTAATGGAGTCCGACACTCGCGAAGATTTTTAGAGATTTGATAACAGTTTTTAATAGTTGATATTTTGTTTTAACCATTAAAACTTTTTAATCAAGCTTGATGGTAATTCCAACGGTTAAGTGTTTTTGTCCATCACTTTATTTACATGCGCAATGAATCAAGGGTGGATGGACATGATAAGAGGAGGGATTGGTCGATTTGCATATGTGGTTAGGTAGGATTACAAACTTTGGATGTAATAGGGCGTACCAAAAATTTGTAGGCTAATAGAACACTATACTGGTGTTTTTCCCTGAAATCCTTACTCCTAATAAATTGATCCTATAACAAAAGGAATTAGAGAGAGAGTCTTGGACATCTACCCCCCTTGGACTACACCATTCATCCATGCATCCATGTGTGGGCGTTTCACCTTAGACAGCTCTCATTGCACTACGCTAGCCCTACTCTAGAGTACATGTTGGCTCTCCTTACCTCATCTAAAATAAATCTAAGAGAACCTTTTTAGTTGAAGGTACAACATCAGCAATCTAGACGTTTTGAGTGGCAGCAGCTTTTCAAGTAATTCTAGTTGTATAATTTTATTTTATTTATAGAAACTTGACAAAATCTACATGAGAATCCGTGCAACAAGGTTAATTAAAAATCTGAAAAAATTTGAAAATTTTCAGATTCCACTGAATTTCGAAATCTCTAACAGTGCTCAAATATGGTCATGAAATGCTATAAAATGTGAGCAAGAACGCCCTGGGGTGCATTTCAACATGCAATTTCTCTCATCGGACTTGCATTAGAAAGACAATAGAAAGCAAGTGTGATTTGGGTTGTCTCATATTTCAGGATGGGTTCTTCAAATCTTGGTTGGAAACAGTACCCGCAACCTCGGCAAACCCAAGGGTGCTGTTAGTATCATTTGCATTGTCCTCTTTGAAACAGGCTTCTTCCGGCAACCGGAAGCTTAAGCAAATCATCACCTGCAACAAGAAAAAATCTTAGCGAGTTACATGGACCACGTAATATACAAAACCAAAATGACTTTTCAATTACTGAAAATGAGTTAGAGGCTACTATGCAACCACATGATGGATGTGGAATGTTTGAAAGGTTGAGCAATTGTTCCTCACGAGGATGGTGGAACTGCTCAATGTTAGAAGCAACATACAGGATGCAGGATTTGAGGCAGATGTATAACAGCAGAGTATTTGAATTCATATTATCAGTTCAATACAACATTATACCGAACTTCCCATATGTTAGATTTTAACAGAGTTATTTATGGATATAGTAAAGCCGGAGACTGCTTTGCCAGGGGGGCTGCCTGAGTAGCAAAACCATGCTTTGCTCTCTCCTTTTTCTTTTTCTTTTTCCTTTTTCCCATTCCATGTTTGCAACTCAAACACTGATACATAACTGCGTGGATGATAACCCATGTAAAAACTACCCACGTTCCCAGCTAACTGCCATTAGTAACCGTAACTGCTCATTGCTATATGTTTGAAATTATTTCTACTTTCACTCATCAATCCCTCTTAACCTTCTGAAAATGGATAACATAGCTTCTTTCTTGACACTTATTGTCCCATTGCCGCCATAAATGCAACCATTGGTGTTAGGAATGTTCAATGCCCATAACACCAATACGCCAAAGGTTGGCGAGAACCTGATGGGAATGGTGCTGCTGTTCACAATCGATGCCGCCAAAATCAGATTCCATGTTGGACATTCTGTGTGTGCAGATAATGGTCCTTTTATTATGGTATTTTTTTTTTCTTTTGATGGTTATGGTTAGTTTCTAATTTCTTATGATGGGGACCACCTGCTGAATGAGGTTGGATTTTGCATGAGCTTCCCTGAACAGTACAATTGCATGCATGGTGCATACTAGTGTTGATTGAACTAAAAACAGGAAACCAAAAAAAAAAAAAAAAGGTTCTATTTAGTCAACAAACTCAGGAAAATGTGAAAACAGAAAACTGAATATTGAAACAATTCAAATAGAATCAGAGCTGGATGGTAAAATTATAAAAAGAAAATGAGTGAAAAGATAAGAAACCATCACTGGTGATTAGAATTTCCTCTCAAACAACCATGAATCCAATCCTCAAAAAGGAAATGTGATAGTGTCCAAGAAAGGAAGGGGAAACATGGTGAGCTTAGAGAAGAAGTCAAGTTGAATGAAAATAGCGGTCATTCAATGAACAGTGCTGACACCTTACAGTATTCTGTATCAGCCCATACTTCAAATGACAGGCTTTTTTTAAAATAAAGAATCATACGATTTCATACCTTGTTTGGAGCAACATCCCTAACTGTGTGAAATATTGGGTCCTGTATCTTAGCATTCAAAGTGGCCTCAGCCTCCTGCACAAAAACAGGAAAAGCTGTTAATTTAACTGAAATGTTTCAGAAATACATTTTTTAGTGAGAACATGAAAAGCTAAATAAGTTGGGACAATAGAACCAACTCCCATGCCGATTGAAGCATGGGAACCAAAGGTCATTCCACTTTTCATTAACAATATAAAAGCAGTACATAAGGGAAAAAAGGAAGATTAAATATGGATTTCATTAAACAAGTGAAAAGGGGCACAATTACAGAGGGAATGGCCGAATGGGTTCCCAATAAAAGTCCACTGGGAGGGAGGGAGCACCTTTGCCTTTTCTTCACGACAATCTTCTCCCTCAGCAGGGTGGAGAGGTGGTTTTATGGTAATTGGAATAATTTTAAATGAAGATGAAATGATACTTCTCTCCCATGCTGACCTTTGAAATTGGAGTGACCAAAAACGAGTAGAAGCATAATGATAGAATAAGCAATTCATTATTCTCTACCTCCTAGAGTAGGATCTGTTAACACTTCATGTTAAACAAGGCAGAGTATGGAGGACATTCCAAGGTTTTGCATTAGATTTTGGCACGAAACCTTCAAGCCACAAGATGGTTCACAGTTACAGGGAGCCTAGCAGTGCAGAAGAATCTTCAATCAGCTGGTAAGCCAGTCTTTGTTGATAAAGAGACCAAGGCTTGGCCATGCATAATAGTACCCTTTTGTGGTTTACCACATACCCCACTGGCTATTTCATATTCTGGTTTTGTTTTTAGTGTGAACCAACAACCCAGTCTCTTACCACCTCTAGCAAATTGGTGGTGGATAGGCTTCTCATATTCTACAGATAAACAGGGTGCAGACTATACTGACTAGCATAAGAAGTATTGGTCCTACCAAAGATAGGAGCTGTTTAGGACATACAAAGCACCAACATCACCAACCCATTGGTTTGCTAAAATAAGAGAAACAAATTTGAAATGCCGTGAACTGTTCCCAGATTTAAAAGAAAATTACACAGTTGGAAAATAGGAAGAACAAGGTGTTCATTCATACTTTATACAGATAACAGAATACCGAAACAACATCTAGAAGCTTAAAAGAAAGATAACGAATAACCAGTGGATGTTGGTAAGGAAAAGCATCTCAACCAAGGTTTCACAAGAGGAAACTTACAGCAATTACTGATTCTTTTGTTTCAATTGATCGCAAGAAGCCATAGCAATGAATCCAAGGTAAAGGTCCCTTCCAGTGTTTTCTTTGGAGGCCTCTAAAAACATCTGCCGGAATCATTTATCAAGAAATTAAGACAATTATTAAATAAACATCACAAGCAATTAGATAAACTATGAAACTCAATGATTCCATCAAAGCTAAAATGAAAATAGCTGATCTTTAAAAGCAACACAAACTGAACTGTATTTGGTCATGTCATAGGAGAAACATATTCAGTCTCCACATTTATGTCGATTGTTATAATATTCTCATAACTGATAACTCATCCTTGTATGAAAAATTCTCAATTAACATCGTCCTACAGCTTGAAATTGTTAGCCATACCCTTTTAGTGTTAACTTTCACGAACCCATATATGAATAAGCCACGCCTGTGTAAGCATAATTATCCTCGTAGATTTCTCACTGCCTTGACAACATAAGAGCAAAAGTAAAAGCTTGGCCATATAATACATGCAAATCCTTGGCCAAATATTTTTAGTTAAGTGTTAATAATTTCAGTTTCTTCAAAGAACTACTAATATTTGAATATTTTAAGTGAGCCTTTCACCAGTTATATTCAGGCAAAACACAGAGACAGCAGGACACACCACATGGATGAACCAGGATCTAGTTGGCAGTCAAGGTGGGCTGTGCCGATGGCCCTTAGTCTCCAAGGAGGGTGGCATCTCATATGCAGTGTAGGTTGTTACTGAGTGGTGATATTGAGGTTCCCATTCAATAACTCTGCGGCATTGTGCCGTAAAGGCCGTTACATAAAGGTAACGGTGGCAGCCGTTACATAAACGTTACAGGGTCATAAAGGCCATTATGGAAAAAATGAACCATAAAGGCCGTTACCGCTCCTGTAACGGCCCATTACGCCCCTCGTAAAGGCCGTAACCAATGTTTTAAATATCGTTATTGCATAATGTATCACACCCTTGGGATACGGATACATATCAGTTATCGCATGGGATATATCGGTTGTATCGCATAATATATCACTGTTGTTGGGAAACATGGGAACATTGGGAATTTGGTTGAATTTTTCAATTAAACTTCAAGGATTGTTGAAAAAGACATCAATACACACTTAGAAATCAATAAATTACAAAAAAAAGTGCACATAACAGGGGTTTCCTTTGTATGGGGTCCTAATACATGCACTGTCCAACTGAACTGATGCAAGTATATTCAAAGTCTATTCATATAATTTATAAACATAAGAAGACATGTATGGAAACACCAGCAATACATTCAAAAGAAAAAGAAGAATCACTAAATCAGGTTACATACATGTTTGATTTTGTGTTTGGACATAAAGATTGCAACTGATTTGCAAGAAATTGAGAAATTTCTATTTTTCCCAATTTTCCGCAGCTTGGCCCATCTCTCCCAAATCTCGAAATTGAAGCACCAAATCCATGATTTTTCATGAAAAACATGAAGAATCACAGATTTGTAACCATTTGACACTGACTGATTTAACGTGATTTACAGCAAAAAAAATGGATCGAAAATCGAAAATGCTTCTCGGATTGAATAGGTGGGATATATCGGCACTACTTGTGCGTTTCGTATCGCACAGGTGGGATACAAGATATATCGTGGGTTATATCGTCGATATTTAAAACACTGGCCGTAACGGCCTCGTAATGGACCGTTACAACGTTGATATAAGTTTTTCGGATTTTTTGCAATGAAAAAAAAAGAGACCTTAACGGCTCGTTACGACCCCCATAATAGTCGTTGCACCTCGTATTGACGGTGGTGGTCGTTACAACCACCCTTATCGTGGTGACCACTATTATTACAACCACCCTTAACAGTGGTGTAGCTGTAGGAGGAGTACCGCGTATGACCAATATTATGGTTTACATCTGACTATTGCAATAATGATAACCATTACTCATTTACCATATATTACAATACATTACAGCAATAATCAGTAATCCAAACACACCCTTATTAATTCCTTGCTCCCCTGTTATTATTATAAAATTGCACTCCATATACTACCCAAAGGGATACAGACTCAATTCAGTATTCATGGGATCTCTTCTTGCATATACCTCGTTAACTTGTCCATAACCAACACGAAGAGATACAGACTCAATTCCAACCCCTAGTGCAAGCCTATAGCAGTTAGGAACTCACTTCTCTCTCTACTAGTGGTCCTCATATTTGTTATTACTCGATACAAATCCTTGATCATGTCAATATATCCTCTTGAGACTCCTTTAACTCCTTAAGGACCCTATCATCTAAGTAAATAAAAAGCAATGCGGAAATCCTTCCTCCTCTCCCTAATTTTCTCCACCAATTGTCTAAGTAGGAAAATAGCTTAACAACCCCCCAAGAGGATGAAACCAAACTGATTTTCTAATACATTCATCTCATGCCTTAGTCTCTGCTCAATCACTCTTTCCTAAAGTTTCATAGTATGGCTCAAAAGTTTAATTCCATAATAGTCGATGCAAATATGTCTCCTTTATTCTTATAAATAGGTACCATGATACTTTTCCTCCATTTGTCTGGCATTTTCTTCGATCTTATTATCTTATTGAACAACTTTATCAATCAAAATAACCTAGCATCTCGCATACACTTCCAAACACCTATTGGCGTACCATCTGGTCCAAGGACCTTTCCTGTTTTCATCTCTCTCAAAGCTTCTTTCACTTCACATATCCTAATCCTACGGAAGTATCCATGGACTCCAACGTCATTTGAGTTTATGGTTCCTTGTATCCCTATGCTCTCTCTCTCTCTCTCTCTCTCTCTCTCTCAAGCATCTTTCTCACCTTCTCTTGTCCTTAACCAATAGGTGACGGTGTGCAAGAACAAGCTGAATAACAATTTTACATTGCAGTTAGACCAATGGGAACCCGGATCCCACAATTAACCCCTCTACCAACACTTTCGTTAGCTTGACCACCAACCTTGGAGTTATCCTCCTAATGAAAATGGGAAAGTGAGATGCCCAACAAATTAGATGTCCCTTCTTTCAATTAGGTTGCCTAATTTTCTTCAATTAGATTTCCTAATTTTCGTGAATATATTTACCAAGAAAGATGCAATCACCATGGTCAAAGTGTCACCCTCAAGAAAGAACAAGAATACAAGGAGCTGAAAAGTTCTAAGCCTAGGAGTAAAGCAAACCCTTCCACTTCCTTGGCATAAATGGTTTCCCTGCAGCTTAAATAAGAAAAGACCACCACACCTATGGCAGTGAATAATGGCCCCACACCAGCGAGCAAGTCATCCCGATCAAAAAAAAAAAAAAAAAAAAAAAACCAAACAAAAGTTCATACAGTAAACAAAAACCAACTTCTACTTTGCATGATACTTCAACACATGGTTTGAAATACAAGGCATGGCTTGGGACTCGGTGTACAAAGCCAAATCATGAAGACTAGATGTGGGTATTTTGTGCCTTGGAAAGCCAATAATGATTATTATGATCATGTACACGGATGAACACGTGTCTGGTCTTACCAAGGAATATTAAATGTGTAAGAAACCTCAACTATCTCTCATTTTGCTAGTTACAAAGACGGTTTCCTCTGGTTGTCCTAGGAGAAGGTGAGTTTCGACACAACAACCACTAGCTAAGGGAAAGTTGTGTTTCATGGATCTTAGAATCCTAAATTCCATGACCACGGATTAGCAATCCATGAAAGGTTAATTGGTCATCTTGTGTGAATGAACCAGCGAGGAATTGGGATGGAAGGTCTCCACCATCGCGATAATTGTGCCATGGACCTACCCCACATAAGAGTGCGAGTGGTCGTGGAATGTAGGTTCTTATGTTTAGGCCTGGCTGAGCACTTAGAGGATTGCATCAAGTCTTTGGTCTAGCAGACAAATCATGCCCAAATTGGATTAACTTAATCATGCACTAGCTTTGACTAGTCCTTAGACCTAAGGGCCAAAGGAAAGATGATATGGTGCCTTTTTCTTCTGCATAGGATCTGGGTGATATGGCGGGAAAGGAACAATCGGTGTTTCAGGAACCGAATAGGTCTTTCTTCAGTAGTCTACAAGTAAACAATAGAACTGGTTTTGTAATGGGTGATCGAATCCAAAATGATAGTGGCAGATTAGTTTCTTGACAATTGGGCAGCTTTGTAGCTTTTGTTTTTTCTTTTTCTTTTGTTTTTTCTTGTATTCTTTAGGCTCTTGTCTCTCTAAAATAAATTCATCACCATTCAAAAAAATAAAAAGACTAGTCCATACACTAGGGGAATTGGGGAGAACTAGGTACTGGAGTTGTGTGTTTTGGCTCACGCTGCGCTGTTACATTAGTGATTGACATAGGGGTGTGGTTAGTACATGCATCAAGGATGCAATTGTAGTCCATGTGCTCCAACATGGGAGCCCACTAGTTACCTCGAGGAACTTGTTTGTGGCTTAGATCTTAGTGATCAGAACATCCATCAAGTGGTATGCTAACTTGGCCCGGCACTTAAAAGTTTTTGAATATTTAATAAAATTTAACCATAGATCCACAAAAAATGTTTTTAGCATGCTTGATGGATATCTGATGGTTGAGATCTTGTGGTCTACCTCTTAGATCGACACTGAATTTTGGTCAAGAGTGGATGCCACTATACAGTGGAGGGTTTCGATCAATTTGGGTGCATGGACAAGGCATATAGACCTTTGATTGTGTAGGCCATATTTCCCCTTATAAATAGATCATATTCCAAGGGGGATAGAGCAAGAGGGAGCCTTAGACGTCTCTACCCCCAGGGACATCCGGTGTATGAGAGAAAAGAGAAAGAAGATGAGAGAAGAGGAGAGAGAATCCATCATATGTCCCGACATGTGGAGCCCACCTCTTAGGGGCTCACACCCAACCCCCTGGAGAACCTTGGACATCCCTACTCCCTAGGGGCATCTAGTGTATGAGAGAAAAGAGAAAAAGAAGATGAGAGAAGAGAGAGAATCCATCATATGTCCCGAAATGTGGAGCCCACCTCTCAGGGGCTCATGCCCAACCCTATACAAAGTGTGATAGTGGTTCTTTGCTCTCTGGATAAGATTGAGGAGAGACTTCCTATGTCAAAAGGTCAACATCAACTACTATAACAATTACATGGCACAAATGTGATATGAGATCCTAACCATTGATTCATGTTATTTTTGGAACTTAATAATATCTAGATGGGGATCCTAAAAAAAAATATTAAAATTTTATGCTTGTCTTTTGAAATTCGCAGAGAGAGAGAGAGAGAGAGAGAGAGAGAGAGAGAGAGAGAGAGAGAGAGATGGATGGAAGAAATTGGTTGACATGAGAAAAAAGCAGGACCTAAAATCATAACTAGTTCAGGCTAACACGAATCTAAAATTGGGAAATGTGCATGCTGATCTTACAAAAACAAAGCCCTAAGAAATGAAAGGTCGATTGATTGAAAAAGAAGAATAAGAAGAAAAAGAAAAAGAATAGTGCACAGCCTCCAATAATATTTTCAGTTTTTAAACTTTATATCGTACAGATCTTAGCCAAAGATCGGGACAGGTATAAACATAACATCGCATACATTTTACCATGGAAATGCAAGATGCTTGTCTATATAAAGTCAACCCATACAAGCTTTGACTTTCCAAGGATGTGGGTTTCTTATAATAATGAAAGAGAGAAGATTATCAAGTCGAAAATATTATGTCAACCCTACAACTATGTTAAGACAAGACCTAGCACAATGAAACTGAAGGAGATAAAATGAGACATTTACCAAGAAATTTCAAAGCAGAAGCAGGTAGATTCATAATCACATGATCAAAATGCTCCCAGGTGTTGGTATTTGATAATTTAAAGCCTCTCATCCTCTTGTTTGTGCCCCCCTCTCTCCTACTGAGTGCAGTTATAACAGTTCCATTCATAGCACTATCTTCTGCAGATTAGAAGGAACAAAAACAAGATATATAATCAAGAAAACATTCCATAACTTAGAACAGTTCAGAAGCCACACTAACACATCCTTGATTCTGTAAGGCATATTAGAGACAGCAGGATTCATCATTAACAGGGAACTCATATTTCTTGCCTGAACTACCTTCACAACTTTCCGAACGTCTTTTAGCAGCACCATCAACACTCATGCATGTACTTTCTTGACCATTTGCGCCACCAACTACTATTTCTTTTGTTTCAACTACAAGGCATATAAATGTTAAGATACTGCTTCAAGGAAGAAAGCTTTAACCATTTGGAAAGATGAAGCACCTGTTGACCTTCCATCTTCCAAATTTTCTTCTCCATTAGCTGGCAAGTTGCAGTTTCCACAAGCTTTGGGGACAGTAACTTCAGATTCTGATTTGACATCACAAACTGGCACTGCCAATAAATGGTACATAAATGCTCTTGCATCCATATTGTACACACAAACACGATCTTCCACTTTGTTGACCTTAGCATTAATCTTCAGATAATGTGTGCTATTTGGGTTCAGGTCATTTGCATACACAACACATCCTTTCTGTGCAGCTGGGATTGCAAAAGGACCAATGCCAGCAAACATGTCACAAATGGTATCTCCTGCACGAAACAGAGAAACCAGCCGTATGTGTTCGTGTTCAAGTCTCGAGTTCCAATAGACCAAGCCATAGTCAAGCTTGAACGTGGCTCCATACTGCTTGACTTCAGTGACCATGTCTTCTTTCCCAACCAGAATTTCAAATTTCGGTACTCGGAACTCATTCGTAATGGTTCCAACTTTATTCACTACAGTTTTTATTCTTGGTTGGTTTTTCTGCAACAAAAAATAAAACCATCCAGCATTCAGAAACTCCTCTATAGGAAAACAAAGAAAAGTGATTAAAAAAAAAAAAAATCAGAACTGTAGTATTACTACCATTATCACAATTATTTAGATAATTAACAGGTGGATATTCCAGAACATATGCAGCACAAGCAGGTGAAGTACAAAGAACCTAAAGAAAAGTATAATCAAAGTTCCAATCAGGGAACAATTGCAATGGAAGAATTCAATGTGAGGTTATAATAGGGATGAAGTTCTTGATTAGGATCAAGATGAAGAATCCATGTCAAACAAAAACACCTTAACCATTGTGAACTTTTCATCAGCACCTAATCATATTGAGAAAGAAGTTCAATTCAAATGCAGAAGGTAAGTATCAATGCTTGAAATAGCTTCAAACATACATCATAAATAACCCTTGCAATCACATCCTTGTAGGGAAGTAGTTCACCAGTTATATTCAGATGAGCAATGTGACCTGAACATGAACAAGAAATGTTGTTAACCCAGTGCTCAAACTCAGACAATCCTAAAAGACAATAAACTGGAAAGCATATCATCAGTAATTGCAAAAAAAAGGCGAGATGAGCCAGGTTGGAAGATCAAAGTGCAAATAAAAAGGAGTAGGAGAAGGGTTATCCAGTTCACTCAGAGAATGTTTCCACATTCTAGAAAGAATGCAAAATGGCTTTGGCCTGTTGCTCAATTGGATGCTTTATGTAATGACCATGAGTTCATGAGTTCACTCCGTACTTTGAGAACCAAAAGTATAAAAAGCAAAAGATAAGGTGCAAAGAGAACTTAACTATTGTCTCAAAAGAAGAAGGTACCTCCACTCCAGGGGGCAGTATTTGCTTCAAAACATGGTCTAGCAGTAAAACAACAATTTGGTGATCAGAAACTTGCTCATACACAAGTCAAAGTCTGGACAATAACCAGAATCATCATTCAGGTACCGTGAATTAGACAATGTGGAGGTTATAGAAATACAAAACCATCATTCACTAGCTTACTGGCTAATCTTTTAAAAATGCATTTCACTCTAGTTGAAGATAAGTAAAAGTGTATATCATCTATGTATCTATACTTGAGCTAACGAAGCACTACAAATACATTCTAGCAGGGAAACCTGTAATAAAACAAAACCAACAGTTTCACTAGAAAGAGTCGGTAATAAACTAACTGATATTCCATACACAACATTTGGCAGCACTACTACTCTTGAAGGATAAAATGCTGCCCAGATTTTACAAATGATACTATGTACTCTCTGCAATGTCATCAGATCAAACAAAAATAGGACAATAAACATAATTGTGCCAACATACAAGAGAATGTGTACTTCAAACATGTGAAATCATGGATGAATCCTTATAGAGATACAAGTTTAAACGAAATGCAGTAATCCTTCAATGCTAGAATAGGTTGGTCGAGTGACAGCACCCAAAAAACAGCAATTACCAGACTGATATTTGCGAGGTAGGTGCTTAGCCCTTTAGTGCATGTAGAAACCTCTCAACTCTCAAGCAACCTCAATCAAGTGTTCATTGGGAAAAAAGGCTGGCAGCATGAAAAGGTAGACTGTTATTGATGAAAATAAAGGCATTTTGCCCACTTTTCAAGCTAGGAAACCAAACCTAAATACCTATCCTTGAGGCATTTTGGCCACTTATCAAGTTAAAAATCCAAGTAGGAGCATCTAAGTCCCTATCATCGGGGCATTTTCTCCACTTTTCAAGATAGAAATCTTGGTGAGTGCACCTAAATATCAATCCTTGAGGCATCATGGCCACTTTTCAAGTTAAACATCTTGGTGATGGCACCTAAATGACAATCCTTGAGGCATTCTGCCAACTTGTCAAGTTAAAGATCTAGGTGAGGGTACCCAAATTCCTACTTTTCAAGAAAAAATCCCACTGATAGGCGACAGCACCTAAATACCTATCATTGGACACTTCACCCACACTTCTAGTTAAAATCTTGTTGAGGGACCTAAATGCCTATCCTTGAGGCATTTTACCATGTTTCCAGTTAAAAATCTAGGAAAGGGCACCTAAATGCCCATCCTTGAGGCATTTTGCCATTTTCAAGTAAAATCTTGGTAATGTCACTAAATGTCTATACTTGAGGAATTTTGCCCATTTTGAAGTTAAAAATGTAGGTAAAGAAAACTAAATACCTATCCTTGAGGTATTTTGCCCACTTCAAATCTAAAAATCCAGGTCGCAATAGTTGGGCAGTTATGTAGTTAGTTCCCTGATAGTTCGGCAGATATGTAATTAGTTTTTTCTTTTGTTTGTTTTTGGTAATTCTTTGGCTTCGGTCCTTTAGCAATAAAAATCATCAAAGTTCAACCAAAAAAAACGTCGGTTAAAATTTGTAAACTGAGAAAGGCAAATTTATGGGTTAAAGCAGTTACCACATGTATGATTTAATAAATTCAGTAAAGTTGTTTTGGCCTATGGTTTATTTCGACATCATGCTGATCATTATGCCTTCATACAAAGAGGCACCTCTGGTCTAATTGTATTAATTGCACTCCTGGATGACATTGTGGTTATAGGGAGTGATACCAAAGGAATTTAGGACCTTAAGAAGCATCTTCAACATCACTTCCTAATGAAAGATGTGAGCCATCGTCATTATTTCCTTGTGCTAGAAGTTGTCAAATCGAAGGAAAGCATTGATTTATCTCAAAGGAAATATGTTTTAAATTTGCTTACAGAAACAGAACTTCTTGGTACCAAGCCAGTTGATACCCAAATTGATCCAAATCATAAACCGGTTACTGATAAAAAAGATGTTGTTGAAGCTCAGGAAGATATAGAAGATTGGTCAGAAAATGTATCTACTTAATAATCACTAGGCCAGAAATATCATATGTTGCGAGTGTGGGTAAGTTTATGACTTCTCCTACGATGTCTCACATGGATGCAGTTGTTCAGATTCTGCGATATCTTAAAAGAGAACTAGGCCAAGGAATTTTATATAAAAAGGAATAATTATCTTCAAGTTACAAGGTATTCTGATGTAAATTGGCCAGGCTTCCTAACTGATCAGCAATCTACTACCAGGTATTGCACATTTATGGGAGGGAATTTGGTCATGTGTTAGAGGAAAAAGCAGTGTTGTAGCCCAATCAAGTGTTAAAGCAGAATATAGGGCGATGGCTTGTACCCCTTGTGAGCTCAAGTAGATTAAGAAACTGTTGTAGGAAATGGATATTGCGGTGAACCTCCCAATGCAGTTATTTTGTGGTAATCAAGCAACCTCCCATATTACAAATAATCTCGTGTATCATGAGAAAACCAAACATATTGAAGTCGGCTGTCATTTCATACATGAAAATGTTTCTGGTGGTGAGATTTTTATGTTATATGTTCAGTCTCAAGATCAACTTGTTGATGTGTTCACCAAAGCTTTTGGCCGCAGTCAGTTTATACATATTTATTCCAAGCTAGGTATCGATGATATCTATGCTACAGCATAAGAGGGAGTGTTAACAACTGTAGATGTCGTCCGCCCACCTGGATGATTGTAATAAGGGGTTGTAGAGTTGAACGGTCCACTTTCTTTACTTGTGTCCATGTGTACCTTTATTTAGTTTATTGGGTGCTGTTGACACATTGTAAGTAGATGAGGGTATTTTTGCCATTTTTACTTTTTTGACTTAATATAAAAAGGGAGAGAGTAAGACATACAACCCTAGTTTTCTCTCTCTCCATTCTCTTTTTCACAACTCCTTTCCTCTTCTATATCCTTTCACTTTTACATGACTCCGCAGGTCACTACAACCTTAGCAGTTCTACTCCCAAGGGAAACATGAGAAAATGGGGTGGATCTTATGTTCAAAGGAAGGCAAGCCATCACTTGGTTGGACACCTAGGCCGTTATTCCCCACGGCCATATCTCACCATGCATAATGCATGGAGCAACATCTACCACATTATTTCCTCAGCCTTTCCAAGGCAGCGGAGGATTGGAAAGGAAATATAGTGAACTCTAGTAGCCACTGGTATGAATTTCACTTTGTGGACATTTAAAAGTAGCAAGAACACAACCTTCAGGGGAGAGCTTAAGGGACTTTTCATCACTGCAATGTTGATGATGGATGAGTGTTCCAATTAGGAGTGTTAAAGAAGAAACACTTCTACTAATGAAGGGATTCCAGATCGCAGAGCATCAAAATGGTGTTAAAGTCCTTTGTAAGGGTGTTTATGGAAAAAGGAGACCTCACCCTCCTCTAGTCCTATTGGTTACAAAGGTGATGTGCCATCTGCTGATTGGATGCCTATTGATCCAATAGATATGGAAGCCCTCATGCTACCTCTTTGATGCAGGGGCATGTGATGATCTAACCCTAGATGCATGTATATCAAGTTGGAAGATATTCAAATAATAAAATTACGAAACTGACTACTTTCAATCAGAGGAAACTAACAAATCTCAACACGAAGATGAAATCCGTCCGTCCGGATCATGCCCCTTTCAATAAAACCATGTAAAATCGTAAAACAGGGAGGATCTAGGGATATGAGGATATCCCAGATCTAGCATAGACCAGTCCACAGTCAAGTTTGGATCCGGTTATCGTGGCTAGGCATCCCTCTTTTCGATCGTACCAAAAGGGGGGGGGGGTTTCAGAAAAGGACGAGGGATGTCGAAAAACAATGGGTTATCATGAAGTACGAATTAGGAACCAAAAGAAGCTTACCTTTCCTCGCACCTTAAAGAAACAGAGAAGAGAAAACGGAAACTCCGGGGTGGAATCCTCAACACCCGAGGGCCAATCCTGAAACCCTAATCTCTCAACAAAGAGGAAGAAACTCACGAATTTTCTATTCATTCAATAATTTCGAAATAGGGTTCTCACAGTATATATAAGCTACGAAAATATTTTAAAAAAAAGTACACTAAAGTGCCTAAAAACCAAAGAAATAACATAAAAACGTCTAAAGTAAATAATGACACTAAAGCGCCTAGAAACAAGGAAATAAATAGAAAAGCGCCTAAATGTAATCCGCTCCATGGTCCAGCGGTCATGATGCTCCTGCGCGATCCTGCATCTCGCATACTCGTAACGCGTCAGAAAATGGGCCCAATGGGCCCGGCGTCCATCCACATCAACTCGTCTGCTCCAACACTCGATCTGCGACGTCGCCTCCTCTGGTACACTCTAAAGGGTGCACCACTGATGTCCGCATCACTCTTCAGCCTGAGATAGTTTCCAACCACTTTGTTACCAAACTTTGGCAATTTTGGAGACTTCAAGAATGATAAGGGGTTAAGATCTCCAAGGACAATGTCCATCCTCTGGAGGCTGCTAGCTCTCTCCTCAACCAAATTACATAGGACATGAGCAAATGATCAACCACCTTCCTTCATTCTAGAGGCTTTTATCCTCTAGCTATTTTGACCAAGTTGGTGACAAATTCTTGAGGGTTTTCTCAATTCGAGGGGGATGGTTTTGCTAACCTAAGCAAGGGCTCTTGGCACGACATACACTATAGTAGCGAGGACCCAGCATTGTACTGGGAATGACATGCACCCAAGCTGTCGGAGCTTGCACCAATGGTCGAGTTATCAAGAGAGAATCATTTAGTTCTTTCTGAATCTCTGATTATAAAAAGTAAACTAGTAATTTATTTTTAATTTTTTTAATAGCAATTTTTTTTAGGCAATTTTTTTTTATTATAAAGAGTAAACTTGTAATTTGATTTGTAAACAGTTCAAACTCAACAGTTTGTATTGGGATCGCAAACGATCCAAAGCCTGTGTAGGTTCATGTGCGGCTCGGGACAGGCTTTGACCTATTAGAAGCTCGGTTTTCCATAGCCCAGGCCCATCCCTTTACCCCCCCTAGTTTGTATCCAAGAGTGTATTGCATGAATCATGATCTTCTAGACTTCTGGCTTGTCAATTAAACAATCCTTATAAGTTATGACCTATAGTTTCTTTGATTACTTCCTAACATTGAAAGTTATGAGCCTTTGGAATTTGAATCAATGAGTTGTGAATCTTGTGATTTTATGGCATGCTTAACTCTGAATTTGACAGTCTGATGAATAAGTCACACTCTAATTATTTATTGATATAGGGCTTGAATTGTTACTCAATCTGTAAAGTTCTAGTGCAGTAATATAGGACTAGACAATCATACAGACAGTAACTTATTATATTCCAGTGAGTCTTCTACTAACTATTCTGATTTTTTCCCCCTCTATTTAGCTGTTATAAGAAAAATCTTGAAATTGATTGAATTTCAAATCAAGTCAGAATCAGTCTTTCCCTGAGTCCATAATTACTAATATAGTGAAAGCATGGCCCAAACCACTGAACTTAGACAGCTGAGCACCATATGTTCCTGAATCCTTAACCAGACTGTCCTTGATATCATTAAAAAAAAAAAAAAAAAAAACATGCAGAGGTAAAAAAAAAAAAAAAGCATCTGGGATATATTTTCTAAGAGAATTGAAACTCACCTGCACCCCAATAGGAATACCCAAGCGTCAGCGAATATGGGATGACTTCAATCTTGCATAATTTCTTCAAAGCATCAAGTGTTTGATCCGGAATGTCAGATAGGTCTGGTTCAGCAAAAGTTCATTAACAGAGATAGAAACACCAGGGCATAATGCAGAAAACTGCATTTGGAATGAGAGGATATTCATTTTCATAAAACAAACATGTCAAGACAATTAAAAAAGATTTTGTGGAGAAAAACCACAAGTAACCACAATGATTAGTCGATAGCTTCCGCGTATCCATTTGTAAGCAACAAACAACTTTTTTTCTGGGTGAACAACAATAGCTCAAGCCTCAATGAGTTCCAAGAAGCCCCTTGAAGCTTTGAAGAAAATTTTACTTTAATCATTTATTGCAACTCACAAAGAATAGCACAAATGTAACATATTATTTACAGAAGGATTTACCAAATATTAACATTTGAACAAGGATTTTATGATCTAAGTACTATAATCTAATAGGCCTTTTTATTATCGCTGAATCCTATATTACTAGGATGGTGAACAAGATTCCAAGTGATGTATCGGAAAAGAAAAACAAGGTTTCAGGGGGCTAAACACTATTTACAAGAATGTGCAGGAAGTGACCAGAACCAGTTACATGGTAAGTAAATTGATGCAAGCTAAAGGAGGCACTTTTTCAATTGGATGTTTGCTTGATTTCATTGGGTAAAGGAGGTCAGAGTTAGTCAGGCAAATTACCAAAGAAAGGCATTCAGTCATTTTTAAATAGTCACAATTCTCTTTATTTCACCAATTATCAGGTGCCTTTCAGACATTCACTGAGATACATAACATTCTTACCAGGCTGTTTGATCCTTTCAGATAATATTACATAACGGTTCCTTTCACATGATGGATCTTCAGTAATGGGTTTGACACGGGCCTTATCCAGCAAATATCTGCGAAACAGAAAACCGTCACTTTTTTAATGAATGGCAACAGTGTTTATTATAATTTATAAGTGAAAGTGAATAGATCAAAAGAAGATAAATGAGTGATGAGAGATCATCCCATGAAAACCTTTACAATCATAAGCTCAGAAGTCCCCAAGAATGCCCAAGAAATCTTCCAAAACTAAAAAGGATAAGCTCATAAGCTCCGAAAGCCACCACATTAGTATTCACAAATTGAAAATGATAAATTATAATCCCCACAGAGGACAGAACTTGCAAACATCAAATCTTCATTAAAAGAGAAAGCAAGAGCAGGCTCCAGTTGCAAATGATGGAACTGTATACCAAAGAATCTAGACATACATTCCACAAAAAATGACAAGCTCTGTCTAGTATGGTTTAACTAATTTATGCCTCCTTAAGCAGTAAAAATCAAATCACTTGTTGGCACTTGAAATGCTAGATTAGGATCAGGAAAATCCAGATAGTAAAACAATTCTGTAAAGGTGATGTTCACCTTTCAGTGGTCGGGACTGTTAATTGGTGGGTACCACTATGGATGTGTGGTACTTCAATAACATCCACATCGGACAATCCTAGCGATCCAATTCTTGGCGAGCAAATGGATGCCTAAAAACAGAAGATAACCGACAGTCCGTTTGCAATGGAAAAGCACACTAATCAGATGCCTAGATTGCACTTTTAGTCCATTACCCATACACAGCAGGGCAACACAAGTGAAAGGCCTAGATCACTGAAAAGCATAGGTAACTTGGCCTGAACAAAAAGGCTGCTGGTTGTGGCAAAGCATTACTTCATCCATTTATGACCCTCTTGAGCTGAAATCTACATCACAGGAGAGCTCATGAAATGCAGACTCTTTTTTTTTTCTTTTTTTCTTGTTTTTTTTTAGTGTTTACAACAAAATTTATTAAAAACCATTAAAGAGGGACATCAGTCCCAATAAGATGCACTTTAAAGTAAAATTACAATATCTAGATGACAGTCTGGTTTTACACTTAAAAATGAAAAATTGAACAAACTACCATAATGATACATTACTTGTCATGTATTATCAGCGTATCTTTTTCAAACGATTGTATTATCAGTGCATCACAACCAGTATTTCAATAATGGATCTACATATTGCCTGTCTTAAATGATGACAAGCAGAGAAGGAAACAAAGCTGTCATTGTTTTGTCACTCCTCACTATCAGTCAGCCTTCAATAATATCAAAAAAGATTTGATATCAACTTTTGCCAGCCCTTTGCAGAAGTCGTCAGCTCCTCCTGGAGTATCAGCTTTCCTCTGGCTTGTATTCTAGACAAAGTGCTGATGGTGGACAATCTAAAACAGCAGGGTTTGACCTCTCCAAGCAGATACGTGATGTGCAAAGCGAATGGAGAATATGGTCCTCATCTTTTCCTTCACCGTCCAGTGACGTCAAGTGTCTGGAATTTCTTTATCTCTGAATTTCAGATTTCATGGGCCTCAAGACAAACTATGAGAAAGAAGTTTTCTAGTTGGAGCAACGGTATCTAGCACAGGAAGTGCGGAATGCTTTGGAACCTTATTCCCTTCGCCATATGTTGGAAAATATGGAAAGAGAGAAACAACCAGATATTCAACGACTCTCAAATCTCTTCCAAGTTCCAACACTGATTGATAAGGTTAAGGATCGAAGATTGAGTGTGGCAGCATCTTCAGCTAAATTCAAAGGGTGGTCTTCGGATGACATCCATATATAGTGGCCCAGTTTAGTTTCTGCTGGCCCCTTTTTCCATCGCCCCCAAGTGGCATGGTTTCCTGCTCCACCCAGAATGCTTAGAATGAATTGTGGTGGCCTCTGTCATGCTGATGGCAATGCCATGGTACAGGGGGGGATTCTCAGGCACACAGCAGGATCGTTTGTCATTGATTTCTCTGGCCCCACTACTCCTCATAACCAATCCCATGCAGAAGAAATGGTTCTGGGAGAAGCTCTCTACATTATGTCATTCCAGAATTTCAATCCAACAGCAACTGAAAGCCACGCTGCCAACATCTTTAGATGGGTCAAAGACAGAGAAAAGCCATGGCCATAGCAATATGTTTTAAATGGTATCAAATTCTTAACCAGGTTACACATTTCGTTTAACATGGTAAGGCAAGAATCAAACAATCAAGCTATTTCTCTAGCACCTCAAGGCAATCCCTGCTCAGATATGTATATCAGAACTTTGACTCCTTCTCAATGTTTTAATGAAATCTTTTTGAGGTTGCTTGTTCAAAAGAAATAATAATAATATCAATAAAACTTGAGAGTATATGATGACGCAACCAATGTCCCTGGACTAAACAGATGTAACAAAGAAATGCATGAAAGAGGGCAATTTATCTACTCATATAATTATCTAGCCATGGTAAACTAAAAAGAAAAACAAGGAAAAGCATGAAGTACCCATGTAGTATGCCACTGACACACTTGCAGAGTTCGCGAGGAATTCGAAGAGCCCACAATTGCAGCTTCAAGTCAAACTTACTCTCGTCCAACATTGCATGTTTTTCAAGGTTGACTCCAGGAGTGACTCACTCACTCTATACTCTGCAGTAGAAAAGAAAACATTTAAAAATAAATAAATAAAACACAAGAACTCACTACAATACAACTGTAATTTAAGTGAAGTTTACAAAATTCAGAAGTCTAGATACAAGCTATTAAGAAGATACTGTACCCATTACAAACATAAGAACATTGGATATCTAAACAGCATGTGTTTGATAGTCCGCAAGAAGACCACATGAAAATCATGGTTTTCTGAACCAATGGTTCGGGCCAACTCATCCATTCCCGAGTCAAGTCAGGACTCGGCCAAGAGGGTGGGTGACTCGCAGCACCAAACCGGATCGTACTCAACCAAATCTGAGTCAACTCGGATGAGTGGCCAATCCACGCATGGAATTCTATTCAGGATGTACGGTGCCTGGAGTGCCCTGTCATGGATGACCCGCTGTGTAAAAATCACACCTCCCATCCCATTGAACAATCCTACATCCAATTTGTCCATCTCTCCTTACAGAATATGAAATGTAGGCCATTTTAGTTTTAACCCTCCATCTGACAGCCCGGTTGCACAATGGACCATACACACTTGGCCCACAAGCAGAAAGGTTTCAATCAACAGAGCCTAGGCCCCATGTATAGTGGAGGTCCCCATGGACACTCCCACCGTCTTTATGTACTCAGAAAATGATAAACTTCTAAAACATCCATCAACAAGAGGGGGAAAAGTGATAAATCCAAACCACCCAAAACCAACTGCACAAAGGATTCCGTCGACCTTTCGATGATTTCCCAGTCTTTACAATTCATTTTTTTCTCTCTTTTGAGAAGATAAACATTTTATAAAGCTCTCCAAGCTGTATACTGATCTGGCCCTTCTTTTTCCTTTTTTGGGTTGGCCAGGAACGATTGCTACTTCTTTCTTAACCGTCCCTTTGTTGGGTCACCCATTGAAGGATTAGGGAGATTTTCGAAACCCTAACTTCTACGTCGGATGCTTCTTCAAGCTAAACCCTAGAAACGCAACAAAAACAATCCAATTGCAGTTTAGGGCATGTTTGGATGCCTGTAAGTTGGGTAAAATGTAAGTGACTTACAGGGAAGTCACTTACAAGTGGTGTTTGGGAGAGGAAATTCACTTGTAAGTCACAAGCAATTCTTCCAGAAAACTGCAGAGAGCTGGGGGTGAGAAGTCACTTCCCTGTAAGTGGAAGTGACTTACAGGCCAACGTTCTGATTTTTCAAGAAGGTAAGAAGGGGAAACGCACCTCTATCTCTCTCTGCAATTGGAGAGCAGCAACAGCTCCTCCCTCCTTCCTTGCCTCCGGCGTCCAGAAAACCCTTCGCGCGCCACCGGCCACCACCAGCGATCACAGATGGCAGGTTTTTATTGTCCAATGAGTTACTCAGTAGCCTTTTATCGTGCGGAGTAAACTCTGCTGGGCCACCGTGAATTTATGTGGTTTATCCACGCCGTCCATCCGTTTTTCCAGCTCATTTACGAGTTTAGTCCAAAATTTAAGCATATCAAAGCCCAAGTGGACCACACCATAGGAAACAGTGGGAATAATGATTTCTACGGTTGAAACATTGCTAGGGCCATAATAATATTTATTTGTCATCCAACCTTGAATTTTTTTTCAAAATAACATTCAATTCACTCTATTTCCAGTGGTGTGGTCCACTCGAGCTATGGATATGCTTCATTTTTCGTCTCAATCCCAGAAATTATCAGTTAAAATGGATGGAGAGGGGTAAAATGAACGCAGATTTCATGCGAAAGCCTTCCCTAGTACGCTGGAAATCTAGGTGGGGCCCACCGTGATGTTTCTGAGAAATCCACATCGTCCATCCATTTTGTTGAGCTCATTTTAGGACATACTACCAAAAATTAGCCGGATCGAAGACTTAAGTGGGCCGAAAATGTAATGATTGAACGTCCACAGTTGAAATATTTGTGGGGCCATAGAAGTTTTGTATCAGGCTAATATTTGTATTTTCAGTTCCTCCCAATAGGAATGACATTATGAACACTATAGATGGCGTAGAAACATCACTATTGACCCAGAGAGGTTTCAACGGTAGGAATTTTCCTAACCAACTTTTCCTTTAGTGCGGCCCACTTAAGTATTGGATCCGGATCATTTTTGTCTAAACGTACTAAAATGATCTCACAAAGCGGATGGGCGGCGTGGATTTCTAAGAAACATCACGGTGGGCCCCACATGGATTTCCCTCGTAGGAACTTCTTTAGCAGGAAATCCGTCCGGGCAAAATACATAAATCCCGGTGGACCCACAGTTCTTACTCAGTACGCAATCCGCTTCCGTTCGCCCCTTTCCCATGGGAAGAGAAGAGGAGAAGAATGGTACGGTTCCTGCAGTTGTAAAAAATCTGGTGCACATGCACTGTTTACGGGCCCACCATGATTTTCGTAGGCCATCTAATCCGTCTATATTTCAGGATATATCAAAATCTAGACCGGCACAACTGCTCCTTGTGGAGTGGCCGAGCTGAGTATTCGAATCATCTGACTTATGGTTCACAATAAGCCCCACAAATGATCATAGTTTTTCAATGGTGGGCATCCCTGTCCAAACTGTTGTATGTGGCATGATTAACGCACCTGATCTTTAGAATGTTCTTTTTTAAGAGTCCAAACTAGCTTGGATAGATCCATAATCTAAGTGAATTGGATGACATATATGATTCATGGTAGGCCTTGCAAAAAAAGTAAGGCTTTTTTTTTATAGCCCCAGATCATCCGTGCTAGCATCATCTTGAAGTACATCATGTATGGGCGAAGATAATTGGACGGACCTCAAGTAATGATGAGCTAAAGCTTTTTTTCCATTTTTATCTATCTAGTGCGCCGGATTTAAAGGAGCCTTTTAATGCACCAGATTGCATTTTGACTTCCATTTTTGAGCTCATTTTAGGAGGTGCTACAAAAAATGAGCAAGAGATAAGTGGGCTGAAAAAACGTGAGGATTGAACGTCCATAGTTGAAAAATTCATGGCGCCACGAACAGTTTTGAATTAAGCTAATATTCATGAGCAATGCAGAAGGCGTATAAACATCACTCTAGACTCAAGAAGGTTTCAACTAGGGCTGTTAATGGCACGGATCATGATTTGTATTCGATCCAGATCTGCTCCGATTTAATTGGATTCGGATCAATAATCGGATCATCGGGTTGGATACCGATACCCAAAAATGATCCGTTTAATATTCGGGTCGAATTCGGATCAACCTTAATCTGGCCCATTAACAACCCGATTAAAAAAAAAACAACCGTCTCCTTTGTCTCTACTTTTCACGCACGCAACCATGCCTCGTGAACAGAGCATCTCTCTCTCTCTCTCTCTCTCTCTCTCTCTCTCTCTCTCTCGGATATCAGGTCGGATCATAATCAGATCGGAAACGGATTTCAAAATATTTAAACGTGTCAGGTTCGGATCATATACTTGTGATCCGAATCGAATTTGGGTCGGATATATCCTTAATTAGGTCGGATACGGATCATCACTGATCCGGCCCGTATCCAACCCGTTGACAGCCCTAGTTTCAACGGTAGGAATTTCCATACCCACCTTTTTCCTTTAGTGCAGCCCACTTAAGTCTTGGATCCGGATCAGTTTTGGTCGAAACGAGCTCACAAAACGGACGGATGATGTGGATTTCTTACAAATTTCACAGTGGGCCCCACTTAAATTCCCAGTGTGCAGGAGCTCCCTGCGAAAGCTGATTTCCTACCAAAGCCTTTTGTCGCTGGGAATCTAGGTGGGGCCACCGTGTTGTTTGTGAGAAATTCATGCCATCCGTCCGTTTTGTAAGCTCATTTGGGGATGTGCGACAAAAAACGAACCGGATCAAGAGTACCAAGACTCATTTTAGAACTGAAACCCGCGTCCTAATTTTATGATGCGCGAGCGCGACCTTCATCTGTCAGCATACGCGGTTATTCGAATCGAAAGTGCCCACGCGGTGTACATAAGGTGGGCCACGCTATGATGTGTCATCCGTTAAGACCATCTCAGCAGTCCATGAGTCGGGCCTCACTATATAGCCTAACCCAAATGTTCATGCCAGTCCACTCATCAAGGGGTTCACGTGTGTACTTGAATGAGACCATCGTCAGCAGCGACTTCAGACCGTCCATTTGGCTGATTCTAGCGACACGAAATCCACGTGGTTGGCCCACCTTCTGCACAGTCTGGATGTTCTGTGCATTGCCTATCACCCATTTTGTGGGAGGCCATAAAAAAAAAAAAAAAAAAAAAAATCACGACTCGCGGAAAAATTCAAACCCTCCCACAAGCAGATTTTTTTTTTTTAAATAGAGGGCCAAGATCTGTTACTTAAAAGTAGATCAACCTGTGGGCTCACATGGCTGAATCTCCCCATCCAAGACGGATATCCATCTAAAACTCGGGTAGAAAACATTATAGGGAACAGATGAGATGTTGGTGTGTGTGGGCCCACCGTGGTCTATGTACTTCATCCAATTAAATTCATAGACCCACCTAACGCAATGCCCCAAAAGTCACACTATTTGGGTGGGCCACACACCTGAATTTAGAAATTTTAGGCATGATTTTACCCGTTCCTGTTCCCAAGCCCACCGGATTTTGGATTGGCCTGATTTTCTCTTATAAAAGCCAGAACACATGGTGACACGCTTGATGGATGGAGAACAGCTAATCATGGAAAATCTGAATTTCGTTGTTATTATTGGTGAGTTATTTGATACTCTGGCTGCATATAAAGCTTGATACACATGCACTTAGAAAATGGTGTACGTGGAATTTATTAATTCAAATAAATTGTGAAACATACTGTTGCTTAGTCACCATCTAAAATTCGTATTGGTGGAACACTCCTGACCTCTGATTCCTGAATCATTGAACACTTCTCATTTTTTACCATTCAAAAAAGTCCACCAATCTAGTAGTTACTTAATCTAATAAAAAGTAAATTTAGGTCATGTTACAGGCCCAGTTTTGATACCACCAAATAAGTTAATTATTCTATTTACAGGCAGTAGATAAGTAACTTATTCACATTTCCCACCATATACACCATTGGCACAATGTACCCACACGGTTAGTCACACAATGCACCCTCCCACTGGTGGGTTAGTGTCTTTTTAGCATTTCGAGCCTCAGGCCTGCTCTTGAAATGCCTTGGCATCTTCCCGCTGGGCTAGCAGACAGGACACAGATATTGCGGCACTTAAAATTGTAAGTGTGGCATGTATTAACTCAAACATAGATAATTTATGGGACCCACTGTCCCTAAATTGCATTTAGAGATCAGTTGAATTACTTGTATAGTTAGAAAAGGTAATTTCCCAATAATTTCCAGTTGCCTGTGTATCATCATTCATCCTTCACTGCCCTTTCGGAGTATCAAAGTATTTCTCCAGTGAATTTTGCACGCTTCCTTTTACACGGTTGAAATTGGTAGGTCACTGTTACTTTTGGACTACGGTGTTTTTTAGATGTACATGAATGAAGGCTTCACACTAGCATGACACACGCACGTGGAAGGTTGGTACAAGCAGGATATTGCATGTGGTTGAGTCTTAGGGACTGTCAACCGGCTGGGTCTGGTTTGATTTTCGGAATGCATTCTGAGCTGGGGTCCTTCAGAAATCTGGACCCTGCTTTGCTCGGGCCAGCCCATGCATAAGCCTACTGCTAATGATAGTGGATTAATGTAAAAGTTGTATTTTTAATGCCATCCATTGCTTTAGAGCAAACGAGACATCCACCTGTTTTTTGTCGGTGGTTGGGTCCCAACCGGCCTGACTATCAGGCCAGGCAGGTTAACCCATCGTATCACCCCAATGAGATAGTTGTTTTTGGTTGCACACACCAAATATCAAATATTGTGAAATTTAGGAGGCATTTGGATCATATGTTACTTAAGATAAGCTACTTAAGCCTTAAGCAGCTTATCTGATCATTTTTACTTATTAAACTGAAGTGATTAAGTAACTTTAAATAAAAAAGCTACTTATAATTGATTATAAACCAAATTTACTTCTCTCAATGAAGTTGCTTATCTAATGCTATAAGCAGGAAAAGTAACTTATTTGGTGGTATCCAAACAGGCCCTTGTAGCATTGATATCATGAAATTTAAATCAGGCATCCCCTTTGTATGTATGGCTCAAACGATGGTTTTCACCTGATAGATGGAATGGATTTTACATGTGTGACACGGTGGACCTACAGTGCTTTTGTGTTTTCGGTACCTTCTAGAAGGTGTTATGGACTGTTTGGCCGGCTGAGACAGGTCATGGGCCCTGGTTCAAACTGACCCAACCAGTTGGCAAGTCCACGTGCATTTGAGCCTTGCCCATCCAGCATGGAACGCCCATGCTTGATACGATCTTTTTGTCAGGCGGATTACACTTCCTGGACTAGTAGTCCACATATCAGGTGCCCCACAGAACAGTAAAAATGGAAAGCTAGAAAGAACTTACCTTGACCATGAGTTAATTTTAAGTCATGGCTCATCTGAAGGGTAAAGTTCCATGTCAGCACATGACCCTGATTATTGATGGGTGGGGTGGAACCCACATGCATGTGGAATGAGCAAACCTCAGTTTATAGTACCAGGGAAAGCGGTGCACCAACAAAGATGGTGATGGGAGAAAAAAAGTTCCGATGAAATCCTGAAAGGGGGGAAAATTATAGTAGAAGTGTAGGCGGCATGCAAAGAAAGAGAGACGGGGCGCCCATGGTTTTAGGATGGATGACCTTTCTTCACATTTTCCTATATTGTGGCCCACCCAAGCTTTCGATGTGTCTAATTTTTGGGCTGGTGTACTAAATGAGCCAGCTCAACAAATGTGAAGTATGGTTTTCATGCCATCATTGTGGAGCTATAGTCATAAGTCATGCGAGTCTGACTGCAGTGTCTATGTGGCACCCAGATATCAGAATGATACAACATTTGCACGACTCCTATGAAGCTTTTGATGGTGGGTGTTCAATCCCCACTATCTCTTATGGTGTGGCCCACTTCAGATTTGAATCTCCTGATTTTTAAGCCCACATTATAACACGAGCTGACAGACAAATTTGATACAACACAGCAGTTGGCGTCAAAGAGTTTAGGCTTGATGGTGCAACTATATGGAGGAGAAATTGTCAATAGACTTTTCTCTCCACGTAAAATCTTAGTTCAATGGGTTTCTACAGGGTTTAGATAGTGAGTTACTTAAGCTACTTATGCCTCAAGTAGCTTATCTTGGTTTCTACTTAATAAGCTGAGTGATTAAGTAACTTTAACTTATAATTAATCTTAAACCAAACTTACTTATCTCAAATAAGTTTCTTATCTACTGTTGTAAGTAGGAAAAAGTAACTTATTTGGTGGTATCCAAACAGGTCCTGCATGTAAATCTTAGCTGACCATTGGCAATTGCCTGCTATTTATATTTCCCTGAAACAGTCTCATTGATTTTTGAAAATCCATTCCACATCTCCTTACAATCTCATAGTTCAAAACTTTGGTAAACTAACAGTAAAGTTAAAAAATGTCCCTGTCAGTTGCGTGTTATATATAGTACTAGGAGTGTGGCATATGCAACAAACATAGTAATAGAGGAATGAAGAGAGGAGCTAGTGAGAGTGGAAGTCGAAGCTAGGGGAGAGAAAAAGCTGGCGGTGTACAAGCTTTTCGTGCGTAAAATATAGTTCGTAGGCTTTTACCAGTGAAATCTTTGATCATCTGGAAAGCGCTATCCACATTTTCAAATTTGAAAAAAGAAAGAAAAAAACCTATACCATCTTTTCAAATGTGTCGCCATGTGCTAAAGATAGTCAAGGCTCTCCTCTATATGGGAAAACTAATTTTGAGAACAAAAATATCCTAAGTCTACCGTGTGCATGTGTAGAGAGTTGAGATAAATACATAGGGCTTGTTTGGAGCATGGAATTGAAATTCTGAATTTATAATCTTTCTAGATATATAATCTTTGATTAGAAATTCCAAATTATGAAATCCTGAATTTTTTTTTCCTTTTGACTGGCACATATTTTCAAAATTTTGAATTTTAAAATTATGTTTAGGAGTTTGGATTTTGATTACTAGGCTTGATTTTGTAGTATCCATTGTTATGGTCTGAATGAATGCAGGTAAAAACACATCTAATGGTGTGGATGAATATGAATATATTAAAAGAGGTGTTGATGGCAATTATGACAGCTAGAAATGACCAAAAATCTAAAATTTCTCAAGTTAGGTGTGACTTTTGAATTAAGAAAAGAGTGAAAATCTTAAATTTTGAGCTATCATGGAGTTTGAGCTGAAATTTTTTGGAGGTGTGAAACAATCTTACTTTTACAAATTATAGATTTCAATTCTCCACTACTGAAAAGATAGGATTTTGGAGTGCCAAATGACCTAACTATAAGCTGTTGAACTCAGCTTTTCCACCAACTATAAGGAAAATAGATGCTGAAAAAGGCATGTCAATTGGTTCCTACGCCCTATGAAGGGGTCCTTTGGCACCACCACGGATTTGGGGGATTGGAGGGTATTTGAACATATTCCAAATCTTTAGGTTGTTTGATTGTACAAATTGAAGAGTATTTCAAATCAAGGGAATTTCAAATCTTCTTTCAATGCATTTTGTAATACCTTTCTTTTGCTTGGATTATCAATCCTCTATTTTTTTTAAAGGTAAGAGAGTCACATGTATAACATGGGTTACTAATCTATTATACATGTAATCCGCTAATGATATTTCAAAACATTTAGATTATCAACTACATCACTAAAATTACATCAACAAAATGATATAAGCAAGCCAAACATTGGCCATGTAAATCAATGGTTTAAAAACATTGGTTAGTGGCTCGATTGTGATCCTTTACTCGTGGCCCATTTGAGGCTTGAAATTTTATTATTTTTGAACTATATATATATATATATATATATATATATATATATATATATATATATATATATATATATATAGGCTTTATAATCTTTGTGTCAAACATTACATATGTATGCTGCTAAAGATATTAAAGTTGATTTAGGAACTAGATACAAACTCTATAAATATATTACATAATTTAAATTAAATGCATAGCTATTTTTAGATTATAGGAGATTCTAGATTCAGGTGCCAAGCACAACTGAAGTATGCCAAATCTAGTGCAGTTCGAATATTTGTCGATCCAAATGTTCTGAATCCAAGGTGCCAAACAAGGGCTAAGAGTTGCTCCATCAGTCACCTCATCTCACACGTGGCACACTTCTGAACCGATCGGACCATTTACCTTTGGGTCACCACAAAAAGAGACCACAGCTTCACACATGAATCGAAAATATATTAGCCATCCATTAGGGGCCAGCAAATGGGTGGTTGAGATAAAAAAAAAATAATAATAAAAATAAAAAGCCAAGCAAGGAAAGGAAAAGAAAAGCTTAAAAAGAAAGAGGGGCGGCACCGATCACATTCCATGAGTGGGACTTACGCTAATTAGACACCTGCAACCTTTCAATTACCAGAGTCTTTTCTTTTTTGTTAGCGTGATGGTGATTCATCGTATCAATGTTTCCAACGTCCCAGAGTCTGCCACGCGTAGGGCAGTTGCAACAATCTTAAGGCTGCGGAGAGCATCTTTAACAGGAGACTTATTTATTTGATACTCTGGCAGACTCTGAAGGCTGGGCCCACTACGGACCATCGAAAAAATCAGATTGGTTAAACAACATTAACATCTGATCCACCGAAACGAGATTGTCGAATTATGACCTTTGGCTAATTCTCATCTCAACCATCCAATAAATGTCCACCAATTGATCACTTATGTAATCAAATCAGTGCAAATTTTGCTTTACGATGCATCCAAAGTGGGTCTAACCACTTGGACGGTTAATTGGTTATCTGCAACTCCACGTGTACAATTTCTTACTACCAGCTCATGGCTCAGTGGTAGACCTGGTGGGTTTCAACACTGAGGTCATTGGCTTGAGGGGAGCGGATTAGGTGAGACCCTGATCCACCGAGGCGGCTGGGACCCTGACTGTGGGCCCGCTGTGATGTATGTGACTGCATCCATGCTGTCTGTCGGTGTTTAAAGCTCATTTCAGTGCATGATACAAAAAATGAAACAGTTCCAAATACAGATGGATCATAGCACATGAAACATAAGTGATTGACCGTTAAAAACTTCACAAAAGCTTTGGATCAAGATGATATTTGTGTGGTCTCTTCATCTAGGTGTTTGTGACCTTATCAACAGGTTGGATGGCAAATAAACACTTTCGGTGGATAGGTTTTTAATGGTGAGGATTCAATCACGATTTGAAACAGTTCCAAATACAGATGGACCATAGCACATGAAACATAAGTGATTGACTGTTAAAAACTTCACAAAAGCTTTGGTTCAAGATGATATTTGTGTGGTCTCTTCATCTAGGTGTTTGTGACCTTATCAACAGGTTGGATGGCAAATAAACACTTTCGGTGGATAAGTTTTTAATGGTGAGGATTCAATCACGATTTTTTCCCATGGTGTGGT
Organism: Liriodendron chinense; assembly: GCA_003013855.2. NCBI lineage: Eukaryota > Viridiplantae > Streptophyta > Magnoliopsida > Magnoliales > Magnoliaceae > Liriodendron > Liriodendron chinense. Next base: position 4,077,645 of record PVNU02000773.1, on the reverse strand, counting down.
CCACCTATGATTTGAGTCAGCTTCATTTTTTTTTATCATGCCCTAAAATGAGATTTCAAAATGGTTATACAGTGTGGATTTGAGGCACAAACATCACTATGAGCCTCACATTCAGGGTCCACCCACTATGTATCTAGGGTCTCACCTAATCTGCTCCCGGGCTAGAATGCCGTGTGTGGTGAGGATGTATGAACAAAAAGGAAAAAGAAGAAGAAGAAGAGAGAGAGAGTAGATTAGGTGCGGTTCTAGTCTCACCTAAGATGGTGCAGCTCTTATTAAGGTTGTTTTGTTTTGTTTTGTTGTTTTTTTTTTTTTTTTTTTTTAAAAACTCCATTTAATACTTTTATATGGTCGCATAAACTTGAATTAATGGAAAAAAAATATCAACTTAATCCAAAACTGATGCAGTCTACGGAGAGTTCTTAGTGGTCAATCATTAATGTTTCTTGGAATATGGTCTAAGGTTTGGATTCATTTCTGTTTTGAGTTCATTCAATGAAGAGTTCAGATCTTCTGCTTGCTCCCAAGCAGGAAAAGCCAAGCAGAAAATCCCTGAGCTTTTTCATTGGTCGACATCGTTACATAGGTCTGCAGCCATGTCACATCCTCAGTGAAACTTGGTCATACCTGGTCACATGAGGCCATGCAGCATGATGTGGACCAATGAAAAGGAATAGAGATTTCCTTACTGGAAGCCAACAGAAGATCCATACTCTACAATAAAGTGATATCCGTGATAAGTGTAAGTGCCGCGCCGTCTTGCGTGAGTCCAGCACCGCACCTAATATGGAGAAGTGGCTTAGTGGGCAAGTTGCGCCCGTTTGGTAGCTACACGCTAACCCCTCTCCTCGAATCCACGCGCTTTACCCGTTCCAACCTGGCAAGCAAGTGGGAAATCTGAGTGGTGCATGGACAGGACGGTCCGCTCATCAGGAGGGTCTCGCGTTGTGTCTGTTAAATGGGAAAAGTTAGACACTCTTTCTCAGCCGTTCATTCTTTCTTGTAAGGCTGGCATATCTGATGAGTGGGCCCTACCCTTTTTTTTTAATCTTTAGTAAATTCATCTATGGGCCGCCTTATGGATAGAACAGGTGTACCGCACACTTCTGAGCCACCTGTGTAGCGTGTAAAGGTTTATTTTGTCGTACAAAACCTCGTAATTGTCTTCAAAAGTATAATTCCGGTTTGAACGCTTGGAGTTTCGTTCATGTGAGCAGAACTTTACAAGTCAAACCGAACACACCTGTATGGCCACAAAAAGTCAGAGAAGGGTCCTCCTCTAAAATGCGCCGGATGTGACACCTTCCTACTGGTGACATTGTATTCCTCGGGAAACCACCATCTAAGCATAACTCGTGGGCTACAAACCAGGCTTGAGATCGTGGTGCGCCGGTTTAGAGAGATTAAATTACAAAATTACCCTTTAAGTAGTGAAAGGGGGGATGTGTGGACCCTTGTGGTATGTATTTAGAATCCAAATCCTCAGCTAATACTGAACAGGGAAATCCTGCTTTTCACCTATTTGGTTGGTACGCTCTGACACAGTCCAACTGAGCTAGACCAATAAGAGAGGGAGCAGCAGAGGTTCCCTGCTTGATATGAATAGAGGATCTAACTCATGTATATAACATTCAATCCCTCCAACATATGCACCCTACTAAGGTGATAGCATGAAGCAAGCTTAGGCTAATTAAATCATTAGTTCGGATCCTCTACACTTGAATTGGAATACTTTGTACGGTCTATATTATTTTTTTACGGATTGGCCCACCTTATAACTGTATGTTCTATATTTTTAGTTCCTCTAATAATAATATCGTACTGAAAAGACCAAATAAAGAGCAAGATTGCATGTGCCTACTGTTAGAACTTGTGGGAGGCTCACGTACATGTCCTAGCAAATCTACTCTGTCTGATTGTTTTTCAATACCACAATAGGATAAGATTCTATTTAACAGATTTAAAACTCATGTGGGCCATCATAATACATGAAATAGTTAGGGAATGAAAGCCCACCACTGGAAACTTTGTGGGGTCCCATAGAAGTTTTGCATTGGGATGGTATTTGTGCTTACGGTTTATCTGAGCTATAATAACCCTATGAACGGTTTGGATGGCATATAAACATCATGGTCATCTCCAGGAAGGTTTCAACGGTGAACGTTTCCATACCTATTGTTTTGTTTGTTGTGGCCCACCTTAGTTTTGGATCTGCCTGATTTTTAGAATCATGCCCTACGGTGGTCTTGAAAAACTGATGGACAGAGTGGATTTAACACAGGAATCTATGTGGGCCCCACAAAGCTTTCGACAGTAGGGGCACAGCAATATCCCTCTGACCGGGGCACAGGCAATCCGCTTCCGTAGTTTCTCATCTGAAAAAGCCTCGCCCGTAATGTAAAGTTTTCTGTAGGAATTTTGAGGTAAAAATCCAAAAAGAAAACTGCGGAATACGGTGTGTACGTGCTCGAGTGCACTTTCAACTCGTACACCGCTCCACACGTGGTATCAATGAGAGAAATTTTCTACGAAATCAGAACCGTTCATAAGGTGATCCTCAATGGTTAGATGATATGTCTGTAAAATCATGCTGATATGGTCCCTATGAGCACCATACATGTACAAAATATACACAAGGTACAACTACGCTTCATCTGATGATCAGATCGCCGTATGTTTATAAGAGGGCATCTCTGCACTATGAAATTACCTGATGGACGGCTCCCATCTCTCACATAAAAGGCAACTTTTTTTAGCTGTATTTTCGTCATGTCGGACGGTTTCTGTAATTCAGCCGCAATAGAAGGGAGGTTATTTGCTAGAGTGAAAAAAAGCTTCGATACTCTGGAAGAGTATGATAGTCAGTAGGCAGGCACTGATAAATTATATGTGACTAATAATTAAATCAATCAAACCGTCCAATTGGTGAGTTACAACTTAGATGGATTTTAAACCAAAATTTACACTAATTTGATCATTTAAATGATCGATTGTTGGACATTTAATGGACGGTCCAGACTAAAAGTAGCCAATGACCGCAATCAGCAAGGAGCATCCCACGTTAAGATTTTTCAGCCAATCTGATTTTGGTATGATGACCGTAGGTCCCACAGTCTGGACACTTTAGTTTGAGTTATGAATGACACGTGTCAAAATTTGAATGCTGTGTATCAGTCGCAGCAGTCGATCAGAGTTTCAAATAACTCTGATCCCTAAAAGGGGCTTTGATTAAAACGCAAGTTGGCCTAGAACGAACCTAACAGACAACAGTACCCTTCGAACCAAATGGCCATACTACCCTCCAAATAAGATAAAAAACCTTTAGCAAACGAGGAGTTATTTTATACTCTGGCAGCATATGACGCTTGATACACAGGCACTCAGACCTCGCACCAATAACTCAAATTGGGAGTCTACTGTCGTTAATTCACATACCAAAATCAGATTCGCTGAACTCACGACTGGTGGACATTTGCTTGTTGAAAATGAACCATGGGATATTTTCATATTTAACTGTCCAATAAATGTCAGCCAATCCAATAGTACAATAAATCAAATAAGTGTAAATTTCAGTCCATGATGCATCTAAACTGAGACCCACAATCCAGACCGTTTAATTTGAATTACCTGCTCATATATAAGTCTCTGATCTGATCATGCTCATGCCTATTATGTGGGCCAGATTTTCCAATTTGAGCAGACAGATGATCCTAACCATTCAATTAAGGGGCTTTTCTCTGTCGACCGGTCGCCCAACATCTGGCACTCATCCTGGACAAGGCAATTGATCACAACTCAGAATATCTTAAAGGTTTCGATTTTAGGTTAAGTACAACCAAAGAGGTGGGAAATTGATCCGACGGTCCAGATCAAACTGGAGGGAGTGAATACACTGAATTCCAGTGTATAGTTCAGTCAACAGGATCATGTATTTCCTAATCCAGGAACCATCAAATTTTTTTTTTTTTCAAAATAATAAGAGTGAAGTTCCCTGTGACCATACAAATGAAAGGGGGAGTTATTTGATACTCCGGCAGAGTGTAATGCATGATACACATGCACTTGCTTTTGTACACGTGGAATATAAGTGAACAAAAATCAAACCGTCCAAATCTTGAAATCCACCATGGACAGCTTAGAAAACTAAACTGACACTAATTCGATTACTTTAATCTGTGATTTTTGAAAGTTTGTTTGTTGAAGTAGGAAAGGTAGATTATTTTCTATTTTGCCAGTCCATTAAATATCAGTTAATGAAGAGATTATTTCAATATTTTGGTGTTTTATGAGACATCTAAAGTCGTTGCCATTTTTTGGACGGTTTGATTAATTTATAACTTGCATCTTTCACGTGAATAATTTTTTAGTGCCTGCGTATCATCCATCATACTCCGCAAGAGCATTAAATCTTTCTCAAACAAAAGTCATCAGTGTCTATATCTATTTCACTCCGAAACCACCGAACAAATCTCTCTCTCTCGCTCTCTCTCTCTCTCTCTCTCTCTGTGTTACAGCTCGCGGAGCTCAGATGGCAGAGACCCATGTCTTTGAAAACCTATCTTCTTGCTGAGATTTCTGCATCTTTTCTTTATTCCTGATCTGGGTTTTCTTTGGTTTTAACCCAGATCATAGTTTCCACCTTTAAATCTATGCTTCTGATTCTGCTGTTAAGAAAAGAACAGAGAAAGGAAATCCTTGCTTTGTTCTTTTTGTCTTTCTGAATTTCTTCATTTCAATCAGATTTTGAGAAATGGGTTTTCAGAGGCTGTTGCAAAGGAAGGTGTTTTCATGTGAGGTCAGTTTCATTTCTCAGCTCTTACTCCTTTTCTTTTAACTGATGAGAGCGAATTTGAGTTTCATGTGAGGTCTTATCTTCTCTTTTTCCTATAAAGATTGAATTTCTCTGGAGTTATCGTCTTTTGGGTTTTGGGTTTTTTAGTGATGGAATTTTTTTCTTTGATGGGTTTTTTGTAGGTGATTGTATGGTTTCTTCAAGATATTAGTTTTGGGGTCTGATTTTCATTTCTTTTTGGTCTTTGAAGTGAATTTGGTATGGATTTAGATTCTTTGTGGAGGCAAACATGTAATTTTTCTGCGTGTAATTAGGTTTTTTGGTGATGGAGATTGTATGTTTTTTCAGGGTAGTTGTTTAGTCTGATTGAAAGTCAAGCTCTTACCTTTCATTTGCTATTGAAAGTTAAGTCTGTATGAGGTTTTATTATCTTTAGGTGTTAAAAATGGATTTATGTGGTTTGTTTTGGAGTTCTTTCTAATGGGGTTTTAGGAGTTTGTATGCACTTTCAAGAAGATGATTTTCAGTGTCTGATTCCGAGTTTTTACCTGATTTTTCTTTTCTAATATTGATATCGAAAGTTGAAATTGGAGTTTCTATTTTGGTATGTTGGTTTTATTTTATTTTGTCTAGATTGTAAGACCCTTGAATCTGACAATTTCAAGATCTGATTTTCAGTTTCTAGTGAATCTCTTTTTCTCAGTTTTCTTTTCTTCGTTTCTAAACTGTCAGGATGGAATTTAACATGAATGTTTTTTCTTTTTCTTTTTTCTTTTTTTGCTTTCTTTCTTTCTTATTGAGTTCCTTTGGTGGGTTTTGTGAGATTATGTTATTTCTCAGTTTGGTAATTTTTGTGTTTTTCCATTGCAAATTTTGAGATTAATATTGGGAGTGCTTCTTCTTTGGCTCCTTTTTCAGTGCTGGAAATGGAATTTTCTGTTTTCCTTGTTAGAATAGAATCTTTATTTTGTATGGAATTTCGTGTATAATATGCGTTTCTTTTAATTTAGTTACTGTCTCGTTCTTTCTGCAGCTAGTTTCCTTTGTTGCTTGAGTGTTTCTTTGGAGGGGTTTTGGGCTTATGGGTAGAGGTAGAGGAAAGGGGAAGAAATTGACTGCCGTTGCCAGTCACGAAGACCCAGGAAGTGGTGGGGAAGAATCGCTTCCTGCCCATAAACGAAGGGGGCGGCCTCAGAAGCCTTTGAAGGACGACATAGATGAAGAAGAGGCTGAGAAGATTGAAGAGGGAGATGGGGATGGTTCAGTGGCTGCTGTTCCTAGCAAAGAGATGAAAGGTCCAGTGGCTGCTGAAAATGGCAAGAAGAGGAAGAGGTATACGCAGGTAAAGGAGAACGCTGATCCGGTTAAAGAGGAAAATGGTGTTGGGACGAGGTCTGCCGCCAATGAGTCTACCAAGTCGAATGGGTTTCGACAAAATGGAAGCAGGCGCAAGAACAAGCCTAGACGGGCCGCTGAAGCTGGTGTGGAGTGGAAGTGAGCTTTGTGATGGACGTCTTGAAATGTTTCAGCCGTTTTCCAGCTAATTCGTGGGTCCATTAGGCCTTTTCGTTAATCTCTTCTTTCCTATTGTTTTTGTTTTGTTTTTTCCCCGTTTTGCTTTCTGGGTAGAATGATTTTCATCTAGAGCATATGGACAGGTTATACTGTTTTTGTAATGATCCCTGAAGCCACAAAGCAAGTATTGGATATTTTTGCTAGTGATTTTTTTCCCTATTAGCTATGTGATGTTGAATTTTGTAACCAAAAGGTTCTTTTTCCCTCTTGTTCATTTTTGTTGCTTGCTGCTGGTCATGTTTCATTCTCTATCAGTTGTTAGCAGATATATTCTTTATAATTGAATTGCGGCAATACCATTTTGGCACCTCCACCTCTGAATTTACTTAGGGTGTGTTTGGATACACCATCTTATTGTATTACATATCCAAATAAAGTGGAAATAACTGAATGGTAGTTTCCTTCTTCAGCTTTCATACTGAGGAAGGAATACGAAACATCATTTGACTTGGAAGGAACATAACTGCAATTTGAGGGCTACCTCACTCTCACTGTGAATACTGCGAAACACCATCAGTTTTTGTCATTTTTTTCTTGATTAAACTGAATACTGATCATTTTAGTTCTCTGGTGCATCCAACAACACAGCTTTAAGCAACAAGCGCATGATATTCTTGAAGATTAGGAACGTCAATGTGTCTCTTTCACAATATTATGGTAGTGCTATATTCACTTTCCTGCTATTTCTGTTTCAATAAAGAAGATACCACCTGCTTTTTGGTGGAGGTTTCTATGGTTCTATCCTTTTCAGTAGGTTAATCTATCATATAACCTCTATTGTGTTTCTGATGTAAAGTGAGGAGAAAGTGGTCTAAAGATGGATTCCTGTTTATAGCACCTTCTTAATGTGTAGGCTATTAGACTGCAACAAAGAACGTAAGCATTTGTTGTCCATTTCAAGGTGAGATTATTTCATTCATGTCTTTGTTACACTAGCCCCAGGATGTGAATTTACGAATTTGAAGCAGCCTCTTGCAGCTTGAAATCAAGCTGAAGCTAGTAATGTTTTATGCTTTGATATTATTCAATTTAGAAAACACTATATACCATCTTTGCAGCATGCCTCAGTTTCAGTGGTATTGTATTTCTTATAGATGCACATTAAAATCCATTCTTTCATTAATTATATTTTACTTTGTCTGCTTTCATTATGATAATGATATTTGCCATCTTTTGATAATGTTCATAAATTTAGGAGCCCATATTTGTTTTGCTTCTCTATTTAAATCTGCAAATGATTTGTTGCATTTTGCCTTGACTTGATGCTTGGATTCCACTGTGGATGCTAATCCATTAATGTTAACATGATTGAGCTTTCTTTTTCAGTTGGGCCATGTTTGGAAACCATGGATTCATGCCAAATGGTGGAAAAGGGTTTTCCTCATTATTGTCATATTCAAATTGCATATCACATGTGCGATTTTGGATCAGCGGACTGCATATGTCATAGTGGCATATGTGGTTATTGAGCCATTGGGGCTTATGCGGTCGCACAGAGAAGTATGCGACGGCATAAGCCATAGTTATACTGTTATGCCATCGCATATATAGTATGAAATGGCATAACCTTTATGACAATTGGGATTTTTTCTTTTGCTTCAATTGCTCTTACTTTTTGCTTATAAACAGACACTCCTACTCCCCTATTTTCACAAGTGTATTACTCTCTCTCTCTCTCTCTCTCTCTCTCTCTCTCTCTCTCTAATACTCTCATCTCAGAATTGGTCTTAGCTCTCCTACTCTCCCACACTCTAAATTCTCTAGTACTTAATCTCATTTTTCTTAACTTTCTCTCTCTCACTCTAAATTCTCTCGTACTTTCATTTCTCTTAAGTCTCTTACTCTCTCTAAACTCTAATACTAACTCTCATTCTCTCTTAACTTTCTTACTCTTTCTGTGGGGACAACTAGTGGGAACTGATGAAGAAGAAACAAAAGAATAGGAAGTAGGCATCAAAGAAGGAGATGACTCTAATGATGATAATGCCAATGGTGGTGGAGATGTGCCACAATGGATTAGGGATCAATATGTACGACTTATTTTGAATTTTTAAAATTTCAAAGTATAATGTATTTCTACGTCAATAAAATTTCAATGTTGTTTTCTTTTTCACATTTTTTAATATATGTATTCATTTGACTACTCGTTAGTTGACTTGTTGTCATCTAAATAGTCTAATAGATGTCATAAATATAACAAACTAAATAGTCTAATAGATGTCATGAATATAGCAAAATATTAATGAAATAGGTAAAAAAACAATTCCTCCCTACACCAGCAGTATTATTTTTTTTTTTACATATTTTCCACATATGTTTTTGTAATTTTTATATATTTTTTTTCATTATCCTTGATTTTTCAGTATTTTTTTCTTCTTCCTTCTAATGGTGTTTAGGGGGTTGTGTGATCGCATAAGTGCGCAGATCCCCTGGGTTGCATGGGATCGCTTTTGCCATTTGACAACACTGGTTTTCCTTGGATGTGACAAGTGGTGTTGTTGGATAGCAAATAAAAGGGTGGATTCCTCCAAGCAATCATTATACTTTTACATAATCTGGATTCTTGGTATTGTGGGGGAAATATGAGATTCCACTTGCTTCCCAAACAGAGCTCAAAATTGGTATCCATATTTCAATAGTTCTCATGGAAAAAATCATCACTAGATTACTATTGTTTTTTTTTTTCTCTCTTTCTTTTGCCTTGGATTCCATGTATCCAAACATTCCCTTGGTTTTTACCTTTTTTTAATGGAATAAATTAAAAGTAAGTCCATACTCTTGTTTCATCTCAGCATTTTGGAAATATAGAAGTTGCAGAAATATATTTTTACTCGTATGTGTATATATGTACGTACAGTATCTTTTTTTTAATCACAAAAAAATACGTTCACTATCTTTTCCTGTATGATAGAAAGATGTTCTACAGAATCATAGACGTGGGAGTGTTCGGATCTTCGAATGTTGTCTTGACATTCAGTTGTGGACACTATAACCCTCGCCATTGTGCTGCAAACAGGGAAAAAAAAATTCTCACCCGAAAACCCCTGCTGGTTAGCAACATCATCTTTTCATGCAATCTGTTTATTGCAATCCTTGAAGTTGATTCCTTTTCCAAATTATTTCAGCATGGAATTGAATATTTGAAGTTTCTGGTGACCTTATCACCTTCTGACTCACTATATGGTTGGTGGTCAAGCTCAATACTCGATTGAGCTTATCAAGTGGTAGTTGAAATCATGAGGTCTTGAGAATAGATTTCTTAGTTGTGGGGTCCTTCTAGGTAGGTGTCATTCCTACTTCGAATCATGCTTCAGACTCACAGTCCTGCTCCCACTTCTTAGCCATTTGTAGTTGATTACATTTGGAAAAAGATGCTTCCCTGCACCTGCACCTGAATCTGTTGTCCCTTTGCTTGCTTCGTGCAACTATAGAATAGATCCTATCACCTAAGGCTTGAATAGAATTGTGAGAATGTCTAGTTTTATAACATCTCATCATTTTCTTCTTGAGCCAAAAATGTCATCACTAAAGCAAGTTTTTATAATTCAGTTGCCGGCAGTCTTAGGCTTGTAGGATATGTTGGACTTCTTGGTTTTGTCGAAACTATGACAGCTATGGTGAAGCCCTTGTATTTTCCAATTGGGCATTTCATTTGTTTGCTGTTGCTGTTGGGCTAATAACTTTTCACTACCTAGGTGACTCTTTCATTTATCTTTTTTGCATTCCATCATTCAAGGGGGAGTGAACCATATGGATGCTGGGCTTCTGGATGAGGGTGACAAATGGTTTGAAGTTTGTCTGAGCTTGTTCCTGCTTTAAGATTATATATCTTCCGTCTTTTGTTTCTTTGACGGGCTGCCTATTGGATTGCTTATCAGAAGTGAAACGGATGGTCCACGAATAAAAGCAGATGAACTGTTATTCTAGAGTACGAACTTGACACCACACAATCATGAAAAGGTTCAATGTTTCAATAAACTGAAGAGAAGGCGCTGAACCTTCCTTGTAGGAAGATGAAGCAGGAGAGGGCACCAAACCAGACACCTGAGATATTTTGCCATTGATGCACCTCAAGTAGGATCTAGTCTCACATTTTTAAAACACCCAAATACAAGATTCTCTTCTCTAAGATACAGCTGGACTGGTGTTGTGTACGAGCAACTGCTGGACTGAAATGGAGCTTCCAGAGTAGAAAAGAACTTCTGGAGCTTCTCATGTGTCTTCTGTGTCCCTAATGCACAATCTAGTGGAGCTTCCAGAGGAGTAAAAAAATGGCCAACCGAAGTGGGATAAATGGTTGGATGATTGTGTCTTGGCAATGCCATTCTTTTGATCTTTTCATTTTGGTGGGTAGCTGGGTTGAACCCAATACCTCAAGGTTGCGACGAAGAGCACCGTCCATTGAGCTACAAGTTCAAACCCTGATTTGTATGATCCGAGTGAGTCAATTCATGCTTGATCTCTCTGAAGACCACGTGGAAGCCCACAAAAGGTTGAATAATAGATCAAGATGGTGTCATTGTTCTGCCCTGCCTATTACACTACCGAGCTCCACTTGTCACTCTTGCAACTGATAGATGATCCGTCCCTAATTAGTTTCCATCTTGTAGAAACGATTTCATTTCACATGAAGTTCTGACTCTGTTGCTAGGTCAAGCGCCAAAAGCGAAGCTATTACTGTTGTTTTGATCACTGGGCTCAGGCAAGTTCTAGAGTATCTTGAAATAAATAAACCCAGGCTATGGTTATGTCCAGGGTTGCTTACAGCATGCCCGCCCCTCCACCCACACCTCACATGCAGCCACATGTGCCAAACCTGGCACATGTAGGACATCTGACATTGCATTGAGCAGTACTTGCTTTGTTGGTGATCTAACCGAAACTTAGCCTATTCATCTCTGTTAGTTCACAAATGTATAAAAGCTTCATTTTTCATCTCATTTGGAAGGGAGTGGCTGCTTAGGACACCAAAAGTAAACATGCATCACAAGAAATCAAGTTGTTTCTTAACCGACTGCTAGTCTGCTACCAATAAAATGCCATCTTTATCTGTGAAGCATGATTTTGATGTATTGCAGAGGAGTGTGCAACTCATTCAAATTGAGAACCATGCTTAACACATCAAATGAATGGCTGAAAAATGACATGGGCGGTTGGGCCAAGTTTTTCTAAGCTGTCCACCTGTTTATAACATTGTGCCCCATGTTATGAGCGGTGCAGCCTATTTGGTGAGGGCATCTACATGGTTATATGATGGCTATAAGACTAGCCATAGAAGCTATAGAAGAACATGTTCATAGGATGAGTGTAGCTGAAATGAGGATGTTGAGATGGACGAGAGACAAGATGAGGAAGGATATAGTTAGAAATGAAGGAACTAGACTAGAGGGAATTCAGTAGTAGCAACAATAGGTAATAGGACAACTTAGATGGTTGGTCATGTGCAATGGAGACCAAGAACTATGCCGGTTGGGAGTGAGTTGGGGGGGGGGCGCCTTGTCTTGGTATATTATTTGTCCCTCTTTACTCAAATATTCTTGTGGGTGCACTTTTATCCATTTCTTTTCGATTCAAGTGTCAAGGTCTCATTGATTCGATATCTAGGTTGGACCAGTTAGTACAAGTTGAAGGCTCTAATAGGGCAAGGAGAAGGCCCAAAGGGTTTTAGGTGGAGGTATTAAGAAAAGACACTATGACCTACTATTCTAACTAAAGTAATGGCCCTTGATAGAGTGGAATGGTGGAAAAGGATTCATGTAGCCAACCCAATTAATTGGCATAAGGCATAGATGATGATAATCTACATGGTGGGACCCACCTGATGAGTGGCTGGGATCTCTGTGTGCCATGTTGGCACATGTGGTGGAGTGCTGTTGGGCTGCCTTACACTTGCATGTTAGAAAACCTCTTGAAGTATGAAATTTTAGATTCTTGAATTTTGGATTCACAGCAGTCATTCTCTAATTCATTCTCTCCATGTATTGGGTATGGCTTTCCATGCCCACGTTTATCATTTCTTTGGTTTAGTTCTTTCGAGTGCATTTGGTTGCACCAAATATTATGGATTTCATGATATTTTGCACCCAAATGGACTGATTAATCATGAAACTTCATGATATTTGGTGCAACCAAATGCTTCCTTCATTTTTTCTACTTTTGGGTTCGTGCTCTAGTAAAAGATTTGCATTCCCATCACATTCTTCTGAACAATTGAGTCATGCCATTGGTATCCACATCCGGGCTGAATGCAGCCCTTGAATTGATGCATCCAGGCCCCAGTTGTGGAGGTTGATCAGTGATGATCAAAGGTTGGCCACACAGCCTGTTGGTTAATAATCAGGCCCCCCAAGATCTATTCAATCGGATCACAGGTTCATGTGATTAAGTCCTAGTGCCTTTCCTTATGATGAGCTTCCCATTCAAAGTCAAGTCTTAGTCTAGATTCCATGCAAGTTACTATGAGAAGGTTTCCTTTAAGCCTACGGTTGTGAGGTATTGAATGCTTGCAAAGCTTCTATGCATGAATTGATGATCAAATGAACTTGTTCTAGTTCTGCCAGTTGAATCTTTACTAGAGAGTGATTCTCCAACAATTCCTAGTGGAGCCCATTATCCTTCCCTTTTTCTCAATCATTTCTCTATCTTTTCTTCTTCTTCTTTTTCTTGCTTGTGGATACTGTTTCGAAGAGCACAGCTGCTGGCTCTGGCTATCGTGCTGCTGCTAGAGTGCTGGATATCTGCCGAGATTGCTGAAAGCTGGGATGCCCATTCATTGGGTATGTTCTTTGTTCATCTATACTCACAAATCAAGTGTGGAGATGTCAGTTTTTCTCTCATCTTGAGTTGGTTGAGCAAATTCTGCTATGTAACTCAACTGAGTGAGATTCTAACTATTTGGGCAGTAAAGTCTCTATAGCAACAGAATTGGGACATGGTTTTACTTCTAATCCACTAATGACTACTTGTAGGATTACGCTCGGCAGCAGACGTACATCTTGCTGATGTGCTGGATTCTTCTTTTGTGGTTCAGTGATCCAGACCATTGATCAGATGGGCCACACTGTTGATGGGGGTTGCCCAATGTCTTCCAGATTTGAAGATCCCAACACTTCATCTTTGCACTCCATCTTACTATATCAAAACTGGGTTTCACTGCTTATTCACCAATAATACCACTGAGTTTGATTGTTGTTTTATTTTATTTTTCATTTCCTACTGCTGTCGCCTGTGTTATTGTGTATGCAGCATGTAAGGCATTTACACTTGAAATTGTATTCCCCCCCCCCCCCCCCCCCCCCCCCCCAACTCGTATCCAACAGCATTTGGATGCACTATGGAATTGAATTCCAGCGGTGAAGTGGAAATGGCCAAGCTGCAATTACCTTCCTATGCATCTATATTGAGCAATTAGGTTTCGAATTGTGTTTTGCTTTGCTTTCAAGCTGGAGTTGGGAGGAATGTAACTGCAATTTCTCTTTTATTCCCGCACAATAAACACAAAGTAGCACAATAAACACAAAGTAATTGCAATTTAGTCATTCGACTCAAAATTTTGATCAATCACTCTCCTAAAGTTTCATAGTATGATGTAAATCTGGTATTTTCCACTCTATTGAATTGATCTAAATGCACTTGGTTGCACCATGTTACAGAAGCCGCTACAAATGGAAACGTAGAAGTTCATGATATCCTTTTGACATGTGGGAAATGTGCATGCATTGTCAGCTTGTCCGTGCAATGATTTATCGCTAGTGGTGTTGCTCTGTTGAAAGGAGCATGTAGTTTGGTGTAGAAGTAGAACCAGTCGTGCAACATGGATTTCTGTAGAATTCCTCGTTTTTACCTTGGTCGCTCTTACTTACATGCTTCAAGTGGTTCCCCCTCTCAGGCATCACCCAATTCAATCCGCATGACTTGAAAGAAAGAACAGCCCTCGCAAAATCCATCACTTCCATCGACTGTCATCAGCCCCTGCGCAACCGCATCAACACCCTGACCAGCTGACCCCACAGGATCTTTTGTTTCTGGCAGATCTGATGCCCAAAACCCACCATTACAGCACCATCTTCTCCATCCTCCTGAAAACCGATCTCTGATGCTGTACCAACATCACCAGTCCTGTGTGCCTGCAAACCCGTCACTGCTGCCCCACCACCATTGCCCCATGTGCTTGCAAACCCCTGCTGCCGCTTGCCCCGTCATGGTTGCCCCATGGGCCTACAACTCGTCACCGCCACCGCCTTGCCATTAAAACCAACCTCCAATGACCCTCTCCAGCAGCCGCTTCTGGCAGCTCCTCCCTCCATTAAAACCCCTATTGTCATGGTAGCCCTTGTCCAACATCTCCTTCCTTTGTTAACGTAATTGCTGCTACCTTAAAACCCTCAATGCAGCCGTGACCACGTTTCAGATCTCGCTATTCATCATCTGCAGGGCCTGTCATCTTTCCAAGGGGCATCTTTGATGTGTTAGCCGTATCCGACGACAACATACAACTGGACCACCGTTGGCCCTATTTCTTCAGCCAATGTTGCTCATTTTTTGGGTAACTCGAGAACACCAATTCTCTTTTAGTGCTTGTTCTTTGCACTCTATCATTTCGGTCTTTTCTTTTACCCATGGCTACATCCTCCAACTTAATCAATGACGTCTTGTCCTGTATTTTCTACACATCGGATTACCCATGAGCAATTCTTATCTATCTTCATTCATGCCCATGAGCTATTGTTATATCTCCATTCATTGGAGACAATTATTTGACTTGGAAAAGAGCTATAAAAATGGCATTGAATGCAAAAAATAAATTGGTTTTTGTTGATAAGACTAAAAAAAACCCATCCTCCAACGCTTTAGAACTCCAAGCTCGGAAGAGATGCAATGATATGGTCTCCTCTTAGATTCTCAATGCAAGGACAAAACTCATATAAGCAAACATTATACATGGATGGATCTCTAGGAACGTTTTTCACAGAGTAACAATCCTCGCATCTTTCAAATGAAAAGTGTCATTTGTACTCTTCAACATGAACAACAGCATCTGTAAACATATTATAACATCCTCAAATCATATTGGGAGGCATTTGGGAATGTATGTTATTCCTGAATGTACTTATGAGGCGTTCAAAGAACTGAAGAATTTTCAAGAGATGGAATATGTTTATCAATTCTTCATGGGCCTCAAAGACACTTATTCTTCAATTCGAAGCCAAATAATATCTATGGACCCTTTCCCAAGCGTTAGCAGAGCCTACACCATCATCAGATTAGGAAGAAAAATGACCACTCCTTCACCTCCCTTCTCACCATTCAGGAGATTCAGTTGTAATGGTAGCTAATACACTGCAAGGACCTCAGATCAATCGACGAACAAGGCACAGGCATGGTCGTCCTTATTGTGATCATTGCTGTCAATTTGTCCACACTAAGGACAAATGTTATGGCCTTAGTTGGTTATCCACCTAATTGGGGGTAAAGGTAAACAGAACCCGTGAAATCCGTCGCTTGGTTCTTCATCAAATGCCTCAACAAGACAATCCAACTCTTGCCATTCAAACATTTGCGACTAGTACATCCTCCCTACTCGGTCTCTTTACCGATCAACATCAACACCTGTTGTCATTGCTCAATGTCGCTGGAAGCTGACCTACTGCCAATCTCACTGGTACTCCTTTCCTTACCTTTTGTAACTCTGCTTTTTCTTCTCCTAGTTGGATTATAGACAATGAGGTTTCTGCCCATATGACCCATGTTCTCTATTTGTTTTATAAAGTCCAAATAGACTGTTGATGCTAAATCGGTTACATTACCTAATTAGAGATGTCACCTTGATTACTCATGTTGGCTCAGTTTCTTTATCTCAATCTGTCTCTCTCCATAATATTCTTTATGTTCCTAATTTTAATTTTAATCTCGTCTGGTAGTCAACTAATCAAAAATTTAAATTGTGTTGTCATTTTTTTTTCTTCCAATCTTTTGTCTTTTAGGACTGGTCATCGAGGAGGATGATTGGATTGGGTAAAGTATGAGATGGACTCTACCACTACTTTTCACCCCCAGTTTAAGCATCTTCAATTATGCTAGCTATTCAGACTCCAAGATCCAACCCCTGGCACATGCGTCTTGGTCACCTATCTACAACTCGCTCATCCTGAATATCTTCTATTCAAAATATTGTTTTTCATTTTTCTTATTCTTTCAATATTTTGTCAAATGGCTAAACAAACTCGTCGTCCTTTTTCATTAAGTTGCAATTAAAGCGCGCATCCTTTTGATTCAATTCATTATGATATTTGGAGAGGATATGGCAAAACTACTTAATTTACCACATACTAACTCCCAATTTCGATGACAAAACTCCATACGAAATGTTTTTCAAAAGTAAATCATCTTTGGGTTTTTGAATGTTTATGCTATGCCAATACACTTCCTTCTCATCAATATAAGTTTGTTGCACACGCTTCTAAATGTATCTTTGTTGATTATCCTTTTAAGTAATGAGAATATCGTGTTTATAACCTTGAACATAAATATATCTTCACTTCTCATGATGTTACATTCATTGAAGACACATTTCCTTTCAAGACCACAACGAACATCTCTATGACATTAGCTCCTATCATTCCCATGCCTATTCTTGAGCCCAAATAAATGATAACTTATCTCCTCTAAATCTGGGCTCCACCTTAGCTCTTTCAGTACCACCATCTACTCCCCATTGCTTTCATTGTCCTATCACTCACTCGACATACCGGCCTTAATGACTATGTTTGTCCCACCCTTCCACCTCTAACCTCTCCTACTTCACCCCTGTCACAATCCTCGGTAGGAACTCTCCATCCCTTGTCTAACTTTCTTTCATATAGTCGTTTCTCAGCTAATCACATCATCTTGCTTTCTTCTCTCCTCTCAGAACTGACACATTTTTCTCAAGTTATTAAACTTCTTCATTACTGTGAAGTAACGACAACAAAAATACAAGCATTAGAGAAAAATAAACTTGGACTCTCCAAGCCTTACCCTTGGTTAAAAGACCATTAGATGTAAATGAGGGTACAAAATCAAACATCGTGTTGATGGGATTATCGAACACTTCAAAGTGCATTTAATGACAAAAAGGCTACAATCAGATTGAGGGTCTTGATTTTCACGAAACATTCACACATGTTGTATAAGTTGTTATTGTATGCTATCTCCTAGTTGTAGCCGCTGTTATGGAAAAATCCGATCACAGTTCAAAAGATGCGTAACCATCGACATGTCTCTAGCAAAGGCTAGCTCATCGTGCGTGGCATAAAAGGATCCAAGCTTGTTAAGCCAGAGAGTTCCCGTATTCAACATAGAGTCCTAAGGCCTTGAGCTCAGATCACGGATATTGTTCTGTGGCCTCGTCATTGGCCACGATAGGCACATCGTGGACAGAGTCCGGAGGCCTCGGATAACCGACAGAGTCCTGAGGCCTCAGCTTTGGCCTCGGATAACCGACATAGTTCCGAGGCCTCAGCGATACTGAGACCTCGACAGTATTGCCTGGGCATCGGCCTCAAGTAGGCACCACATTGTAACCATCCCATCCTAACAACTCAACCGAGAATGCCGAGTGCTATCTACACCAGACGTCCTCATAATTGAGCATACCCCGCACCGCCATACAGATATAACAAGTAGCAACCGAAATCTGCTGGATTCAGACATGATAAGGATTATCACGAATAATTCGGGCATCGTACCCGTATATAAGATCTACATCTATAAAAAGGATACCTCCGCACTATCTTAAGGTACACAATCCTAGACGCAACCAAAAGTCCTTAAGCTAAACCAAATCTCATACTAATTTAAGCATTGGAGGGTCCTTAGCCGGCATGACCGGCACCCCTCACTATCTTCTTTTGTAATCGCAGGCCAGTCAATCAAAATCATTCATCATTGTGCGGCCACCGAAGGACGAAGATCCACCGTTGATCCTCGATCATCATCTGTTGACCATTTTCGAATGTTAACAGTTGTCATTCGACATTGGTCGCTCCATCAGCTAGATGTTAATAACGCTTTCCCCACTGACGATCTCTATGAAAAAGTTTACATGACTATGTCCCTTGGTTTTGCTAAACAGGGAGAGCATCATAGTTGCTGCCTTAATAAATCTCTTTACAGTCTCAAGCAATTATTTAGAAACTAGTTTGCGAAGTTTTCCCTTGCACTTGAAGAGGCTGAATATTACCAATTTGTTGCCAATTATTCGCTTTTCACATATTCAAGAGGTAACTTCTTCACAACCATTCTCGTTTACGTTAATGATATTATCCTAACGGCAATGACTCGAGCACTTTAATGCATTAAATGAATTTCTTCACAACAAGTTTCACATCAAAGATCTTAGTACTCTAAAATACTTTTTAGGCATTGAGATGACTTGTTCTCCCACAAACATTTTTATTAGTCAACATAAGTATGCTATAGACATTCTTAAGGATAGTGGTCATGTTGGAGCTTAGCCCGCTGTTTTTCCTGTGTGGCAAAATTTGTGCCTGACTGTTAATCAGGGTACTCTTACAGACCCCACTGTGTATCTTTGTTTCATTGGATGCCTCCTATACTTGACAGTCCCTCAATCCAACATTGTTTTTGCTGTCAATGTTCTTAGTCAATTCATACACACTTCCCGTCAACCTCATTATGATATGGCAATTTGAGTACTTCGGTATCTCAAATCTTTTCTCGGTAAGGGCATCGTTTTCTCACTTGTAGCTCTCTCCAATTATCCACCTTTTGTGACTCCGACTAGACTAGTCCTACAACACACCGATCTACTGCAAGCTGCTCTTTGATGCTTGGAAAATGCCCAATTTCTTAGAAAAATACATTGTTACACTGTCATCCACTGAAGCTAAGTATTGAGCCATAGCTAATGCTACTTTGCAAACTCACTTGGCTCAAACATCTCATCCATGATCTTGGCATTCCACACCCCCCAACCAATGCTCTCATTGTGATAATGAAGTTGCTCTTCATAATGCCACCAACCTGTGTTTCATGAATGAACCAAATATATTGAGATTGATTGTCACCTTATTCAAGAAAAGATGTCATATGGGGTTCTACACACTTCATTCATTCGCATCTTTCAATTAACAACTAGTAGATATATTCACCAAAATTCTTGGTCAGGACCAATTTCATTTTATACTATGCAAATTGGCATTACAATTCTCCACGCACTAACTTGAGGGATAGTATTAGGAAATTCCTTTTTTTTTTAATATCTTTTCCTTTTATATTTAGATCCTATCAGGTGGTGATTGATTGTAATTTCCTTCAATTAGATTTAACTAGCATGTCATTGATTGTAATCTCCCGCAGGCTTCTCTTCTTGTATAAATACAACATTGCACTCAGTAAAATACATAAAAGAAAAATACAAAACATTTTTGTTTTTGCTATTGTATTTTATATTTATCTCATTCTCAAAATTTTCACGTTCACCTTGCAATCAAAAGTCAGGATAATCCAACCAAAGGGTATAGTTGGGTCTGACCCTGGTGTTTACTTGACATCCAATCCGTTCATCTGATGATGCCCCACCAGGATGCACTCCCAAATATCATGCTATTCCAAAACTAAGTGGGCCACTGTCAATGCAGAGGTTTTAGGCATGATTCAGGCCAATGCGCTATGGTGTGGCCCACCTAAGTTTTGGATTGGCCTGAATTTCGGTATCTAGGCCAAAGACGCATGGTGGATTCCATGCACATAAAATTGTTCCTCTCACGTTAGCAGAAAGTAGGCTGCCATCTACCCTTTTGGCTAAATAAACCCCACCATATAAATGATTAAATAGACGGCTCACTGTCCCCTCACTTAAGAACAAGACGCATTCATGCACAAAGTTTTGCGAACTCAGAACAGCTGAGCAATTAGACAATTGCAACTGAACAGCCTCCTTTCCTTAGCCATCCATTTCTGAGCCATGGGGCTAACTCGATCTTAGATTCCATGTAAGTTTTCCACCACGTACAGCTTGCCCAAGTTTGAGACCCACCTGATGAACGGTTTTGATCAATGGTCCAACATTTGAGATGGACACACGAATATGGAACACGTGTGCACATCCGGGCCATTCATCAGGTATGGCGAAATTATGGGGATGCCCTGGCTCGAAAGTCAGACCGGTCCACCCATCAAGCATGCTTGCAGTGCACCCATTTGATTAACGGCTATGGTCTCACACGCACAATCTATGTTGGCACTTCTGCAAAAACATTTTTCTGTCCAGGACGCAGATTGCCTGAGACCCTCGACAAAGGGACAAAAGGGTCCGTGGAAGGCGGACTGGGTGGTGTCGGGTCTCCAACACCACCTACACACCACCTGGTATGGAGCGCTGTGGGGCTCAGTATATGCTTTATTCACACCTTTCATCCGTTTATTCCGCTCATTTTAGGGGATGAGCCCAAAAATGAAGCATATCAAAACCTGAAATGGACTACACAGTAGGAAGCAGTGGTTAGTGAACGCTCACCATTAAAAACTTCATGGAGGTTACAAAATTTTATATCAAGCTGATATTTGTGTTTTCCCTTCATCCAGGTGCCTTATCAACAGGGCGCGGTTTGGGTGGATCCCTGGATCCACGGAGCTCGGTGGATCCCTGTGGGGCCACTGTAATGTATGTACCTTACATCTACACCGTCCATGCATTTTGAAAGCTCATTTTAGGGCATTATCCCAAAAATGAAGCAGATCCAAATCTTAGGTGGACCATATCACATGAAATAGTAGTGATTAAATCCCCACCATTAAAAACTTCATGGGTGCCACTGGACTGTTTATTTTCCATCCAACCGGTTGAAAAGGTCACGAAGCCCTGGATTTAGATACCAAACAAATATCAGCTTGACCCAAATTTTTTGTGATGGGTCAGAAGCTTTTAATGGTTGAGTACCATTGTTTACTGTATTATAGTCCACTTGAGATTTGGATCTACTTCATTTTTTGAATCATGCTCTAAAATGAGTATTTAAAATGAAATGTAATACACACACATCACACAATAGATAGCACAGTAGGGAATCCACCCACCTCAGATCTGTGGATCCACCTTATCAACAAGTTTGATGGCAAATAAACATTGTTGTGGGTAAATATGAGCTGACTTTCCGGATGTAAATACGACGTGACCTGAAGACAATTTCACTGAGCTCATCAGTAAGACCACCTCGTCAGCGAGACGACCCGAGGAGCTAGTCAACAAGACGACCTCACCCATGAGATGACCTCGTTCGCAAGACGACCCCTGCCTTGTCGTCTCAAATTCTCAAATCTTAGGCTTCTGCTAGAAATAGCAGGAGAAAGATCTGAAGAATTATCAACTGATAAGGAAACGTCTTCGGTAACAGCGAAATGGCCCAAGGATCTCCAGGATCCAGGATCTCCTCTACAGAAATCATGTCTCCTAATGGAAACACGATTGAGTAACCTAAGTCTATAAAGAGATACGTTCTCCTAACTATCAAGGTACGAAAAAACTTCTACTCAAAGAAAAACTCTTGATTCAGAAACTTTGACCGACTTAGGCATTGGAGGACTAACGGTCGGTCTCCGACCCCCTCTTAGCCGTTGTTTGCCCTTGCAGATCTCCATCTGCTGAGTCAACTATTTAGAGGCGATCACCTCCCTCATTGTTAAAATCAGCAACAACAAACATTAGGTGGGTAGTACGAAAGTTTCAATTTTCAACCATGGGTGTCATTATCCCCGCTGTTTTCTATGGTGTTCTCCACTTGAGCTTCTGATCTCTTATTTTTTAGCTCATGGCTAAAATAAGCTGGCTAGCAAAATGGATGTACGACGTAGATATAAAATACACACATCATGGTGGGCCCTACAGTCCCTAACACCACCTACTTGGTGTAGTCTGCTTCTCCCGAAGGTAGATAATGAGACAAAAAATGAGATAGATCGAAAATGACCTGGCGGAAGCGATGGGCAGTGTGGATGAGACAAAAGCATTATGGTGGACTCCATAAGTACAAAGCTTATTGTGGCCGTCTTAAGTGACAAACGTTCTAAAAGGCGATAGCCATCAGAGTCACATGGGAATGCTCACCGTAATTACATTTAGAAATAACCATTGCTCATTTACTTTTGTCTACCACGAATGGCGGGAACGCAAATGCCCACCATTTAAATCTTCTTATGTCCACCTTGGTGTTTGTTGTGCCATCCAAACCGTTCATAAGGTCATCACCACTGTGGATAAACTGGCAAATAAAAAATATTAGCCTTGATATAAAACTTCTGTTGCCCTGAGAATATTTCAATAGTTGACGTTCAATTTTTCATTTTTGTGCCGACTTGAGTTTTGGATTCTCCTCATTTTCAGTCTCATATCCTAATATGAGCTGGCAAAACGGATGGACGGGTGAATTTCTTACCAACATCATGGCAGCCCCACCTGCCTTTCCCTGCAGTCAGGTATAATCCACGTCTTTTATGTCTATAGTACAGGAGGGGTATGGACCCAGATTGCGTGCTGACCCTGACAATAACGTGGATTGGGTGGATGCAGATTCAGTTCTGCCACCTGACAACAGCTGAGGGGGGGACACAAAGTGTGATTAGTTGGCAAGCTCCTGCTTAGGAATGAGCTCATTTAAAGGATGTTGGAAAGTTGTTCGATTGGATAAGTACCCAAATTGAGGTTTATCTTTGACAGGGGCCTGCTGGCCAATCGATCCTGCCACCGCTCATTCATTTGGTGTTGTGTTCAGGTGGGGGTATTAGCCAATCTGCCTCAGGATGGATTAGGTACTGCCCTTGGCCCACGTCTAGATTGGGTACTGTCCTTGCTAGTACTAAGTGAGGTTTGAGTGGACAGGAGACTGCTCA
This sequence comes from Liriodendron chinense, assembly GCA_003013855.2. Lineage (NCBI taxonomy): Eukaryota > Viridiplantae > Streptophyta > Magnoliopsida > Magnoliales > Magnoliaceae > Liriodendron > Liriodendron chinense. The sequence goes on along the minus strand of PVNU02000773.1, from coordinate 4,054,391 downwards.
AAGATGGGACCGTCTAGAAGGAAGCGGTAGACAACTATCAGAGATGTGGCCGGTCAAGTAGAAAGCGGATTGCATGGACTGATACCTCGATGACCAGACTTTGTGAGGCCCACCATGACTTATGTGTTTCGTTCATCCATTTTGGTAGCCCATTTTAGGGCATGAGCTTAAATTTAAAGCATATCGAAAGCTCGAAGTGGATCACACCATGAGAAAAAGGGTTTGAATGCCTACCATTGAAAACTTCCTTTGGGGGCAATAAAAGTTTTATATGAAATTGATATTTGTTTTCTTCCTTTGTCTAGGTTTGTGTGGCTTTATGAAGAGGTTGGATGACAAATAAATTAGGGCTGAAAGTCTGGTGGGTTGGGTCAGGTTGGTGCTCAACCCTAACCCAACCCAAGGTTCCTATATCTCAACCTTAACCCAGCCCAACCCAACCTCGGGTTAGAAATTCTTAACCCAAACCCGACCCAAGTAGGCTCGGTCAGGTTGATCAAGTTGGTCGGGTTGATGTATGCTAATATTTTTGTTATTGCATTAGTCTATTATATTTCAATACACATATTATGTTTTATACCTATGACTTTATTAATTACATATGTAATTATTTATTATAAAAAATTTCACTTTTTATAAACATATAAGCTAAAATATAGGATAATTACTTATTTAACACTCAAGCATATCAAATTTCAAACATTATAAATTTACTTGCTAAAGTAATATAAACTAATAAGCTTGCTTATATATAGTAAAATTCTAAATAACTTGTATATATATCGGGTTCGGGTTGGGTCGGGCAATCCGAGACCTCAACCCAAGCTCGACCCAAGCTTTATCGAGTTGGTGTTTGCATAGCCCAAGCTCAAAATCTGGTCCGATACTTCCTTCCCAAGCCCAACCCAATGTCGGGTCAATCACGGGTCGATCGGGTTGAACTTGCCCAACTTTCAGCACTAAAATAAACATCATGTTGGCCTTAGGAAGGTTCAACGCTAACTATCATTATCCCCATTGTTCCTGTGATGTAGTTCACTTGGGCTTCTGATATGCTTCAATTTTGAGCTCATGTTCTAAAATCAGGCAAAATGGATGGACAACGTGGATAAAACACACATATATCACGGTGGGTCCTAGAGAGTTTGGTCACTAGGGACATTGGTGCTGTTAAGGTAATCACGAAATCCACTCCATCCAGTATGTGTCAAAAAATTTCCAAACATGCTTTGCAAGGGCCTCAACGGTACCCAATCCGACCCCAACATGACCCAGTTAGGTGGTTTTTGGGAACCATGATATATGTGTTTTATCCATGCTGTCTATCCATTTTTAGACTCATTTTAGGGCATGAGCCCAAAAAACAAGCAAATTAAAAGCTCAAGTGGACCACACAACATGAAACAGTGGTGATCGAACACCCACCATTAAAAAACTTTTTGAAGGCCACAAAAGTTTTAGATCAAGCTGATATTTGTGTTTTTCCTTCATCCAGGTCTATGCGACCTTATCAACAAGTTGGATGGAAAATAAACAGTACGGTGGGCGATAAGAAGGTTTCAATGGTGGGTGTCATTATCCCCGTTGTTTCTTGTGGTGTGGTCCATTTTACATATAGATCTGCTCATTTTTTGGCTCATGCCCTAAAATGAGCTAGCAAAATAGATGGAGGGCAATGATATAAAACACATACATGATGGGTGCATGTTTAAAAAAAAAAAAAAAAAAACCATTAGGATCCACAAACTCTAGCATCGGACTTAGATTGGTAACATAGCTAAAGCTACACGCAAGCCGAGCTCAAGCCGAGCTTGGCTTGATCAGTGGCCCACTGAGCTTAAGCTTGGCTTGACTTGAGCATCGAGCTCAAAACAGCCGCTTGAGGTTAGCTTGTTGGTCGAGCCGATTGAGCTTTGTCAGAGCCAAGCCGATCGAGCTCTATCGAGTCAAGCCAAGCTTTAGTCTTTTTTTTTAATTATTTTTTTTTATATAGAGCAACCAAAGACCCCAACTGACCCAATCCACTAACCCAACCCCAATCTTTCGACCCAAAAAACCCCCAAAACTAGGGTATTTTCTATTTTAAACAAAATAAAATAAAAATAAGAAAAAATAAATGGAGACCTACCTGGTGGTGGTGGATGCTCGGCGTTCGTTTGAAGGTGTGGTGCGATGCGGTCAGGTGTTCTCTGCCATGCGTTTGTTATTGGGTGCGGTGCAGGGAGGAAGCCAACAGGGGGGGGGGGGGGAGAGAGAGAGAGAGAGAGAGAGAGAGAGATTTGAAAGAAATGGAGGGAGGGGAAGAGGGAGAGGGGCAGCCAGGTTGGGTGGGAACGGGTGAGACTTGGGAGTGAAAATAAAATGAAAAAAAAGGGTTGGGTGGGGTTATGGTTTTTTTTATAAGATATATATATATATATATATATATATATATATATATATATATATATATATATATATATATATATATATATATAGCTCAAGCCAAGCTCCCTCGTGCTTGAATTTGGCTCGTTTTCAAACGAGTTTCCTAAATCGAGCTTGAGCTTGATTGAACTGGCCTACGAGCCAAGCCAAGCCGAGCGAGCTTTTCGAGCTAGCTTGGCTCGTGTACAACTCTAAACATAGCAAACAACATCGACGTGTACTGGTCAGCGTGGTTGGAAAAACTCAATGGCCCCACCATGATGTATGTGTTTTATTCATGGAGGCCATCCATTTTGTCCGCTCATTTTAGGGCATGAGCTAAAAAATGAGGCAGATCAAATCTTAAATAGACCACACCACAGGAAACAGTGGTAATTGACCACCCATCACAAAAACTTCCCAAGGCCCATCATAATGTTTATTTGCCATCTAACATCTTGATTAGGTCCCACAGGCCTGGGTAAGGGAAACACAAATATCAACTTGATCTATAACTTTGGTAGCTCTCCATAAGTTTCTAACCGTGGGTGTTCAATCACCACTATTTCCTATGGTATGGTCCTATTGGGGTTAGGAGCCCTGCAGCGGAAGCAATCAAATCAAGCGAGGAACACACCACAATGGCAATCAACAAGCAAATCATCAAACATAAGAAGGCAATCCGAATTTAACGTGGAAAAACCCCTCAAGGGTAAAAAACCACGGCACAAAGCGACACCAATCCACTATGAATCAGAAGTTACAAGAGATTACAGAAGAAAAACCATGGATCACAGCCCACAAGAGAAATCCCAAGCTACCCGAAGCTAATTCTCACATGAGGAGGACAAACCCATCCCTTTCCCTCAACCCAGAGAACTCCAAGCTTCCTCCCTAGCTCTTTCTCTCACCCTAGAACCCTCTCAATCCCTTGGCCCATTGGCGGCAACCCTAATCTCGGATTACATCTCCTTAAATAGGAGAAAAATCGGAATTAGAAACTCCTTGCACAAAACCGCGCAAGAAACCAAGTCCAAAAAGGAAACTGCCCGACCGGTCGGACCCCCCACTGGCCGGTCCGCCGACCGGTCGAATGGCCCAAAAAGAGGTCCAGCGTTCTGCTGTCTTCATCTCAGCGTTCATGCATGAAGATTTGAAGTGTCCAAGCCCAACAAACTCCACCACGACTTAAATCTTCATGCAACACCTCGCCACGCACCATCTTCATCTCTACTTCGTCGTCATTTTAGCTCCACCACTTCTCATGCCTCATCGACTTCATCCTTGCACCTTCATCACCCGCTCGCTCATGTGGCCCTTGAGCATGCCACACACGAACAATCGTGGATCCCGCTGCCAATCCCATAGCTCCACCATGAATAGTGCTCCCGATCAAACCCGATCGCAGTCGACAAACCTGATTGAGATATCGGCGTACCGATCCACCTTCTTCAACTCTACTTCTTCCATAAATACTGATCGCTTTCCATGTTTTTCTTTCACAGAATCCTTCTCCACAACGAATCTCATACTAGAAGACGCCATTGATGTCTTGCCTCAGATTCTCTCTGCTTCCTTCTCAACTTTTAGCTCTGATACCACTTGTTGGGGTTAGGAGCCCCCGCAGCGGAAGCAATCAAAGCAGGCGAGGAACACACCACAATGGCAATCAACAAGCAAATCATCACACACAAGAAGGCAATCTGAATTTAATGTGGAAAAACCCCTCAAGAGTAAAAAAACCACGGCACAAAGCGACACCAATCCACTATGAATCAGAAGTTACAAGAGATTACAGAAGAAAAATCATGGATCATAGCCCACAAGAGAAATCCCAAGCTACCCGAAGCTAATTCTCACATGAGGAGGACAAACCCATCCTTTTCCCTCAACCCAGAGAACTCCAAGCTTCCTCCCTAACTCTTTCTCTCACCCTAGAACCCTCTCAATCCCTTGGCCCATTGGTGGCAACCCTAATCTCGGATTACATCTCCTTAAATAGGAGAAAAATCAGAATTAGAAACTCCTTGTGTAAAACCACGTAAGAAACCAAGTCCAAAAAGGAAACTGCCCGACCGGTCGGACCCCCCCACCGGCCGGTCGGTCACTCTGGACACCAAAGCAGCGTTACTGCTGTGTTAATTATTCCCCATTCGACCGGTCGGCCGACCGGATGGTAGGGGTGTTCGACCGGTCGGACGACCGGCAGTGTCCTAGTGCAACATGGATTTGCGCGGTTTCCTTGCGCAAGAAGTTTCTAAATCCGATTTTCTTCCTATTTAAGGTGTATTTTCGGAATTAGAGGCAACAAAGGTTGCAAAGGGGATTGACGGAGTTTCTAGGTGAGAGAAAGAGCTTGGAGAATTGGGTTTTCTTCTTGGGTAAGCTTGAGATTTCTCTTGTGGGCTTGGGTTTTGGGTCTTGGGTTCCATCTCTTGTAACTTCTGATATTATAGTGGATTGTTATCGCTTTGTGCCGTTGTTTTTTACCCGTGAGGGGTTTTTCCACGTAAAAATTCGATTGTCTATGTATGGGTGATTGCATGCATTGTGATTGCATTGTGTGGCTTGTTTGATTAAATTTGTTGCTTGTGTTCAGCTTTGCTTCCGCTGCCGGCCCTCCTATCCCAACAGGTCCAACCGAGATTTGGATCTGCTTTATTTTTAGGCTCATGCCCTAAAATGAGCTAGCAAGATGAATAGTGTGGATAAAACACATACATAATCATGGTTAGGAGAAAGACTTTGCCTTGGCAAGTGGAGGGGTCGCTACCGAATCCAAGTTTGGTTCAGGAGAAAAACTTTGACGCAGGCACTTAAAAAATGAAAAGCACTAGCTTACCTCTCGCAGATGCATAGCAGGATCGCTTTCTCTAACGCGGGCGGAATGACATAACGTGAATGAAATGTATCAGTTTGTATACAAACACCAAGGTGGGCCTTATCGAAAACTAATGATGGGTGTCCCATCCCATCTTTTTCTTAAAGGCGTGGCATGCACAAATGATGGATGGCCATGGTTTTAAGTTATGAAGGTGAATATGATGCAGCTTACATGATGGACGGGGTGGATCTCATGAAGTTCCACCCACTTGGCTCTCAGTGCGTGCCATCTAGAGCAAGTTACCCAAGCTAGGCTACCTACAAATTGCAGAGGGGTCAAGTAATTCAACTTAAGAAGGAGTTCCGTCCATCCATTTTTCCGGGATCACTTATGAGTCCCGAAAGTAGAGCTGGACATGAACTTTGATCATTTGGATTGGCTCAGGTTGACCGGATAAAACTCTATTCAAACAGAAAGCCATAGGGTATGTTCGAACAAAAAAAATCGAGTCGGTTTCAATCATAGCCCTGTACAACTCAACCCGGACTCGAACTTGACTCAAATATTAATTGACTTGACTCGTTCATTCGACTTGGTGTTATATATATATATATATGGAGAGAGAGAGAGAGAGAGAGAGAGAGAGAGAGGTTGGATGACAAATAAACATGACTGTAGGCCCTAGGAAGGTTTCAATGGTGGACAACATTGTCCTCACTGTTGCAAATGGTGTGGTCCACTTGAGTTTTGTATCTGCCTCATTTTTTGTTACTTAAAAACTTTAAACCTTGTGATTTGTCATTTGTGGTATATAATTTATGAATAAATTAGTATTCACTATTCAATAGTAATGAATAGAAAAATAACAACAGAAAAAAGCAAAATTACTCAAACTTGTTCAAACTTGTAAAAATTTATCCCAACATGGTTGGGCCATACTAAACTGAGTTTGAGTAGAGCTACCCTGTTCAAATGTTTGTCCTGAACATACCCATTCATGCAGCCTAACAATCTGATCTAGTCCATAATCAACTCGGACTGGATCATTGCCCACCTCTACCAGAAAGGAGGTAGATGGAAGGCACAAGTGGGCCATACCACAGGAAGCAGTGGTGATAATGATGCGATAGTTGAAACCTTTTTAGGCCCCCTGTTATGTTTATTTCCCATCTAACCTGTTCATAAGGGTACATGCACAAACTTCTATGGCCCTAAGAAGTTTTCAATGGTAGAGGTTCAATCCCCACCGTTTACTATGATGTGGTCCACTTGAGCTTTGGATCTGTCCTCTTTTTTGTCTCATAACTGAAAATGATATGGCAAAATGGATGGATGGCGTGGATAAAACACATACATTATGGTGGGCCTCACTGAGCTCCTGCTAGGACGGACTCGGTCCTGGCCACAGTAGGACGCAATCCGCGTCCGTTTTGAATAGGCAACTTCTTGTAGGGTGCTGAGTTTGTACATGTGGGGTCCATGATTAGTCTATCTAATCTGGTAACCTGGATGGCCTCCATCATGGCTGGACCATGCACAAAAAATCTCCTCCGCTGAAAAAAATCTAACCGTTCCCTTAAGCATGCAAATACACAATCAAGAGGAAATTGGGATCAAGCAACGTTGAATGAAGAAAAGACCAAAATTCTATGGCTAAGATCTTCCAATTTGGGAGATTTCTAAGGCGTGGTCTGTTCACGATTGGGGGCGTCAGATCAATGGCTTGGATAAACCAGCCAAGGCTCCCACCTGTAAAACTAGGTGCATAACAGTGAAACTCGACCGTCCACAGTAGCTAGATGTACCCCCTTCACCGGCTATGCTGGACTCCGCCGCATGGACCAAAAGTTGGGTTAGTTTAATTTTATGGTTATGGGATTGGTGGACATTTATTGGACGGTTTAAATGAAAAAAAAAAACAAAAAAACAAAAACAAAAAATGAGGTTTGGAATCTAACACCCTCCTTTTTAGATGAAATGAAAATAACGCCCTCCTTGGTTGGTCCACATGTTTATGGGCTTGGCCCACTTCGGGCTGAGCTTGGGCTAGAGTAATAGGTTTAAGGGTCAGGGTCAAATCTAAAATTTAAGCAGTTTAATTGGGCTGGGCCCGCCCGGTCTTCATTTGGAGCCCATCAGCTGAGCCTAAGTCTAGCCCCACGTAACCTGATTTCAAGGACATTTTTATCATATATCATGAATGATGGGACATCCTTAAAAAACAGCCGAACATAAGTGGGTAGCCGGGCTTGGGTGCGGGTTGGACCGTTGGTTGGACCATCCATTATAGTCACGGGTCAGGCTTTGCCCTACTTGTTTTCCCACGCTATAGAGCCCGGCCGTGTTCAAGCCTAGGTTCCACTTTGTGGGCTTGGCTTAGATGGACCTTGACCCAGATTAAGCCCAGCCCATTGACAGCCGGAGGTAAAAGTAAGGTTAGGGTTTAGGGTTCAGGTTTTGAGGATCTTGGAGAGGGTAATCTGGTAAAAGATTTTGATACTTAACCGTGATTAGTTTTTCCCATCTGAAAAATTAATCTTCTTACGAAAATGAAGGTACTCTCTAGAAATCACGTTATCATGAGACTGAGGCTGACAACATCATGTGAATTTGGAGGATTTAGGTAGATTTTTCATTGTTTCCTGCTTCAGTGCCCACCTGAATTCTGGATCATCGTGATGTTCAGGATTAAGGCTTAATACATGACGTGGCACATCTTACAGATGGGTGGATCTCATCCACATGAAGTCGTCCATACACGTTGGCAAAGGGGTCAGTCATTTGATACTTCATTTGTGAACTAAGCTTGATGAATGAGCACTTAGAAATTGTTGACAAGGCATACACTAACTCACATTAAGGCTAGCTACTAAGTCATTTGATATTATCTCTAACTCAAAGCCCCACAATTAGATTGGTCGATCAATCATAGGTGTACAATTGTTTGTTGAAATACGACTTTAGATATTTCATTTTTAACCATTCAATAAATGTCCACAAATTATATATTTAGCCAATCAAATAAGCATGAATTCTGGCTAATGATATTGTTATTGTTCAATCTGGACATGTGACTACATGTGTTACGAATGACTCCAATTCAATCAAATATGTGCGATTAAATTTAATGTTGGGCGTACCAGAATCGTATTAAATTCGAATCAATTAAATGCTTGTGACCCCATATGCCAAACTAATCGGATTAGTACTAGACTTGTTTTTACAACGATCAGGCGATTTTATAAAGGAAAGGGTAGTCCTTCTGAATGAGATCGTTTTACTTTGGAACTAAGGTTTTATTTTTCCAATGGTGATAATAAATCTTGTTTTTGGTAAAGCAATAAAAATTGAATAGAATAAAAAAAAAAGGCCGGATTGCCAATTTTATTATTTTGAATTTTAAAGCAATACAATCAATGAATAAAAAATAAAATTAAGCAAATTGAAAAAAATAAAATACTTACAGCGGACTTATGATGGAAAAATGCCTATGGAAATTACTAGATGGTCATGGCGTGAAGTCACACGATGTGACTGGAGATGTATCAAGCAAGAACTCGATAATCAGGAATCTAACAATGGGATTATGAATATTTAACTTACTCTTGAGTACGTACTACAATGATGCCTTAGACAGTAGTAAAGCTAAGCTAAACTGATGACTTCAACCTTACTGCAACATGGTTGGACAGAAATAGAGTGACTTAGTTGAGAAGCTAAATTAATAAATGTCCATGAGGAACAAAGAGATTAGCATTATAGAGATGTAGAGATATTGATTGATTATTTGTGGCGAGATCTCTAAGCTCATCTTCTAGTGTTGCTTTTCTAGACTTATAAGAAGCGTTGACCATATTCTATTAGGATTTGGAATCTTTGCCACACAATGCTATCGTATGTGATTTGTTTCTATTTTTGGAAGGCTTCATGAAATTCACTTTTTTTTTGCACACACGCCCGCGCACTCATACCACAATGGGTGCTCGAACCCATGACCTCATGTTGAAACTCTTATGAGTCTACCATTGAGCCATAGGTTTACAAGCATGAAATGAAATTCACTCTTAGTTTCTTGCTGCATTTGAAAGAATTTTGGACGTCATTTTGAAAAAAAAAATTCCTTTTGGGTTGATTATGTTTCGGCCATGTTGTGCTTATGTTAGACTAAGAAGAATTTGGCATTTGCAAGTCTTTTTTGGAAACTTACCTAGTACAAAAGGAGTCATATGTGTGTGGCATACATCGGTCATATGCCCTACAAATGATGATCACTTTTTTAGGTATAAACATGTGTATGACTCTGAGCCTAGTTCCTTTTGGCGGGCTATGTGTTATTCAAAAATAAGTGTAGCTAGAGTATATTTCACTCTTGTCATTTGTACAAGTGTGTTGACACGTGACAGTTTCTCATTTGTGTGGATTGCATAGGCAAAATATAAACAAATACATCTACATTGAGCCTCATTCATTGGGTGGTCTAGATGCAGAATGTGTACCACCACACCTTTATATGGCTCATATGCCACGTGTATAAAATTGGTAAGTGTTCAAAAACTTCTCTTCCTCTTCTTATTTTTCTTATTTTTATCATGTTTGCTTTATAGGGTAAAATTGGAAATACACAAGAAAGTCAAGAGGTTGTTTTCTTTCATTTAGTGGGGGCAGTAAGGAATTAAAAAATATGGGGCAATAGCTATGAAACGTTTATGAGAGGCGGGTTATGGTCTTTCTCCCTTTCAAAAAATATAATTTGTATTTTAAAAAACAAAACGTGAAGGGAGGGTGTTATTTGTCCATGGCCCCATATGCAAGGTTTAATATTTCGAAATGCCAAGATATCTAATTTTCCTATTTCAATGAGCATCAATAAATCAGAGGTTAGGAGTGCCCGATGGTCATACTTTAATAAACATGTGTCTGCCAATCACAAATTACATGTTGGTTATATTCGATAGGTAAAGCAAAAATCCGAATATTATAAATAATAAATGATAAAGAAATTAGTTGGAGAGTTGAGGTATGTTATAGTTGTTATCTTCACAGATATATTTGCCTCCAAATCCTTGATGCACGGGGTTCGTTGGGATATAATAACTCTCTTCCAAGGTAAATGACTTTCATAAGGTGCACATGAGATATTAGCCTCACAAACCCAAGCTTACTCTCACCAAGAGGAAAATCCAAAAGAAAAGGTGATGCAATGATACATGTTGATGCATGTCGGCTCATTCATTGTTGTGTCAGCGCATAAAATGACAGTCTATATACAAAAAAAATACATTAAGGTGGGCCCCAGACCGTTAAGGTAACACCCACTAAGTTGTTACCGGGGTAACAGCCGATCCACTCCCTAATAGGCTTATATAACTTAGTGTACAATTTTTTTCACTTTGCCAAAGTATCAAATGACTCCCTTCCTAGCATGCACGTGGCCCACCTGATGACTGCATTAGCCACATTTCAAGGGCCGTAAGGATCTCTCACACGTATCACTTCGGTACGTGTTCCGCAGTGCAACTCTTTCAATTTTTGCTCTCCCTAGTCCCTACGGTACTGGGATTCGGTAGTGACCACTCCAGCACCAAGGTCAGTGCTGGTCGATGCACTGTGGGCCCCACCATGATGCTTGTGTTTTATCCACACTGTCCATTCATTTTTCCTGCTCATTTCAGAGTATGAGACCAAAAGTAAGGTGTAACCAAATCTCAGGTGGACCGTACCACAGGAAATAGAACGCTCACCATTAAAACGTCTTGGGGCCACAAACATTTTGGATCAAGCTGAAATTTGTGTTTTCACTTCATCCAGGTGTGTTTGACCTGTTCAACAGATTGGATGGAAAATAAACACTACAGCGGGCCCTATGAAGTTATCATTGGTGGGCATTCAATCACCATTATTTCTTTTTGTGTGATCAACCTGATATTTTGATCTACCTCAATTTTGGACTCATGCCCTAAAATAAGCTGGGAAAATGGATAAACCGCATGGATAAAACACATGCATCATGGTGGGCCCAGAGAACCGACCAGCACCTGGAGCGGTCAGTAGCGAATCCGAGTACCTCACTAATTGCGACCTTTATATCTTTTACACTTATTAGCTGAAGGAAAGATGACGAATCCTTTGCTTGGGACAGAGATGGGGGCAGCGCTTTTCAAGCTTTCACTAAGTACAATTAAAGCCCATTTTTCAATGATCCAAACCGATCATGTTATTGGGCACCACTGTGATTGGCCCATGTACTATAAATATTCCAGATGGAAATTCACGAACCATTGAATAAGTTGCCAACATTTACCATAGTTAGAAAAACTAACTGCATGTAAATTTTTACCACAAACTTAATAAGAAAATACGTTTATCATACTTATTTTCCCTATTTTTTTATATTTTAGTAAAATACCCTTCTGATTTATAATTAAAAAATGTGATTTTTTAATGCCATACTAATAAAACACATAAAATCCGTGTTTTATGTGTATTTGTATACTCATGATGTAACTTTTTTTTTTTTTTAATAATTTAGAAGGCCTTTTGAATTTTCATATTAAATATTTAACCCTTTCATTTTAAAGATATATTTTATTAAATTGCCTTTTCAACTTACATATGAGGTATGTGCCCTGACTGGATACACTATGAGCCCTCAACTGTCCATCTTCCAAAATAATTGTGGCCCAATAAATGAGTGGATATGCTAGAAAATGGGACAAGGCCATGGTGTTTGGTCTGAATTTGTGGTCCTAAGCTTATCAAAGTAAAATCCTATTATAACCCAAATGTACTTCTATTCGAAACATATTTTTGGTGTTTTCGATTATCATGGCCGAGTTTCATCAACCATTTAACCATGCCCTGAGCACATTTTTTCTGTGTGCCAAATGATACTAGTCATTTTCTGTCTAGATAAAAATATCCCATTAAATATTTTGTGCCACACGTGCTAGCGTGGAACATGCAAGGCATATCTGAGCCATTCATCATGTAGGGCTCTGAGTAGAAAATCAGGTTGGTCCACCTTGGCAAGTAGGGCATAAGAAAAATGAACAATGCGAGAAAAGATGATCACACACTTGTTCACCGGTCCGTCATCTGACAGTTTGAATGGACATGTTGGCACGTGCATCATGCATTGCCTCCTGAGTTTGTTTATCAGGGTGGGCCATACATTCAAGACGAACAGTATAGTTTAGGAAAATGATAAGCATCGGTGCCCAGTGGGGTGGGGCCAGCCTACTCGTTAAGACATGACCTATTCACCACCGTGGAGCCATCCTTTGGACATCCCAGATCCCATACACGTGTCATGTTAACACACGTGTAGTGAATTGGTGTTGGGCCAGTTTTCAAACTGGGGGCATCTGGATTTAGCATTCCCTGTGTTTTTTTTTTTTCTTTTCTTTTTACAGAAAAAAAAAAAAAAAAGAAGCTTGCAAAATGGATTTGAAATTCAGGAACAAGATTCAAGGACATACTAAGGGCCCGTTTGGATACTACCAAATAAGTTACTCTTCAACTGACCTTAAGATGTGAAGTTACTTTTGGCACTTATGTTGGTTTGGGAAGGCCCCCTTGGATACTACCAAATAAGTTACTTTTCGATTGCACTTAAGACGTTAAGTTACTTTTGGCACTAAAGCACGTTTGGTAAGTATAATTGAAAAGTAACTTATCTCTTAAAACTTAATTATCTTAATAGTGGGATTGCGTACTGTGTAATTCCACACGCTAGCGTGCAGAGTAAACTATGTGGGGCTCATAGTGATTTACGTATTTTATCCACTTAGTCCATCCATCTTAACGGAAAATTTTAGGTATGGTGCCAAAAAAATGAAGCATATCAAAATCAAAAGTGTATCACAACACAAGAAATGTGTGAACTGAATGTCTACCATTGAAAAATTCTCGGAGGACACAGAAGTTTTGGATCGAGCTGATATTTGTGTTTTCCCTTCATCCATATCCATGTGATCTTATGAATAGGTTGGATGACAAATAAACATCACTGTAGGGCCTGGGAAGGTTTCAACGATGGAAGTCATTATTCCCACTGCTTCCCGTGGCATGGTCCACTTGAGATTTGGATATGCTTAAATTTTGGGCTCAACCACTAAAATGAGCTGGAAAAACATATGGACAGAATAGATAAAGCACATACATTCTAGGTGGGCCCAACTGAGTTTACTCCGCACGATAAGAGCGCGTAGATACTCTACACGGCAATCCGATTCCCACAATTTTGCTCCGTTTTTTTTTCTCTCTCAGGTTACGCAACATATCAAAGATTCTCTCTCACGGTTCACTCAATTACTGGTCTCTCATACCGTTCATATCAAAGGAGGCCCCACATGATACTGTACCATCAAAGGTGGGGCTCACACAGTGGATGGCCCACATCAAAGATGGGCCTTACATTAATTAGTGCAAGATCCAATCCACCAATTAGGTTGATCTGATCTTATACATCTTTCCTAAAAATGGTTCTAGTCCACTCACCATGTGGACTGACTATTGGAAACAAGTGAATGGGTTAGAAAACTTCAGCCGAGTCTTCCAGAGCCGTACATTTGTTTTAAAGACTGTAAGACTGTGGCCCTCCTGACCAGTGTATCAACCTGATTCTTGTGCCAGGGCATCCATATAATGGTCATGTTCTGATGGATGGAATGTACCTTGAACCAATCATGCTATGCTAGCACATGCATGGCATGTACATGAGCTTTATTGCACGCACTGGATTTAAAAAAGATCATTCTGTTAGGAAAACTGCCTCAAGGCTTAGCTTTTTCTTTTAATGTCAATATGTTGCTTATTGTATGTAGATTTGAAATTTTCTTTCGAAAAGTTACTTATCAATGTATTATTACTGAACATACTTATTTACTTATTGGCTGATAAGTATGTTGTTTACCCAACATAATTATCAGCTTAATAAGTAAAAACTAAGATAAGTAACTTTTCTGATAAGTAGCTTATCTTAAGCAACTTACAATCCAAATGGGCCCTAAGTCTTATTCTTGAATTTCAAATCCATTTTGCAAGTGTTTTTTTTTTTAAAAGGAAAGAAAGAAAAAACACTGGGAATGCTAAACCCAGGTGCCCCCAGTTTGAAAACTGGCCCAACACCAATTCACTACACGTGTGTTAACATGACACGTGTATGGGATCTGGGATGTCCAAAGGATGGCCCCACGGTGGTGAATAGTTCATGTCTTAACGAGCAGGCTGGCCCTCACCCCATTGGGCGCTGATGCTTATCATTTTCCTAAACTGTACTCTTCATCTTGAATGTATGGCCCACCTGATAAACAAACTGTACTCTTTTCTCTCATTGTTCATTTTTCTCATGCCCTAGTTGCCAAGGTGGACCAACCTGATTTTTGAGCCATGGAATTTCTACTCAGAGCCCTACATGATCATGAATGGCTCAGATACGCCTTGCATGTTCCACGCTAGCATGTGTGGCACAAAATACTTAATGGGGCATTTTTATCTGGACAGAAAATGACTAGTATCATTTGGCACACAGAAAAAATGTGCTTATGGCATAGTTAAACGAGGCCTATGATAATCGAAAATGCTAAAATTACATTTGGAATACAAGTACATTTGGGTTATAATAGGGTTTTACTTTGATAAGCTTAGGACCACAAATTCAGACCAAACACCATGGCCTTGCCCCATTGTCTGGCATATCCACTCATTTAGTGGGCCACAATTATTTTGGAAGATGGACAGTTGAGGGCTCATGTGTATCCAGTCAGGGCACATACCTCATATGTAAGTTGAAAAGGCAATTTAAAAAAAATATATCTTTAAAATGAAAGGGTTAAATATTTAACATGAAAATTCAGAAGGCTATCTAAATTATTAAAAAAAAAAGTTACATCATAAGTATACAAATACACATGCTAGACGTGAATAAGTATAAACACGGATTTTATGTGTTTTATTAGTATGGCATTAAAAAATCACATTTTTTTAATTATAAATCAGAAGGGTATTTTTCTAAAATATAAAAAATTAGGGAAAATGAGTATAATAAACGTAATTTCTTATTAAGTTTGTGATAAAAATTTACATGCAGTTAGTTTTTCTAACTATGGTAAATGTTAGCAACTTATTGAATGGTTTGTGATTTTCCATCTGAATATTTATAGTACATGGGCCAATCACAGTGGGCCCAATAATATGAACGGTTTGGACAATTGAAAAATGGACCTTAATTGTACTCAGTGAAAGCTTGAAAATCACTGCCCCATCTCTGTCCCGAGCAAAGGATTCGTCATCTTTCCTTTAGCTAATAAGTGTAAAAGATACAAAGGTAGCAATTAGTGAGGTACTAGGATTCCCTAGTGACCCCTCCAGGTGTTGGTCGGTGCTCTGGGCCCCACCATAATGCATGTGTTTTATCCATGCAGTTTATCCATTTTCCTAGCTTATTTTAGGGCATGAGCCCAAAATTGAGGTAGATCAAAATATCAGGTGGATCACAAAAAAAGAAATAATAGTTATTGAATGCCCACCATTGATAAGTTCATAGGGCATACTGTAGTGTTTATTTTCCATCCAACCTGTTGAATAGGTCAAACACACCTGGATGAAGGGAAAACACAAATATCAGCTTGATCCAAAATGTTTGTGGCCCCCAAGAAGTTTTAATGGTGACCTTTCAATCACTACTATTTCCGATGGTATGGTCCACCTGAGATTTGGATCTACCTTATTTTTGGTCTCATACTCTGAAATGAGCAGGAAAAATGAATGGACAGTGTGGATAAAACACAAGCATCATGGTGGGGCCCACAATACACCGACCAAAACTGACCTTGGTTTTGGAATGGTCACTACCGAATCCCAGTACATTAGGGACCAGGGAGACAAATTGAAAGAGCTGCATTGCGGAACACGTACCAAAGTGATACGTGTGTGAGGTCCTTTCCGCCCTTGAAATGTGGCTAATGCAGTCATCAGGTGGGCCACGTGCATGGCTAGGAAGGGAGTCATTTGATACTTTGGCAAAGTGAAAAAAATTATACACTAAATTATATAAGCCTATTAAGGGGTGGATCAGCTGTTACCTGGGTAACACCTTAGTGGGTGTTATCTTAGCCGTGTGGGGCCCACCTTAATGTAATTTTTTGTACATCTATTCTGTCATTGTATGCGCTGACACAACAATGAATGAGCCGACATGCATCAACATGTGTTATTGCATCACCTTTTCTTTTGAATTTTCCTCTCTCGCAAGAGTAAGCAATTGGGTTTGTGAGGCTAGCAGCGCATGTACACCTTATCAAAGTCATTTATCTTCGAGTAGAGTTATTGTATCTCGAGAGCAAAGTTGCTAAACCTCATGCATCAATGATTTGGTGGCAAATATATCTTTAAAGATAACAACTATAACATACCTCAACTCCCCAACTAATTTCTTTATCATTTATTGTTTATAATATTCATATTTTCAGCTTGACCTCTTAAATATAACAAACACCTAATTTGTGATTTGCAGACACTTGTTTATTGAAGTATGACCATGGGCACTCCTAATCTCTGATTTATTGATGCTCATTGACATAGGAAAATTAGATATCTTGGCATTTCGAAATATTGCATATGGGCCATGGGCAAATAACACCCTCCCTTCACTTTGTGTTTTTTAAAATACAAATTATATTTTTTGAAAGGGATAAAGACCAAAACCCGCCTCCCATAGACGTTTTGTAGCTATTGCTCCATATTTTAATCTTCTTTTCAATAAAATTCCTTTTTTAAGTCCTTACTTGCCCCACTACATGAAAGAAAACAACCTCTTGACTTTCTTGTGTATTTCCAATTTTGCCCTCTAAAGCAAACATGATAAAAATAAGAAAAATGAGGAGAGGAAGGGAATTCGTGAACACTTACCAATTTTATACACATGCGGCATATGAGCCATATAAAGGTGTGGTCGTACACATTCGGCATCTAGACCACGCAATGAATGAGGCTCAATTTAGATGTATTTGTTTATATTTTGCCTGATACAATCCACGTTGACAAATGAGAAACTACCACATGTCGACATACTTGTACAAATGACAGGAGTGAAATGTACTCTAGCTACACTTATTTTTCAATAACACGTAGCCCGCCAAAAGGAATCAGGCTCAGAGTCATACACATGTCTATACCTGAAAAAGTGATCATCATTTGTAGGGCATATGACCGATGTATGCCACACACTGTATGACTCCTTTTGCACTAGAGAAGTTTCTAAAAAAAGACTCGTAGATGCTAGATTCTTCTTTGTCTAACATACGCAAGCATGGCCATCCTCGATTAATCCAAAAGGATTTTTTTTTTTTTTCTTTTCAAAATGACGTATGAAATTCTTTCAAATGCAGCAAGAAATTAGGAGTGAATTTCATTTCATGCTTGTAACCCTTATAGCTCAAGTGGTAGACTCACAAGAGTTTCAACATGAGGTCATAGATTCGAGCACCTATTGTGGTGTGAGTGCAAGGGACTGTGTGAAAAAAAGAAGAAGTGAATTTCATGAAGCCATTCAAAACTAGAAACAAATCACATACGATGGCATTGTGTGGAAAAGATTACAAATCCTAATACAATATGGTTACCGCCTCTTACAAGTCTAGAAAAGCAACACTCAAAGATGTGCTTAGAGATCTCACCACAAATAAATAAAGAATATCTCTACATCTCTATAATGCTTATCCCTTTGTTCCTCATGGACATTTATTAATTTAGCTTGTCAACTTAGTCATTCCATTTCTATCCAACCATGTTGCAACGAGGTAGGAGTCATCAATTTAGCTTAGCTTTACTACTGTCTAACGCATTGTTGTAGTACGTTTTCAAGAGTAAGTTAAATATTCATGATCCCATTGTTGGATTCCTAATTATCAAGTTCTTGCTTGATACATCTCCAGTCACATCCTGTGACTTTACGCCATGACCATCTAGTAGTTTCCATAGGCGTTTTGCCATCATAAGCCACTGTAAGCATTTTATTTTTCTTAATCTGCTTAATTTTATTTACGGATTGTTTTGCTTTAAAATTTAAATTAATAAAATTGATGATCCGGCCTTATTTTTAATTCTATTCAATTCTTATTGCTTTACTAAAAACATGATTTGTTATCACCATTGAAAAAATAAAAACCTTAGTTTCAAAGCAAAACGATCTCATTTAGAAAGACTACCCTTTCCCTTTTAAAATCTCCTGATCCTTGAAAGAACAAGTCTAGTCCTAATCTGATTAGTTTGGCATATGGGGTCACAAGCATTTAATTGATTCGAATCAAATATGATTCTAGCACGCTCGACATTAAATTTAATCGCACATATTTGACTGAATTCGGATCATTCGTAACACATGTGGTCACATGTCCAAATTGAACAATAACAATATCATTAGCCAAAATTCACGCTTATTTGATTGGCTAAATATATAATTTGTGGACATTTATTAAATGGTTAAAAGTGAAATATCTAAAGTCGTGTTTCAATAAACAATTGTACGCCTATGATTGTTCAATCAATCTAATTGTCGGGTTTTGAGTTAGAAATAATATCAAATGATTTAGTAGCTAGCCTTAATGTGAATTGGTGTATGCCTTGTCAACAATTTCTAAGTACTCGTGCATCAAGCTTAGTTCACAAATGGAGTATCAAATGACTGACCCCTTTGCCAACATGTATGGACGACTTCATGTGGATGAGATCCACCCCATCCATAAGGTGTGCCACATCATACATATTAAGCCTTGATCATGAACATCATCACGATGATCCAGAATTCAGGTGGGCATTGACGCAGGAAACAATGAAAAATCTACCTAAATCCTCCAAATTCACCTGATGCTGTCCGCCCCAGTCTCATGATAACGTGATTTCTAGAGAGTACCTTCATTTTCGTAAGAAGATTAATTTTTCAGATGGGAAAAACTAATCATGGTTAAGTATCAAAATCTTTTACAAGATTACCCTCTCCAAGATTCTCAAAACCTGAACCCTAAACCCTAACCTTACTTTTACCTAGGGCTGTCAATGGGCTGGGCTTAATCTGGGCCAAGGTCCATCTAAGCCCAGCCCACAAAGTAGAACCTAGGCCTGAACACGGCCGGGCTCTATAGTGTGTGAAAACAAGTAGGCCAAAGCCTGACCCGTGACTATAATGGATGGTCCAACCTACAGTCCAACCCAAACCCAAGCCCGGCTACCCACTTATGTTCAAGATTTAGGCTGTTTGTTAAGGATGTCCCATCATTCATGATATATGATAAAAATGCGCTTGAAATCAGGTTAGGTGAGGCTAGACTTAGGCTCAGCTGATGGGCTCCAAATGAAGACTGGGCCCAGCCCAATTAAACTGCTTAAATTTTAGCCTTGAGCCTAACCCTTAAACCTATTACTCTAGCCCAAGCTCAGCCCGAAGTGGGCCAACCAAGGAGGGTGTTATTTACATTTCATCTAAACAGGAGGGTGTTAGATTCCAAACCTCATTTTTTGTTTTTTTGTTTTTTTTTCATTTAAACCGTCCAATAAATGTCCACCGATCCCATAACCATAAAATTAAACTAACCCAACTTTTGGTCCATGTGGTGGAGTCCAGCATAGCCGCTGAAGGGGGTACATCTAGCTACTGTGGACGGTCGAGTTTCACTGTTATGCATCTAGTTTTACAGGTGGGAGCCTTGGCTGGTTTATCCAAGCCATTGATCTGACGCCCCCAATCGTGAACAGACCATGCCTTAAAAATCTCCCAAATTGGAAGATCTTAGCCATAGAATTTTGGTCTTTTCTTTATTCAATGTTGCTTGATCCCAATTTCCTCTTGATTGTGTATTTGCATGCTTAAGGGAACGGTTAGATTTTTTGTGCATGGTCCAGCCATGAGGCCATCCGTCCATCATGTAAGCTGCATCATGTTCACCTTCGTAACTTAAAACCATGGCCATCCATCATTTGTGTATGCCACGCTTTTAAGAAAAAGATGGGATGGGACACCCATGATTAGTTTTGGATAATCATTTCATTCGCGTTAAGTCATTCCGCCCGCGTTAGAGAAAGCGATCCTAGTATGCATCTGCGAGAGGTATCAAAGTTGAGTGCCTGCGTATCATCTATTCTACTCTGCCAGAGTATCAAAGTTTTTCTCCTGAACCTAACTAGGATTCGGTATCGATCCCTCCACTTGCCAAGTCGGTGGTGAAAAGCTCTGTGTGTCCACCATGATGATGTGTGTGTTTTATCCACACTGTTAATCTTGCTAGCTCATTTTAGGGCATGAGCCTAAAAATGAGGTAGATCCAAATCTGGGGTGGACCATACCATAGGAAATAGTGGTGATTGAACACCCACTGTTAGAAACTTCTGGAGGGCTACCAAAGTTTTAGATCAAGTTGATATTTTTGTTTCCCTTATCCAGGCCTGTGGGACCTAATCAAGATGTTAGATGGCAAATAAACATTACAATTGACCATGGGAAGTTTTTGTGGTGGGTGATCAACTACCACTGTTTCCTGTGGTGTGGTCCATCTAAAATTTGGATCTGCCTCATTTTTTTAGCTTATGCCCTTAAATGAGCGGACAAAATGGATGGCCTCCAAGAATAAAACACATACATCATGGTGGGGCCATTGAGTTTTTCCAGCCACGCTGACCAGTACATGTCGGTGTTGTTTGCTATGTTTAGATCTGTACATGAGCCAAGCTAGCTCGGAAAGCTCGCTCAGCTTGGCTAGGCTCGTAGGCTAGTTCGATCAGGCTCAAGCTTGATTTAGGAAACTCGTTTGAAAATGAGTCAAGCTCAAGCATGAGGTACCTTGGCTCGAAGCTCCAATAAAGCTCGCTTGGCTTGATATATATATATATATATATATATATATATATATATATATATATATATATATATATATCTTATACTAATAAAAAAAAAAAATCCGAACCTTACTTGGGACCCCACCCAACCCTTTTTTTTTTCTTTCATTTTTACTCCCAAGTCCCACACGTCCCCACCCAGCCCGGTTGCCCTTCCCTCTCTCTCTCTCTCTCTCTCTTCTGGGTCGGGTCAGTTGGGGTCTTTGGCTGCTCTATTAAGAAAAGCAAAAAAAAAAGACAAAGCTCGGCTTGACTCGATAAAGCTCGATCGGCAAAGCTCGATCGGCTCAACCAGCAAGCCAAGCTCAAGCGGTTGTTTTGAGCTCGATGCTTAAGCCAAGCTAAGCTCAAGCTCAGTGGGCCACTAATCAAGCCAAGCTCAAGCTTTGTCAAGCTTGGCTTGTGTGTAGCTCTAGCTATGTTACCAATCTGAGTCTGATGCTAGAGTTTGTAGATTCTAATGGTTTTTTTTTTTTAATAGGCGCATATCATGTATGTGTTTTATATCATTGTCCTCCATCTATTTTGCCAGCTCATTTTAGGGCATGAGCCGAAAAATGAGCAGATTTGTATCTAAAATGGACCACACTACAAGAAACAATGGGGATAATGACACCCACCATTGAAACCTTCTTATCACCCACCATACTGTTTATTTTCCATCCAACTTGTTGATAAGGTCGCATAGACCTGGATGAAGGAAAAACACAAATATCAGCTTGATCCAAAACTTTTGTGGCCTTCGAAAAGTTTTTTAATGGTGGGTGTTCAATCACCACGGTTTCATGTTGTGTGGTCCACTTGAGCTTTCAATTTGCTTGTTTTTTGGGCCCATGCCCTAAAGTGAGTTTAAAAATGGTGATCCAATATAATGTTGGTATTATGGCTTCAAAGGCCTTTTAGCAAATGATTTTTGTAACGTTTGTATGTTACAAAGAATAAGATGTTATCAATAGCGATTATATATTATAAAGGAGGTGGGTAGGTGCCTCTAATTGCAAGTATGAGAATAACAAGTTCTCATTGTAAGTTGGGTTTTGGAAACTCAAGAATGTGACTCATAAAATTAATTCGGAAAATGTTCCTTTGTATAAATCCAGTAGCAACTGCTAGTTTGTCCAACACTAATCACCTTTTCTGCGCTTCAATTTCTTAATTTATCAGGTATAAACAAGATCAAATATAAAACTTAAGTTAAAATAGTTATACATTCCATGTGTAGGAGTAATAATGTGCATGGGTAATCAAATCATTTATTTCCAATAATTCTTATATAAATCAATCCCTCTCCACTAAATTTTCTTACCTTCCATCCAATACTATTACTGTATGCTGACTAATCTTAGTCTAAAATCATTATTGGGAGTCTTTTTTACAAATTAAAAGAAAAAAGAATTTAATTCTATCTTCCTGGTAGAAGTGAGGTTTTCCTATATATATATATATATATATATATATATATATATATGGAGTTTTAAATGTTAAATTGATTACGTGAGCTTTTAACGATAACAGATAACAGGTGCATGGAGAAAAGAGGAGATGATTCTTCTCTAAAATTGTTTTTAAATTCACAAGGAGAGAGAATCTCTAAAGATGAGAATAAAACTGGTATTATTCAATGAAAAATGTTGCTTACAATGTGTTAAAGGGCTTATATAAGGAAAAATGCCTTAAGACTTTTAATTCAAATACATAATAATAATAATAATAATAACTCTACCTAAATAGTAAAAATTGTAAAAATGCTTAGACCAACTCAAACTCAAAGTCCATTTTTAGTTAACCCAAATAAGGATTTTGACGTAACAATGGACTTTTAAAGTCATAAAACAAATTTAAAATAACAAAAGCAGAACTTACCAAAAATAGTAATTAAGTTCTTGACTAAAATGCAGTTTTGATTTAGAAAATAGATTTTTTTTTTTTTTTAGAATTTCATTATGGCCAACCAACTTCGTCTTTTTTCATGTCATCGGGCTCATCAATAACTTTCCAGCAACATATTATATGCACATATACGCTAACCAATTGAAAAGTTACGGCCTTTGAAGCTATAATTAATGCACATGTAGACCATTTCACCTTATATGGAACTTTCCCAAACCCGATTTCTTTTGATTTTTAGATTTTTTTATTTTTGGGTTAGTACACACATCCCACTGTTAGTACACACACCCACACTGTTAGTCGCACTTCAATGTTAGCCACCCGATTTCTTTTGATCTTGACCATCCATGAAATCCTGCCCAACCTGTTCCAAAATGAAACAATTTTCAAAATATATTTAGATTTGATGCAAATGGATGTGTTTAGTGGTTAAAATGGTTACTTTTTACCCATGGAAGCAGATTCAAATATACACAATTATGCATTTTTCTTTTTAATACCTGAGCCACATGGGGCGTGTCATGGCGGTTAGAACACTTGCTATAAGTGACTGAATGTCGGTTAGCACACATTCTTTTAGAGATATATGTTGGGATACGGCAATACGGACCACTTTTTTTCCCTAGAAAAGCTGAACATAGGGTACCGGCTGCCACTCTCTCTTGTGCCTACTTTTCCTAGAAAAGTTGAGCATGGGGTACTGGCTACCATTCTTTCTCTTATAATTACACTGAATCTCAAATGCCTAAGATCCAACGACCAAACACCCAATCTGCTCTTCATGGGCTACCACGAAAAATATCTTACTAATCAGATGATCCAAACCATCCAGCTAGTAGCATGCAAATGGATGGACAAGATTGTAAGTAGAAAATAGCTTCAATCATGATGTTTAGGACCATATGATTGCTTGTAATTTTTGCACACTAGTGGAGAAGAGTGGGCTAGACCTAATGGCCTATCCAGATAGGTGATGTGGATGCCAATGGATCCAAATATAACTATTTGCACGGGAAAGCTTCCATGGCTTACTAGATCATCTCTCTTCTTGAGAGGGAAGGATTTGATAGTCAAAGAGTGAGATTAACCCACTATTTAATTTTAAGGGAATTTTACATAATAGTACTTCATTAATTTCATAATAACATTGAAGTACCTTTTTAAATAACATTTTCATCGAGAAACCTCATTAATTGACTTATTGTCAAAAGGGTACCTTTAATTTTGTTTAACTTCAGTAATAATTTTTCTCAAATGACTAAAATACCCACCTAATTAATGAAGATGAGTAGGAAACTTTAAAATGTTGTTGGATCTGTTAATGAGCTGTAATTTTATAAAATAAAATAAAAAGGAAAAAAAATCATAGAATTTCCTACGCATCTTGTATAAGTACAAGGTTAATGGTGGGTGCTATGTGGGTCCCATCATTATGTATGTATTTTATCCACACCGTCCATCCACTTTTTGAGATCGTTTTAGGACAAAGCTGGTACAAATCTCAGGTATTGGCACCATAGGAATCAGTGGTGATTGAATGCCTACCATTAAAAACTAACTAGGTCCCACTGTAATGTTTATTTTCCATCCAACCTATTGATTAGGTTACACAAACCTGGATGAAGGGAATGTACAAATATCAGGTTGATCCAAAACTTCTATTGCTCCTAAGAAGTTCTTAATGGTGGCCGTTGAATCACCACTATTTCTTACGGTGTGGTCCAATTGAGATTTGGATCTATGTCACTTTTGGTTCATGACATAAGATGATTTAGAAAAATGAATGGATGGCATGGATAAAATGTGTGTGAATGGACGGCGTGGATAAAATGTGTGTGTGTGTGTGTGTGTGTGTGTGTGTGTGGAGAGGGAGATGAATGATCTCGGTCTCACTAGTGCGTAAGGTACTAGCTGCACACCTAGTTTTCCCGCCTTTGGATTTTTTTTTTTCTGTGGCTAAGATTAGAAGTTATATTTGGAGAAAAAAACAACAACAAGCTGGTGTGCATGCAAGGCTGGGGAGAGACTCTCACTCCATTCTTATTAGGGCTGAAAGTTGGGCGGGTTCAACCTGATCGACCCGACATTGGGTTGGGCTTGAGCAAAAAGTATCGAACCCAATCTTGAGCTTGGGCTATGAAAACACCAACCCAATGACGTTTGGGTCGGGCTTGAGTTAAGGTCTTGGGTTGACCGATCCAACCTGAACCCGATCTATATACAAATTACTTATAATTTTGTTATACCGTAGTTAAGTAAACTTATAATGTTTATTTATATTTTAACTTATTTGTTTAGAAAAAGTGAAGTTCTTTACATAAATAAGTACATATATAATTAATAAATGCATAGGTACAAAACTAAAATAAGGCGTGTATTGAAACATAATAAACTAATGTAATAACAAAAATATTAGCATGTATCAACCCGACCGAGCCTGCTTGGGTTGGGCTTGGGTTGAGAATTCCCAACCCGAGGTTGGGTTGGGTTGGGTTAGGGTTATGGTATAGGAACCTTGGGTTGGGTTAGGGTTGAGCACCAACCCGACCGACTTTTAGCCCTAAATATTATGCTCTATGTTTGATTTCAGAAGTTTACGAAAGTAGATTGCATGGTGTGTCAACCTCACCAAATTAGTTGGGCCCCACTATGATACATGTGTCATATCCACACTACCTATCCATTTGGAGGGATCATTTTAGGGTATGAGCCCAAAAAATTGATGCAGATCCAAATCTCAAGTGGACCACACCATTGAAAGTAGTGTGGACAATGATGCCCACCATTGAAAACTTCCTAGGGCCCACCATGATATTTATTTGCCATCCAATCTGTTCATAAGGTGTCATGTACGAGGATTAATTAGGGAGGTAACAAATATCATATTGATCCAAAACTTCTGTCCCCCCAAGAAGTTTTCAATGGTAGGTGTTCAATCCCTACTACTTCCACCAGGATGGTTCTATGAAATCCACCCCATCCACCTATTTTGCCTAATCATTTTAGGACAATGGCCCAAAAATGAGGCAGATCCAAAACTCAATGGGTTGCACGACAGTGAAATGTGGGTACGACAATGCCTACAGCTGAAACCTCCCTGAAGTCCACAGTGATGTTTATATGCCATCCACAGTTGAAACCTCCCTGAAGCCCTTAACTTGATGCGGTTTTTTTTATACGGTTTAAATACAATGCTATGTGGGCCCAAACATGATGTATATGTTTTATCCATGTCATCCATCCATTTTTCCAAATCATCTTATGGCACGAGCTGAAAGTGATGCAGATCCAAATCTCAGATAGACCACACCATAAGAAATAGTAGTGATTCAACACCCACCATTAAAACTTTCTTGGGCGGCTACAAAAGTTTTGGATATAGCTGTACCTTTGCTTTGCCTTCATCCAGGTCTGTGTGACCTAATCAACATGTTGGATGGAAAATAAACATTACGGTGGGCCCTAGCTAGTTTTTAATGGTGGGCATTTAATCACCATTGTTTCCTATGGTGTGGTCCACCTAAGATTTGTATATTCCACATTTTTTTGTTCATGCCCCAAAACGATATGATAAAATAGATGGATGGCATAGATAAAACACATACATCATTATGAGACCCACATAGCACCAAGCAATAGCTCCTTGTACAATCTTTGTCTCATTAATGATAATTGTAACATTTTCAATTTTCGTACGCTTCTTCATTAATAGGTGGTTATTTTAGTCATTTGAGAAAAATTATGATGGAAGTTAAACAAAAATTAATGGAAGTGGGGTTGTAAATGGTCAAGTCTGGGGTGGGTTTGCCCAAAACCAGATCCGCCCATTTACTAAATAGGTCTGGGTCCAAATTTTAGATCCAGACCCTTTTACTAAATGAACGAGTTTAGGTAGGGTCTGAGTCAACCCTATTAGACTCATTTATAAATGGGTCTGGGTCTAGTAGAAGGAGATCCACCTAGACCCATTTATAAATGGGTCGGGTCTAATGGGTCTAGGTCTGAAATTGGTATGCAAGCATTTTTGCTAGGTTAAAAATCGAGTTTGGACGGATCCTGGCCTAGATGGGTCCCTTGCAACATAGACCAAACCCGTCCATTTACTAAATGGGTTTGGGTCGGGCCTAATATAAAGGAAACCAGATCCAGACCCATTTAGCAATTGTGTCTATTCTTGGACCCAAACCTGTACCATTTAACAAACAGGTCGGGTCTAAATGGGTTGGGTATGGATACCCCATCGAGTCCGCTGACCCATTTACAGCCCTAAATGAAAGGTACCCCTTTGACAATAACTCAATTAATGAGGTATTCTGATGAAAAGATTATTTAAAAAGGTAGTTGGATGTAAATATAGAATTAGTGAGGTACTATTATATAAAATTCCCTTAATTTAATTAGCTTATTTATAATAAAGCTTTGCCTTTCATAATTATCTATGTACGGTGTCCATAGATGTATATATAACCCTATTTTTAAAGTCACACTATGTAACGCCTCAGATTTTCGAGATTTATTTGAAAATTTTTGAAAATTCATTTTTAATTTATTTTTTATTAATTATCGTACATTTACTGTTGATTTGCGAATAGCGGGACATCTGTAGAGATCCAGTAGGGGACCCTTTACAAAAGTTTCTTAGAATGATCCCATAAACATCGTAGAAAGATCAGATTTAAAAAACCACACACTTTTTAGATAATTATAAAAATGCCATTAGTTAAACTTAAGTTAATATGTCATTTTTAAGTATTATAGTTTCCGATGATCACTTTCACTGCAAAACCCTGGATTTAAGCTTTTGAGTATATATTAACCATACACTGTCAAATTTCAGCCCTTAAATCATAGTAGAAGTGGTCCAATTATCAAATCAGCCCCTTAACCCTTGATTTTCATGTCCATCGAGTGAGGAAAATAGATGGTTAGTCGTAGTCAAATATTTATCTTTATATGAGTGACTTGGATCGTCTTTATCATGGACCAATAATGTGATTTGAGTGCCCCACCTTGATAAGCCTCTTTCTTATGCGCGAAGTTATCCCGTTTTAGAAATTAACAAGTTACAACTTTTTTTTAAATCTGAACCTTTCAATTTATCCACTTCTCACCATCAATCGCTTTTCAAATTTGGATAACCCATTATACTCATATGACTACGAGTTTATACAAAATTTGGACCCCGATCTATAATCCTACACCGTTGAACCACAAAGCCAGCCCCTTCATTTTTCGTAAAAAGTTGAAATTACAGATATAGGCATTTCTCACCATCAATCAACCACTAAACTTTATACAATTGTTTACCTATCATAACTACATATTTTCTCAAAACTTAGGCCCACATCATCAAGCGTAGACCATTAATTGAGATCAAGCCCATTTTAGCACCCGTCAGGCTATTTTCAAGGATCGGCCAATCTAGAATGTGAATCATCAAGAAATTTACGTATTCTGACTCTACTCTTTGAGCTTGATAAGATGAACGGATTGGAATTAATCAAAGATCACCCGAATATTGAGATTTGAGAAACCTACCTCAAGAGGTTGTTACACAAGACCTCACGCACACACCATTCTTTTCTCTCCCCATGTGCACACATCCCTCTCCATATTCCTACTACGCACCTCCAAGGCCTTCTCCTAACCCTAGCCTCCATGCCCTAGGGAAAGAGAAAAGAGAGAGAGAGGGAGAGAGAAGAGAAGGGAGTTCTTTCTCATATTTTTCCAGCGGTTAGGATCTTCTACAACCCTCTTCTAAGTCCATCCTAAGGTGAGGATTTTCCTTCAAGCCTTTCATTAATAATATCACGATCATCATAAGTTTCTTTTGTGACATGTGAAGTTATTTTGTTTTGAATTGCTGATCCATATAACATAAAGTTTAATGTAGGATTTGTAATGAATATCATTATATAATGATGTGATTCCCTATTTAGATTTTTTACTAAGAAGCATGTGTATTTGTGTTATTTATCTTTGTGAAATCTATGCCCTTATTTTCTTAGTCTATGTATTACAAGTAACATTTGGTTTTCATATTGTGATATATATGAAATATATGTATAAGATCATCATATAGACATCCCATTATTGTATACTCTGTCCCTAAGTTGGTAAATTATTCGATTTAGAGAGATGGAACCCATGAGAGGTGTCCATGATGAAAGAATATCTCTTGACTTAATTGAGAGAATGAAGTGATTATTTGTCAATGGATCCCTACATGTGCATGATGCTTGATTGAATTCATTTATATTACATGGGTATTTTAATGAATTTGGTCATAATATACAACATTGACATTTTGGGACATAATAAAATCATAAAACGGGACAATGAGTGGACAATAATGGTATACAAATTCCCATGAGCTGGGGTTGGTGCCATGGACACTAAGCCTAAGCTGTCGGCCTATGCTGGGTCACTTGTGACTCTCCATAGTGTCCAGTGAGCTGCTAAGAATGATTGTATGTGAAATTATTTAAATAATGGTGAAACTAAAGTCATGCATTCATTTGGCTCCATGTGCGTGTACAGAATTGAGAATAGGCTAGAGCGTCCTACTTCTCCCATACACTGTCACGTGTAGATTTGGGCTATGAGCGTCCCGTTTCTCACGTGGTCGGGCAAAACTATGGGCTTGTGCGTCCCAAGAACTTCTGGTGACTAGTGGCTAGCGTGAAGTCGTAACAAGGAGTCTCCCACTTCATGTATTATGATTTCTAGCCAGGATGCCTTAGCCAGAACATGTATTCCATGCATCGCATTAACAAAGATTTTTACTTGATTGTTTTGTTTGAATAAAGATATCATTGTATTGCGTTACTCTGAATTTTGTACATTATTATTCTTGATTGTCTTGGAGGAAATATTCCCCACTATGATAGTATTTAACGCTATCCCAATCGCAATTTACATGATGCAGGTGAAGATCCAGGTGTCAAACTCGACTTTCAAGGTGAAGAGTTCGATGGTTCGTACGATCACATGGCGGATGAAGATGTTTAAGGAATTTAGTTGATATTTTCATTTATTAGACATTTCTTTTTATTAGTGGTTACATTTATGGAAATTGTAACAAGTCTTCTAGAGAAGATATGGTTTGATATTTTGATTGATTAGTATAAATATTGGTTGATATCCTTATTTAAACATTGATGATGAAGTAGTAAGTTTGATAGAATAAAATGAACATTTGTTTCCGCCATTGTGCTTGAATGCTATATTTCATTATTTTACAAATCAATAAGTCCATGATTTACTTGAGAATTCGACCGTCGTGTTATACACGAGAGTCGAAAATCTCGGGTCGTTACACACTAGTATACTTGGCAAACATCCATCAAGCATGTTGCCTCCCGAGATTGATTCGAGGACATTTAGCCCTAAACAACGACAACGCTAGTGTAGGGATTGTTCGATGAGATTTGTCGTAGGATTGAAGGCTTTGTCTATAGTCGACAAGTTGTCTCTATCAGCCGTATCCATTGGGCCTTTTTGAGTTGGGTTTTATATTTAGTAACATATGATAGGTGGGCCCCAACCTTTTTGTGGAACCCCACTTGAAAGTGTGTTGATATGTTGTTAGCCTCCCCTAATAAAATTTTCATTTAAAAAAAAAAAAAAAACATGTTGCCTCACACTAGATAGACCATGCCCGAAGGAAAAGTTGGTATGAGATGCCCACCATTAGTTTTTTTTTGTCAAGTACATTCATCTTAAGTTCCTCATCAAGATGAAAGAGTTACACAAAAATCAAAGTATTCCGAAACTCAGGTCTATATATATTTAGCAAAACGACATATAGCTAAAAGCTGTAAAAAAAAAAAAAAAATTTGTGATTAATTCATTATTGATTGTTAAAAATATGGTCAAAATTCAATAAAAATGGAAACGCTTAAAATTCGGAGAATGATACAGCTTGGATTAAAAAATGGAGTATAAAAACAGCTATAAATTATTGCTTATTTATGTATTATATATAAATAAGCTTAAGATAGAAAATTTTAATTAAAAAAAATTATATGTATCAGTAATAATCCATATAGATGGTTGAATGGTATTCTTCGCCTTTCTAAAATCCGTTCATTCCAAGTAATTCATATACAAATCAGTTTGTCTTTGCCAAAAAATTTATTTTCTGCTTAATTTTATCAATGGGTGCTTCTTGCAAGTCTCTATTTTCTAAATTGCTCCAAAAGTTTTTTTTGCAATTTTTTTTATAGAAAAAATGTATTTAATTTGGTTTGAATAAAACAAACTTTTTCTTTTTTTGCCCATCTTATGAAAAATAGTTGTAAATGTTTAATCAATTATACAAGGTTTTTTTTATATATAAATACGAAGTTTAAAACATAATTCTATTAACAAAGGGTAGGTATACCACGTGAATTAGATTGCATGTGCATGGGGTGGATTTCATGCATATGAAGTCTTCTCCGCCACGTTAGAGAAAATGACTGTGACTGCTACCTAAGCGTCTTGGTACACAAGCATTTTTCGATTCTTCTGTTTTTTGTGTTTTTCTCAAGTCCAAACTGCGTTACACGTGAAATTTTCATCTTATAATTATTTAGCCTCTATGTTTCTTTCACCAATTGTACGTCTCAACGTTTTTCAAACAAAATTCATGATGTTTTACAGTTTCAATTTGTATGAGTGGGGACACCTATTGCAACCGTTGATGTTATGGACCCCTATGGTTGGCATGTGCACCAAAAAATCTCTCATATGAAATTAACATCCCTTCACTAAGTAGCCTAACAACCAGACAATTAAAAGTGAATATGGCAATACTTCACACTCAACTGGCAAGAAAAAAAAAAAAAAAAAAAATCTCCTCGCAGCTCACAACTTTCATGTGATTTGAATTTTCAAGAGATCATTTTGAAATGTGTGCCTTAAGATTCCCACCCATAATTTTATGGATGGTCCATTTAGTGAACAATCGGTGCACATAATCTTTTTGTTAAATGTTTTTTGAAAGCTAAGTTTTTCTTTCTTTTGGAGGTTTCAGGCATTCAATTTGTACAAGTGGGCGGTGCTTCGGTGATCCAAATCGTTGGTTTGGTAGGTCCCACACGGAATGGTCCATGCATCAAAAGCTCCGAAAAAGACCTTTTTTTTCTTGCCGGTTGAGTATGAAGTGTTGCCATATTCACTTTGTAATTGTCTGGTTGTTAGGCTACTTAGTGAAGGGATGTCAATTTCATATGAGAGATTTTTTGGTGCACAGGCCAACCATAGGGGTCCATAACATCAGCAGTTGCAGTAGGTGTCCACTCATATAAATTGAAAGTGCAAACGCTAAGGTCATGATATTGATTCCCATAGTGGGGGTGGATGTGACTAACAGGGGTGGTGGGTGTGCTAACAATGGGGTGTGTAAACTAACCCATAAAAAATAAAAAAATAAAAATTTGACAGTGCAAACAACATGGTAGAAACGTTTGTTTGAAGCAACTCATGAATTTTGGTTGAAAAAGGTTAAGACGTACAATTGGTGAAAGAAACATAAACGGGTAAATAATTACAAGATGAAAATTTCACGTGTAATGCAGTTTGGACTTAAGAAAAAGTACACAAGAAAGAAGAAGAACAAAAAATGCTTGTGTGCCAAGAAGCTTAGGTAGCTGTCGTGGTCATTTTCTCCAACGTAGGGGAAAAGACTCCATATGCATGAAATACACCCCATGCACATGCAGTCTAATTCACGTGGTATACCCACCCTTTGTTAGTAGAATTATGTTTTAAACTTTGTATTTATATATAAGAAAAAACCTTGTATAATTGATTAAACATTTAAAACTATTTTTCATAAGATGGGCAAAAAAAAAAAAAAGTTCTTTATTCAAACCAAATTAAAAAAATTTGCAAAAAAAAAATTTGGAGCAATTGATTGGCGAGAAGCACCCATTGATAAAATTAAGTAGAAAATAATTTTTTTAGCAGGGACAAACTGATTTACATATGAATTACTTGGAATGGACGAATTTTAGAAAGGCAAAGAATACCATTCAACTATCTATATGGATTATTATTGATACATATAATTTTTTTAAATTATTTTTAATTACAGTTTACTATCTTAAGCTTATATATATATATATATATATATATATATATAAACAAACAATAATGTATAGCTGTTTTTTTACTCCATTTTTTAATCCAAGCCGTATCATTCTCTGAATTTTAAGTGTTTCCATTTTTATCGAATTTTGACCACATTTTTAACAATCAATAATGAATTAATCACAATTATTTTTTTACTAGCTTTTTGCTATATGTCGTTTTGCTAACTATAGACTTGAGTTTCCGAATACTTTGATTTTTGTGTAACTCTTTCATCTTGATGAGGAACTTAAGCCGAATGGACTGGACAAAAAAAGCTAATGGTGGGCATCCCAGACCAACTTTTCCTTCGGGCGTGGTCTATCTAGCATGAGGCAACATGTTTTTTTTTTTTGAAATGAAAATTTTATTAAGGGAGGCTAACAACATATCAACACACTTTCAAGTGGGGTTCCACAAAAAGGTTGGGGCCCACCTATCATATGTTACCAAATACAAAACCCAATTCAAAAAAGGCCCAATGGATACGGCCGATAGAGACAACTTGTCGACTATAGACAAAGCCCTCAATCCTACGACAAATCTCACCGAACAATCCCTACACTAGCATTGTCGTTGTCTAGGGCGAAGGGCATGTTTGTTAAATCTGAAGTCCGAAGTCTGAACCTGAAATCTAAATCTGAAGTCTGAATTTGAAGACAGAAGACTAGTATTGAATCTAGAGTAACCTGTTTATTAACTAAGGTCTTACATGTTCAAAATACGTTAATGTGACACATTTGCCCCCACCCACCTCGGTGAATCCGAATTGTGTATTGACTATGCCAGTAGGCCTAGCTATTGGACAGTGTTGTGTGGCCTCCATCATAATATGTGTTTTATCCACACCGTCCATCCATTTTTTCCAAACCATTTTAGGGAATGACCCTAAAAATGAGGATGATCCAAATCTCCTTTGGCCCACAACTTTCATGACCCATTAATAGTCAATCACATGTACTATGGTTCATCTGGTATTTGGATCAATGATATTTGTGTGGTCTCTTCATATAGGTGTTTGTGACCTTATTAACAGGTTGGATGGAAAATAAACATTCTGGTGGAGTCCATGAAGTTTTTAATGGTGATGATTCAATCATGATGGTTTCCTGTCATGTGGTCCACCTAAGATTTAAGCCAACTTCATTTATGGGATCATACCCAAAAATGAGCTTTCAAAATGGTTGATCGGTGTGGATTTAAGGCACATACATCACTATAAACCCCATGGTCAGGGGTCCCACCCACCTCGGTGGATCTAGGGTCTCACCTAATCTGCTCCCGCTAATGACGCCTGAGTAGCGAGATTTTCTAATGAAGTGACGTCACCAGTTCTGTGGGGCCCATCATGTTTATGTGTTATATCCACATCATTCATCCATTCAGAGAGATCATTTTAGAGCATGAGCCAAAGAATGAGTGAGATCCAAAGCTCAAGTAAACCCCACCATAGAAAATAGTGGGGATTGAACCCTACTATTGAAAACTTCTTAAGAGCCGTAAAAGTTTTTGATCAAGCTGGTATTTGTGTTTTCTCTTTTTCCTTGTCTGTGTTAACTTATGAACAGGTTGGATCTCAAAAAAACATATGGTGGGACCTAAGAAGGTTTTAATGGTGGGAGTCATTGTCCCCATTGTTTTCTGTGGTGGGATCCACTTGAGCTTTAGATCTGCCTCATTCTTTCTCTCGTGCCCTAATCTCTCAGAATAGATGGAAGGTGTGGATACAACACTATATCACGGTGGGGCCCACAAAAATTGATGACATGACTTCAGTAGGAATCTCGCTGCTCACAGCACTGTAGTAGCTATAGGCGTCCCAAATCTAGCTGGGATTGAGCAATACCCCTGACTCTAGCTAGAGGCGCATGATAGTGTTAACGAGGGTAGTGTCAAAGAGCTATGTGGGGCCTACCGTGATGTATATGTTTTATCCATACCATCCATCGAGTTTTCCATAGCATTTTAGGGAACAAAAAAGAAAAGATAAAAAGCGAGGCATATCTAAGGCTCAAGTAGGCCACACTACAAGAAATAGTGGAAATTGGGTGCCTACCATTGAAAACTTCCTAGGGCCACAAAAGGCTCTGATCAAGCTGATTTTTCTATTTTCCCTTCATCCCGATTTTTGTGACCTTATGAATAGGTTAGATGGCAAATGAACTTTACAGTAGACCCCAGAAAGGTTTTAATGGTAGTCGTTCTATCCCCATTGCTTCTTGTGGTGGGGTTAACCTAAGCACCAAGCTTTTTTTTTTTTTTTTTTAAGAAATAAGCTAATAAGCTCTTAATTATTTGTAGAGATGCCAGACACCCACTTAATGAAAGTTATTTATTTTGATTTCAATTAAGAGTCTAAGGCATTTTCGCTTATATAAGCCCGTCAATATGTTGTAAGCAACATTTTTCATCAAATAATACCAATTCTATTCTCATGTTTAGAGTTTTCTCTCCTTGTGAATTCAAAGACTATTTTAGAGAAGATGATGGTAATCTCTCCTCTTTTTTCCATGCACCCGTTGCGTTAAAACTCATAAATTAACTTTAACATTTAAAATTTCATATATTTTTTAAGATGGGAAAAAATTCATTTCTATTAGAAAGATTGAATTTTTTTTCTTTCCTAAAACTTGTTTTTTTGTGAAAAAAAAAAGACTCCTAATAATGATTTTAGACTAAAGATTAGTCATATATAGTGTTAGTGTACTTATCTGTGACATACTAGTATATCTTGTTTGACAATTACTTAGTTCGGTGAGTCTAGTGTCGATTGAGGTTAAAGAAGACGAAGACCGAAGACTCAAGCGGACCTGCTGCATCAAAGAAGAATAAACAGGTTAAAGAGATGCCTTGGTGAAGCCTTTAACCTTGAACCCAAACTAAAACTATAATCTCTACATGACCTAACCCATTTGGCATATGATTAGTCATCTTAGAATAACCTTAGGTATCCTAAAAGATCACCCAAAGAATGGCCCAAGAGATTCTTGAGTGGCTATGAAGATGCACAAGGAACAACCATCTCAAAAGGTCTGACGACCTATCTGAAGACAGGTCACGACCGGTCGGGATAGGTCGAACCGACCCTTGTAAAGACAACAAGCTCTATGTCTAAAACAGGCCTTTGGCTGATTGATCGAGGACCCTGTCCGACCGATCGAGGACCCTGTCCGACCGATCACAACCAATCGAGGACCCTGTCCGACCGATCGACACTAGCCATTTTTTGCTCGTTTTATATTCGTTTATATTTTTTCTATAAAACATCTTGGGTCGAATTTGAGGGTAAAGAGAGGGATTTTGAGGAGATTAAAGTCACCATTGTTGAAGACTATTAGAGGCTCAAATCTAACCATAACAAAGCATCTTTCTTGTGATTTAATAAAAGAATGGAGCATTCCAAGCTTATGAAGAAGATGTCCTTCCCCCTCTTTTGATCTCTAGAGTTTGGATCAAACTCGATAATTATATTCCTATCCAAAGTTCTATGATGAGATCCTTGCAGGTAAGATACTCTAAGCAACCCATTCTCATTAGTTGTACAGATCTCGAACCTACCCTCCTATCACCTGGGCATCTCAAAGAGCATCCATGCAAGGTGATTGATCAAGTGGAGCTGAGGCATTGACAACGCAGTGATAACATGATCGGGAGAGCAAAGGGGAGCTGATTGAAGCACGGGAGAGTGAAGATCAAGCAACTCGAAGCGGCGCTGAACAAGGGGCTCATCTGACAAGTAAGTTGTCATATTGAGAGTCCGGTTGCACTCTTTCCTCGATGAGGATTGAGTGTGAGAGTTTGAATTTACAAACTCGAATAAGTCTCCGTGGGGAGCCTCCGGCAGGAATATACGCTAGGTTCTTGGATTGGAACTGAATGGTTAGGAGGAACCTTATCAAACTCCTAGGTTGAGAGATGAACCTTAAAATCTCTGTTATACTTTGGAAGGAACCTCGTTAAACTCCCCGGTAGAGTGGAACCGTTTAAACACCTAAGTTGGGAGGAACCTGATTTAAACTCCCTAGTGAATGTCGGTGTGCTCATAACGGTGAGTACTTGAATCGGGAGTAGAGTAGCATGACTGAACCACTATACATGCTTGTGTTTGTGATTGAGTTGAGCACATTGTTAATCTAACTTTGTATGATTTAATTACTTAATTATTCATGCTTGATTAGAATATATGTTAAGCATTAGATAGGTACATCTACACATAAGATGTACTTTCACTAAGTAGAGTAGACTTGAGCTTATACGATCCGCTCTTATATAGTCTACTTAGGCTACATAGATTATGTGCTTGATTAGTTTAATCAATTGATTATTTATGCATGCTTAGGCTATGTTGTTTATATGCTTACCATGTGTTAGCTTTGTCATTGGACCCACTTAAGCTTGGAAGCTAAGTATTATTGCCTAATTAGTTTAATTAGGCAAGATGTTTTAAAATAATTTTTAAACGGTCTTAATCCCCCCTTCTAGAACTTAGCCTTAGTTCTAATAGCTCCGCTCTAAGCTTCCATACGCTTAACGTCTTAAGTGCTATCTAAATATGCAATTTCATATAATAATACAACTGAATGAAAGGTAAGAAAATTTAGTGGAGAGGGAATCCATTTATGTAGGAATTATTGGAAATAGAGGATTTTACCCATGCAAATTATTACAAGAGCACTTGGAATGCATAACTATTTTAAATAATGTCTTATATTTGATCTTGTTTATAAATGAGAAATTATGATATCGAAGCACAGAAAAAGTAATTAGCATATACATGAGAACTTATGAAATCAAAGTGCAGAAAATGTGATCAGTGCTACGTAACTGGCAGTTGCTACCGGGTTCATATAAAGGGACCTTTTCTGATAATTTTTCTAATTAATTTTATAAGTCACATTTCTTAAGTTTCCAAAGCCCAACTTATAATGAGAACTTGTGACCTCTCCTCAACTATTCCCATTAGAGGTCCTTAGTCACCTCCTTTATAACATATAATCCCTATTGGTAGCATCTTATTCTTTGTAATAGATCTTTGTAAAATACAAAAGTTATAATGAGCTGACGATACATGTGAGGGGTACCAAACAAACTTGAGGGATAAATGCTTATGATGTTCGAAACCAAATATGTTTTTCTACTTTTTGGCTGATAAATATATTATTTACCAAACATGTTGAATAAGCATAAATCAAGATAAGTTACCTGTGGCATAACTAACTTATTTAAAATAAATTACCATCCAACACCTCGTAGCCATAATATTGACATTATAGGTACATACGAGACTCAAAATCACACTAAATTTATAATTTCTATTCTCTAATATTTTAGTGTTTCTGTTTCTTTGACTCAATTTTTACAGTCTCATTAAGAATTGAAACTGAGTTGATGCAAAAATTCCCAACACTATTCTTTGTCCCACGATTATTTTGCTAGCTATGATAAGGACTTGTTCTCGAAAATTGTTTTGGACAGATTGCTTGCAAGGTTGCTATGATGTACCATTGTGGGCCCACAAAAATTTTCAAATCTAAAAATACACCATTAGAAAAAATTTCTTGTCCATTAGCTAAAAATACGTTAAAACTTATAAATATTGGTTGGTTTCCTTATTTAAACATTGATGATGAAGTAGTAAGTTTGATAGAATAAGATGAACATTTGTTTCCGCCATTGTGCTTGAATGCTACATTTCATTATTTTACAAATCAATTAGTCCATGATTTACTTGGAAATTCGACCGTCGTGTTTTACACGAGAGTAAAAAATCTCGGGTCGTTACACACTAGTATACTTGGCAAACATCCATCAAGCATGTTGCCTCCTGAGATTGATTCGAGGACATTTAGCCCTAAACAACGACAACGCTAGTGTAGGGATTGTTCGATGAGATTTGTCGTAGGATTGAAGGCTTTGTCTATAGTCGACAAGTTGTCTCTATCGGCCGTATCCATTGGGCCTTTTTTAGTTGGGTTTTGTATTTAGTAACATATGATAGGTGGGCCCCAACCTTTTTATGGAACTCCACTTGAAAGTGTGTTGATATGTTGTTAGCCTCCCTTAATAAAATTTTCATTTAAAAAAAAAAAAATGTTGCCTCACGCTAGATAGACCATGCCCGAAGGAAAAGTTGGTATGAGACGCCCACCATTAGTTTTTTTTTGTCCAGTACATTCATCTTAAGTTCCTCATCAAGATGAAAGAGTTACACAAAAATCAAAGTATTCCGAAACTCAGGTCTATATATAGTTAGCAAAACGACATATAGCTAAAAGCTGTAAAAAAAAAAAATAATAATTGTGATTAATTCATTATTGATTGTTAAAAATATGGTCAAAATTCAATAAAAATGGAAACGCTTAAAATTCGGAGAATGATACGGCTTGGATTAAAAAATGGAGTAAAAAAACAGCTATACATTATTGTTTATTTATGTATTATATATAAATAAGCTTAAGATAGAAAATTTTAATTAAAAAAAATTATATGTATCAATAATAATCCATATAGATGGTTGAATGGTATTCTTTGCCTTTCTAAAATCCGTCCGTTCCAAGTAATTCATATACAAATCAGTTTGTCTTTGCCAAAAAATTTATTTTCTGCTTAATTTTATCAATGGGTGCTTCTTGCAAATCTCTATTTTCTAAATTGCTCCAAAAGTATTTTTTGCAATTTTTTTTTTATAGAAAAAATGTATTTAATATGGTTTTGAATAAAACAAACTTTTTCTTTTTTTGCGCATCTTATGAAAAATAGGTTGTAAATGTTTAATCAATTATACAAGGTTTTTTTTATATATAAATACGAAGTTTAAAACATAATTCTATTAACAAAGGGTAGGTATACCACGTGAATTAGATTGCATGTGCATGGGGTGGATTTCATGCATATGAAGTCTTCTCCGCCACGTTAGAGAAAATGACTGTGACTGCTACCTAAGCGTCTTGGTACATAAGCATTTTTCGATTCTTCTGTTTTTTGTGTTTTTCTCAAGTCCAAACTGCGTTACACGTGAAATTTTCATCTTATAATTATTTAGCCTTTATGTTTCTTTCACCAATTGTACGTCTCAACGTTTTTCAAACAAAATTCATGATGTTTTACAGTTTCAATTTATATGAGTGGGGACACCTATTGCAACCGTTGATGTTATGGACCCCTATGGTTGGCATGTGCACCAAAAAATCTCTCATATGAAATTAACATCCCTTCACTAAGTAGCCTAACAACCAGACAATTAAAAGTGAATATGGCAATACTTCACACTCAACCGGCAAGAAAAAAAAAAGGTCTTCTCTGGAGCTTTTGATGCATGGACCATTCCTTGTGGGACCTACCAAATCAACGATTTGGATCACCGAAGCATTGCCCACTTGTACAAATTGAATGCCTGAAACCTCCAAAAAAAAAACTTAGCTTTCAAAAAACATTTAACAAAAAGATTACGTGCACCAATTGTTCACTAAATGGACCATCCATAATTATGGGTGGGAATCTTAAGGCACACATTTCAAAAGAAACTCTTGAAAATTCAAATCACATGAAAGTTGTGAGCTGTGAGGAGAAAATTTTGCGATACTTTCCTCTACTTTGTCCGTGGGCATGCATGTGTTTCCAACACACCAAGTGCTAATCCAACATGAAAGTAGCTGTAGGACAACCATTGAATGTGAAATGTGCCACAACTATAGAAGTAAGTAGTTGAGAAGCATGATCGGTACGAGTACATGATGACCTATCAATGGCTATTCAAATAGGATCCACGGCCATCATAGAAGGAAGTGGTCCGCATAAATGTTTAATCTTGATTGTGCAACCATGTCGTGATTGATATTGAACAACTATGGGAGTGTTTCACTGTACTTAGCTAATTTGGTCGGCTAAGTTGCTAAAGTTAGGCCTTTTGTCTCTTTTAGGGAGCAGTTGGATCGGAAGTTACTTAAGCTACTTATATCTCAAGTAGCTTATCTTGATATCTACTTATTAAACTGAAGTGATTAAGTAACTTTAAATAATAATAAAAAACTACTTATAATTAGTCATAAACCAAACTTACTTATCTCAAATAAGCTACTTATCTACTGCTATAAGTGGATAAAGTAACTTGTTTAGACATTGAGGCTGGTTTGGATATCACCAAATAAGTTACTTTTTCTACTTATATAGCAGTAGATAAGTTGCTTATTTGAGAGAAGTAAGTTTGGTTTATGATTAAGTATAAGTAGTTTTTATTATTATTTAAAGTTACTTAATTATTTTAGTTTAATAAGTAGAAATCAAGATAAGCTACTTGAGATATAAGTAGCTTATATCAAGTAACTTCCGATCCAAACACTCCCTAAAAGAGACAAAAGGCCTAACTTTAGCAACTTAGTCGACCAAATTAACTTAGTACATGTGAAACACTCCCATAGCTGTTCAACATCAATCACTACATGGTTGCACAATCAAGATTAAACATTTATGTGCACCACTTCCTTCTATGATGGCTATGGATCTTATTTGAATAACCATTGATAGGTCATCATGTACTCGTACCAATCATGCTTCTCAACTACTTACTTCTATAGTTGGGGCACATGTCACATTCAATGGCTGTTCTACAGCTACTTTCATGTTGGATTAGCACTTGGTGTGTTGGAAACACATGGCCACGGACAAAGTAGAGGAAAGTATCGCAAAATTTTCTCCTCGCAGCTCACAACTTTCATGTGATTTGAATTTTCAAGAGTTTATTTTGAAATGTGTGCCTTAAGATTCCCTCCCATAACTTTATGGATGGTCCATTTGGTGAACAATTGGTGCACGTAATCTTTTTGTTAAATGTTTTTGAAAGCTAAGTTTTTCTTTTTTTTGGATGTTTCAGGCATTCAATTTGTACAAGTGGGCGATGCTTCGGTGATCCAAATCGTTGGTTTGGTAGGTCCCACACGGAATGGTCCATGCATCAAAAGCTCCGAAAAAGACCTTTTTTTTTTTTTTCTTGCCGGTTGAGTATGAAGTGTTGCCATATTCACTTTGTAATTGTCTGGTTGTTAGGCTACTTAGTGAAGGGATGTCAATTTCATATGAGAGATTTTTTGGTGCACAGGCCAACCACATGGGTCCATAACATCAGCAGTTGCAGTAGGTGTCCCCACTCATATAAATTGAAAGTGCAAACACTAAGGTCATGATATCGATTCCCATAGTGGGGGTGGATGTGACTAACAGGGGTGGTGGGTGTGCTAACAATGGGGTGTGTAAACTAACCCATAAAAAATTAAAAAATAAAAATTTGACAGTGCACACAATATGGTAGAAACGTTTGTTTGAAGCAACTCATGAATTTTGCTTGAAAAAGGTTAAGACAGACAATTGGTGAAAGAAACATAAAGGCTAAATAATTACAAGATGAAAATGTCATGTGTAATGCACTTTGGACTTAAGAAAAAGTACACAACAAAGAAGAAGAACCAAAAATGCTTGTGTGCCAAGAAGCTTAGGTAGCTGTCGTGGTCATTTTCTCTAACGTAGGGGAAAAGACTCCATATGCATGAAATCCACCCCATGCACATGCAGTCTAATTCACGTGGTATACCTACCCTTTGTTAGTAGAATTATGTTTTAAACTTAGTATTTATATATAAAAAAAACCTTGTATAATTGATTAAACATTTAAAACTATTTTTCATAAGATGGGCAAAAAAAAAAAAAAGTTTTTTATTCAAACCAAATTAAATACATTTTTTCTATAAAAAAATTTGCAAAAAAAACTTTTGGAGCAATTGATTGGCGAGAAGCACCCATTGATAAAATTAGAAAATAATTTTTTTAGCAGAGACAAACTGATTTACATATGAATTACTTGGAATGGACGGATTTTAGAAAGGCAAAGAATACCATTCAACTATCTATATGGATTATTATTGATACATATAATTTTTTTAAATTATTTTTAATTACAGTTTTCTATCTTAAGCTTTTATATATATATATATATATATATATATATATATATATATATATATATATATATAAACAAACAATAATGTATAGCTGTTTTTTTACTCCATTTTTTAATCCAAGCCGTATCATTCTCTAAATTTTAAGTGTTTCCATTTTTATTGAATTTTGACCATATTTTTAACAATCAATAATGAATTAATCACAATTATTTTTTTACCAGCTTTTTGCTATATGTGTTTTGCTAACTATAGACCTGAGTTTCCGAATACTTCGATTTTTGTGTAACTCTTTCATCTCGATGAGGAACTTAAGACGAATGTACTGGACAAAAAAAGCTAATGGTGGGCATCCTAGACCAACTTTTCCTTCGGGCGTGGTCTATCTAGCATGAGGCAACATGCTTCTTTTTTTTTTGAAATGAAAATTTTATTAAGGGAGGCTAACAACATATCAACACACTTTCAAGTGGGGTTCCACAAAAAGGTTGGGGCCCACCTATCATATGTTACCAAATACAAAACCCAATTCAAAAAAGGCCCAATGGATACGGCCGATAGAGACAACTTGTCGACTATAGACAAAGCCCTCAATCCTACGACAAATCTCACCGAACAATCCCTACACTAGCATTGTCGTTGTCTAGGGCGAAGGGCCTGTTTGTTAAATCTGAAGTCCGAAGTCTGAACCTGAAATCTAATTCTGAGTCTGAATTTGAAGACAGAAGGCTAGTATTGAATCTAGAGTAACCTGTTTATTAACTAAGGTCTTACATGTTCAAAATACGTTAATGTGACACATTTGCCCCCGCCCACCTCGGTGAATCTGAATTGTGTATTGACTATGCCAGTAGGCCTAGCTATTGGACAGTGTTGTGTGGCCTCCATCATAATATGTGTTTTATCCACACCGTCCATCCATTTTTTCCAAACCATTTTAGGGAATGACCCTAAAAATGAGGATGATCCAAATCTCCTTTGGCCCACAACTTTCATGACCCATTAATGGTCAATCACATGTACTATGGTTCATCTGGTATTTGGATCAAGATGATATTTGTGTGGTCTCTTCATATAGGTGTTTGTGACCTTATCAACAGGTTGGATGGAAAATAAACATTCTGGTGGAGTCCATGAAGTTTTTAATGGTGATGATTCAATCATGATGGTTTCCTGCCGTGTGGTCCACCTAAGATTTAAGCCAGCTTCATTTATGGGATCATACCCTAAAATGAGCTTTCAAAATGGTTGATCGGTGTGGATTTAAGGTACATACATCATTATAAACCCCATGGTCAGGGGTCCCACCCACCTATGTGGATCTAGGGTCTCACCTAATCTGCTCCTGCTAATGACGCCTGAGTAGCGAGATTTGCTAATGAAGTGACGTCACCAGTTCTGTGGGGCCCATCATGTTTATGTGTTATATCCACATCATTCATCCATTCAGAGAGATCATTTTAGAGCATGAGCCAAAGAATGAGTGAGATCCAAAGCTCAAGTGGACCCCACCATAGAAAATAGTGGGGATTGAACCCTACTATTGAAAACTTCTTAAGAGCCGTAAAAGTTTTTGATCAAGCTGGTATTTGTGTTTTCTCTTTTTCCTTATCTGTGTTAACTTATGAACAGGTTGGATCTCAAAAAAACATATGGTGGGACCTAGGAAGGTTTTAATGGTGGGAGTCATTGTCCCCATTGTTTTCTGTGGTGGGATCCACTTGAGCTTTAGATCTGCCTCATTCTTTCTCTCGTGCCCTAATCTCTCAAAATAGATGGAAG
Source organism: Liriodendron chinense (assembly GCA_003013855.2). Taxonomy (NCBI): domain Eukaryota; kingdom Viridiplantae; phylum Streptophyta; class Magnoliopsida; order Magnoliales; family Magnoliaceae; genus Liriodendron; species Liriodendron chinense. The sequence goes on along the minus strand of PVNU02000773.1, from coordinate 4,009,538 downwards.
GTGTGGATACAACACATATATCACGGTGGGGCCCACAAAAATTGATGACATGACTTCAGTAGGAATCTCGCTGCTCACATCACTGTAGTAGCTATAGGCGTCCCAAATCTAGCTGGGATTGAGCAATACCCCGACTCTAGCTAGAGGCGCATGATAGTGTTAACGAGGGTAGTGTCAAAGAGCTATGTGGGGCCTACCGTGATGTATATGTTTTATCCATACCATCCATCGAGTTTTCCATAGCATTTTAGGGAACAAAAAAGAAAAGATAAAAAGCGAGGCATATCTAAGGCTCAAGTAGGCCACACTACAAGAAATAGTGGAAATTGGGTGCCTACCATTGAAAACTTCCTAGGGCCACAAAAGGCTCTGATCAAGCTGATTTTTCTATTTTCCCTTCATCCCGATTTTTGTGACCTTATGAATAGGTTAGATGGCAAATGAACTTTACAGTAGACCCCAGAAAGGTTTTAATGGTAGTCGTTCTATCCCCACTACTTCTTGTGGTGGGGTTAACCTAAGCACCAAGCTTTTTTTTTTTTATTTTTAAGAAATAAGCCAATAAGCTCTTAATTATTTGTAGAGATGCCAGACACCCACTTAATGAAAGTTATTTATTTTGAGTTCAATTAAGAGTCTAAGGCATTTTCGCTTATATAAGCCCGTCAATATGTTGTAAGCAACATTTTTCATCGAATAATACCAATTCTATTCTCATGTTTAGAGTTTTCTCTCCTAGTGAATTCAAGGACTATTTTAGAGAAGAAGATGGTAATCTCTCCTCTTTTTTCCATGCACCCGTTGCGTAAAAACTCATAAATTAACTTTAACATTTAAAATTTCATATATTTTTTAAGATGGGAAAAAACTCATTTCTATTAGAAAGATTGAATTTTTTTTTTCCTAAAACTTGTTTTTTTGTGAAAAAAAAAAAAAAGACTCCCAATAATGATTTTAGACTAAAGATTAGTCATATATAGTGTTAGTGTACTTATCTGTGACAGACTAGTATACCTTGTTTGTCAATTACTTAGTTCAGTGAGTCTAATGTCGATTGAGGTTAAAGAAGACGAAGACCGAAGACTCAAGCGGATCTGCTGTATCAAAGAAGAATAAACAGGTAAAAGAGATGCCTTGGTGAAGCCTTTAACCTTGAACCCAAACTAAAACTATAATCTCTACATGACCTAACCCATTTGGCATATGATTAGTCATCTTAAAATGACATTAGGTATCCTAAAAGATCACCAAAAGAATGGCCCAAGAGGTTCTTGAGTGGCTATGAAGATGCACAAGGAACAACCATCTCAAAAGGTCTGACGACCTATCTGAAGACAGGTCACGACCGGTCGGGATAGGTCGAACCGACCCTTGCAAAGACAACAAGCTCTATGTCTAAAACAGGCTTTTGGCTGATCGATCACAACCAATCGGGGACCCTGTCCGACCGATCGACACTAGCCATTTTTTGCCCGTTTTATATTCATTTATATTTTTTCTATAAAACATCTTGGGTCGAATTTGAGGGTAAGGAGAGGGATTTTGAGGAGATTAAAGTCACCATTGTTGAAGACTATTAGAATCTCAAAGCCTAACCATAACAAGGCATCTTCCTTGTGATTTAATAAAAGAATGGAGCATTTCAAGCTCATGAAGAAGATGTCCTTCCCCCTCTTTTGATCTCTAGAGTTTGGATCAAACTCGATAGTAATATTCTTATCCAAAGTTTTATTATGAGATCCTTGTAGGTAAGATACTCTAAGCAACCCATTCTCATTAGTTGTAGAGATCTCGAACCTACCCTCCTATCACCTGGACATCTCAAAGAGCATCCATGCAAGGTGATTGATCAAGTGGAGCTGAGGCATTGACAACTCAGCGATAACATAATCGGGAGTGCAAAGGGGAGCTGATTGAAGCACGGGAGAGTGAAGATCAAGCAACTCGAAGCGGCGCTGAACAAGGGGCTCATCTGACAAGTAAGTTGTCATATTGAGAATCCGGTTGCACTCTTTCCTCGGTGAGGATTGAGTGTGAGAGTTTGGATTTTCAAACTCGAATAAGTCTCCGTAGGGAGCCTCCGGCGGGAGTATACGCTAGGTTCTTGAATTGGAACCGAATGGTTAGGAGGAACCTTGTCAAACTCCTAGGTTAAGAGATGAACCTTAAAATCTCTGTTATACTTTGGAAGGAACCTCGTTAAACTCCCCGGTAGAGTGGAACCTTTTAAACACCTAAGTTGGGAGGAACCTGATTTAAACTCCCTAGTGAATGTCGGTGTGCTCATAAGATGAGTACTTGAACCGGGAGTGGAGTAGCATGACTGAACCACTATACATGCTTGTGTTTGTGATTGAGTTGAGCACATTGTTAATCTAACTTTGTATGATTTAATTACTTAATTATTCATGCTTGATTAGAACATATGTTAAGCATTAGATAGGCACATCCACACACAAGATGTACTTTCACTAAGTGGAGTAGACTTGAGCTTATACGATCCGCTCTCATATAGTCTACTTAGGTTACATAGATTAGGTGCTTGATTAGTTTAATCAATTGATTATCTACGCATGCTTAGGCTATGTTGTTTATATGCTTACCATATGTTAGCTTTGTCATTGGACCCACTTAAGCTTGGAAGCTAAGTATTATTACCTAATTAGTTTATAATTGCTAATTAGTTTAATTAGGCAAGATGTTTTAAAATAATTTTTAAACGGTCTTAATCCCCCCTTCTAGAACTTAGCCTTAGTTCTAATAGCTCCGCTCTAAGCTTCCATACGCTTAACGTCTCAAGTGCTATCTAAATATGCAATTTCATATAGTAATACAACTGAATGAAAGGTAAGAAAATTTAGTGGAGAGGAAATCCATTTATATAGGAATTATTGGAAATAGAGGATTTGATTACCCATGCAAATTATTACAAGAGCACTTGGAATGCATGACTATTTTAAATAATGTCTTATATTTGATCTTGTTTATAAATGAGAAATTATGATATCGAAGCACAAAAAAAGTAATTAGCATATACATGAGAAATTATGAAATCGAAGTGCAGAAAATGTGATCAGTGCTACGCAACTGGCAGTTGCTACCGGGTTCATATAAAGGGGCCTTTTCTGATAATTTTTCTAATTAATTTTATAAGTCACATTTCTTAAGTTTCCAAAGCCCAACTTATAATGAGAACTTGTGACCTCTCCTCAACTATTCCCATTAGAGTTCCTTAATCACCTCCTTTATAACATATAATCCCTATTGGTAGCATCTTATTCTTTGTAATAGATCTTTGTAAAATACAAAAGTTATAATGAGCTGACGATACATGTGAGGGGTACCAAATAGACTTGAGGGATAAATGCTTATGATGTTCGAAACCAAATATGTTTTTGTACTTTTTGGCTGATAAATATATTGTTTACCAAACATGTTGAATAAGCATAAATCAAGATAAGTTACTTGTGGCATAAGTAACTTATTGAAAATAACTTACCATCCAACACCTCGTAGCCATAATATTGACATTATAGGTACATACGAGACTCAAAATCACACTAAATTTATAATTTCTATTCTCTAATATTTTAGTGTTTCTGTTTCTTTGACTCAATTTTTACAGTCTCGTTAAGAATTGAAACTGAGTTGATGCAAAAATTCCCAACACTATTCTTTGTCCCACGATTATTTTGCTAGCTATGATAAGGACTTGTTCTCGAAAATTGTTTTGGACAGATTGCTTGCAAGGTTGCTATGATGTACCATTGTGGGCCCACAAAAATTTTCAAATCTAAAAATACACCATTAGAAAAATTGTCTTGTCCATAGCATCCCTGATGCTGAGCCTAATTTATTTATTTATTTACAGGTGCATTTAGCAACAAATTTACAAGCTAACCGATTGGTGAATTGTCAACAAAGAAAGGAATGGTTTGAAAATAAATAATAACAATAATAAAAATTAGAAAAGAAATAGGCACATAAAATAATATTTATTTAAAATTCTTTTCTTATGTCATTTTCTTTCTTTTTTAATTAAAATTAATATTTTGTCTTTTTTTTAATGTCATTGTATCCAATGCACATGCCAATAAGGCCTTTTTAGAAAATAAAAATATGAAGGCATGTCCAATGCACATGCCGATAAGCAACCAGTTATTCTAAAAACTTGAGTTGTTAGAGGATGGTGCATATCAAGCGACTCTAACACTCCCCTACATGTGCAGGGTGGAACTCCGCATAGAAACATACTAGGCAAGGGATATTACCGGTGGCATATTTGCTACTTTCGGGATTCAAACATAGGACCTTCCACTCTGATACCATAATAGACAACAAGTTGCTCTAAAAGCTTGAGCTGTGTTAGAGGATGGCGTATCAATGCATATCAAGGGACTCTAAAAAATGCAACAAGAGGATTTTAATCATCCAACTGCTATCAAATGGCAGTTTAATGAGAGACCTTAGATGTGGATTGTCCATTGGTGGGGCCCACTTGATGTGAACTGTCCATTATGAGGGGCCACACTTTTATGCATGTCATCCATCATGTGAAGCCCACTCTATCCATTATGTGGGCCCACCTTGATGTGGACCAATCATTGTCTGGGACCCACCTTCATTATGTGTCGTTCATCATGTAGGCCCATCTTTGATATCAACTGACCTTCATGTGGGCCCACCTTCAATGACCATCATCCATCACGTGGGTCCCACCTTTGACATGGACTGTCCATCTAATGGGACCCACTTGATGCGCATGTTCCGTCATGTTGGGCCGCACTTTGATGCGGGTCATCTATCATGTGGGGCTCGCCTTTGATGTGAACCTTTCATTACATGGGCCCACCTTGATGTGGGGCCCCACTTTAATATGAGTCATTCATCATGAGGGGCCTATCTTTGATGTCCACCATCCATCATGTGGGTCCCACCTTTGTTGTGGACCACTATCATGTGGGGCCCACTTGATGTGGATAGTCCATCATGTGGAACCCACCTTTAATGTCCACCATCCATCATGTAGGTCCCACCTTGGCTGTGGACCTTCTATCATGTGGGGCCCAACCTTTAATATGAGTCATTCATCATGTAGGCCCACCTTTAATGTCAACCTTCCATCATGTAGTCTCACATTCAATGTCCACCATCCATCATGTGGGTCCTACCTTTGATGTGGAACATCTATCATGTGGGTCCCATATTTGTTGTGGACCATCTATCATGTGGGGCCCACTGATGTGGATAGTCCATCATGTGGGACCCACCTTTTATGTCCACCAACCATCATGTAGGTCCCACCTTTGCCATGGACCACCCATCATGTGGGGCTGAACCTTCAAGATGGGTCATTCATCATGTGGGCCCACCTTTAATGTCAATCTTCCATCACGTGGTCCCACATTCAATGTCCACCATCCATCGTGTGGGTCCCAACCTTGATGTGGACCATCATCAGGTAGGGCTAGCTTAATGTGGATCATGTAGGGCCACACTTTGAAGCAGGCCATCCATCACGTGGGGCTCACCTTTGATGTGACTATGTATTATGTAGGCCCACCTTCACTATGGGTCATTCATCATGTGGGCCTTTCTTGAAGAAATTGTAAAGAGAAGAGAAGAGGGTAAGATGGGAATTACTTGAAAAGTTTAAGGGTAAACTTGTCCAAAATGACTACCCGCATAAGCTAAATAAGCTCTATTTCAAAAAGTAACCCCTCCCCAACTTATTAAATCGAAGCTTATTTGCTACTTTCTAAAAAAATTAACACTTCATTAAACTTTTACCAAACGGTCTAAAAGCTTATTTTTTAGAAATAAGCTGCTCTTATTTGTAGAGATGTCAAATGCCCCCTTAGTGAAAGTTATTTGTTTTGAGTTCAATTAAGAGTTTAAGGCATTGTCGCTTATATAAGCCCGTCAATATGTTGCAAGCAACATTTTTCATCAAATAATACCAGTTCTATTCTCCTGTTTAGAGTTTTCTCTCCTTGTGAATTCAAAGACTATTTTAGAGAAGAAGATGGTAATCTCTCCTCTTTTCTCCATGCACTTGTTACGTTAAAACTCATAAATTAACTTTAACATTTAAAACTTCATATATTTTTTAAGATGGGAAAAATTCATTTCTATTAGAAAGATCGAACTAAATTTTTTTCCTAAAACTTGTTTTTTTGTAAAAAATACTCCCAATAATGATTTTAGACTAAAGATTAGTCATATATTGTGTTAGTGCACTTTTCTGTAGCATACTAGTGTACCTTTTTTGTCAATTACTTAGTTCAGTGAATTTAGTATCGGTTGAGCTTAAAGAAGACAAAGACCGAAGACTCAAGTGGACATGCTGCATCAAAGAAGAAGAAACCGGTAAAAGAGATGCCTTGGTGAAGCCTTTAACCTTGAATCCAAATCAAAACTATAACCTCTAGATGACCTAACCCATTTGGTATATTATTAGTCATCTTAAAATAGCCTTAGGTGTCCCAAAAGATCACTCAAAGAATGACCCAAGAGGTTCTTAAGTGGCTGTGAAAATGCATAACGAACAACCATCTTAAAAAGTCTAACGACCTGTCTGAAGACAGGCCACGATCGATCAGGATAAGTCGAACTGACCCATGCAAAGACAATAAGCTCTCTGTCTAAAACAGGCCTTTGGCCGACTGGTCACGACCAATCGGGGACCCTGTCCGACCGGTCGACACTAGCCGTTTTTAGCCCGTTTTGTATTTGTTTAAACTTTTTTAATAAAACGTCTTGAGTCGAATTTGAGGGTAAGGAGAGGGATTTTGAGGAAATTGAAGTCACCATTATTGGAGACCATTAGAGGCTCAAATCCTAACCCTAACAAGGCATCTTTCTTGTGATTTAATACAAGAATGGAGCATTCCAAGCTCATGAAAAAGATGTCCTTCCCCCTCTTTTGATCTCTAGAATTTGGATCAAACTTTATAGTTATATTCATATCCAAAGCTCTATGATGAGATCCTTATAAATGAGATACTTTAGACAACTCATTCACATTAGTTGTAGAGATCCCAAACCGACCCTTTTATCACTTTGGGCAACTCAAAAGACATCCATGCAAGGTGATTGATCAAGTGGAGCTGAGGCATTGGCAAGCAGCGACAACACGATCGGGGGAGCAAAGGGAAGCTAATTGAAGCACGGGAGAGCGGAGATCAAGCAATCCAAAGTGGCACTGAAGAAGGGACTTATCTGACAAGTAAGTTGTAATATTGAGAGTCTGGTTACACTCCTTCCTCGGCGAGGATTGAGTATGAGAGTTTGGATTTACAAACTTGAACAAGTATCTGTGGGGAGCCTCCGGCGGGAGTATACGCCTAGGTTCTTGGATTGAAACTGAAGGGTTGGTACGAACCTAGTCAAACTCCTAGGTTAAGAGATGAACCTTAAAATCTCTGTTATACTTTGGAAGGAACCTCGTTAAACTCCCCGGTAGAGTGGAACCGTTTAAACACCTAAGTTGGGAGGAACCTGATTTAAACTCCCTAGTGAATGTCGGTGTGCTCATAAGATGAGTACTTGAACCGGGAGTGGAGTAGCATGACTGAACCACTATACATACTTGTATTTGTGATTGAGTTGAGCACATTGTTAATCTAACTTTGTATGATTTAATTACTTAATTATTCATGCTTGATTAGAATATATGTTAAGCATTAGATAGGCACATCCACACACAAGATGTACTTTCACTAAGTAGAGTAGACTTGAGCTTATACGATCCGCTCTCATATAGTCTACTTAGGTTACATAGATTAGGTGCTTGATTAGTTTAATCAATTTATTATCTACGCATGCTTAGGCTATGTTGTTTATATGCTTACCATATGTTAGCTTTGTCATTGGACCCACTTAAGCTTGGAAGCTAAGTATGATTGCCTACTTAGTTTATAATTGCTAATTAGTTTAATTAGGCAAGATGTTTTAAAATAATTTTTAAACGGTCCTAATTCCCCCCCCCCCCCCCCCCCCCCCCCCCCCAGGACTTAGCCTTAGTTCTACTAGTTCCGCTCCAACCTTACACACAATTTCATATAATAATACAATTGAATAGAAGGTAAGAAAATTTAGTGTAGAGGGAATCCATTTATATAAGAATTATTGAAAATAGAGGATTTAATTACCCATGCAAATTATTATAAGAACACTTGGAATGCATAACTATTTTAAATAAAGTCTTATATTTTATCTTGTTTATAAATGAGAAATTATGGTATCAAAGCACAGAAAAGGTGATTAGCATATACATGAGAAATTATAAAATTGAAGTGCAGAAATGTGATTAGTGTTGCACAACTGGCAATTGCTATCGGGTTCATACAAAGGGGCCTTTTTTCTGATAATTTTTCTAATTAATTTTATAAGTCACATTTCTTGAGTTTCCAAAGCCCAACTTATAATGAGAACTTGTGACCTCTCCTCAATTATTCCCATTAGAGGTCCTTAATCGCCTCCTTTATAACATATAATCCCTATTGATCATATCTTATTCTCAGTAATAGATCTTTGTAAAATACAAAAGTTACAATGAGCTGACGGTACATGTGAGGGCGACCAATCAGACTTGAGGGATAAATGCTTATGATGTTCAAAACCAAACATGCTTTTCTACTTTTTGGCTAATAAATATATTGTTTACCAAACCTGCTGAATAAGCAGAAATCAAGATAAGTTAATTGTGGCATAAGTAACTTATTTAAAATAATTTACCATCCAACACCTCGTAGCCATAATATTGACATTATACGTACATACAAGACTCAAAATTACACTAAATATATAATTTTTGTTCCCTAATATTTTAGTGTTTTTGTTTCTTTGACTCAATTTTTACGGTCTTGCTAAGAATTGAAACTGAGTTGATGCAAAAATTCCCTATACTACTGTTTGTCCTACAATTATTTTGCTAGCTATGATAATTAGGACTTGCTCTCGCAAACTGTTTTGGACAGATTGCTTGCAAGGCTGCTCTGATGTATCATTGTGGGCCCACAAAAATTTTCAAATCTAAAAATACACCATTAGAAAAATTGTCTTGTCCATAGCATCCCTGATGTTGTGCCTAATTTATTTATTTATTTATAGGTGCATTTAGCAACAAATGTACAAGCTAACCGATTGGTGAATTGTCAACAAATTAAGAAAGGAATGGTTTGAAAAGAAATAAATAAAAAATAAAAAAAACTAGAAAAGGAACACGCACATAAAATAGTATCTATTTAACATTCTTTTCTTGTGTCATTTTCTTTCTTTTTTTAATTAAAATTAATATTTTGTCTTTTTTTAATGTCATTGTATCCTAGTGTTTTGCGTGGTGGTGTATCAATGTATATCAAGGGACTCTAACATTCCCCTACACGTGCGGAGTGGAACTCCGTACGAGAACATACTGGGCAAGGGATATTACCGATGGCATATTTGCTACTTTTGGTATTCAAACACAGGACCTTCTACTCTAATACTATGATAAACAACGAGTTGCTCTAAAAGCTTGAACTGGTAGAGGATGGCGTATCAATGTATATCAAGAGACTCTAACACATGCAACAGGAGGATTTTAATCATCCAACTACTATCATAATGGCAGTTTAATGAAATAAAGCAGCCACACTGGTGCTCTTGTACCTTATCCCAGTTTTGAAAATTGTAATTGTAGGTGGCCGTGTCCAAAGCTCTCAGTAGTTGCATTGTAACACTTGTCGAATCGACCGATGGAGATCATCTGTAACATCCAATAATGGGCCTTATAGTGGAAGGAGAGTGGCTCAAAATTTTGATATAATTGGATGATCTTGACCATCTTAATTCGGACGTTTGATTTGAATTGTTGGTCGCTACCAGTTGGTTTATATGGGTGGCCCACTAGAATGTCAGGAATTCAGGCAGGAAGGGCCAAAAAAAAAAGGCCTTCGATATTTTTTCTTCCTCCTCTCTTTTCATTCTTGCCTACATCCACAATATGCATATCATGTAAACCATGTGGGTAATTGAAAAGGACCCTAATCAACCCATTTATTTCCTACACTAATCTGTTTAACATAATCAACCCATCTAACCTATTTGATGGAATCATGCCCCACCATAACAGACGGATCAGGTCGACTTGAATCCCCCCAGGTGGTCTTCATGGTGGGGTTCACATTCTAAACGGCTGAGATGTAAAGTTGGTGAAAAAATAGTGTAACATGAGAAGCTTATCATGGGAAGAGATGGCTTTACGTCAGCATTGAATTTTACTGTCTTCACAAGGTATGTGTACGTATTATGAACCATGGCATGAATCCAGCAGCTCCACCTTTCTATTGGCCACAAACCAAAAAGAAAAATCTACGGACTGTTTCTTCCGTCCTAATCATACCATTATATTGACAGTTCCAAAACACCTGCTCATACAATGCTGGCGATTGGAGACATATACTCGCATCGTGTGGTGGTTCAAGACTCGTCTCTTTCAAGAAGTTGGTAGCATCCATGAATTTCTCATCTACGTATTAAAGGGTTACCGCCGTGCAAAGATGTGTATTTTGGCCTATGGACCATTCACAATTGTACGTACTTCATGAAAGGTCCCAATCTTTTAAATGAGTTCCATGAGTCAGTGGATCAGAATGCTTTGGCCCAAAGTAATCTAAGCCATTCATCCAGTGGATGATCATAAGTGTATGGTGCAAAAGTGTACCTCTCCTTAATTTTTTTCAGATGATCCTAGCCATCTGTTGGCGTCTCCTAAATTGAGGTTGGAGCCAATGGCCCACATTTAGTGGTTGCTAGATCATAAGGTGTTTCCATCAGCAATTGGATGGCCTGTGCACAGAAAAAAAAAAAAAAAAGAGGAAATCTTGACTCTTAGATAGGTGTCCAGCAAAGAGATGGTTAGGAAAGAGAATATGGAAACAGTCCACATCAACCCAAAAGGGTTTTTTGGGAACTTCAATTTCATCCAAGGACTTGTCCAAACGAGGCCTAAAGCTGTATGAATTAAATGGTATGAAATTCAAATGCGGTGAAATTTTGAAATCGAGACTAGGGTTGGATCCTTTGGGTGTGGGGCTCATTTTTCACTGATCCAAACCATTGAACCCTTGAGCCCCAATATGGATTGAGGATGCTCTAAAATTCACCAAGGTTGGCAGATACCAACCCTGTTGGCTTTACAAAGCCTTAGGAGAAAATTCAAACACCAACGCAAGAAGGGAACAAAAGACTCTGTATTGAAAATAACTTTCTAGCTAGATTTTGCTTGCTATGAACGTACAACACCACACCCCTTTATATATTGATTGGCTACTATGTGAAATACCTAATATATCCTCATTCTAGAATAATCTATAGCATTAACAACCTTTAATCCATCCGTTTCTAACGTATGGAAATCCACCAGCCACCACGTTTGGAAATACAAATAGCCACACGTGAGGAAATGCCAACCGTCATGGCTTTTCAAATTCCAAGAAGATTCCAGAGGATTGCTGGACAATCTAGACTATCCATTTGGTTTGGACGTTCCAATACTCCCCTTCAAACCAAAATCGATTTCATTTCAAGCATGGACCTTAGTTGTCTGAATGTATCAGTCGGTAACGCATTAGTGAAAATATATGTCACTTGTTCAGAAGTATGACAATATTCCAATTTCACCGTTTTCTGCTTCACTTGATCTCTTAAAAAATGATATCGGGTATCAATGTGCTTGCTTCTTCCATGTTGTACCGGATTTTTGGAGAGCTCGATTGCTGACTTGTTATCCACATATATGACTGTGGATCCTTCTTGCGGATGCTTCAACTCCTTTAACAGATTTCTCAACCAAATTGCCTCACAGACTGTAGATGATGCTACCACGTGCTCTGCTTCACATGTGGACAGGGCGACCACACTCTGCTTCTTTGAATTCCATGTAAAAGTAATCATTCCGAGATAGAATACATATCCCGTGGTGTTTTTTCTTTCATCTTGGTCACCTCCCCAATCATTATCTGAGTATCCATACAGCATTGCTTCATCTTCGTATGGATAGAAAAGACCAAATTCCATTGTTCCTTTGACGTACCTGAGGATTCTTTTTGCGGCTAGCCAGTGTGATTCTTTTGGCACTTCCATGTACCTGCTTAGAAGCCCAACACTGTAGACGATATCCGGCCTTGTGATTGTGAGATACCTTAGGCTTCCAATTAGACTCTTAAACAAAGTTGAGTCCACACTTCTTCCTTCTCCTTCTTTTGTTAGCTTCAGGCCCATTGCTACAGGTGTGTTCACGGCATTGCAATCAACCATCTTGAACTTTTCAAGTAATTCCTTGACATACTTTTTCTGAGATATATAGATGCCACCATGTTGTTGCTTCACTTCGATGCCTAGAAAGAAAGACATCAGACCTCCGTTGGTCATCTTGAACTCCTTAAACATAGCCTTTTTGAATTCATCAAACATTAGCTCGTTGTTCCCTGTAAACAGCAAATCATCAACATACAGGCATACTATGAGCATATCGCCATGAGCATTTTTCTTGATGTAGACTGCATGCTCATATGGACATTGGGCGAAACTGTTCTCTTGAAGATAGTTGTCGATACGTGCATTTCAAGCACGTGGAGCTTGCTTCAACCCATAGAGGGCTTTCTTCAACTGATACACCTTGTATTCCTCTCCTTGCATAACAAACCCTTTAGGTTGGTCAACATAGACCTCTTCTTCCAGAATTCCATTCAGGAATGCAGATTTCACATCAAGTTGGTAGATCATCCAACTGTGATGTGCTGCAAGGGAGATAATCATCCTCACAGTGTCAAGGTGAGCAACAGGAGCGAAGACTTCTTCATAGTCTACCCCTTACTTCTGTTTGTATCCCTTTACTACGAGCCTTGCCTTGTAGCGATTGATCTCACCATCAGCATTTCGCTTGATCTTGTACACCCATTTGACGCCGATAGCTTTCTGGCCATTAGGAAGCATAGTCAGCTCCCATGTATCATTCTTTTCAATGGCATGAATTTCTTCTTTCATAGCTATTCTCTAACATTCTTCTTTTATGGCCTCCTGGAACGTCAAAGGCTCATGATCTGCATACAGGCAGAAAAGATTAACTTCTTCAGTTTGCTCATAGATGCCGCTTAAGCTTCTTATTTTGATGGGTGCCATGGGTGAGGATGAGCTGGCCGAATTTTGATTTGGAGTACTTTCAGGGCTTCTCTGAACTGATGATGCAACCGAAGAAGATGTTGTGAGCGTTTGCTCTTGACGATCATGCCTTTCTTCCTGTTCTTCTGTTTCGACTTGAATATCTTTGGTTGATTCTTCATCGTTCCATTTCCAGGCTTCTTCCTCATTAAAGACCACATCTCTACTCACCACGACTTTATTGGTTAGTGGATTGTAGAGTTTGTAGGCTTTGATACCACTTTGTTGGCTTTAGATTCTTCACTATAGCCGATGAAGATGCATTTCTCGCCAAGATCATCAAGCTTCCTTCTTCTTGCTTCTGAAACTTAAGCGTAGGCGACACACCCAAAGATCCTTAGGTGCGCCACGCTCGGTTTATAGCCACTCCATGCCTCCTGTGGTGTCATGTTTCTGACGCTCTTGGTTGGATATCGATTGAGCAAGTAGGCAATACATGCAATGCTTCTGCCCAGAAGTTCTTTGGCAAGCTTTTCTCTTTTAGCATCGTTCTCGTCATGTCGAGGATAGTGCGGTTCTTTCGTTCCGCAATGCCATTCTGCTGTAGCGTGTAGGCTGCAGTGTGCTGCTGCTTGATGCCTTGTTCCCTGCAATAATCTCGAAATGCATTTGAGGTGTACTCTCCACCTCTGTCAGATCTGAGTACTTTAATTTTGTGACCACTTTCAACTTCAACACGAGCTTTGAAAATTTTAAAGATAGTAAAAGCGGAAGATTTATCTTTGATGCAATACACCTTAAGTCTTCTGCTGAAATCATCAATGAAGGTAATAAAGTATTTATTACCTCCAAGAGAGGGTGTTTCAAGTGGTCCACAAATATCAGTATGAACCAATTAAAGTGGTTACTTTGCTCTTCTAGACACTCCACTTGGAAAGGAGTTCCTTTGTTGCTTGCCGAGTGTGCACGCCTCACACACATGTTCTGGAGCTTCAATAGCGGGCAAGCCCTGTACCATGCTTGATGAAGACAATAGCTTTAAGCCACTAAAATGGAGATGCCTAAAGCGAAGATGCCATCTCCATGAATCATTTTTCACGGTTCCATAGAGACACTTCTCGATTTTTGTGTTGATTTGAAGCTTCTTCGCCATTTGGACTTGAGCCACAAGTCTCCCGTGTGCATCTCTTATAGAGAGAGAATAGTTTTCCATGTGTATGACATACCCCTTCTCAAAGAGTTGGCCGATACTGAGGATGTTACTTTTCATGTTTGGTACGTAATACACATTGGAGATAAAATTTGGCACAACATTCTTCTAATAGATTTTAACTTTTCATTTACCTTTCACGGGAACTTTTGATGATTCTCCTAGACTCACGTTGCCACGAGCATCGCCTACCAGATCCACGAACAGCTCATTCTTTCCACACATGTGTTTACTCGCACCAGAGTCGAGATACCACACATCATGTTAATCACATGCGTCTTCTTGTGCAAGAAGAAGTATGGAGTCTTCCTTTTCATGATTTGATGCTTCTGCATAATTAGAATGCTTATCTTGATTTACTGGTTTGCTCCAGCAGTTTGAAGCATAATGGCCGAACTTGTTGCAATCGTAACATTGAATATTTTTTGTATTTCCACGACCACGTATGGATCGGCCTCTACCATTTCTTCTTCCACGAAAATTGGTAAACTTCTGTTGATTTTGTTGATGGCTTGGATGATATCCACGCCCTCTGCCTCTTGCACGATTGCTAGTGCTACGGCCCCCTCTTTATGTATGTCCATTCTTTTGTTCATTTAAAGTCAACTTGGACTCCAAGGCATGTTCAAGCATCGGTCCAGCATTTTTTCGCATTCGTTGCTCATGCACTTGCAACGATCCCATCAGGTCTTCAATAGACAATTTTTCCAAGTCCTTTGATTCTTCTATGGCCACAACCACATGCTCAAATTTGGGTATAAGGGATCGCAGTATTTTTCTGACCACCCGCACATCCTCAATCTTTTCGTCATTTCTTTTCAAGTTGTTAACAATGACAAGCAACTTTGAAAAATAATTTGAAATGGACTCACCTTCCTTCATGTGAGAGGTCTCCAACTCGACTCTAAAGGTTTAGAGGAGAATCTTCTTCACACGATCAACTCCTTTAAAGATGGTGCTAAGAATCTCCCATGCTTGCTTGCTTGTTGTCGCTTCAGCGATCCGTTCAAAGGTGGACTCATCCAACCCTTGATAGACAAGAAACAAAGCCTTCTTGTCATTCTTTCTTTGTTCTTTGAGGACCGCCCTTTGATCAGCTGTGTAGACGGCTTCTTGCTCCATAGTGGGTTCTACATACCCATCGGTAACGATCTCCCATAGATCTTGTGACCTAAACAGTGCCTTCATCTGGATGCACCAATTCTCATGGTTGTCTTTTGACAACCTCGAAATTTGGGGCTGAATAGTGGTGGCCATCTTCACTAGACTATGGAATCAGCACCTACGACCGGTGGCTCTGATACCACTTTGTTGGCTTTACAAAGCCTTGGGAGAAAATTCAAACACCAACACAAGAAGGGAATAAAAGACTCTATATTGAAAATAGCTTTCTAACTAGATTTTGCTTGCTATGAACGTACAGCACCACACCCCTTTATATAGTGACCGGCTACTATGTGAAATACTTAATATACCCTCATTCTAAAATCTATAGCATTAACAACTTTTAATCCATTTGTTTCTAACGTATGGAAATCCACCAGCCACCACGTTTGGAAATACAAATAGTCACACGTGAAGAAATGCCAACAGTCATGGCTTTTCAAATTCCAAGAAGATTCCAGAGGATTGCTGGACAATCTGGACCGTCCATTAGCTTGGACGTTCCAACAAACCCTTCATAATTTAACTATCTTCTGGTGATTGTGGACCATCAACATCTTTCACTTTAACTGACTACTTTAACAGGCTATCGATGGAAGTTTCAGGATCTTGCAATCTCTATGGTTTCTAGTCATCCCCATTCCAAAGTGGGGACACCATATCGGTCCCAGTTGTTGTCTCCAAACCGTGGGCCCCCACATGAATGAAATCATGTGCTCCAACAAACTGTACCATTTTCATTGGGCAGGACTATAGAAATCACATGTTACATGGACTGCCATTTGTTCCATAAGATGGGCAACTGTGGGGTCCTGTCTATTACCAAACGTGCAGGTGGTCCACCAAAATGTTTCTTTATATGGGTACAACAAAACCTACCTTGGTTTCTATCTTTCCTATCATTCCTAGCAAACCTATATCTTATATTACATGTGATGTGAGCAAGAGGGATAATTTTACCTTAAGTGGTTGGTTGATCTGCGTAGGTGCGTAATTTTGAATTTTCAAATGACACATGGAAGCCTTGTTTGGTAGGCACACGTAAATGGGAGATCTTGATATATAAATATTGAGTGCGGATCTTCTGTGCTGAAGGCGCAAGAAATTCCAGCGCCATTGTTTCTCATTACTCCACGTCATCCCAGAGGACTTTGGCTGACGAGATACGCGGGATTTCTCTCTCTCAAATACAACGCGTGCTACACAACGGCATTTTTAGCGTGTGTAACTTCTTTGGGTCCGACAATGATTTATGTTTCATATCCACACCGTCCATCAATTTTTAAAGATGATTCTAGAGCATTAGCCCAAAATCGAGGCATATCCAAAATTCGAGTAAACCACTTCAAAGAAAGTAGCCAAGATTGAATGGAAACCGTTGACACCTTCCTAGGGTCTACTGTTACGTTTATTTCCTATCTAGCCTTTTAATAATGTTACACATAACTTCATGAAGGGAAAACACAAATATAAGTTTGATAAGAGCCTCCTATGGCCCCAAGAAGTTTTCAACAGTAGGCGTTCAATTCAGACTGTTTCTGTAAGGTGTCTCGGTTGAGCTTGGTTCTGCCTCATTTTTTTGTCTAGTTCAATAAAATGGTATGAAAAAATGGCTGGACCGTGTGGATCTGATAAATACATCATAATAGGGCCCACTGAAGTTTCACATATAAATACTTTCCGTTTTCTTCTCTCACCGAAATGTGCTGCACCACGGGAGCATATTAGGTGAGACCCAGGCCTCACCAAAGACCGGACGGCCCTTACAGTGGTGCCCACCTTGTCATGCATATTCTATATCCACCCCGTTCATCCGTTTTTTCCGGATCACTTTAAAGAATTATTAAAAATGAAACAGTGGTGGCTTACCATTACCTATGCCATAGGAAACAGTGGTGACTTACCAATAACGGGCCACAAAAGTTTTGTATCAAGCTGATATATGTTTTTCCTCTTCATCCAGGCTTATGTGAACTTATCAACAGATTGGATGTCAAATAAAAACCATAGAAACATTAAGGTGATTCCCAAGAAGTTTTTAATAGTAGGACATTCAATCACAACTTTTTCCTAGAGTATGGACCACCTGATGATTGGATATTCTTAAATTTTAGCAGAATGCTCTAAAATGATCTGAAAATTCGGATGTACGGAGTGGATGTAGAATAAACAAATCAAGGTGGGCCCGACGGTAAGGGTTGCACCGTCTTGGGTGATGCCCGGTCTAACCTAATCCGCTCCCCTGCCTCACACAGCAAGCGCCGGAGGTGTGAAATTTAAGTAGGCTCCACGATGATGTATTTGTTAGATCCACACCGTCAATTCATTTTTTTCATTTCATTATAGGCTATGAACCCAAAAACAATGCAGATTTAAAGTTAAAGTGGACCACATCATTGAGGACAGTAAGAATTAATGCTACCATTGAAAACTTCTTGGGGCCACATAATGCTCTTATCAAGCTGATATTTTTATTTTAACTTCATCTAAGCATGTGTGATCTTATGAACAGGTCAGATGGAAAATAAGCCTCGATGTTGGCCCTAGAAAAGTTTCAACGGAAGTTTGTTCAATTCCGACTGCTTTATGTGATGTGATCCACTTGAGGTTTGGATGTACCTCGTTTTTGGAATCGTGCTCTAGATTTATCTAGAAAAATTGATGGACGGTATGGATTTAACAAAAAAATCATGGTGGGACCCAAAAAAGGTTTCACACGTTAAAAGTGGGTTGTGTAGTTAGCCATGTATGTGGAAGAGAAAAATCCGGTGTATATTAGTAGATGGAGTCATCCAAAATGACGTGGACTAATGAGAAGCAATGGCGCTGGAATTTCTTGTGTCTTCAACATAGACGATCCGCACTCATAAATATTATAATGAGTTCATGATGATAGTGATGATGTATTGAAGATTAAGATATCTAATATATCATTATTGTCAACTAAAATGAGGTTAAATCATTTTTAAATGTCTAGAGAATAGGACCTAAGAGCTCTAAAATAATGGGTGTTGTGAAAATTTGGTGATGTGGCTACTTGGTGAGTTAAGGGCTGTTTGATTTTCTTAATTATACTGATTATTTCTTACCCTTGTTTGGTTGAACCTGGAATTATTGCTTCAAAATTTGTGTGAATCTCATGGGATTTCCATTTATTTCTACGTGTTAAAATTTTGTAGTGCTTATTGTGATGAATATGTCATATCCATACCATTCATCCACACAGCAATCTCATCTTAGGGCATGAGTCAAAAAATTGAGGCAAATTCAAAGCTTAACCAGACTACCCCACATGAAATGGTGATTGTACTAGACCTCAACCGTTGATAGCTAAAACATTCCTAGGGCCCCACCGATGTTTATTTGTCATCAACCTGTTCATAAGGTCATACAAACATAGACAAAGGAAAAACATAAAAATAAAATAAAATAAAATAACTTGATCCAAAACTTCTATGGCCCTCAAGAAGTTATCAGCAGTAGGCATTCAATTCCCATTGTTTACTTGGTGTAGTTCACTTAAGATTTAGATATGCCTTAATTGTAGGCTTATGAGCCAACAAAATGAATGAACGACATGGATATGACATATACATCACAATGAGGCCCATAGGGTTTGTGCACAAAATGTTTTCCAACTTCTGTCTTGAGCCAAAATACTAAGCTTGTGAACATCAACCTTGAGAAATATTTACTATTTTATAATATATTTACGTCGTAATTTGAAAATAAAAAAGGAGACAACCATTTGTTCCATAAGATAAGCAATTATATAGTCATGCCTATTACCAAATGTACACATACGTGGTCCACTGACAATCTTCATATATGTGGGCGCAGCAAAACCTACCTCAATTTCTATCTTTCCTATGATTTATAACTAACCCATGTTAATTTTATATTACATGTGATATGTGAGCAGCAGGGAATAATTTTACCTTAACTAGTTGGTTATTTTATGAAGGTGCATAATTTTGAATTTTCAAAAGACATGAAAGCCTTGTTTAATAGACACTTGAAAATGAGTTGATCTCATTTTAGTCAGAAGTAGTTATGTATTGGAGATCTTGATTTAATATCAGATATAATGAGTTCATATGATACCAATGGTGATTTACTGAAGATTCAGATCTCCAATATATAATTATTATTAACTAAAATGAGGTTAATGTAAATCTTAAACAGTATGCGGAATAATCGGATCGTCTATGCATCAACAATGGAGATTCCAAACTATAATCTTAAAGCCATACCTGATTAGGAAGATATTCCTGATGCCGTCGTATTGCCGAGAAGAACTCTTGGTCTTCCGCACCTTACACCTTTAGGAGAACCACTCAATGGAGACTAGGGTTTTCTCTTGTATGTTGGTGAGGAGACCAAGACATATATTTATCGGAAAGAGGGCCAGAAAAGCTTACCCATCACACTTCTCTCCTCTAGGATCTCCATACCGTAAGTTTCTATATCAGGCTTAATAACCGCATATAGGGAACACGGTTCAAGCGTCCCGCCTCAGACCTATTTGCAATGATCACAACTATAGTGGGGCCCACTGAATCGCTCAGTCTGAATAATCCAACGGTCATGATCTAAACTGATGATCATGTGTGGCCCACCTAATGGAGTCTTACATTCTCCTACTTGGGCTACACTGATCTCTGAAAGAAAACAAAACATTTTATTTTATTTTGTGAAAAATAATTTTATAAAACACATTTGTTTCAAAAGTTCCTAATGGGTGCTCTACTGATTTCAAAACAATACCGTTGGATAATTATGAGCAACGCTTGTCAGATCCGGTCCATCAAGACCACTGATTTTGAATCGTGGTAGTCAACACAACATTTAATATTTTTGAAGTGTGACGAATCACAATCACAGATAACAATAGCCTTAACGACATGGAATGAGGTGTGGTATGAAGATTACACGTCTTATGTGATCATACGTGTTTATCTTCAAGTGGTCCTACTGAACGTGTCTCCAAGACACAAAACTTAGTCTTGCTTACTCAAAACTAAATGTGCACACTGAAGGAGAAGTAAGATATAAACTGAAAAATAGAATCATCAATGCATAAAAGATATCTCTAAAAATGTCTGGACATAATCGGATCATACATGAAAACTTCCACTACTGAAATACATCATTGGGATCAACAACTTCCATAGACGTCACATGCTCCTTAACGAGTGTGATAGGAAGGCCTTTAGTGAGAGGATCCGCTATCATCTGCCTTGTGCCGATGAGTTCCACAGACACTTGACGATTCTGAACTCTCTCCTTCACAACAAGATATTTGATGTCAATGTGCTTTGACCTCGATGAATGCTTGTTGTTGTTGGAGAAGTTAACTGCAGCTGAACTATCACAATAGATTTTCAATGGTTTCGGGATCATCTACACAACCCGTAAACCAGAGAAAAAGCTCTGAAGCCAGACCGACTGATTCGTGGCTTCATGACAAGCTACATACTCTGCTTCCATGGTAGATGATGCCGTAATCGACTATTTCATGCTGTTCTATGATACGACTCCACCAACCATCATGAATACATAGCCCGAGGTGGACTTCTTGCTGTCGAGACAACCAGCAAAATCTGCATCTGTATATCCTACCAACTCCAAATGGTCGGATCTTCTGTATGTGAGTTCGAAGTCCTTTGTCCTTTGCAGGTAGCGTAACATTTCTTTACAGCTATCCAATGGTTCATTCCTGGATTGCTGAGGTACCTGCCCAACATTCCAACCATAAAAGCAATATCTGGACGCGTACAGACCTGAGCATACATTATGCTCCCTACTGCTGACGCATACGGAATAGCTTTCATCTTGTCCTTTTCTAGGTCATTCTTAGGACACTGAAATTGACCAAATTTGTCACCTTTTACAATAGGTGCTTGGCCAGGAGCACAACCTTGCATGCCAAACCTTTCGAGAACCCTATCAATGGCCCTCTGCGACAAGCTAAGTAATCCACATGATCTGTCTCGGCTAATCTGAATGCCGATGACAAAGGAAGCATCACCAAGATCTTTCATCTCAAAATTTTGAGATAGAAATTTCTTAGTCTCACGCAACAATCCAATATCACTACTGGCCAATAAAATGTCGTCAACATACAAGACCAAAATGATAAACTTACTCCCACTAATTTTTACATATATACACTCATCCGCAGTGTTTTCAATGAAACCATATGAGGAAATAACTTCATGAAACTTTAGGTACCACTGTCGTGATGCCTGTTTCAACCCATAAATGGACTTCTTAAGTTTGCAGACCAGATGTTCTGAGCCTTTGGCTTTAAAACCTTCTGGCTGCAACATATATACGTTCTCCATTAGATCTCCATGGAGAAACGCAGTTTTCACGTCCATTTGATGTAGCTCCAAATCCATATGAGCCACAAGAGCCTATAATGATCATAAAGGAGTCTTTCTTAGATACAGGTGAGAAAGTCTCCTTAAAGTCAATGCCCTCACGCTGAGTGAAGCCCTTTGCAACTAGCCTGGCTTTATACCTTTCGATATTGCCCTTAGAGTCCCGTTTGGTTTTAAATTCCTATTTGCAACCAATCGGCCTAATCCCTTCAGGCAATTCAACAAGGTCCCAAACTTTGTTGTCATTCATGGATTTCAATTTGTCTTTCATGGCATCGAACCAATAAGAAGAATCCGCACTTTGTTCGACCTGTGAAAGGGATACAGGATCCTTTTCAACCCCAATGTCAAACTCATGCTCCTACAAATAGATGATGTAATCATCTGGTATTTCAGATCTTCTCTCTCTATGTGATTATCTTAATGGCTCATTATTCTGAATTGGGTTTTTCATTTCCTCATCAGTGGGTTGTATTTGAGGTTGTGCATGGTCGTCCAAAGGGATCTCAGGGTCCACTACTGGATGGACAACCATGCTACTCTGAATGATTGTGGTGGGAATCACAATCAGTTCTTCCTCAAATACAATATCTCTTAAATTTGTGCTCCCACTATCTTCAGTGTTCTCAATAAACCTAGCATTCCCAGTCTCAATGACTCTCATAGAATATGATGGACAATAAAAACTGAATCCTTTTGATCTTTCTGGGTATCCAATAAAAAAGCAACTAACAGTTCTAGGGTCAAGCTTTCTTTCAGCTGGTTATAAGGTTTGGCTTCTGTAGGATAACCCCATTCATGAAAATATCGTATAATAGGCATTCGCCCTGTCCACAATTCATATGGAGTTTTCATTACAGCCTTACTTGGGACCCTATTAAGGATATGCACAGCCATTTTCAACGCATCACCCCACAATTCATATGGAATTTTCATTCCAAAGTTAGGCTAATTGCCACCCGCAGGACCTGTAGAACCTTTTTCCTGAAGTGTGCTTTCTTTTCTTATGTCTTTTTCATCCTTGACCAGATGTCACTAGGTGCGCACTTTATGTCTTGCCCGACCTTCTGAATCTCTCTTCCTCCTGAACGCACTGAGATATCAGTTCGTTCAATGTTCACTTTTCCTTTTGAGTGTTATAGCTGATTTGGAATTGACCGAACTGTGAAGGGAGGGAGTTCAGAACCAAGAAAATCAGGAGTTCATCATTAATCTTAAGGCCTAATGCGCGGATTTTAGCCACCACATCAGACAATCCACCAATGGACTCCTTGATATTTCCATGACTGTTATAGATGACTTGAGTCAACTTATGTAAAAGTGAACTTAGCTCAGCTTTATCCGATTTTTCAAATCGTTTTCCTATTTCAGTCAATAAATGTTTAGCTTTCTCGGTGTCGGGCATGACACCCTGCATAGTCTCAGAAATCGAGTTATTTATGATCTTGAGACACATTTTATTTGACTTGGTCTAGGCCTTGTAGTGAGCTTTTTCTGCTTCCGAATTAGAGTCAGTTGGAATGGGAGGCTCTACTTACTCCAGGGCCAAGTCTAAGTCCATACAACCTAGGACTATTTCAACGGATGACTTCCATTTAGAATAGTTGGACCCAGTAAGCAAAGGTATGGATTTGAATTAGGTTGGAATATCGGAAACAGTTATAGCTGGACATTCAAAGCATAAAACTCACATTAATAAACAAGTCCTATATAACAATACATGAACATAACTCCACAAATATCATGCATGTATGTTCATTCGATTGATTTGGGCCTTCAATCAAATGGCCCAGAATGATGATGGGCCATAATCATCAAAATCTGGCAAGAGCCCAACGTATCATCACAATTCCTCTTTTGGGCGAAATTGTAACATACAAGAGGCTCTACTAAACATGAAGCTGATCAATGCTAGTGAAATAAATCTAAGATGCCCATCATCTTTGGATGAAATGAGTCTCTCAAACTTATATCGCCATCACCAATCACTCCATCCCGCTCACATTCTGTCAAACGATGATACTTCTTTGTTTTGACCACCGCGTGCCTAAATGTGAATGCAACTGAATGCAATCCTATAATAGAGGGTCACTGAATTCCATATACTGAAGTCTGAGACCAAAGATTTTCACCAATTGAGGTCACTTTGGTGGCTAACACAACCAGCTTCAATCCCTACTCCCAGACTCAAGAATTGCTACATGGTCCTGCCCACAACGGACCATACTATAGGAGTCTTGATTCAATCTAAAATACAGTTGATAATGACCGCCCATAGGCTCAAGCTTATTCCAAAGTGATGGTTGGATTTTATTTTAATGGTCAATCACTGAATATCAACCTGAAAATATGGGGAATGGCCATATTTCAGATCAAATCAGAACCAAATTGTATAACCATCTTAGCTGAATTACCTAGGCCATCTATGAAATGAAACCTACCAACCATCAATATAAATTTATGGTTTACTCATGCTAAAATTGCCTAAGCATAATGATTTAATGGTTAAGATCATCATGTTAGGACATTGGGCCCGAATCTCCAAAGTGGGCCCCATAAGGTCCATAAGAATGAACAGATCATTAGGCCCCATAAGTGACTTAAATAAGCTCAAATCTAAGCCCAATTAATCATCCAACATCATCAGCGGACAATAGGCCCAAACAACACCCAAATCAGTCGGTGATATCAAAGAGTGAATGACAAAATTAATATTAAGGTTGGACCCAAAATAAGCATCAAAGTGGCCTAAAATAATTGGGCTTGAATTCATAATGGTGTAAGCTTTGATTAGGGCCAAAGATGGTCATTAAAACAGGCCAAAAAAAGAGAGCTTGATATGGCTCCAAAACCCAGCTGAAACATGCTAAATAAGCTCGGGTTTTGCTATAATATTGTTGGGGTCCCAAAAGTGAAGATCTTCAAAACAATGATTATGGGTACCCCAATCATCACTTTATTGAATTAAGGGCCAGTGCATCGAAGACCGCGTCGAAAATCGCAACACGCATTTAACCAAAAGAACAGGAAATTGAGTCGGTAGTGGACCCCACCGGACACCGTGACCAAAACTGTCAAAATATAGGGGGATTACCTCAATTACCAAGAGATAGGAGCAGTGCATCGGTATTCATCACAAGGCGGGCCCCACAAATTCCCCAATTTGCAAAACCCAAAATTGGAAGGGCACGAGTACGTCCAGCGCATCCAGAAATTAATTTTAGGACGCACTGCCCCCGGCGCGTCATAAAATCCCCCAGCGCATCACAAAAATCCTCCAGCGCATAACGAAATTCGGACTGATTGAATTATAGGACGCACTGCCTCTAGCGCGTCTACAAATTCACCCGGCGCATCATGTAATTCAGTGATTTTGAATTACAGGACGCACTGCCCCCAGCGCGTCTACAAATTCACTCAGCGCATCGTATAATTCAACCATTTCGAAATTCAGAACGCACTGTGTCACGCCCTGAAATTCGGAACCCGAGTACATCAACTCAAGGCCCGAGTTCCAGGATGCGAATTGAAAATTCGAGCACCGATTCCTTGAAATTCCATTCCACACATCGTATAACTAAAATAAATCCCAAGTATAACGCTTCTTTTCCACTAATATCTGATTACATTGAATTTCATAAAACTAAAACAAATCGATTACATTTGACGCTGGTGTGATATGTGACCCTCTGAGTACTTTGTTCCGTCTATGTCTTTTCCTTCTTGAAAACCTGCAAGAACTGTGGTGATTTTGGTGAGCTAAAAGCCCAGTGAGGTCATTTCCATCACAGGTAATATTCCAGTTAATAAGAGGTAGGAGATGAATCATCAACGGATAGAATTGTATGAAATATACAAGGATAAGGTTATGATTGATACACTTTATGATTTATTATAAATGTCATATAATGATCATGATGTCATGTATGTTATGATAGGTGCGAGAGCAATAAACGTCTAGGAACTCGTTGCCACTGAACATTAGGAACCTGTCGCAAATCAACCATGCTCACCTAACCGGTACAACGAGGCGGCAAATCAACCATGCACGCCAGTGGGCAAATCAACCATGCACCACTGATCCAACCGAGCAAATCAACCATGCTCAATAAGTGAAACGACCAGAACTCGCTGCCACTGAACATTAGGAACCTGTCGCAAATCAACCATGCTCACCTAACCGGTACAGCGAGGCGGCAAATCAACCATGCACGCCAGGAGTCAAATCAACCATGCTCCTGTTCTGTCGCGGTGTATAAATGTATGCTCATGTATGTGTTTATGGAAGCATTCATCAAGCATGCAATGCATATCAAAATCCAAGCCCAATCACGCCATGTATGTTATCTTCGTTCATTATCTAAATATTTGACATAAATTAAGAAAGGTGAGAAAGATGTACATTGTTTAAGGTTTGTCTCAACACCTAAGTTATGTTTACCTAGGCCTTTACCTTGACCATTAGGGAAGACAATCTCTAGAGAAACGCATTCAACCTATGTAAAACCTCTACATAGAGTTATGTGGAGAGGTAGAGGTAAATATACTTATAAGGGCAATGGATCTGAACGTGGGACTTGAGAATGCGAACTAATGGTAAATCCTTTACTTAGGATGAGGATTTGAAAGTAAATTAAAATAGAAAAACTTAAACACTAAATCGAAGAACAACTAGAAGGAATAGTCTAGGAAAATTAACAGGAAATCCCATATGAAGAATCACTCACCGATATGATGATCTCTAGGCTCCAAACAAGCCCAAACTTGAATTTGAGTTGGCTCAACGAGTCGACTTGATTTGAATGTTTAGAAAATCCTTCTTCTCTCTTCTTTCTTTCTCCTTCTTCTTCCTTATTTCTTCTTCTTTTCTTTTCTTTTCCTTTCTTCTTCTTTTCTTTTCTTTTCCTTTCTTCTTCTTCTTTCTTTTCTTTTCTTTTCTTGTTTCTTGCTGACTGGTGCTGCCCCTACAGCATCAGCAAACCACCTTCCTCTCTCTCTCTCTCACCACTTCACTCTCTCTCTCGTTTCTTCTCTTCTTCTTCTTTTTCCTTCTTCCTTTCTTTCTCTTTCTTCTTTTCTTTCTCTTTCTTGCTACCCCAGCAATGGCCGCAACAACAACAACAACAGCTGCAACAGCAGCAAGAGTCCGAACAGCAACGGCAGCACGTGCTGCTACTTCTCTCGCTCTCTCTCTCCTTCTCTCTCTCTCTAACGCCCCACACCCTTTCTCTCCTTCTCACAACTTATTTCTCTCTCTCCTGCGTTGCTTAGGAGCTTAGAATCGATGGACGACGCCTCATATAACCAGCCAAGTCAGTGGAGAAGCGGGGACGACGCGGACTACTAAGAACTCCCGGTTCGAGTTGGAGAAGGAGATCGAATATTTCGGGGATTCCTTTGCACAAACAGCCCGTTGGAAACCTAGGTGGGGTCCACACGAAGGTTTGGAAGAGTCCTGGCCCACCCATGCATCGCAAATCTGTCGATCTTGGGGTTTCTAGCATCTTAGGTTCGAGCTTACGTGGCTGTGGTGGACCGCACGATCTCCAGAACATGATGAGGTCACCTACCTCCTAAGGCCGTACGAGTGACGCACCAGATGGATGGGTTGGATCAGACTATGGGGTCCACAGTGATGGACGGTGTGGGCCACAAAAGACAGCAGCGGTGACGCTGCCGCTGTTCAGCGTCCGAAACGGGGCGTTCGCCCGTAACGCGTAAGAGACGCGGTCAACGCGCGTTGACCGATCTCTAGACGTGCACGCGGTGCACGTGGGCCCCACCTTGATATATTTACTGGATCCACTCCGACCATCAGTCAGGCCACCCAATTTTGAGGTGTGACACAAAAAATGAGGCAGATCCGAGATCAGATGGCCCACTTATGGCCCGATTTCTGGTTAGGCCATTTGTAGGATGATCAAAGGGCTGAAATTCGACGTGTATGGATTGATCGTGTCCTAAAACTAGTATGTGGAGTTTTACGTGAAAATGATTTCCAGAAATCATAAAACTTGCAATTGGTCCTATAACTTAAGTTGACTAATGGTACTTTCCTAGTACTTGTAGATTTATAAGTTTTGCGAAGTCTGCCACTTCCATACTATCCTAGGGTTCATGTTGAGCGATTATAATGAAGGAGCCATACCATAATCTCTTACGGATTAATTAATATTAATTTATTTATATTAAATTTATTTAATTTCTTAATTGAATAACTAATTTATAATTTAGGTTATTCTAAAATCCTAAGGGGTTACAAACACACCCAAGCAGCTTTCACTGGTCTAAATATACACCTTGTGATGGACACAATGTACGGGTCTTATTTATGGCAGACATGTGTGCAGGATAATGTACGGCGGTTTCCATTAATCGCGTAATTCGAAATCAGAGTGGACGGTTAAATCTTCTATTCTAGTAACGACAGATTACCCTAACGGTCGATCTATCGACTTAACTAAGTACTACGTTTTTCCAGAGACCTGACGAGTTGTCTGAACACGTATAAACTGTATACATGTGTGTATGCATGTGAACAATACAGCTTAAAATTTAATTTCTCACATGTGAACACGCACTCGTGTACTTACTCGTGCGCCCAAATTTTTGGGGTATTACACACTGGCCCCAGCGCGTCCCAAAAATACATCCAGCGCATCCAAAAATCAGCCAATTTCAGGCCGCGTTGACAGCTAGCGCGCCCTGAAAATCAGCTTCCGAACTCAACCATTTCGAGACGCGCCGAGTGACTTTAAACGACGCGCCGACCCAATTTCTCGACGCGCTACACGTGTCGACCGCCTATTGGGCGACTTTACCTATAAATACCCCGCCCACCACCTCATTTGCATCATTCAGCGAGAGAGAGAGAGGACCTCGTCGCCGGAAAACCTTTGCCGACCGTCAGAATCCTTCTCCGACCGCCGGAACCCCTCGCCGGAAATCGCACCTCCGATCACACCAGGTCCGGAGGAATGACTAAGTCATCTTCTTTCGATGCGCCAGTCCCAGCGCATCATAAAAGTGACCCAGCGCATCAGGAAAGTCCTTGGTGGATTACACAAACCATCAATTGGGGCATTTTAAGGACGCACTGGCTCCAGCGCGTCATAATATAGGCCAGCGGATCATAAAAATATAAGTTTTTCGAGTCAAAGCTATTTTATAAACGCACTGGCCCCAGCGCGTCGCAAAACAGGCCAGCGGATCGAAAAATTAGATTTTAAGGACGCACTGGCTCCAGCGCGTCATAAAATTACCCGGCGCATCATGAAAATCATTTATGGACGCACTGGCCCCAGCGCGTCAATAAAATCAGGCCAGCGGATCGCAAAAATCAGCACTTTGCGCATTCGTTCCAGCACCCTTAAATCCTCATTTCATAACATTTTAAAGCCCCGTTTGAGCCTATTTTGGGTATTTCGAGCGTTCCGGACGCAATGGAGCAGTCAAACGACCCATCCGGGCTACCCAATGAGCAGAAAGCAAGCCTTCGGAGTCCGATCCGACCCAACGAGCTGAATGGAACAATTCTCCCGAAAAGAGGCCGTCGGCGCCCAGAATCATGCTGATGCATCATCATTACGTGTACTATCATAATATGACCCGAATCCAGGTCTGCACTAAGCAAAGGGGACTATAGTTAACATGATAAACCACACCAGGAGAGTTCTGAACTATCACACACAATCTGTTAAAAACTGATATTCCAAGAACAGTCGATGCCCTACCCATCCAAACGGCATCCGCTGGTTGAGCTGCGCAGGTACACACAACTGTAGAATGGATTTCCCGAGGTCACCTGTCCCTAAATTGACAGGCGCGGGCCCAGAGTCGTCCATCTCAGTCATAAACCCTGACAGTCTCAGCCCGGATCTCCGGTCAAAACATGGGACATAGACATCCGACTCGTACAAAGGTGGATCAGTCTATAACAAACACAGATCTCCGCGACCATACAAATACAGGTCTCCGCGACCACCAAAACACAGGTCTCCGTGACCAATGAACTCTGAGACCATAGTCCCCGCTGACTAGTCTTTTGCCTTTTAATCAAGGGTCATCGATCATTCGATGTAATTAAGGGCTCGTGCCAGATCACGGCCTGGAATGTACAAGATCTCAGGATCTCTGGAATAAAATTCGCCTTTCGATATCTCTTCTTTAGTGTACTTTTGTGAATGCTTGTGATTATCTACGAATGTTTCTATATTCAGAACCCCAGATCAGCAAAACACCCAACATCCCAGAGAATGTTCATTCTCTAAGTTCTAACAAACTGGCGACTCTGCTGGGGATTTTTATACCAGAACCTCTGGTTATATCTGAATGTAGGAATACTCTAAGATCAATTACTTACAAACACGAATCTACGCATGGAAAAGTTACCGCGAGGCGTAATGTTTCGGCGCCCTTCAGGCGCCAAAATGGCGACTCTTAACGGGAACGTTCTTCCCTTCATCTTTAAGGCAATAGATACTTAAAAGGTTTTCGAACCCACAATTCCCACAACTACACGTATTTGTCTCCGTCCTGCTTATCTTTGTCAGTTTATGCACCGCGATCGATGGGCTCATACTCCCGACCGCACTTGTGAACTATTCTAATAATTTTATGACTCACCAGAATTAGCAAGATACTAGGACAGACAAGAAGAAATGGCATGCTCAACGACCAGTTCATGCATCTTCCTTACCTCCGGAGGCTTCAGCTTCCCTCGCTTCATCCCAACCACGACGGCTGCTTCTAGTTCAGGATGGCAGATAGCCAAAACACGCCAACAGAAGAAAGAGCAGAAGAAAGTAGCCAGCTTAGCAGCATACAAGAAAGCGAATGTCGCAAGACTTTGCCCGGCGACCAAGGGACAGTGGCAACCAAAACAAGGGCAGAAGACTTCCACCAACGGTCAGGCCACATCAACCACATCCTCGGTGCCCGCAATGACAATCGAACAATTTCCGCCGTTGTCCAAGGTCACCCGTGCCGCACAAAAATCAACCAAAACCACGATCGCGAGAAGCTCCAAGCCCACAATGGTTATCAAGCCAGGACAGGGGCAGAATCAGAAGGCTCGACCAGTGCTGGTCGCAATGGTCCAGGTAGCAGAACCGGAAGAAGGATCATATGAAGCGGACGAACTGCCTACGGTCCAAGATCAGATCGACAGACTAGTTCAGGCTAATCGGGAAACGAATGAACGAGTAAGAGAGATTCAGGAAGCCTTGACCACTTTAATAGCCCAAAATGCTACTCGAAGCCTTGCACCACCTACGCGCCCGTTAGCTGAGGAATCTCAAGGGGCAGCAGGAGAGCCAGCTAGTGCCGAGCCACTCACCCAGGCCAGGAGAGTTCCAGCGGAACGAATAATAGTTCCAACTACGCAAATGACGAGAGAGGAACTGTCGCAAACTATTGCAAGTCTCATGCGACAAGAGAAGGAGAAGGAAAGAGGAACCGGGTATAAATATCAGGTCCCATACCCTCTGGAAATAGAAGAAATACCATTCCCGGTCAACTTCAGATGTCCGGATTTTGAAAAGTTTGACGGAAGGGGGTCACCAGAAGAACATATCACTCCCTTTCTCACAGCGTTGGGAAATTGGTCGACCGTACCACAGTACTGTATGCGGTTATTCGGGTCGACGCTGACAGGGAAAGCTTTTCAGTGGTACATGTCACTACCAGCCGGATCAGTGAAGACGTGGGAGCAGATGCGAGATAGTTTTATCTCAAAATTCTTCTCCATAGAAAGAGAAACATCAGTAACAGATCTAGCCCTGATCAGGCAAAGGCAGGGCAAACCCGTGGAGAGATTTATGGACCGATGGGGAACAATAGCGGCTCAGTGTCAAGAGTTACCCAACGAAAAAGAACAGATAAAAATGTGCATGCGAGCCCTGGACCCAATGATATCCTACGGGTTATCAGGGAACAGTTTTCACTCTTTCCGAGAATTAGCCACCAAAGCACACCTGGTAGAAGAAGCTGCAGCACGGGTAAACCTCAAACCCGAAAGGCAGAAAAGAGAAGGAGTAAGGATTGCCGAGACGCACAACATAAATAAAGGAAAAAATACGATAGATCGGAAACGGCCCGCCGCGGATTCAAAGACAGACACGAAACCAACATCTACCCAAGATAAAGGCAAGAGGCCCTACGCTTCTCAGAGAATAACAATAGCCGAGAGAGAAAGAGCCAACGGCCCGTACACCTTCGACATGGCCGACCTGATCCCCATCATGGAGCAATTGGTAGAAGAAAAGGTAATTCGCCTGCCAGAACCGATTCGGCCCCACGAGGTTGGGAAGGTAGATGATCCCCGGTATTGTAAATACCATCGGTGCCTAAGCCATAAGACGGAAGACTGTTTTAGCCTGAAAGGAAGGATACAGGGGTTGATCAACCAAGGGGTAATCAGTATGAAGGTACCAGAAACAACAACGAAGGAAACAGCGGGGGTAGTTTCAGCCTTCCCCTCGGACAAGAATACCCAATTGGATGTCCCGTTCCCTGAACCCGAAGAACCCTGGACTTTGGTCAGCAGCCGGAAAAGGCTCGGGAACCGAAGAAGACTCCTCGACCGCAAGAAGAAAGGGACAAGAAAGAAGGATAGCCAAGGGAAGAGCCGACTTATGGAGGCTCAGGTACATTGCGCAATGGTGTCGTTCATACAACAAAAGAGACATTGCAGGCGGATAAAGAAGAAGTCAATGCCGTCGTCCTCCGATCCGGAAGACAGATGCCGGAGCGCATTCGGCCAGAACCAGTCGACCCGATGCAAGAAGACGAAAACCCGGATATACCCGTAACAAGGCCCCAGGGGCAGAAGTTGAAAGAGAAAGTTGTCGAAGCCACGACCAGTCGTCCGGAGCAAGACAAGGGGCAGCACCAGTAGTGTATGATGTCGTGTCACACCTACGAAGGGTCCCGGCCCGCCTGAGCATATACGACGCCTTGTGTCTTTCAAAGGCGTACAGAGAAATGTTGATCAACGCGCTGCTAGACAGTGAAGCTAGAGAAGTAATGATGACAGAAATCGAAGCAGAAATGAGCAATCCAGACAAGTTCTGGGGAGGGAATGCGCCAATTCAGCAAGCAATGCAGATAGATCATCCCTCTGTGATCACATTCTCCGAAGACGATCGCACGATTGAAGCAACAGACCACAACCGACCGTTGATGGTCACAGGAACAATTAGAGACACGGAGATTAAGCGATGCATGCTTGATGATGGGTCCGCGGTGAATATTATGTCATTGAAGACACTCCAAAGATTGGGTTATAGGCCATCAGCCCTGCGTCCCAGCACCATGGTCATTCAAGGATTCAATCAAGACAGCCAGCGTACCTTAGGGTCGATCACTGTGATGCTAGAAATTGAAAGATTGAAGACGAAAGTAACATGCCAGGTAATCAACGCAGTAACAACGTATAATCTTCTGCTAGGGAGACCATGGCTCCATCAGAATCGCGTCATCCCCTCAACCTATCACCAGTGCTTTAAATATAATAGAGAGGGAGTTCAGTACAGAGTGGCAGCAGACCCAAAGCCATATACGATCGCAGAATCATTCTTAGCCGATGCTCGGTATTATGACCTGGTCGACGAAGGAGGAGACACGAAGAAGCCCGACGCAATGCGGAAAGGGCAAGGGGCAAAACCAAAAGTCAGCAAGTTCGAACAGAGAGGCAAACCTCAATTCATTACTCAGAAAGAAGAAAGTCAGCCAGCTGAAGGACCTCAAAGGGCTCCCAAAAAGTTCTACATAGTCCCGAAACACTTGCGACAGCCCGGGCAGTCCGTCCTAGAAATGATCTCGGATCAGCACATGAGTGTCCTCAAATCTAGCTTCAATATGCCAGTGCCAAAAATAGGAAGAGTTAAACCTTTTCCGAAGGCTCCAAACCAGTTTGTGGTACCGCCAAATGCCAATACAAAGAAAGAAATCAAATTTTATTCAGTGACAGATGAACCTGCACGGTCCAAGGACGAGGTTGAGAAACCACTTCGTTTACCTCAGCCCATAGAAGA
The DNA here is from genome assembly GCA_003013855.2 of Liriodendron chinense. Classification (NCBI taxonomy): domain Eukaryota; kingdom Viridiplantae; phylum Streptophyta; class Magnoliopsida; order Magnoliales; family Magnoliaceae; genus Liriodendron; species Liriodendron chinense. The sequence goes on along the minus strand of PVNU02000773.1, from coordinate 3,975,597 downwards.
AGAGAGATACAGTGAAGCCAGCCGTAACATCATGAAGAGTATGGGTTTCTGCTGTTCAGAATCAGCCTCGAATGGTAGAATGTTAGCACCGTTCGAAGAAAACAGAAAAGTTCATCAAGGAAGAGAAGGGTTAGGGGCAAGGACAAAGATCAGACATGTTAATATGGTGACAATCAACACTACGGAAGAGGTACAGCCACAAGAGGTAGCCGACGTTATCCAACCTAGTACCGCACCTGCACAGATAGAGGACGGGGGACAGCCCACGATAGATGAGCTTGAAGAAATAAATCTGGGAACCCTAGAAGACCCTAGAAATACGTATCTGAGTAAAAATGTCCCAGAAGAGGAGAAAGAGAAATACATCCGACTGTTGAAAGAAAATAAGGATGTATTCGCTTGGACATACTCAGAAATGCCAGGGCTCAGTCCAACAATCACGATGCATAAGTTGGGCATCTTGAAAGGGAAGAAGGCGGTCAAGCAGCCTTAACGACGATTCCACCCTAACATAGTGCCCAAAATCGAAGAAGAGGTCGAAAAGCTGATCCAGGCCGGGTTCATCCGAGAGGTTAAGTACCCACAATGGATCTCGAACATTGTGCCGGTCAAGAAAAAGAATGGTCAAATCCGAATCTGCGTAGACTTTCGGAACCTCAACGAAGCCTGCCCTAAGGATGATTTCCCACTACCCATCCCAGAGCTACTGATCGACAGCACGACAGGATACGCAGTGATGTCCTTCATGGACGGTTACTCGGGGTATAATCAGATTCGTATGGCCCCGGAAGATGAGGAATCAACAGCCTTTCGTACAACGTTGGGCATATACTGTTACCGTGTGATGCCGTTCGGGTTAAAAAACGCAGGGGCAACGTATCAACGTGCGATGCAAGTGATCTTCCAGGACATGATGCACAAACATGTCGAATGCTATGTAGACGATCTGGTAGTGAGATCAGCCGGGCATGAACAGCATAGGGAGCATCTACGGCAAGTATTCCAAAGACTGAGAAAGAAAAGCCTTTGCATGAACCCACTGAAGTGCGCGTTCGGGGTTTCCTCTGGCAAGTTTTTGGGGTTTGTTATCAGACATCGAGGAATAGAAATTGACCCAACAAAGATTAAGGCAATTAGGGAGATGCCGCCACCGAAGAATCTCAAAGAGCTGAAAAGTTTCCAAGGCCGAGTCGTGTACCTAAGGAGGTTCATCTCGAACTTGTCCGGTCGTTGTCAACCATTCTCGCGCCTCAACAAGAAGGGAGTACAGTTTAAGTGGGACGATGCTTGCCAGAAAGCGTTCGAATCTCTTAAAGACTTACTCGACAAATCTCCAGTCCTCGCGGCACCGATTAAAGGGGAACCACTAATCCTCTACATTGCCGTCGGCGAAAATTCACTTGGAGCCCTCTTAGCCCAGAAGAACGAAGAAGGGAAAGAAAGCGCGCTCTACTACCTGAGCCGCACGCTGGTGGGAGCCGAATTTAACTACTCAGCAATCGAGAAGATCTGTTTGGCGCTGATCTTTGCAGTTAAAAAGCTCAGGCATTACTGTCTCTCTCACCAGATAACATTAATATCCAAGGCGGATCCCCTCAAATTTCTCATGAACAGACCTATGTTGTCCGGACGATTGGCCAAGTGGGCCCTTCTCTTGTCAGAATTCGACTTGACATACATACCGGCTCGAGCCGTCAAAGGGCAAGCTATCGCCGATTTCCTTGCCGCACATCCAGTACCAAGCGGCGGAAAAATAGAGTACGACCTCCCAGACGAGCAGGTCATGGCGACGAATGAAGCACGCCATTGGGAGATGTATTTCGACGGCGCAGCCAGAGCAGTAGGATCAGGGGCAGGGATCATATTCATCAGTCCGCAAGGGGACCTGCTACCCTATTTATTCACATTAGTCCCGGCATGCACCAACAACGAAGCTGAGTACCAGGCTCTTATTATTGGGTTACAGCTGGCCCTAGAAATGCAAATCAAGGAAATACGTATCTACGGCGACTCTAGGCTTGTCATCGGACAATTGACGACAGAGTACGAAGTCCGTAAACCCGAATTATCACCCTATTGCCACCAAGCGCAGTCCCTGTTTGAGCAATTTCGGAACAGCAGTATCTCACATATACCAAGGCAGGAGAATATACGAGCTGATGCACTCGCCAGTTTAGCCGCTGCTTTAGCTAATCCTGGAGGCAGCCCACTTCAGGTTACGATTGAAGAAAGAAGAATCTTGCCAACGACTGCGCTGCGCAACGGAGAATTGAGCACCAATCCCATTTGCTGCTTCGAAATCACAGAGGAAGATGACTGGAGAAAATCATTCATTGACTATCTGAAGTACGGATTTCTACCAGAAGAGCCCAAGATGCGCACACAAATCAGAAGGCGTGCCAGTTCATTTGTGCTCCAAAATGACGTACTTTACAAGCGGTCCTACGAGGGGATATTGCTGCGATGCCTAAACCAAGATGAAGCACGTAGTACATTGAAAGAAGCTCATGGGGGAGAATGCGGCGCTCACCAGGGAGGAAGGAACTTACACCACCGCGTACGACACATGGGTTACTACTGGCCGACAATGACGAAGGACGCGATAGAGTACGTAAAGAAATGTCACCAGTGTCAAATCCATGCCGACATCATACGTTCGCCACCGGAAGAGTTGCATCAGTCAGTGATGTCCTGTCCTTTCGCAGCCTGGGGCATGGACGTGATCGGACCAATTAGTCTGCCATCCTCCCAGGGACATCAGTACGTCCTCGCAGCAACCGACTATTTCTCCAAATGGGCCGAAGCAGTCGCCCTGAGAAATGTGAAAGCCAAGCATGTCGAGGGTTTCATTCGTCACGCCATATTATACCGGCATGGTATTCCCGAGAGAATCACCACGGACAACGGGACACCCTTCAAGAATGCTGTCATCGATAAACTGTGCGCAAAATTCAAAATCAAGCATTGCTACTCATCACCCTATTATCCCCCTGCGAATGGGCTAGCCGAAGCATTCAATAAGACCATTGTGAAGATTATGAAAAAGACAGTGGCAGAGAATAAGAGGGACTGGGACAGACGGTTGCCCGAAGCACTGTGGGCTTATCGAACTACGCACCGCACGGCCACCCGGGCTACGCCCTACTCACTGGTATACGGTACAGAAGCTGTGATCCCAATGGAAATACAAGTTGAGTCGCTACGGGTCGCTCTCCGACACTCCCTGACAACCGAGCATAATGCCAAGAGCCGGATGGTCGAACTTGATAATCTAGATGAAAAAAGGCTCGCCGCCCAACAAAGACTCGAGATATATCAAAAGCAAATTTCCGCCACGTACGATAAGCGCGTCAGGGGCAGATCGTTCAAAAAGGGCGATCTCGTGCTAATGATGAAGCGTCCGGCACCGCTCCAAGGATCGAAAAGCAAGTTCGACCCAAAGTGGGACCCCGTCTACATTATCGACGAAGTGTATTCCAACGGAGCCTATCGGGTAATAGATTGCAAAGGACAGGGTGTCAGCTCGCTAGTGAATGGCCGATTCCTGAAAAGATACTACACCTGACATAAACTTATCATCGCAAGTTGTAAATACCCCGGTAGAGGGAATGTAATAGAATAAGTGCCAAAAGAGAGAGTGCCGTGCCGTGACTAAACTAAAATGCTAATCATCTGCTTTATGTTTACACAGGTATTGGAAGGGTCACCGAGGCTCGAGGCACGTCAAGCAGGACACCATGCCTTTTCGAGATTATTAAAATCAGGATCAGCCCTAAGCCGAGGCCCGGATACATCCTCGTACACATGCGTAGGTTTAAGTCCTAACAGGGAGACGGTCCTTTCTAAATAGCGCAATCTATTTTGCATTCAAACTCAAGAGGAACGACAAACGGGCCAAGAAGCACAATATGAACTCATCATCACAATAGCATACATAATGATGCGACACTCATTACAACGTGTTTTAAAACTACAAAAGAATCATTATCATTACAGCCTAACCATCTAAAGTTCTCAAGCACTGCTCTAATAGGTTAACTGCGGACCCCGCGATTGCCTTCTGTCTTGCCTCAGCCTCGGCCAGGACTTGAACAGGGTCGGGAATATCTTGAAGAGACCGCTGCAGCTCCGTGATCCGTGCCCTCACAGCGTCACACTCCGTCTTGCGTTGGTCAATGGAAGACTGCAGGGCTGCTTTCTGGCCACCAAGTTTTGAAAGTTTGAAATGGACAACAGAATGTTCGGCACGTAATCGGGCCATCTCATCCTCAATTTCTGCAAGACGCCTGGTGACCTCTTGGTGCTCAGTATCCACAGCCTGCCAATCCTTCTGCACTATGGCCACATCTGCCTCGTGCAACTCCAGTTCCGGAAGAAGGGACCGCAACTGAGCGCGTTTTTCTTCAATAGAGGGGTCAGTCCTAAAGTGCCTTGCATCGTTCACTTGAGCCACACCATCTTTAAATTGTGACACGTGGCTGACTATCGAAGAGATGTCGACTCCAAGCCACGTAGCAGTGAGTTCCAGCGCCTGCAGCGCCTCATCCAAGATAGACCCTTCGTCTCCTTTCCTAAGCGAATCGACGATGTCGGATAGCAAGCTCTTCAGAAGGTTCGCCTTGGTCCTTGATAAGCCTCGGAGAGATGAGAGGAATGCCTCAGGCAGGACCACAGGAGCCGGGACGCTGGCAGGGGCAGTGGCTGATAAAAGAAACGGTGAACGTTAGCACACTGGGGAGAGAAGAGAAGCGAACAGACGATGAAGGAAAGTATTATACCAGTAGGGATTTCATCACCCGATGCACTGGTTGAGGCAACAGGTCTCGACGAGCTGGGGGCATATCCAACCACGACTTCCGCTGTCGGCTCAGGCATTTCAGGGGAAGAAAGAATGACGACCTCAGGGGCAGAGATAGCCCGAGCTGGTTCAGCGGCCAGGGGTACTTCGGCTGTAGGCTCTAGAACACTAGTGACCTCTGCAAGCATGATTCCTCGGGGGGGGGGAGTGAGGCCTCTTCTATTGAAACAGCAGGTCTCGCCTCAGGAACGGGACCAGGGTTCACTGCTGCTTCGATATTGACAGGAACGGTAAGGAAGGGGTCTTCAGCTCGCGGCTCACCATCGACGTCCATAGGGACGGGTTCTATGTCTACCTCAGGAACGGATCGCTCATACACTGGTTCGCTACCCTCACCTCCCTCCACAGGATGATCTCCGCTGAGACCTGCCTACGAACTCATCTCACCTTCCTCCCTTGGACCGCTTGCATCATCAGCCGGGACGCTGCCGGCAGCCCCGGGGGGTTGGCCCCGCGCCTTCTCAGCTCTATACAACTTCAGCAGGTCCTTTATTTTCTTACCGCCGTCAGAAACAGAGACGCGATGAGCAGTCTTTATGCGAGGCCCAGAACGTTCGGGAGATAATTCGAAATCACCATCCTCGGGCGCAGAGCGTCTGGACAGGCTCGTCCGACTTGCCGGACTTTGGCCGCGACCTCCCTGACCCCCGGAGGGCGGGGTGCCTGCTGCCACAACACCTCCCTCGCCACCGCCTTCTCCACCACCACCATCATCACCACCATCATCCCCTTCGTCGCCATCACCCGCCTCTTCCTCATCACCGGCATTCCCCGCTGCAGCGGCTTCACCATCATCATCATCGCCGATGTCATAACGCCCCCTCTGCCCCTCTGCCATAGGACCGACAAGTGGGGAATCTGGGTTCCCTTGCAACGTAACCCTCTGGCCATGAGCGACCCACCCCTCGAGTGTATGCTCGGGCTTCTCATGATCTATTATGACGTTCAATGAGGTCATGAACTTCTGCACGCCAGGGGTAGCCAGTTGGCGAAGCAGGCTCTGCTACGTACCCTAAGCCGTCAGCAGGAGTGGGATTAACGATCGGAGGAGAGACGAAGACGGGATCTGTCACGTGTCGGTTATTGCGAACCAAGGAATACTGATGGGCCCACCACCGCATCCATCCATACGTAGCGCCGGGGACATACTCCGTCCCGGGGACGATGAAAGAACAACCTGACCTGGTAAGCAGAAGCTGTCGCCATATCCACTTCCAATGGATCGGCCCCGTGCCGTATGCCCGCTGCTCCCTTGTCACCGGCTCGATCAATTCCGGTACCCCTTGATCATAACCGAACTGCCTGGCGAATCTGTTCGGATAGTATGGTTCTCTCCAAAATTCAGCGCCCTCTCTTAAAGGCAACGAACTCGGGCGAATGGACACCAAGAACGAGCGGTGATAAGAGCTGAGACTCTCGTCGTCGTCAAGCAGGTCTGGATCCTCGCTGTTAGTTCCCGAGAAGAGGAAGAAGTCGACGTCGTCGTGGCGGGCTATCTTCGTCTCGATAGTCGCCGGATTTCCGCTGATCATCTTCCGTTTTTGAAAAGCATGTAGCGGAACAGATCCCCGCTGGATGAAGTCCTTGAGCTCCATGCCATATACCCACGGGAAGTAGACCCTAAGCCATCCCGAGAAGAAATGCCACCCACAAAAAGCAGAATTCAATCCGAAGGAGGCCGAACCTTTATTGCTAATAACACCGCCGAAAGCCCGATATATGGAACACAACACTACTGGGGCCAATGCGTAGCGATGGCCGTCGGCCAAACTCCCCGCCACGGCAAAACAAGAAACTCGTACACTGTCCGCCTGCTTAGAGCTCGGGAGGGCCACACAACACAGCCAATAGGCCAAGAACCCGGCAAGTTCGCAGGTAGGGGATAGCTTATTCGGCCGCGGAAATTTCTTCTTCATCTTGGCCTCCAAGACTAGTTTATCCTTGCGGCCTTCATCGTACAGTCCGTAATTTAAGCTGAGACAGGAAGAAAACCATCAGCGGAAGAAAGAGAGAATGGAACTGTACGCGAATAGTGCAAGACAAGAAAGAAACTCACTTCAGGCCATGGCTAAAGTACACTAGCCAGTCTTCGAAAGGCACTTTATCTCTGGAGGTTAGAAATTGCGGCAACTCCGCGAACAATTCGTAGCAGGCTGCAGAATAAAAGCCTTCATCAACACCCTTCTTCTTCTTGGACAGCTCCTCATCACTAGGAGTCCATTCATCATAGATTCTGCCACGAATAGGGAGACCTGCTATCCGATACAGATCCCAGAGGGAGATGCTCATTTCTCCGCCAGGCAGATGAAAGGAGTTGGTGACAGAACTCCAATGGTTCAGGAACCCCTTGTAAATGCAAGGTTCTCGATGGAAATAGCTCGATGTCGCTTGAATGGCCCGAAGGAGACCTACTTGCTTCAAGGTCTCTTCGTGCCGCTCAACTATCCGATTGGCCCAAGCTTCGTAACCGGGATGAGGGCTCAAATGCCCTCGGGTCCTGAAACCCCCGGTAGGCCAAATCTCTGCATCAGACAGAGGACGAAACCTTTGGCGCAGGGTCTCGTAATAATGAGTCGGAAAGGGCAGATGGGGGTCATGGTTCGGTTCCAGAAATATCATGTCCTTCTCCTCGAGGACAGACTGCTGCGTGCCGTTCTTGGATATGGCACAGTTGACGAACGTCTCTGAAATGGACGTCCAGGAGTCGACACTATAAAAAGAATTTGCGCGACGTATATCGGAGGGCTCGATGCTTGGTAGAGAGCGATATCTCTGGAAGCTTTTAGGAAAACGGATGAACTGCTTCGTATAAGGGTTGCGGATTACAAGGGATGATACTGGCAGCTTCACAGAAGACCAGACAACCCTCATTTTGTCGGACTTCGACTTAGTCTGATTTTCCATATAGATCTGCTTGGCGCTCTTCCCGGTCGTCTTTGGACGACCGCGCTTGGCAGACTGAGCAGGCTCAATTGGGCTCGCTTCGCCCTCTTCGGACCCGACAGCCTCATCAGTCCGAAAGCCTTGTAAGGGAGCGTACCACGCATCCCATTCCTCCTGGGTACCCTCATCAGGAGGGGGCGGTAAGGCCTTGTCGCAAAGTATCTTTCGCTGGACATTCTTCGGAAGGGTCAGAATATGTTCGTAGAAATTGAATGTCTCAGGCGGGAGAAACCACTGTGGGTTCTCAGCTGACGGTCTGGAAGCCTGCTTGATAGCAGCCCGCTTACGCTTGGATGGAGTTTGAGACGGACCCGAAGGACCGGCTTGCGAAGGGTCGCTGGCCATTATAATCTGCGATGGCATAGAAAAGGGGCTTAAGTACAGAGCACGTGAAAATATCCTCATAAAGACCATTAAGCATTCACGAAATCCAAAAGCATAAGAAGCAATAAGTAAGCGAAGAACAAGCACCGATCCAAGCCAATGCGCAACATCACCAACCAATGAAAATGAAACGAAATGACAACACCCGCAAACAACATCATCACAAACGCACAAGCTTCCAAAAGACGGAAATAAGGCGAAAAAAGTATGATCAGCATTCATTAAACCACGAGGGCCATGCCAAAGCCCAAACCATTCAAAGTCAATTGTTTTGAAAAGATAAAAAGCCGACAGTCAATATCAAATGATCCAAAATTGTGGGGACCCCCCCCTTCCCCAAGCCAGAAAACGAAAATTTCAGTCTTGCACCAGAGGAAGAACTCGAGCCCTCAGCTCATCGACCCTCGCTTGAATCTGGGCCTCCTTGTAGACCAAGTCCACCAAGATGGAGATACATTGTTGCACAAGGTCGAAGTTCAAATGCTCAGCATCGGCGTAGTTCCTTATCGCAGACAAGTCAATCGCCAAGTCATCATGCTCCCGGAGAGCCGCCCTGACCATCCTCCAAATACCGGCACGACGATCCGGGTATTCGGCCTCCGCCAAGGGAATAAGCCACGCTAGGAACCTCCTACTCTCCCTCTTCTCGTCCCTTAGGAAGTGGAGACGTTTCGAGAGGGACAGAAAGGAAGCAGCCAGAGAAGGCTCCGCCGCCTCCAGTACCGCCAATTCCTCCAGGAGAGAAGAATCGCCAATGTAGCCAGATATAGCCTCCTTGCGCTCATCGGAGATGCCCGCCATCGCCGAGATATTCTGCATAGCCCGGAGGATCGGGCGAGATTCAGCGCCAAGGCGAGTCGAGGCTTCAGCCACCTCATCGCATTGAGTAGCAAGAGATGACCAAGCCTCGGGATGGTCCAGATCGTTTAAGAGCCGCCCCATGCAGTCACGAGCCGCGCGAAGGGAAGCACAGGTTATGACCATTGTCTGCTAAAGAACAAGACAGATGAACCCGTAAGGCAGTCCGACAGAAGAAAAATGCACCAAACCGCTCGCGCAAAGCCAGAAAAGCCGAGAAACAACATGCAAAGGTATGCTCGAAACAACACTTTAAAATCATCATTAGAATTGCCCGTTAAATTAAAGCAGCCAGGGAGTCTCCCAAGTGTATGAGACCCTACGCCTCCATAAGACGACTGGCACGCATGCGCGAACGCGCAATAGAGGCATGGGGGTTCACACCCTTTGGAGACACGACGGACCGCCGGTGCGAAACCCGCGGAAACCGCAGACTCCACCGAAGCCCACGGGTTAGGTGCGCGAGGTTTCACATGCCCTGTTGATACTCAAAGCAGATCTGGTTTAATAGGAGGGTGCATGAGACCCCACGCCCCCGGAACAAATCCCAAATATCGTGAGCAACGGTCAAATGAACCCGCAAGTGAGTCTGTTAAGCCACGATAAGCACACCAAGATAGGACACCGGAATTGGACAACTTCTCCAACTCAGAGATCAGCGCCTATTGGCCTGAACGCACCTTGCGATCGGGCCAATTGATCAAGTCCGGAGATGTGTGTGGGATCCGGTTTACGTAACAGATTTAGTAAATTTCACTAAGTCCCAAAGTCGCACGCACAGGGCCCAGCGCGTCCAAGAAATGGTAAAATCCACCAGCGCGTCAATAAAAAGAGTTTTCTGAGGCATGACTACTCGCTGAACCCAGCGCATCGAAAAATTACAAAGTTCAACACGCTGAGCCCAGCGCATGGGTTTAACAGCACGGGACGGTACGCTGGACGTAGCGCGTCGCTAAAAGGGAATTAAGCACGCGCTACGCTATGGCGCGTTCAGAAACTTCAGAAGTCAGTTAAATGGCCGCGCTATGTGTAGCGCATCGATAAAACACCCAAAGTTCAAATACTTCGACGTGCTACCTATTTAATCGATGCGCTGGAGACAATAAATCGATGCGCTGGCGAAAAATGGATGCGCTGGCCAAGAGCTCCGGTCGTCGAAAATGAACAGTGAAATGACAAAATGACATGGGCGGCCCTATTTATAGTGGGACCCGGAAAATCCGACGCGTCGCCATGGACCGCCGCTCGTCCATCCCAACGCGTCGGAGGGGCATCTGTTGGGGTCCCAAAAGTGAAGATCTTCAAAACAATGATTATGGGTACCCCAATCATCACTTTATTGAATTAAGGGCCAGTGCATCGAAGACCGCGTCGAAAATCGCAACACGCATTTAACCAAAAGAACAGGAAATTGAGTCGGTAGTGGACCCCACCGGACACCGTGACCAAAACTGTCAAAATATAGGGGGATTACCTCAATTACCAAGAGATAGGAGCAGTGCATCGGTATTCATCACAAGGCGGGCCCCACAAATTCCCCAATTTGCAAAACCCAAAATTGGAAGGGCACGAGTACGTCCAGCGCATCCAGAAATTAATTTTCGGACGCACTGCCCCCGGCGCGTCATAAAATCCCCCAGCGCATCACAAAAATCCTCCAGCGCATCACGAAATTCGGACTGATTGAATTATAGGACGCACTGCCTCTAGCGCGTCTACAAATTCACCCGGCGCATCATGTAATTCAGTGATTTTGAATTACAGGACGCACTGCCCCCAGCGCGTCTACAAATTCACTCAGCGCATCGTGTAATTCAACCATTTCGAAATTCAGAACGCACTGGCCCCAGCGCGTCCCAAAAATACGTCCAGCGCATCCAAAAATCAGCCAATTTCAGGCCGCGCTGACAGCTAGCGCGCCCTGAAAATCAGCTTCCGAACTCAACCATTTCGAGACGCGCCGAGTGACTTTAAACGACGCGCCGACCCAATTTCTCGACGCGCTACACGTGTCGACCGCCTATTGGGCGACTTTACCTATAAATACCCCGCCCACCACCTCATTTGCATCATTCAGCGAGAGAGAGAGAGAGAGGACCTCGTCGCCGGAAAACCTTTGCCGACCACAGGAATCCTTCTCCGACCGCCGGAACCCCTCGCCGGAAATCGCACCTCCGATCACACCAGGTCCGAAGGAATGACTAAGTCATCTTCTTTCGATGCGCCAGTCCCAGCGCATCATAAAAGTGACCCAGCGCATCAGGAAAGTCCTTGGTGGATTACACAAACCATCAATTAGGGCATTTTAAGGACGCACTGGCTCCAGCGCGTCATAATATAGGCCAGCGGATCATAAAAATATAAGTTTTTCGAGTCAAAGCTATTTTATGAACGCACTGGCCCCAGTGCGTCGCAAAACAGGCTAGCGGATCGAAAAATTAGATTTTAAGGACGCACTGGCTCCAGCGCGTCATAAAATTACCCGGCGCATCATGAAAATCATTTATGGACGCACTGGCCCCAGCGCGTCAATAAAATCAGGCCAGCGGATCGCAAAAATCAGCACTTTGCGCATTCGTTCCAGCACCCTTAAATCCTCATTTCATAACATTTTAAAGCCCCGTTTGAGCCTATTTTGGGTATTTCGAGCGTTCCGGACGCAATGGAGCAGTCAAACGACCCATCCGGGCTACCTAATGAGCAGAACGCAAGCCTTCGGAGTCCGATCCGACCCAACGAGCTGAATGGAACAATTCTCCCGAAAAGAGGCCGTCGGCGCCCAGAATCATGCTGATGCATCATCATTACGTGTACTATCATAATATGACCCGAATCCAGGTCTGCACTAAGCAAAGGGGACTATAGTTAACACGATAAACCACACCAGGAGAGTTCTGAACTATCACACACAATCTGTTAAAAACTGATATTCCAAGAACAGTCGATGCCCTACCCATCCAAACGGCATCCGCTGGTTGAGCTGCGCAGGTACACACAACTGTAGAATGGATTTCCCGAGGTCACCTGTCCCTACATTGACAGGCGCGGGCCCAGAGTCGTCCATCTCAGTCATAAACCCTGACAGTCTCAGCCCGGATCTCCGGTCAAAACATGGGACATAGACATCCGACTCGTACAAAGGGGGATCAGTCTATAACAAACACAGATCTCCGCGACCATACAAATACAGGTCTCCGCGACCACCAAAACACAGGTCTCCGTGACCAATGAACTCTGAGACCATAGTCCCCGCTGACTAGTCTTTTGCCTTTTAATCAAGGGTCATCGATCATTCGATGTAATTAAGGGCTCGTGTCAGATCACGGCCTGGAATGTACAAGATCTCAGGATCTCTGGAATAAAATTCGCCTTGCGATATCTCTTCTTTAGTGTACTTTTGTGGATGCTTGTGATTATCTACGAATGTTTCTATATTCAGAACCCCAGATCAGCAAAACACCCAACATCCCAGAGAATGTTCATTCTCTAATTTCTAACAAATATATCAATATATCCAAAGGATGAATGGACAATATGCTCAAGAGTTGGGCTCATAACAAGCATCCAATGAGCCCTAAACTGGGCTGGATTCAACAGGGCATGGGCTTAAAACAAGGCTCAAAACCATTCAGCAAATGGGCCCAAAATTGTCATCAAAGTGCACCCTAAAGTAGGCCCCAAGATCTCCCTAAACAAGCCCAAAAGCAGGCCCATCTCCTGCTAGAAACAAGCCCAAGAGAGAATTCATGTGCTGGACCCAATAGACAGTTGTGGACCCTCGCCATTTTCGTGCTCCCACACGACATTCTCGTCCCTTCCCCTTTCGGGAAAAGAAGGAGAGGAGGATGCGTGAGTGCGAAATGGCCGTTAGTGCCACTGGCTTGCCTCGTTCTCGAGGGCTTTGTTTGGTGGTCGTGTTAAGCTGGATGTGTTTAAATGAGTTTATATAAGATCAGAGTCGCCACTAGCCAATTACTTCGAATCTACAGTCGGCTAGACCCCGTAGAAACGTTAGAGAAGGGGATCCGAAGATTCCTTCCTCTAAAATGACTCCTTTTGATCTGCGGCCAGAGATTCAAGGTAAGGGATCACGGTTACAGGGTGGGAAGAGGTTAAGCACCCCACACACTGCCCGTACCGAAGTACGGTCTCTACTTCACAAAATCGAACTAATACTTGAAAGTCTGTTTTAATCCTCGTACATTCTCATAGATGACATGATGCATGAATGCGGGGCTGAACAGTAAGAGTTTCTGATGGGCAGGTTCCAACAACAGGCAAGCCCAGAGCATACGCTCGAACTGACAGGTGCTTAATTTAAGACGTATGCAGTATGTTTGAATAATCAAGGTGCTTTATAGTGAAGCATGAATGCAGGTCTGAACAGTAAGAGTTTCTGATGGGCAGGTTCCAACAACGGGCAAGCCCAGAGCATACGCTCGAACTGACAGGTGCTTAATTTAAGACATATGCAGTATGCTTGAAGAATCAAGGTGCTTGCCGTGAAGCAGGGGGGTTGGAAGAAAAGTAAATGTTGCACTTATGCTAGATGCAAATGAGATGATGCTGGAAAAGAGTAGCTGGGTGGACGGAGGTGTCGCAAGGATTGGCTTCGAGTGGCTGGATCAAGACTTGGATGGCTTGGGAGGCTTGGACCAGTGGTCAGGCTGGGCTGGACCAGGGCTAGACTCTCCTCACTCGGGCTCTCCTTGGTGGAAAAATGGGCTAAGGGGTGGAGAAGGGCTCAGACGGACGATCGTTGGACTGGGCAGATTGGTCTGTTGAAATGAGAAGGGGAGGGGGGTATTTATAGCAGCGAGCAGTGGCAGAGCTCGTAATTATTTTTGGGCGGCCTGCTATGGGCCGCCCGTACGGCCGTTCCTCGATTTCCAGCGAGGTACGGTCGCACCCTCGGGGCTGCTGTTTGACTCGCTGGGTCGACTTAGTGAGTTGACTCAGCGGGTTGACTCGGTGATTTGACTCGACGGGTTGACTCGGGTTGACTCGGTGTTTTGACTCGACGGGTTGACTCAGCGGGTTAACTCAGCGGGTTGACTCAGTAGGTTGACTTAGTGAGTTTGACTTTTTTAGGATTTTTTACTGGCTTTTCTTATGGGGGGTTTTTCAGGCTGATATTTAGGACTGGGTTGACTGGGTTCAGGCTTGAACTGGGCTATGGAATGGGGCTTACAAGGGTAAGTTTGGCTGAGTTTGGACTTGGGATTTGGGGGTATGGTCCTCCATTCAACCAGCTATCTCCACCAACAGTGTAGCCGAAGGTGGGGTGTCTACAGATGCCCCTCTTTAGCAGAGCCAAAGCGAGTGGACACCCCACTTCTGACCCGGTCATTCATGGATCATGGTCTGAAATCTTTGCTTGCCTTTGCATCTGTGCCAGTTGATCGTCTGGAGATCGATCACTCGCACATACCGCGGGAGTTTGGAGAAAACGTTGCGATTGTCCCTGCAGTTTGCTACAACCTGGGTACCCAATCGCAACCCTTCCAGTCCCGATCGGTACTAACATCGGAAAGGTACAGCAGAGCCTCTGCGTCGCTAGTCTTACGAGGTTACTGACCCTATGATTGATTGTATGTTCGATGTTCTCCCAGATCACTCCAGGAGTACTTGTTTCGCTTGACTGTCAAAGTGGTTAGACACCCTGCAGTCCGATAGTCTTACGGGATTCTACTACGCCGACTTGGACTCAGTCAAGATACTTCAGGCATCCACGCCTAGGTATGTGCGGGTGGGCTCTTTCCACCCTATCTGCTGCTTTCGATGCTTGGTTTGCAATTCATTCTTTCCTCGATTATGGTCTGAAATCTTTGTTATCCTTTGTATCTGAATCAGTTGATTGTCTGAAAATTGATAACTCGCACATACCGCGGGAGTTTGGAGAAAACGTTGCGATTGTCCCTGCAGTTTGCTGCAACCTGGGTACCCAATCGCAACCCTTCCATTCCCGATCGGTACTAACATCGGAAAGGTATAGCAGAGCCTCTGCGTCCGTAGTCTTACGAGGTTGCTGACCCTGAGACTGTTTGTGTGATATTTGATGTTTTCTCAGATCACTCCAGGAGTACTTGTTTCGCTTGACTATCAAAGTGGTTAGACGCCCTGCGTCCGATAGTCTTACAGGATTTTACTACGCCGACTTGAACTTAGTCAAGGTACTTCAGGCATCCACGCCTAGGTATGTGCGGGTGAGCTCTTTCCACCCAATCTGCTGATTTTGATACTTGGGTTACAATTCATCGTTTCCACCTGTTCAAATGATTTCTTTGACCAAGCTTTTTGGCTTTTTATCTTTTCGTATCTTGGCATGTGGTACGACCGCACTGACACTGGAGTTCAGTTCGACCGTACTTTGAGTGCATTGGATCCGATGATCTCCGGGGAAACCGCGAGACATCGGATCTTATTTGATTTTTGCGTTGGCTCCTACCCAAAGATATGGAAGATCTCCCGGCGTGTTAGAGGCAGAACGCTCTACTGAGAAAATATTTTTGGATTTTTTAAAAGATACCCACTCTGGAGAGTGATACTCCGTGGGGTTTTTATTTGCAAATGGGAATATTTTTTTTCTTTTTTTTTTTTGAAATGAAAATCTGGTTTGCATGCGCCTCCACTAGGGATGCCTGTGGGGTCTTTGGCTAACCGACTTTTATTTTGAAAGCAGGTAAACATGATGATTGATGCGATGGATGCTGATGCATGGAGATGCATGATGAATGCATGGCTTGGCTCATTCTCTTTCATTTTGATGATTTTACTTTTGCTGGAGATGCAGAGAATTTTGAGCTTATTGCTTCCAGGGTTGTACTCCCCTGGGGTTTTTTCTTTTTTTATGCGAATGTTTGGTCAGCGGGTTGGTCAAGATCCCGACCCGTGGTCGATCAGGTTCATCGTCCCAAGATGCTGTTTCTTTGCGAATGAGAATGTACGAGGATGTTATCTGACTTCAAGATGTTTTTCTGGCCATAAATGCGATTGCTTGGTCGCCAGTTTTGGTCAAGATTCCAATTTGCGGGCGATTGGATCCGTCATCCCAAACTATGAAGAGAGTGGAGTTCTAGACTCCTGAAGTGTAGTGCTGGGGGCTAGTGACAATTTTTGTGATTTTTGTAAATATGTGGTCCGAATCTTTTCCTGAGTGGTCAAGATAGAGATCGGTTATTGAAAACAAAGGAAATATTTTTGTGTTTTTGAAAATTTTTGGCTGAAAGCATAGGAAATATTTTTTGTGATTTTTGCAAGTATTTGATAGAAATATTTTTTTGTGATTTTCGAAGCATTTTCTTTGAAAACAAAAGAAATATTTTTGTGATTTTTGAAGAGGTGATTTTGCAATGTTTTTGTATTTTGTGATTTTTCTGAAATGTAGGAAAAAGTGTGGAATTTTCATCCACTTCCAGCTTCTACTGCTGGTAAGGCACCCGATCCATTTTACGTCAGCGAGCAAGACGAGTCTCACACAGTTAAGTGCCGTAGTTTTACATCTTCGGATGAGGGGATTTTGAGGGTTTTCAGTCAACTCACCCACAAAGTTGCCTGTTCCTCATGTGCAATGCACATAGACCACGTATCGTCCGACGGACTCCTTCAGCCACAAAATGAGCCACATCCTCACATTTCCCTTAGTCAATCCAGTTTGGGGCCTTACATTGCTCACAATTCCGTGAGGGTGCGCTCCACCTCCCAACAGCCTTAATCCCCTTCATGAGTTTTAGGAACAAGGAACATCCGTCAGATTCAACAGCGACTTCCAAATCAAGGTTGTCTATCACGGTGCGTTCAACACGAACAGGATTGCGGAGTTCTGCCCGCCTCAGCCTTTACCTGTTTAGAAGATTCCAGACACCCGTACGATCAAGTGTCAGCCATGCCTGAAACAGGTTAGGAAAGAAAGCCCCCGAGAAGTTAATCCCAGTG
This sequence comes from Liriodendron chinense, assembly GCA_003013855.2. Classification (NCBI taxonomy): domain Eukaryota; kingdom Viridiplantae; phylum Streptophyta; class Magnoliopsida; order Magnoliales; family Magnoliaceae; genus Liriodendron; species Liriodendron chinense. The sequence goes on along the minus strand of PVNU02000773.1, from coordinate 3,958,619 downwards.
TAGTTTTGGGTCTTCGGACCACTGGAGATGAATTTGTGCAGTTGAAATTTTTGGTGAATCATTTTTTTGTGTTTTTTTGGAAAAAGTTCCAGATTTCAGCTCGAATGATCGAGATTGATGCTGGTTTTTGTGGAAAGCTTTAAAATATTTTTGGTATTTTTTTTGAAATGATCCGGGTTATCGAACCTTGATCAAGGCTAATGCCGGATTTTTGGTTGAAAGCGAGAAAAGTCCCCCGAGAAATTAATCCCAGTGTAGTTTAAGGTCTTCAGACCCAAACCTGTACATGCTGAAAATACATTCTTTTATTTTTTTTTTTTAAATTATCCAAGCTGTTGAATCCCAATTTGAACAATCAAGATTAACAATGGTTTTTCTTGAAAATCTCTCGGGATTTTGTTCCCGACGTAGTTTAAGGTCTTCGGACCCCAAAACTGTACAAAAGGGGGCAAACACATTTTTATTTTTTAAAATGATCCAGATCATCAGATCTTGGCCTGAAAGGCTGGGATCGATGCTGGTTTTTATTAAAAATCTCTCGGGATGTTGATCCCGACGTAGTTTAAGGTCTTCGGACCCCAAAACTGCGCAAAACGGGGCAAACACATTTTTTTTTTTGAAAATGTCCGGTGTCAGCGGATCTTGATCAAGACCGATACCGGCTTTTATTGAAAATCCCTCGGGATATTGATCCCGACGTAATTTAAGGTCTTCGGACCCCGAAACTGTACAAACAGAGCATCTATTTTTTGTTTTTTGGAAAATGTCCGTTATCAGCGGATCTTGATTCAACGATCCAGACTGCTATCCGATTTTTATTAAAAAGTCCCTCGGGATCTTGATCCCGACGTAATTTAAGGTCTTCGGACCAAAAAACTGTACAAGAGGGCAGCAATCCAGGTTGGAGACTACGGAAATTCTTCTTGGAATGGTTCGGATCATCAGGTCATACCCCTGGATGGTTGAGATCACTGTTTGACCAAGTCAATCTTTTTCTTTCTTTTTCTTGAAAATTCCATGGAACTTTTCTACATCATCAAGCCAATTTCCCACCAATTTCTCACAAGATGAGATTTTGGTAAGATCTCTTCCTTTTTCTTACCATTCTCTTCCATCACTTCATTCTTACATGGAGGTACAAGATTCACTTGCAACCACCCTTCCCAAGGAGGAGTTCTTCCCAAGGAGAGGGGGTGAGAAGTCGTTTCACCTAGGTAAGGGCTAGGACAGCCTCCTATGGGCCGCCCGGACGGTCTCTGACCCCTGGTCTCTTCGGTGGGCTGGGTAAAATGGTGCCCTCCCCTTTTCTATATAACATGGGGCACCCTTGCCCCCTCCATCGTGCAATCTCTCTCTTCTCTCTCTCATACTCTCTCTTTCTTCAAGTTTTCTTTTTCTTCTTTGGTGGTCCTTTGCCCTTTTTAAGTGGTGGGCCTTAGAGAAGTTTTGGGACAACAAGGTGGTCCCTATTTGGTGAGTGGTAAAGGTATGGACCACTCCCTTTTCCTTTCTTGTCTTTTTCCTTCTTCATTATCTCTTCTCATGACTCTTTTCTTTTTCCATGTAGCTATTCCAAAAAGAGTGAGGGTGGGCCCAAGTGTTTTTGGCCATTTTCTAGATCTCAAGTCTCTTTCAAAGGTGGTGCATGAAGAAGGACATTGCATCTTTTTTTCTTTCCTCTTTTCACACTCCCTTCATGTGCATGTAAATGGTGATTTTGCCATGTCATCAAGTGTTCATGGCAAAATACTCTATCTTTTTCATGGGAGTTGGGCCTCTCTTCATATGTATCAAATGGACTCAAAGTGAAGTCATGGCCCTTGGTGTATTTGGTAGGCCCAATGCTTCATTTTGGGCTCCCTCATGTTCTCTTGTTCTTGTCATTTCTTTTGGAGCTTTCTTTTTCTTTTCCATCTTCTTTCCAAGACTTGGGCCCATGGGCATGGTAAGGCCCATCTCAAGTTTTGGGCTCATGGGGCTCACTTTGGGTGACCCCATCTTTCTTCACATATGTATGGACCGAGATGACTAGCCCATTCTTCATTTGGATCTCAAGTGGGCTAGATTTTCTAGTTGGGCCTTTATGGACAAGTGGCTCAAGTCTTCCACTATCTCTTGATTATGATGTACATCCTTGTACAAGGTGTAGTGGGCTCCTTGGAGTTTTTCATGTGGATGGGCTTTTGGGCCTTCATTGAAACTTGGACACTTCTTTGAACCATTTGTGCCCCACTACACTTTGTTCATCTAAGATTTTTCTTTTCATGCTTTTTCATTTGATGGATGGAGGACTGCCCTCCACAAAGCCCGGGCCATGATCACTTATGCCTTCGGGTCCTTCCTTTTTTGCCATGCGAATGAGAGGGTTGATCCTAAGTTTCTTCGTTTAGTCGAGGATCTTCATCATCCCCATAACTGGAACGGGGCTATCTTGACCCGTATCTTCTAAGGTCTGGACAAGACCTATCGGCATAGCAGGTCCTTCACAGGTTTTTGGCCTGTCGTTGAGGTATCTCTTCTTTCACCTTTCCTGTAGGCTTTCGCCTTCTTTCTCTCTCTGATCATTAGGTGTGCTTTTGCCCAGACCTGCTTTTATGATCATTTTCCCCATCTCGCGCCGAGGATGCGGGACGATGTTGAACCCTCTCTGTATCGCCACATGTACTGGCACCAGCAAAACCGTCAGCGGAACGCCCGAGTTTCTGGGGACAATTGGCGCGCTAACATAGACGGGTTGACCGTTGAGGACATAAGTATCTTGCTTTTCTTTGCCCTCGTGCTGTACTGGAACTGATCGTGGTGACATCATTTGCTGCAGCTCGCTCAAATGCCGTATGCCAGTTTCCCTCTCTATTATACCCCCCAGCGTGTGGAGGCATACGATGCTTCATGTCTCCGTATCATGCTTTCCGACGCTGAATCTTTTCAATGGTATCTGGGGGAGAGGTTGCTTCGGCAAGTTACTGGGGTGGCTCGAGTCCCTTGTTCTTCACCTCCCCCAGCTGCTCGGATGCCAGTTGATGAGAGAGTTGAGGCTCTCATGGGCCAGCCCAGATTTCGTTTCACGATCCCGGATCGTGACTATGATGAATGGTATTTGCTGTTCGGCCAGGGGCCTCTGCTTCCTTCGCTTTATGTTCCAAGTGGCCGTCGCAGATATGCTGGAGGCTCGGTGACTGCTCCTTTGATGGATCTTTATCGTCGGGAGCGGGACGAGAGGAGGGATGATGATGACTATGTTGGTGACTTGTAGCTTGCTTGGGTATTCTGCTTTGTATGGCCTTATACTTTTGCTTTTGTCTTCTTTTGTATCAAACTCTTTTGAATGAATATACAATCTTTGACTTGTCTCAAATTCTTTGATGATGTCTGGATGTTTTGACCTTTGACTTGTTCCATTAATGATTTGTGGAAGATGAGACTTCTTAACTGCATGGATGATGACTTGAATGGTTCAGATTGCTTGATTAGGCCTTGTGGGCCCACTTGATGATTAGATCTTGGATTCTGGCCCTTCTTTTGATGATTGAACCTTTGATCTTGCTGCTCCATGACTTGTGTAAGCTTTCCAATAGTTTGGATCCTGATGATTTAGCCCTTGAATGGTTCAGATTGATAGATTCGACCCTGTGGGCCCACTTGAGACCTTGGCTTTACTTTGAGACACCTCTTTTGATGATTTGTGAGGCTAAGAAGGCTTCTCATAGTGTGGATGATGGCTTGGACGTCTCAGATTGCTTAACTTGGCTTTGTGGGCCCACTTGATGGTTGGATCTTTGAATTCTGGCTCTTCTTTTGATGATCAAACCTTTGATCTTGTTGTTTGATGGCTCATGTAGGTTCTTCAATGGTTTAGATCATGGTGATCTAGTCTATGAATGACTTGGATTGCTTGTGGCCCCCACTTGATCACCTTTCCTTCTCTTTGACTTGATCAGCCATGTTCTGGCCGCATTACTTCATGATTGGACAGGTGGGGCACCTTTTATATGATCTTGATCAGCTTCAGCCGAAATCTGGAGTGGACCGGAGCCTTAGGCGGCCCATGGAGCACCATCTGCTGACGTGGACTGTCAGTCTCACCTACCAAGAACCCTGGAGCCAATCCCGCGGAGAGAGAGGAACCACGTCTGTACGGGCGGCCCAGAGCAGGCCGCCCAAGGCTTGCCTCTTGAGCGGCCTGGGCTGGCTGGGGCTCGGACATTCCCTGCTATCCTCTTCTCTTGTCCCCCACATTCTCTGTACTGGGCTATTCGATTCAGCCATGAATCTTCTTTTCTCCTTGTCTTTTTTCTTCATTTTGTCCTCTTCCCATTTTGTCCTTTCTTGGGCAGCTTTGGATGATGATTTATGGGCCATAGTGGGAGTGGTTGGTGGGTCCCACACTCCAGCACTTGGTGAGGGCTCTAATGATGGAGGGATTCCTTTAATGGATGGTGGAGATGGTGCATTGAATGGAGGCATTGATGAGGGGCTAGAGATGGTTGTTGGTGGAGCTTTGAATGGCCCCATTAATGGCAGCCATGCTGAAATTCCAGATTTGAATGGGGCTTTGATTGTGGGAGAAATGGATGGCATGGATGAGATGGGAGGATGGGACATAGGTGAGGCTATGCATCCCTTGAATGTGGGCCACCTGGATGATGTGATTGATGGAGGTGATGGGACCATGATGGACATAGATGGGCTGATCTCATGCTTGGATGGGATGGATGGCTCAGATGATACCTTTGACGGTTTGGATGCTCTTGATGAGGGCCGGGATGTGCGGTACACTTGTTTGGGTGGACTTGATGTGATCATTGATGATGTCCCCTTGATGATGGATGGTGTGGATGCCTCGATGATCCCTTTGATCGGCCAGGATGATGACTGGATTCATGATTTCCTGTTGGAGAGGGCCGCAGGTCCAGATCTGACTGTTGATTCTTCGATCGGAATTGCCGGGACCCTTTTTGATGGTTCAGATGCATTTTTCGACGGTCAGATTAGCCAGGATGCCACGATGTGTGGTGTGATCTTTGCTGGTAGCCCTTTTGATGGGGAGCATCGTCCTTCTGCTGATCGTCGGTCTTTTGTGAACTCTGTTCATGAGGTGGGCGAGTCTTCCCATGCGGCTGAGATTATGACAGCTTCGGATAGTGATGCGACTATATCAGACATAGTCGTTACTGAGGGTAGGTCAGGGGCTGTCGAGTCTGCAGAGGTTCCAGCTTTTCCTTCTCCTTCGCTCGTTGACCTTCCGATCCTCGATGAGTCGTCGTTGATTTCTGGGCATTTTGTTCTGGAGGGGGTACCAGTGAGGACTTGTCAGCTGCTCCCTCGTCCTTCTTGCTCGCCACGACTGCTTGCTTGGCTTGACAGCTTGTCAGCTTATGAGATTCGAGATTTGGAGTCTTATGGCTTCGGCAGTTTGATCCATATGGCTAGAGTTGATATTGATTGGAGGATGCTCGGAGCTGCTTCGATTGATTGGGTCCCTTCGTTGAACTTGTTTGTGTTCAATGATATGGAGATGGGACCTTCTCCGGAGGAGCTTGCATGCTTGACAGGCCTACCCTGGGATTATTCTCAGTATTTCTCGCCGAAGATGTTGCCGAAGACTGCTACACCGCAGAACTGGTTCGGGATCCCCTATCATGTTCGGCCTGCAACTGCCGGCCAGGATGCTATAGTGTTCTCCTTGGACTTGCTATATGATCTTTTTTCGGGTCTTCGGAGTGTGGCCGATTCTACCTTCGCTCGGAACGCACTGATGTTCTGCTTGATAGCTGAGGTGCTGTTCTCGGGATGGCGCAGGTCCCAGACTCCTCTGCTTTTTGAGGTGATGAGCCGAGCTATCCGACGGCAGGGGATCATTTCTCTTATCTTGGCCGAGCTGTTTAATGGGCTGACCGACTGTGCCCTGGGCCGCACTCATGTCCTTCGCGGCTGTTGTGCCTTTCTTCAGGTATCTTTTCTGCACCCTTTTCTTCTTGCTTTGTTGGGAATTGTTTTGCTTTAGCTGAACTTCTTTTCCTTTTGTGATCAGGTCTGGCTATGGGAGCGTCTTTCTTTGACCATTCCTGTACCCCTTCCTGGCATTCCTAGCTCTGACATCATGCGTTATATCATGGAGTTCCTTCCGCATACAGTTAGGATGAGCGAGCCTTTGTATCGCAGAATGTTTGCTGAACTTCGTGACTGGAACGTTAGTTGGGAGTCATCTTGGCTTTCACTTCCTCCAGTGCTTTGCGATGCACACCGCCTTCCTCTGATGTTGGTAGGCTTTCGATCTTACTTTTCTTACCATCCCATTCGGTTCCTGCGGCAGTTTGGGTACGAGCAAGATGTTCCTCTTTTCGCTTTCATGGGTATCGGGCGTCGAGCACTTCCCTCCAGATCCTCTGACTTCAGGACCCGGATTGATTGTTCTTGGGTGAGTTACTTGACTGCTGATTTGCTGGGTTTTGAGCTGCGGACTTTTCCGATGGCGACCGCCCCATATCAGTACTGGGTTGCTGAGCAGTCTTTGTATCGACGTATCCCTTGCTGGCACCAGAATGCTGATGAGGATGAGTAGGATATCCTTGGAGATGCTGGCTATTCATCTGGTTCATATGAACCTTTTGAAGAGCGCCCTTTCATTGATCCTTGCTTCCTTTTGGCCACTCATGGCCATCTACTGTCTGAGATCTCTGCACTTCGATATCATTGTGAGATGATGTCGAGGAGATTGGCTGCCGATCAGAGATTGTCTGATGAGGAGACAGCGATCCGTACCCTTGAGCGCGATGAGGCGCATTACCTGCGTATGAAGGTGAGCAGGTTGAGAGAGAGGCTATCTTTTTATGAGTCAGAGGACTTACCTGATGTGGCCGAGGAGGAGGGTAGAGATTGATTGTGTTGGCCACCTACACATTCTTTTTTGCATATATGATTGATGATGATGAAAAAAAAAATTGTATTTTTTGAAAAAGATGATATGATATGTGTAAAAGAAATATGATGCTTTTAATGAAAAAAAAAGGATGAAAACTTTTTGAAAATCTATTGTGCCATGAGCTGTCTTATGAGTGTGTGTCTGGATTTTGTGTCAGGATATAGGAATCAGAACTGGGGCTCAGCCAATACTTTGACCGATGTCTCGAGATTTGACTTGTGTGATCCTTTGGTTCCCTAGAGGTGTAGGCAATGGAAACTATTGCCTCTTGAGATTGTCAGAGTCTGTAGAGCTCTTTGTTCCTGACTGTACTTCTTTTTGTTCTTGAACTGTGACTGCTTAAACCGATCTGGACTGTCTGATTTCTTGGTACCTGCACTTTTATTTTATTTTTTTTCATTTGAACCATTTTTGCCTGCAGTGCTCTTTCGAGTTTTCACCACAGCCGGCTTTTTCCCGTCATTTTTGCCCGTGGCGCCCTTTCGGGTTTTCACCACGTCCCGGGTATTTGGTCTTGCCTGCCCCTTGGCAGCTATGCTGTTTTTACCCTCAATGCCCTTTCGGGTTTTCACCAAGTCCACTGTATGCCCACTGTTTTTACTCGGAGCGCCCTTTCGGGTTTTCACTCCGCCCTCTTTGTTTAGGCACACATTTTCTTTTTCTCTTTTTTTTTCTTTTTTTTTTTAACTGCGGTGGCTAGAGGTCAGGAATCCGTCGTTGCCGACCGATGGCAGTCTTTCAGCCCTTATCCTAAGTTACGATGATAGAGCTGTCGGTCTTTGCTAAAGACCCCTCTGAGATGAATGGATGGATGACTGTGTTTCTTCTTGGACTGATTTTTTTTCTTGGGTGCCTTGCTTTGGCTTCCCTTTTTCTTTCTCTTTTCTTCTTTTTTTTTTCTTTTGTATTCTTTTTCTCTCTCTCTCTCTTTTTTGTCTTTTCCTTTTGAATCCCCAAATTTTTTTTGTATTTTCCTCTTTTTGAATCCCCTTATTTGAAACACTTGTTGGTGGACGGAAATGATCTTTCAGAGGTCTTAGCTTCGACCTCTTGACTTCAGCTCTATTAAAGTAACTCTTGATAAGGTCAGAATGACTTACCCGTGAAAGATCTTCACGTTGTCGGCATTGGTTGGCTCAGGAAGATCCACCCCTCTCATGCTGGTGAGTCTGAGGGCGCCTCCGGGAAGTACTTCTCTGATGATCAGTGGCCCGTCCCACGAGGGTTTGAACTTTCCTCTGGGATCCGGGAGGTGCGACGGTAGAATCTTTTTCATGACCATGTCGCCTACCTTGAAACTTCTTTTTCAGACTCTCTTGTTGTAAGCCCGAGCGATCCTTTTCTGATAACACTGGGAATGACTTAGTGCCCGCATGCGCTTTTCATCTGCTAGCTGCAACTGATCGAATCTGGCCTGTTGCCATTCTCCTTCTTTAATTCCGCTTTCGAGTAACACTCGTAGTGATGGTATTTCCACCTCGACTGGTAGGACTGCTTCCATTCCGTAGGTAAGTTCGAAAGGAGTAACGCCTGTAGCAGACCGTACAGACGTTCGATAGACCCAGAGTGCATATGGGAGCATATCTGACCAATCTCGATAGGTCACGACCATCTTCTCGAGTATCCTGACGATTGTCTTGTTTGCGGCTTCTACCCCACCATTCATCTGGGGACGGTAGGGACTTGATCGATGACGTTGGATCTTGAATTTGCTGAGGAAGTCATCCATCTTCTTGTTGACGAACGGGGTCCCATTATCTGTGATGATAGTATTGGGGATTCCATACCGGCATATGATGTTGTTCTTCATGAATTTGATCACCTGAGATGCTGCAAACGTGGTGTAGGAGGCTGCCTCTACCCACTTGGTGAAGTAGTCGACTGCCACAAGTATGTACTCATGACCGTTTGATGCTTTGGGACTGATCTTGCCGATGATGTCGAGTCCCCACATGGAGAAGGGCCAGGGGGTGGTCAGGTTGTATAACTCTGATGATGGGGCATGGATTTGATTCGCATGCTCCTGACACTTGAAGCATTTTCTGACGTGCTGGCAACAGTCTGTCTCCATGGTGAGCCAATAGTAACCGAGTCGTAGAATCTTCTTTGCCATCATGTGCCCATTCATGTGTGGGCCACAGATTCCTTCGTGTATTTCTTTCATGGTCTTTGCAGCTTCTGTTTCATCGACGCATCGAAGGAGGATGTGATTATAGGATCGCTTATAAAGAACTTCGCCACTGATGGTGAATTGGCCGGCCAAACACTGGATGGTTCGGCGATCTGTTACTGTTGCTGACTCTGGATACTCCTGGGTTTCGAGATATTGCTTGATGTCGGCATACCAGGGTTTGTCAGGGACGGCTTCGGCTTCTTCTATTTGCAGGTAAAAAGCAGGTTCTTCTTGAATTTCGACTGTGAGCTCCCATTCTGAAGCTCCTTTTGGGATCTCGAGCATTGATGCGAGTGTGGCGAGAGCATCTGCAAACTGGTTCTTGGCTCTGGGCATGTATGAGAAGGTGACTTCTTTGAATTCCTCGATCAAATTTTCAAGATACACATGATATGGTATCAACTTCTCATCTTTGGTCTTCCATTCGCCATTGGTCTGATTGATGATAAGCTGTGAGTCTCCAAATACTCGTAGCTTCTTGACGCCCAAGATCATGGCTTCCCTTAAGCCAGCGATGCATGCTTCATACTCTGCCATGTTGTTGGTGCACTCGAATGCTATGCGCCTCGAGATAGGAATAGGGACATCATCTGGAGAGTGGAGGATTGCTCCAATACCACTCCCTTTAGAATTTGCTGCACCGTCGAAGAATAACGTCCACTCACCTTTCTTCTTTTCTTCTTCTTCAATAAGTAAGAGATCTTCATCAGGAAAGAACGTCTTGAGCGGCTGATAGTCTAGGAGAGAGTGAGCCGCAAGATGATCGGCGAGGGCCTGGCCCTTGATTGCCTTTTGAGTGACATAGGTGATGTCAAACTCAGATAAGAGTAGCTGCCATTTAGCTATCCTTCCAGTGAGTGCCGGCTTCTCGAACAGGTACTTGAGCGGATCCATGTGAGCGAGGAGGAGAACAGGGAATGTAATCATGTATTGACGGAGTCGCTGAGTTGCCCAGACTAGGGCGAGGCAAGTCTTCTCGATCAGGGAATACCTGGTCTCGTAGTCGGTGAACTTTCGGCTCAAATAGTATATTGCTTGTTCCTTCTTCCCGGTCTCGTCGTGTTGGCCGAGGACACAGCCAATGGCTTCTGCTGCTACTGAGATGTATAACAATAGTGGTCGTCCGGGAGCGGGCGGCACTAGGACTGGAGGATTCATGAGATATCTCTTGATGCGATCGAAGGCGACTTGGCAAGCATCATTCTATTCTTTTGGAACGTTCTTCCGGAGGAGCTTGAATATGGGCTCACAGATAGGTGTGAGCTGTTCGATGAAGCGACTGATGTATTGAATTCTGTCGAGGAAGCCACGAATTTCTTTCTCTGTTCTAGGAGGGGGCATCTCGATGATTGCTCTGGTTTTGGTCTCGTCGACCCTGATGCCGTCCTCGCTTACCATAAAGCCGAGGAGTTTACCTCCCATTGCACCGAAGACACATTTCTGTGGGTTGAGGCGGAGCTTGTACTTCTCTAATCTGTTGAATAGCTTCTTCAGATCTTCAAAGTGTCCTTCAATTGTGCGAGATTTGACGATCATGTCATCCACATATACTTCAAGCTCTTTGTTCATCATGTCATGGAATAATGCTGTCATTGCTCGCTGATATGTTGCTCCTGCGTTCTTCAGACCGAACGGCATCACCCTGTAACAGAAGGTTCCCCAGGGAGTGATGAACGATGTCTTCTCACAATCTTCGATTGCCATCTTGATCTGATTGTAACCTGAGAACCCGTCCATAAATGAGAAGATCTTGTATCCAGCAGTGTTGTCGACTAGAGTGTCGATGTGTGGCAAAGGGAAGTCGTCTTTAGGACTGGCTTTATTGAGATCTCGGAAGTCGATGCACATTCGAACCTTACCATCCTTCTTTGGTACTGGTACGATGTTGGCGAGCCATTCAGGGTAGTTGGAGACTACCAAGAATCCCGCATTGTACTGCTTGATGACTTCATCTCGGACTTTCAGAGCCCATTCTGGCTTCATTCTTCGAAGTTTCTGCTTCACTGGCTTCATATCTGCCTTGGTTGGCAGATGGTGTACAACGAGCTCTTCATCGAGCCCCGGCATGTCTTCATATGCGAACGCGAAGTTGGACAATCTTGGAGCTAGGAACTCTATCATTTTCTGTTTCATCTCAGGTGGCAATGATTGTCGGATGCGTACTTCCCTAGGGATCTCAGGTGTCCCCAAGTTTACTATCTCGAAATCATCGGCTACAACATTGGCTTTGGATTCGAACTTTTTGAGGAGATCCTCTAGTTCGAGAGCCGGATCATCATCTTCCTCATCCCGAGCTTCGGCCAGACCCATGAGCTCGAAGTCTAATTCGATGTCAAAGTCATATAATTCGACTTCAAACTCATGCGACTCTTTAGACGAACTTGGCATACTACTGAATGCAGAAAAATAAATGTTTTTTGGTTTTTGAGATTTTTCTGAAATTGAAATGCTAGATGTTTTTGGCTTTTGAAAGTTTTTTATTTTTTTGGGTTTTTGAAATTCACGGGACTTTGAACAAGCAGGCATTGCAGACCATGATTGAGCCCAACTTGTTCCAAAGTTTCGGTTGCTGCTTAAACAGGCATTTTTTTTGAAAGCCAGAGCCCTCATATGGCTCTTTGGCTGATTCAAAAGTTAGGAGAACGGATGACCATTCAGGACCCCACACTTCCTCCCCTGAAGAGGTGGGGGTTGATGATTCGGGCAAAGAATCACAGCCTGGCCCAATGACCATGATTTCTCGCTGATCGGGTTCGAGATCTGAGTCGTACTCAGTCCCTCCTGGATCACTTACTTCGCATTGCAATTCGTCTGGTTCCACAGCTAGCCATAAGTTTGAAATCTGGACATCAGACCAATCTAGGGCTGGCCATTTCCCTTTCTTGGTCCAATGGATGGGCTGCTTCTGCCCCTGGCTGGTTGATGTTGATTCTGCAGAGATGGGCAAGTCGTGCCCCTTGCTGATTGATGCTGAGATGGGCAAGTTGTGCCCCTGGCTGGTTGAAATTGAAGTGGGCAGGTTGTGCCCCTGGTTGATTGATGCTGAAGTGGGCAGGTTGTGCCCCTGGTTTGGAGCAGGTGTCAGAGTAACCCGATCCTGAAGCTGCTGTATTTGACTTCCTTCTTCATCTCCTTCTTCTTCTGGAGGCTTAGATGGTTCGAGAATTTGATCCCATCGAATGGGGGGCCATGTGGCCCAAACTAGGCTCATCGGGAGGCCTTTGTGTAGTGCAGTCGGTTGATTCCCTCCTGGATCTTTGCAAGGTTCTCCTGGCTTGACAAATTGGATGGGTGAGCACCGAAATTTCTTCCTTCTTTTGTCCGTGAAGACTGCCTTGTATCTGAGTCCCCATTTGCGTTGGTTGTATATCAGCGGTACTTTTCTGGACTTGAAGTGATTCTTCATTTGGTATTTGAGGCTCAGACGCTCTGCCAGTGAAAAGACACCGTCCACCCTTATCGGTTCTGGATTGGCGATAGAGTTCACAGTCTCGAATTCGAAACTGTGAAACGGGATGTCTTCTTCAGAGTGCTGGATATCAATGACCGGGATGTCTGGTTCAGTGGCAGCAGTATTGGAAGGAATGATGAGCTCCTTCTCTGCATGGATAGAGATCACTTGATTTCCATAGATGTATTTCACTCGTTGATGCGGGGTTGATGGCACAGCTCCAACCTTGTGCAGCCATGGTCGCCCGAGCAACATGTTGAAAGAGGCTGATATATCCAGGATTTGGAATGTGATGGTAGAGATTTCTGGACCTATCTGTACCTCTATGTCGACCTCCCCTTCCACTGATCGGCGGGTGTTGTCGAATGCTCTGACACATATGGTGCTGGGTCGGAATGAAGAAGGACTGATTCCCAAACATTCCGCAGTCTTAAGTGGGCAGACGTTTAAGCTTGAGCCATTATCGATAAGGACCAGTGGGACACAGAGGTCTTTGTATCGTAAGGCTATGTTGAGGGATCGCCCATGATCTCGTCCTTCTGGTGGCAACTCATTATCTGTGAAGGTGATGGCGCGTGGAGCCAGGAGTTGTCCAATCATTAATGCTATCATCTCTGGTGCCGTATCGGAGGAGACGTGAGCATCGTTCAAGGTTTTGGCAAACATTTCTCTGTGTATTCGAGATGTACAGAGTAACTCCCATACTGAGATTTGTGCAGGGATTGACTTGAGCTGAGTCGCCACATCGTATGCGGCTTCATTTTTGTTGCCGAGGCCTGAGAGAGCGCCTTTAGGATCTCCTCTGTTTTGATTATCTCTTCGAATGCAACACCCATTGGGATTCATGTTTCCTACTTCTGTGCACTCTGGATAGTGCCATGGGACCTCTTTATAACTTTCCTCACCTTTGCCTTCTAGGATCACCGGTTCTTGCGACGGTGCTGGTGTGGGTACCAGGTCTTCTTCGTATGGAGCTTTTGCCTTGAGAACTACATTGTTGCCTGTGCTGAAGGGGTAATATCGAGGCTTATCTTCGTAGACCACATAAGGTCGTGGTCCTGGCTTGACTGTTCCTGGGGCAGGAGGCTCCCATGGAATGAATACTGGTCCTCTTGATATGGCAGGAGGTTTCTCTGTTCGTCCCAACTGTCGTAATGTGATTGACACGCCTCTAGGATTTGCCCCTTGCAATATAACCGGCTCAACTGGAGGAGTTCCTTCCAAGACAATGGGTTCTTGCTGCTGATGAGTATGGTTCCTCCATTGCGAATTGTATTGTCCCTGTGCTGAGATTGCCCCTTGCAAGACGACAGGTTCGTATGTGGGCTCGATGTATGAATGTGCTCCTTCTAGGACGACTGGTTCCCAACATGAGGAGCCGTAAGATGCCCCTTGCACAACTGGCACATCGTATGGAAGTGCAACTTCGAGTACTACTGGCTCGAGGACTGGAGGAGGAAAGGGACTTTGCCCCTTGCATGATCGGAGGAGGACTTGTCGGCCCATAAGTGTAAGCATGAATGGACTGGATAGGGGAGAAGAAGCGATCGAGATGGTCCCCTTCTTCTATACTATTGACTGCAGGGCCACGAGACGAACTGGGGTCCGTTGGATGCTGAGGTAGAGGATTCTGAAGGATGTTGGTGGAAGCTGCTGCAGGAGTTCCAGGGACCGAGATGACGATCTTGCGGTCATCAATCAGATCTTGTATGGCATTCTTCAAAGTATAGCATCGATCAGTGGCATGGCCACGTCCTTGATGGTAGGCACAGTACTCATTTTCTCGGTAGTTTGGTGGCAGAGGATGAGGCGGAGGCCAAGGTGCCATTAGAGTAAGTAACTGCTTCTGCACCAGCGTAGCCATGACTTGACTGAGTGGTTGAGAGAGGGGAGTAAATTTCCTGAACTCCCTGTAGTTTTGCCTATTTTGATATGAGTATTAACCGTTTCCTCTAAACTGCTGCTGTTGTCGAGGTGGTTGTGGCTAATACCGCTGAGGCTGATGCTGAACTTGATTCTGCTGATACTGTTGACGTCCCTGTGGGGGAGCATGTTGATTTCCTTGAGCAGTGGTGTTGATGTTGTTTACCTCTGTTGGGCGGGGAGGAGAACCACTGCGGTTTCCATTTCCGTGCCCGATAGGTCTTCCTTCCACTCTGTTCCTTTTGATTGGAGTGGCTTGATGAGGCCATGGGGAGATTGTCCCGGCACGGATTCCTGCTTCGACTTGCTCTCCAGCACGGATCAATTGTGAGAAATTCGCATATGGATGCGAGATGAGATATCCGGATATGCCTGGATATGTTGAATGAACAATCATGGAGATTTGTTCTTCGTCGTCGATGGGTGTCCTCATTCTGGCTGACATAGCTCGCCAACGTCCTACGTAGGCGGATAGTGTTTCATTACTCCTTTGCCTGAGAGCCGCAAGGTCGGCTCTTCTAGGTGCCATGTTGAGATTGTACGCGAATCTGTCGACGAAAGCCTGGGAAAGTTGTTCCCATGTCCTAATGCGGTGGCAGTCCAACGAAGTGTACCAATCTAGGGCATCGCCCTTCAGAGATTTTTAGAACAAGCGAATAAGGGCCCCTTCATTTCCTGAGATTACACTCAGTTCTCCATAGAAGGCCTTGAGATGTGCTGTGGGACAACCGCTGCCATCGTATCTTTTGAATGTTGGAACCTCAAAGTTTTGAGGTACTTGAGCATCTGGGAAAGGACACAAGTCCCTGAACTTGGTCGAAGGTAGATCGATTCCTTGTTGTCGCTGAAGCTGATTTTGCAAGATCTGGAACTGCTCCCGCAACTCGTCCAGTCCTGAGTGATCCGTTCGAGCGACTGATGCCTCTTGGAGTAAGGCACGTTCTTCTTCGGCATAGTGGTCGATGTCTTCGACCCTATGGGCTTGCTGAAAAGCAACCGCGGGTTGCTGAAATTGATTTGATGACTGAACAGGATTCTGATGAACTTGTGCTTGAAATGATTGTAACTGAACTGGAGACTGTACTGAAGGTTGAACTAGAACTTGCTGGAAATTAACTGGAGATTGCTGAATTGAAGATTGCTGGAAATTAACTGGATTTTGCTGAATTGAAGATTGCTGGAAATTAACTGGATTTTGCTAAATTGAAGATTGCTGGAAACTAACTGGAATCCCATCGGCGGGGATGTGCTGGAATTGAAAAGTGCTCCTGTTTGCAGGAGGCTGAGATGCTGGGAAGTGACCCCCTTGTTGGGTATTCGCCACTGTCCGCTGATTGATGTGGGCTTGACACTGACTCCCATTGTGGGCATTCGCCAGTGCTATCCCTGTTGCTGGAAATTGAATTGAAATCCCATCGGCGGGGATGTGCTGAAATTGAAAAGGTGTCCCATCGGCGGGGACATGCTGAGATCTACTAAGATTGTTGTTTGCAAGATTAACTGGAAGCTGACTGGAAGTCCCTGCGACGGGAGTGCTCTGAGATGGCCCTGTCGTTGCAGGAAGGTACTGAAGAAGATGCCCCGTAACGAAGGGCTAAGATGGCTGCTGTCGGTAGTCTTGGGCAGACTCCGATGGTTGCGCTTGATTCGAACTGGAGGCCGGAAGGACCCGGCATGGCTGCTGAGATTGCTGAACTGGGCCAACCTGATTGTTGGTTGTTGCGGTGGCTTGTGCTTGCATGAATTGCAAGAGCATTTCTTGCATTGCTTTCATTCCTTGTGCCAATTCTTGTATGATTGGCGTATTCTCAATTGGCTGTTGCGCTGGAGGTTGCGCTTCGGTCATCTCAAGAGCAGGGAAGAGATGAGTTTCTTCTTCGTGGTCAGACATGGCTTGCTGAGCCCGAGTGCGGATTATGCTGCGGAAGGGAAGTTGTCTCCGCGTACGTTGAGCCTGAGGAGGCGCAATGGTGAGGATTATACTCTACTCTTTTTGGGTTTTAGGATTTTCTATTTTTTTTTCTGGTTTTGGGATCTTCTATTTTTTTTTTTTTTGGGTAGAATGCTATGCAGATGAGATTGTATGAGGATTAGTGACTTTCAAGTACGAGAAGGATTCTGCTTTTCAAGTCGGATCACGACTAGTGGGACTAGCTCATTCCCAGCTAGGGCTGAAAGTTGGGCGGGTTCAACCCGACCGACCTGTGACCGACCCGACATTGGGTTGGGCTTGGGCAAGAAGTATCGAACCCGATCTCGAGCTTGGGCTATGAAAACATCAACCCGATGAAGTTTGGGTCGGGCTTGGGTTGAGGTCTCGGGTTGCCCGACCCAACCCGAACCTGATCTATATACAAGTTACTTATACTTTTATTATACTTTAGTGAAGTAAACTTATAATGTGTACTTGTATTTTAACTCATTTGTTTAAGAAAAGTGAAGTTCTTTACATAAATAAGTACATATATAATTAATAAAGCCATAGGTACAAAAAAAATAAGGCGTGTATTGAAACATAATAGACTAATGTAATAACGAAAATATTAGCATGTATCAACCCGACCAACCCGATCAACCCGACCAAGCCCGCTTGGGTTGGGCTTGGGTTGAGAATGCCCAACTCGAGGTTGGGTTAGGTTAGGTTAGGGTTGAGGTATAGGAACCTTGGGTTGGGTTAGGGTTCGGCACCAACCCGACCCAACCCGCCCAACTTTCAGCCCTATTCCCAGCAGAGTCGCCATTCTGTGGACCCTCGCCGTTTTCGCGCTCCCACACGACGTTCTCGTCCCTTCCCCTTCGGGAAAAGAAAGAGAGGAGGATGCGTGAGTTCGAAATCGCCGTTAGTGCCACTGGCTTGCCTCGTTCTCGAGGGCTTTGTTTGGTGGTCGTGTTAAGCTGGATGTGTTTAAATGAGTTTATATAAGATCAGAGTCGCCACTAGCCAATTACTTCGAATCTACAGTCGGCTAGACCCCGTAGAAACGTTAGAGAAGGGGATCTAAAGATTCCTTCATCTAAAATGACTCCTTTTGATCTGCGGCCAGAGATTCAAGGTAAGGGATCACGGTTACAGGGTGGGAAGAGGTTAAGCATCCCACACACTGCCCGTACCGAAGTACGGTCTCTACTTCACAGAATCGAACTAATACTTGAAAGTCTGTTTTAATCCTCCTACATTCTCATGGATGACATGATGCATGAATGCGGGGCTGAACAGTAAGAGTTTCTGATGGGCAGGTTCCAACAACGGGCAAGCCCAGAGCATACGCTCGAACTGACAGGTGCTTAATTTAAGACGTATGCAGTGTGTTTGAATAATCAAGGTGCTTTATAGTGAAGCATGAATGCAGGTCTGAACAGTAAGAGTTTCTGATGGGCAGGTTCCAACAACGGGCAAGCCCAGAGCATACGCTCGAACTGACAAGTGCTTAATTTAAGACATATGCAGTGTGCTTGAAGAATCAAGGTGCTTGCAGTGAAGCAAGGGGGTTGGAAGAAAAGTAAATGTTGCACTTATGCTAGATGCAAATGAGATGATGCTGGAAAAGAGTAGCTGGGTGGACGGAGGTGTCGCAAGGATTGGCTTCGAGTGGCTGGATCAAGACTTGGATGGCTTGGGAGGCTTGGACCAGTGGTCAGGCTGGGCTGGACCAGGGCTAGACTCTCCTCACTCGGGCTCTCCTTGGTGGAAAAATGGGCTAAGGGGTAGAGAAGGGCTCAGACGGACGATCGCTGGACTGGGCAGATTGGTCTGTTGAAATGAGAAGGGGACGGGGGTATTTATAGCAGCGAGCAATGGCAGAGCTCGTAATTATTTTTGGGCGGCCTGCTATGGGCCGCCCGTACGGCCGTTCCTCGATTTCCAGCGAGGTACGGTCGCACCCTCGGGGCTGCTGTTTGACTCGCTGGGTCGACTCAGTGAGTTGACTCAGCGAGTCGACTCGGTGATTTGACTCAACGGGTTGACTCGACGGGTTGACTCGGTGCTTTGACTCGACGGGTTGACTCAGCGGGTTAACTCAGCGGGTTGACTCAGTGGGTTGACTCAGTGAGTTTAACTTTTTTAGGATTTTTGACTGGCTTTTCTTATGGGGGGTTTTTCAGGCTGATATTTAGGACTGGGTTGACTGGGTTCAGGCTTGAACTGGGCTATGGAATGGGGCTTACAAGGGTGAGTTTGGCTGAGTTTGGACTTGGGATTTGGGGGTATGGTCCTTCATTCAACCAGCTATCCCCACCAACAGTGTAGCCGAAGGTGGGGTGTCTACAACAGCTTAATAGCCCATTAGGCAGGCCCAAAATGCAGGCCCTGATCCAGCTGGAAACAGACCCTATGTAGGCCTATATATATATATATATAAAAAAAAAAATTTAGCCAAACACACTTGTCCATGCCCACTCATAACACCACAAGCCCTAAACTGTAGAGGCCCAGCATGTGGCCAAATCCAATATATGGGCCCAAGGTTGGGCCCAAAAAAGGGCATTAAAGTGGCCACTGAAATTGGGCTTGGGCTAATTGGGCCTGTCCGGCTGGACTGGACGTGCCGGGCCTGTCCACTGGATTGGGCCTGGTGGGCCTGATCAAATGGACCGGGCTGCTCGATGCGGCCCACTCGTCCCGGCCTAGAAGTGGGACTGCTGGACCGAGCCTTATTCATTTTTGGGCCCTGGTTTATGGATTTGATCAGAGCCCAGCTCGTGGCCCAATCCCGTAAGACCCTCAAAAAAACTTATTGCTGTACGCCCAAAAAAAAACCCAGCACCATCCATCGGCATCAATGGTGAAGCACAGCTACTGTTGCGAGCGCTGAAGGAGATGGTGCTGCCATCAACGACGGTCATGAGCAGTAGATAGAGGTCAATGGAGGTAAGCAATGGCTGTGATTGAAATCCCTGGCCGCTGCATCCTTTTCCATTCACTGCCTTTACCAGGCCACAAACCCTAGCTGCCGCATGTGCTGACGGAGGAGGGTTCCGCCATTAATGGCGGTTGGCGAGGAGCACCTTAGAAGAGGAAGAAGAAAGGGCTGATGGTGGATAGATTCTGGATTCCGATGGCCGCACGACCTCACAGTAATGGCGGCAGTGGTCGATGGACTTGAACAGAAGTTTTTTTTTGTTTTCTACTGGATCCTGTTGCAAGCCGCTAGAGATCCCAGCCGTGAAGCCAGCTAATCGCCGCTGATGCCAATCAGATTCCTGATTCGGATGCAGCTTTATTGGTTGCTGGCCCCGCCGATTGCACATTGCCATGGCCGTCAGAACCTGCCACTCCGATCATGGCCCTGTTTCTTCACAGTGCCAATCAGGGCCGTCCGAGTCCGGCCTTTGCCGCAGCCATCATCGTCGGAGTTCTATTTCTCCGTCGCCAATCGATTGTTCTATCATCATCGTCGGATTCTGTTTCTTTTATTATTATTATTATTATTATTATTATTATTATTTTTATTATATATATATATATATATATATATATATATGTATATGTTCTGTATTGGCGTGGAGTCGCTGTAGATCGTCTCCAAGATCTGATTGTTCAAGATCGGGTGATCTGATCTGATCTGATCAGATTGGCTAGCATCTAGCCGACAGACCGCTGCTGATCAGATCTGACTTCCGAATAGGGTTTGGTAGGTAGCCCATCATGGGTCCCAGAGAAATCCGAAATCTGGGTCACTATACAATAAACAATACAAACAAAAAAAAAGTACCAAAACTGATGCATAGGAGGCTCTGATACCAATTGTGAAACTTAACATTATGCGGAATAGTCGGATCGTCTATGCATCAACAATGGAGATTCCAAACTATAATCTTAAAGCCATACCTAATTGAGAAGACATTCTTGATGCCGTCATATTGCCGAGAAGAACTCTTGGTCTTCCGCACCTTACACCTTTAGGAGAACCACTCAATGGGGACTAGGGTTTTCTCTTGTATGTTGGTGAGGAGACCAAGACATATATTTATAGGAAAAAGGGCCAGAGAAGCTTACCCATCACACTTCTCTCCTCTAGGGTCTCCACACCGTAGGTTTCCATATCAGGCTTAATAACCTTGTATTGGGAACACGGTTCAAGCGTCCCGCCCCAAACCTATTTGCAATTATCACAACTATAGTGGGGCCCACTGAATCGCTCAATTTGAATAATCCAACGGTCATGATCTAAACTGATGATCATGTGTGGCCCACCTAATGGAGTCTTACAGTTAACTCATTTTTAAGTCTCTAGCAAACAGGTCTTAATAGTTTTAAAATAAAGGGTGTTGCAAAACTTTAGTGACGTTGCTACTTAGTGAGAGATAATGATCTCTCTCTCTCCACGTGTAGCCCGCAGTATTTGTATTCCTCTCTCATCCTGCAGATATTCTCCCCTCTTTCTCATGTCGGCGGCATGACTCTCTCTTGCAGTGATCTAAGCCATTCATCCGGCGAATAACAATGTGATGGATCATCTTGCAGATGATCCTTGGGTGACTTGCTAGTGGAGAATTACACATCAGTTCACATTAAACAGGAGCCTGATCGGGTGGTTAGGATCATCATCCAATTGATATTTTTCTAGGCATCTCCTGCAGTGTGAAAGGTCTGGATCACCAAAGGGCATGCCCTTTTTTGGGCCAAGTAGATATGGTGGTCGGACATTTCATATTTTCTCTCGGTTTGATGGAGATGAGTAGCGGAGCTGGTAGAACCAGTTATCAATTAGGTCCATCCACCTTCTGGCCTAAAATGAATGGTTTTTAAAATGAAAATAGTTAATGGTCAAATATCCTTAAAGGTAAACAGAATAAAATTGAAAGATCTAATACTCCAATAGATTTTAAGTTTTGAAACATAAACCATCCATGCAAAGGCCGAAAAGATGGATGAATATTCTTCATACATCATCCTGTACATCCTATTGATGCATCACCCTACAATGTGCTCTATAGAGATACATCCTGAGAAATGGCAATGTGTAGACATGGTCGATGCATTTGTCTGCAAAATTAGCCATTTAGGAGTGGCAATGGGTTGGGTCCACCTGTGGGGTCAACCGGCATAAACAGCTTCTAAGCTGGGTTCAGGCCATAATAAGTATTCCTATAATTCAAGGTCTATTTAAGGAAATTAACATGTCCGGTTCAGGTTGATAGCATATGCATAACAACCCTACTTTTAGGGAAGGGTCCTTACTCATGCCACAGTGGTAGACTCACAAGAGTTTCAACCTGATATCATAGGTTTGACTACCCATTGTGGTGAAATCCTACTGTTGCGTGAGTGCGTGAGTGTGTGTGGGGTGTGGGGTGTGAGGTGTGAATGCATGTGTAAAAATAAAAATAAAAATCTCTGTATGGCCACCACAATCACAATGTCCACGTGCATTTCCTCTGCCTATTTAGTTTGAAAACTCAGGTTAGGATGTAAACCAAAAAATGAGACGGATTGAATGCTCCAAGTAGACTATACTAGATGAATCAATGGTGCAGAAACCTTGGGCCTATCATGATGTTCATGTGCTATACAACCTGTTCATAAGGTGAATCCCATAAGTAGGAAAGGAAAACATAAATAATAGCCGGATTCATAACTTATGTGGTCCTAAAAAGGTTTAGTGTCAAGTGTTCAATACCCTTTGTTTCTTACGGTACATAGCTCACTTGACCAAGTGATAGTTGTGAGAAATTCAAGCGCAAGACAAAATGCTAATATTAAGTTTGTAAGGAAGTGTGGTGGGCCATAAGTTTGGTATGTGTCTCTTGAGCGTACTGGCTATGTGGTTTTCTGATTTTCAAGCCTTAAATGGAAAAGTGCAATAATTATAAATTTCTTTAGTTAATTCTGAAAAATATACATTTGATTGAGTAATGCCCTATTTGGTTTATTGTTAGTAAAATCATAATGATGATACTTTTTCATCACTTTAATATCAAATCTTCAAATTCATTTATTGATATGCTTGTTCAAGATTTGTGATCTTCATGTTAATATAATTGAAAAGTTCAATAGCTATTGGCTCTTTCATATATATATATATATATATATATATATATATGAGGCACTCTCAAGTCCAACTGGTTGGACTATACATGAGGTCCAACCAGCATAGATAATTACCCTCAATTAATGTTAATAAATGCCGCCAAGGTAAAGAGGAAAAATGTGGTTGCTGGTTTGGGTGGATCCTACCATGGTGTTCATATGAAATCCACCCCGACCATCATGTGCGTCACCCCATGTTAAGCCCAGCACCCAAAAATCAACATTATACGCTACTAAGGTGGACCACAAAATTAGAAATAGTAAAAGGAAAAGCTCACCTTCTAAACTATTTCAATTTCTGTGGCCCACCTGAATCACAGGACATTAAATTTTTAGTTCTAGGCCAAAAATGGGATTACAAATCTAATGGTCGGAATGAATCTCACTTGCCCATCACAGTGGACCCTTCCAAAATTCAAGGGCAAGCATTTGAACCGAGGTGAAATAATTCTCCTCTTCCCCCAGACGTCGCTTCCCAAACTGGAACCGGATTAAGTGCTACCTAGTAGTGGGTGTTACCTAGCAGTGGGTGTTTTCCTTAGCATAGGACCCACCTTGATGTATGTGTTATATATCCACACTGTCCATCACTTTTAACAAATTATTATAGAGCATGGCTCCAAAAATGAAACATATCCTATTCTTAAGTGGACCACACCTTAGGAAACAGTGGTCATTGAATGCCCACCATTAAAAACTTCATTGGGCCACCTCAGATTTAGATCTGCCTCGTTTTTGGCCTCATGCCCTAAAATGAGGTGGAAAATGGATGTAATGTATGGATAAAACGCAGGTCATGCTGGGCCATGGACCTTTTTAGTGGATCCCCGATCCACCGAGGTGGGTGGGATCCCTCACCGCGGGGCTCACCATGATGTATGTGTCTTATATCTACACCATCCATCCGTTTTGAAAACTGATTTCAGTGCATGATCCAAAAAAATGAAGCATATCCAAATTTCAGGTGGACCTTAATACAGGAACAGTGGTAATCAACCATTAAAAACTTCTCTCGTGGGCCACAAAAATTTTGGATCAAGATGATATTTGTATGGTATCTTCATTTAGGTCCTTGTGACCTTATCAATAGGTTGGATGGCAAATAAACATTCCAATGGCACCCATGAATGTTTTAATGGTCGGGATTCAATCAAGAATTTTTCTTGTGGTATGGTCCATCTAAGATTTGTATCTGCTTCATTTTTTGGATCATACCCTAAAACGAGCTGTCAAAATGTATGGACAGTGTGGATTTAAGTCACTTATAGTACAATGGCCCCACGGTAAGGGATGCACCGACCCAGTATCCACCCAACGCGCCCTTTACAGTAGCACATGGTAGAGTTGCTGCCTGCTAATGTACGCAATCCCAATTCTAATAACGCAGAAATTTTATGGGTTACTGATCCTCGCATTTGACGTGGCCCACCATGATGTGTATATGAGATCCAACCCAACCATTAGATATGTAATCCTGCCTTAGTCCTAAGGTTAAAACATTAGGATGATCCGCGATTTAGGTGGGCCCCACCAATGAAAACAGTTGAGAGGGCCAACCACCCTTAACTTCTTGGGGGCCACATAATTTTAGGATAAATAATATTTGTGTGGTTCTTTCATCCACTGTCTACGTTATCTCACCAATACGTTGGATGGCAACTAAACAACCCAGTGGTCCCAAGAAGTTTTTAATAGTAGGCATTCAATCACCACTGTTTACTTAGGGTGGACCACATGAAATTTGGATTTGCTTCAGTTATGGGATCATGCCCTAAACTGAGCTGTTAAAATGGATGGACAACGTGGATATAAGTCATCTGAGTATGAATGACCTTATCAACGGTATGGATGGCATATAAACATTACAGTGGACCCAAGAGGGGTTTCAATGGTAGTCATTTCCCTATCTACTTTTTCAAGTTGTAAGGTCCACTTGAGTTTTGGATCTGCTCATATTTTGGCCCACCCCCCTAACATGCATGATCTAGCTAAACAGATGGATGGGGTGGATTTCTCACAAACATCATGTGGGCCCTGCTGTAAGCAACGGAGGCTCCTCTTCCTTAAAAGTAATTGCAATAAATGAACCAAGGGTAATCTATCTCTCCTATTTATATGGAAATTAAATGCGCTCAAATCCAGCTGCAAATGTACGGCATCTAAGCTAGTTGGACTTGAGGTATAGTCCAACCGGTTGGACTTGAGAGTGCCTCTCTCTCTCTCTCTCTCTCTCTCTCTCTATATATATATATATATATATAGAGAGAGAGAGAGAGAGAGAGGCACTCTCAAGTCCAACCGGTTGGACTGCACCTCACGTCCAACCAGCTTGGATGCCGAATATTTGAGGCCAGGTTATCGGGCATTTAATTTCTTAATAAATAGGAGAGAGAGAGAGCTCCCAATTTCGGAAGTGGACTGCGTACTGAGTAACTCCGCACGCTAGAGTAAACTCTATGGGGCTCACAGTGATTTACGTATTTTATCCACTCTGTCCATCCATCTTAACAGAAAATTTTAAGTATGGTGGCAAAAAATGAAGCATATAAAAATCTAAAGTGGACCACACCACAAGAAAAGTATGAACTGAATGTCTACCATTGAAAAATTCTTAGAGGACACAGAAGTTTTGGATCAAGCTGATATTTGTGTTTTGCCTTCATCCATATCCATGTGATCTTATAAACAGGTTGGATGACAAATAAACATCACTATAGGGCCTGGGAAGGTTTCAACGGTGGAAATCATTATTCCCATTGTTTCTCGTGGCATGGTCCACTTGAGATTTGGATATGCTTAAATTTTGGGCTCAACCACTAAAATGAGTTGAAAAAACATATGGACGGAATAGATAAAGCACATACACTCTACGTGGGCCCAACTGAGTTTACTCCGCACACTAAGAGCGTGCGGAGCAATCCGATTCCCCACTTACACTCCGATGCATTTATTGTAATTACTTTTAAAGCAAAGGTAAATATGATTACTTATGCTGGGCCCATCGTGATGTTTGTGAGAAATCCACCCCATCCTTCTATTCTGTTAGATCATGTCACGGCATGGGCAAAAAATCAGGCGGATCAAAAACTTAAGTAGGCTTCACAACAGGAAAAACTAAGTAGAGAACTACCTATGGTTAAAACCCTTGGGGTCCACCGTGATGGTTATATGCCATCCATACCATTGATAAGGTCATTTCTACTGAGATGAACTGAAAACACAAAAATATTGGCCTGATCCAAAATTTCTATGACCCCATGAGTATTTTAAGGGTGGATGTTCTATCCTCACTATTTCCTATCATGCAATCACTTAAGTAACGAATCTGCCTCATTTTTTGGGCTCATGCCCTAACATGATATGTAAAATTGAATGGATAGGGTGGATTTCTCACAAACATTACGGTGGGCCCCACCTAACTTCCCAGGGATCACTTTGGCTGGCATTGGCTTTCTTAGGTGTTTCTTTGAAAAGGAGGGAAAAGAAAAAAAGAAAAGAAAAGAAAAGATTCAATCTCTCCAGAGCCCTTAGACATGTATGGAAGCGGGAAGAGTATACTTGACTATGAGGTCAGTGTGATAGAAGTGCCTTATATCCACACCGTCCATTCATTTTGACAGCTCATTTGAGGGCACATTCCCAAAACTGAAGCAGATCCAGATCTCATGTGGACCACCCTATGGTAAAGAGTGGTGTTGGATGTCCACTAGGGCCCACCGTAATGTCTATTTTCCATCCAATTTGTTGATTAGGACGCACAGACCTAGATGAATGGAAAACACAAATATAAGCTTGATCCCAAAACTTTCATGGCCCCAAGAAGTTTTTAATGGTGGCCGTTTAATCACTAGTGTTTTTACGATGCAGTCCACCTGAGATTTGGATCTGCCTCATTTTTAGGCTCCCTTGGTAAAATGAGCTGGAAAAATGGATGGATAGTGTGGCTAAAATGCACACATCATGGTGGGGCCCACAGAGCTTTACCAGCCGCATACGTTACCTTTGTTGTGTGTTACGTCCGCAATCCCACTCCTAAAATTAAGAATTTAAGGGGATGCACACCCGCATCCTCATATCCGACGTGGCCCACCATGATGTGTATCTGAGATCCACTCAAGCCATTAGATATGTAATACCACCTTAGGACCAAGGCTGAAAATTTTGGTTGACCATTGATTTAAGTTGGCCACACGAGACTTATAGCTTGGAGGATCATGAGAGTTGACATATATACTTTTTCCAATCATGTGGTCTACTTGAATCACAAATGTGACTGAAGTTTTAGCCTTGAGCCTAACATAAGGTGACACACATGGTGGACGCCATAGATTTAACACACACTAATACACCATTGTAGGGCCACCTGAGCCGGACCCTTCTCTTTTCCTTCTTTATTAATTGCCTTATTTATGGCCTTTAGTAATACTAATTACTACCACTTTTATCAAAGTGGTTGGACGTCCAACCGGTTGGACTTGAGAGTTTCTCATATATATATATATATATATATATATATATATATATATATATATATATATATAAAAGAAAACAAGCAATATTAATTACTTTTTCAATCCAATTGTTTGATATAGAAATTGGTGAGGATTAATTTCACCTCGAAAATTGGCCCAGAAAGGAACTTATTATTGATACTGATTTAAATTTGTGGGCCCCACAATGATGTATGTGACTTATCAACACTGCCTATGTATTTTACCAACACATTTTATGGTGTGAGCTAAAAAATGAGGCAAATCTAAAGCTCAAGTAGACCACACCTCGGAAACAGTGGTTTTAAACATGTCCACCGTTGAAAATTATTTTCTCTCTAGAGCCCATAGTGATATTCATTTTCCATCCAACTAGTTCAGCTTGATCCACAACTTTTAGGCCCTCCTAGAAGTTTTCAACAATAGGCATTCAATTCTCTCTTTCCCGTGGTGTGGTCCACTTGAGTGTAGATTCACTTCATTTTTTGGCTCACAACCTAGAATGATACGACAGAAGAGATGGACGGTGTGGATAAGACACAAACATCACACCGAGCCCCACAATTCCTCTGGTTATGCAACATAAATTTTTTGAAAAGAGGGTGACGGTCAATATCACCTTGGGAAACAAGTCGTAATTACAATGAAAAATAATTATTACCTATTAACTTCCATTTATAATTGAAATTCGAAAATCTAACAGTCCCTTAATCTCCTCAAAATATTTGTGCTTAACCGGCGATGGTTGTGTTTGGTTTTGTGATCAGAAAACCACAATAATAACACTTTTTGTTTACATTAGGATGGTATTCCCCTATCCAAACACGCCCTAAAAGCTGTAACAGTTTCTATTTTTCTTACCGCGGCTAGGACCAAAAAGTGTTGCATCTAGCTTAAAGTAGGTTCGACTGAGTGTGGGATAGGTCCAGGCCAACATTTTTTTTATCGGTTTAGCAAATGGGTTTATTCAAAGCTCACCTGGTCCATTTTGAGTTATTCAGTTCTTATGTTGGGCGGGGGATACATCATGCCCCAGATTGGACTATATTCAAAACCAGGTCCTTTGTTTTGGAAATTCATATCTTCATTTATCAACCCAACGCCCACTCAACTGCAACCCAACCAACCTCCTTTCCTCAGGTCAATCATTTCCACTTCACATGCGGCCTGCATGGGTGAGACAGGAACTGTCCCTTTGGTGGGCCCAGTAATGAATGGGCAGTTGTCCATAAATCCAACTGGTCGGATGGTCCTCACCCTGTATTGGAAAAGTTTGGCTAGGATGGTTTCAGTTATTGACCAATCAGCGGCCAAGCACATATACCATATGGTTGGTTTAGATCATCATACTCGCATGACAAAAGTATGGATCAGCTCTCTTTTTATATTCCTCCTGGCTCACTTGCAAACTCCTGCTCGCATTAACTCATAAGGAAGCTGGTGTCGCGCCAGGACAAGTCCAAAAATCTACCCAACATTCTCTCTAGAGTCTATACTGATAAACTTTGCCAGTGGTTGGAACCTAGTTGCAAGTGGATACCTAGTTGCAAGTGAACCACACTACCACATATATGTGTGTGTCTGTGTGTGAAAGAAAAGTAAAAAAAACTAGCTGTCACCTTCATATTACCAATCATATTCAAAGCTGGGCCATCGCTCTCAGAGAGAGCTTTCAAAAAAAAAAAAATTATTATTAATAATCAAGAGATCCTAGCCGTCGGATCAGGTCTCTATGTTGTTTTACTTGCTCGATTTCAGATCACACCAATCATATTGTTAGGTCTGACGGTTGGTGGAATATTGCTATTGGTCCACAGGCCATGGAGCTTGGAGATTTGACAGCACACAATTTCTAGGTGGCCAGTAAACCCAGCCCAGTTTAGTGAACTGGGTTTAGTTCACGTGAGTTGGAGTCCACATGAAGTTAGCATGCATTCGAGCTGTGTGGGTCTCATCCGTCATTTGTTTAGGCTTTGTTTGGCACTATTGATTTGGAATACCTGGATTGAAGATTCCCCCTGGCTTTGGAACACTATGAATTCTGAATTCCCTGGTCGTGTTTGACATCCTTAGATTTAAAATCACTGTCATCTAAAAGTATCCATCCACTTAAATGATGCAGTATATTTATGGGAGTTTAAATATAATTTCTAAATTAATTAATAACTTTAATTAGTTAATGTGTGTGTGTGTGTGTGTGATATTTGGCATAATAATTGTGATAAACCTATTAAAATATATACTTTGACAAAAATGATGAAATTCAAAGTATCTGATGAACTACAAGCATAGGATTACAATTGGGTGACTAACCAACATTTATTTACTATTAATTTACATGGCCAATGTTTGAATTGCTTAAATCAATCTATTAATGTAATTTTAGCTATGCAGTTGGTACTTTAATTGGGGATATCCTAAATGGGCTATATGTACAATCAACTGCCCTTACACAACTCATCAGAAGTTTGGATTTCAAATCCCTAGTTTTTGAAATGCCCTCTAATTCACCAACCATGGATATGGAATACCCCTAACGGCGAATCAGGTGTGCCTAGACACAATCACCCTAGATTCAAATATTCGGCCCGATCCATTGCGCAGGTGGGTCCACACGATGGAGGACATCGGGAAGGCAAGGGTTCCGTACAAACTTCCAGATGGGAATATGGTGTCCACCAATTTTCTTTTTCTTTTTTCTTTTTTCTTTTTTTTTGTGTGTGTATACCATCCAAACCACTCATCAGTTGCGGACCCCCAGGATGAAGGGACACAAGCGAAGGTAGCCCATTCGCAAACTCAAGTGGGCTTCGTGAGCATATAAGTCTTAAGCGTGATTGTACATTGCTCTCTAAGGTGTGTCCTACCTGAAATTTGGATCACGATAATTACTGGGTTGTACGGTAAAAATGAGATGATGAACCAGGTACACAGTTCGGATTCCACATGAACATCATGGGTGGGCCCCACACAACTGGACCCAATGGTTAGTTCCCGTGCGTTCTGACGCATGAAAACAAAACTCGAAATGATTTTGTACACGCATGATTCCACCGTATCTAACCCATGGCCCTGCTAGATTTGCCGCAGCAGTTTGCTCAGAATTCCAAGGTCCGATTCCCATACGACTCCAAAAAGAAAAGAAAGCGACTGAGTACAGCACTCAGCACCGCACCATAAGCTTACCGTACTTCACCTTTTTCCTGCTAACGTGTCTTATATATAGAAGACCCGATCCCTGGCAATGCCTGGCCACATCGTGATGCTCTATTTACATGAAAATCAGGATGGTCCATTTATCAGTTTGGATAAATCTATATGTTCGATCTATTCAACGTCAGCTGATTAGTATTAACCGAATGGCCCACCTATTAATTAAAACAGCCTGATTTTCAAGAATATTAGTATTTTGTACTATTCCAGCCTTTTTGACAGTTCAGATTTTCTAAGAATGTGAGATTTCTGCGGATGTGCTGTAGTGTAAAGGTTATAGTACTGCAGGAAAGGTCGAACAGTTAAAAAGAATATTCCAAAGATCCCCCCGTTCTCCGAAATTGAGATGTACGACGGATTCGCGCGAGTAGAGGTTGAGGAGGTATTTAAAGAAAACTTGCAAAGAAGATAAACTTATATAAGATCTGAACCATTCATCAGGTATCGATCACTGCGAAGAATCCCTGGCTTAAGAAACATTCCTGTCCGTTCATCAGACAGACCGTAACTGCATGATAAGCATGAAGGGTTGTAAGAAAAGATGACCGGCGGTTTAGGTTTGATGCTACATCATCCTTTATGGGCCAGGACATTTCCACTTTCCCCAGCTCGACGAGGATCCTGGAACAACACGTGTGCCACATCTGGCGCGTGCGCCTTGAATCGCCTATTCAAATCTCTACTTGCGGCAGTCGCCTGAGTTTTTCTCGTCAAGAAAACGGGAGCGGATTAGGTGCGGCACCGGCCTCAACCAAGGGACCCACCTTTTAATGTATTTATTATATATCCAGACCGTCCATCCGTTTACCACATCATTTTAGGGCATGAACCCAAAATTGAAACAGATCCAAATCTCAGGTGGACCATACCATAGGAAACAGTAGCGATTGACCGTTAAATACTTCTTGTGGGCCACAAAAGTTTTATATCAAGCTAATATTTGTTTTTCTCATTCATACAGGTATTTTTGACCTTATAAAAATGTTTGATGGAAAATAAAAGGTAGTAAAAAATATGGTATGCCGTAGGAAGTTTTTAATGGTGGGGCATTTAATCACCACTGTTTCCTATGGTATAGTCTACATTAGATTTGGAAATGTTTCATTTTTATAATTATACCTAAAATGATCTGAAAAAACGGATGGACGGTGTGGATATAGAATACACATTTTACAGTGGACCCCACAGTAAGGGCCGTACCATCTTGAGTAAGGCCGGGGCCGCACCTAATCCACTCTGCCCAGAAAACAACCCGACCACATAAATTCATGGAGCTGATAAAGAGATTCGCGCGAAGGAAGATAGAAGAACTGAGTCCTGGTACACATACCATTTTTCTCTCAGGTGAGAGATCTGAACCACTCGTTATGTGTGGTACCTAGCTATTATTCTCTTCTTGAAGTGACCATGATCAATTCATTAGGTGGCCCAGCGAATAATAAAATTGATGGATGGTATAAGGAAAGCAGCAGTCTGTACAGATGTAAACACCTTCTTTTTTTTTGGGCATTGTTATGTGCACGTGGTCCTAAATCTTAGACGGAGTCGGATTTCTCACACGTACACTGAATTGACACGCATGGGGGCGAATCGTCTCTTCGATCATTCATCGCGCGAATCCCCTCAGAATTCTTTTTAATCAATAAAAGCTGCTTTTTCAGACAAAAGAACCAATTAAAACAAAAAGAAATTTAAACCCAGTTATTTTCATACAAAAACCCATTTTTTTACTTTTGGTATTGAATCAGCACCAAAAGTGTGCTACTCTTATTTCTGCAACCAAAACTAAGAAAAAAAAGGCAAAAGAAAAGCGTGTACTAGAAAAAAGAGAAAACTTTGATACTCTGGCAGTGTGTGATGGATGATACGTAGACACCAAGAAATTACTTTAAAATTGCACACCTGGCATGTAATTAATTCACACTAACCTGTTCAAGTCATGAATCCCAATTCAGATATATCATGAACCAAAAACTAAAATGATCTGATTATTTGGTTTTTGGATCAGCGGCCATTTATTGGACGGTTAAAAATTGTAAACTATTCAATGGTCCTATTTCAACAAACAAGTGTCCACGAATCAACGGTTATAATTGTTCAAAAAATCTAATTTCAGGGCTGGGAGTTAGAAACAGTGGACCCCACTGTTTAGCTGGTTTAATTTGAGTTAATATGCAACGTGTATGCTCTCTAACGCCTACGTATCAAGCGCCACACGCTGCAAGAGTATCAAACTACTCATGAGTGAGACTCAGACTGGCCGGATTCCAGGAAAGCGGATTGCGTACTGAGTTACTCAGTACGCTTGTATCGTACTGAGTAAACTTTGAAGGGCCTACCGTGAATGTATGTGATTTATCCACGATGTCCATCCGTTTTTTCAGATCATTTTAGAGGTTGAGATTAAACTTGAAGCATATCCAAAGCTCAAGTGGACCACACCACAGAAAACAGCGGGGATAATGATTTCCACCGTTGAAGCCTTTCTAGAGTCCACAGTGATGTTATTTTTCATCCAATCTGTTCACAAGTTCACAAAGACATGGATTAAGATTAAAAAAAAATATCAGCTTGATAAAAAGCTTCTGTAGCGTCAAATAATCTTTCAACGGTATACATGCAATTCACATTTTTTCCTGTGGTGTGGTCCACTTGAGATTTTTATATATTTTATTTTTTTATCTCAAGATCTAAAAGTATCTGATAAAATGGATGAACGGAGTGGATAAAATAAAATAAAAAAATCACAGTGGACCCCATAGAGTTTAATCAGTACGCTTAGTTTACTAGTCACTCAGTACGCAATCTGCTTCGGGATTCCGTAATACCACGCAAGACAAATGACATTAAAACCCTCTCACGCAAGACGGTGCGGCCCTTACCGTGAATTACGGTGAGGGCCACCTTTATGTATGTAGACTGTATCCACGCCGTCCATCCGTTTTTCCAGATCATTTTGGGGCATTATGACAAAAAAGAATCAGATATAATAATCCAGTGGACCATACCATTAGAAACAGTTTTTATTGACTATTAATGGGACTCAAAAGTTTCGGATCAAGCTGATATTTGTTTTTTCCCTTATCAACAGATTAGATGGTAAATAAAAACTACAGAAAAATTAACGTGCGCCCTAAGAGGTTTTTAATGGTAGGATGGTCAACCACCACTGTTTCTTATGGTATGGTCCACCTGATAATTGTATAGATTCATTTTCGGGATAGTACCCTAAAATGATATGGAACAACAGATGAACGGCATGGATATATAATACATAAATCAATGTGGGCTCCACTGTAACCCCACTGTAAGGGCCGCACCGTCTCGCGTGAGGCCGGGGTCTCACTCTATCCGGACAACAAATTTCCTACTGTCGGTATTGGAGTAGTATTAAACCTTGTAATAAGGGTATAAATGTCGGAGGCGGATTAGCTACTAACATGTTGAGTAGCGATCTAGCTGCTGAAGTGATGTCACCAACGTCTGTGGGCCCTACCATGATGTATGTGTTGTATCCACACCGTTCATTCATTTGGAGAGATCATTTTAGGGCATGAGCTAAGAATGAGACGGATCAAATCTCAAGTGGACCCCACCAAAGAAAACAGTGGGGACAGTGAAAAAACTGTTGAAATCTTCCTAGGGGCCACCATGAAGTTTATTTGAGAAACAACCTTATCATAAGTTCACACAGACATGAAAGAAAGGAAAACACAAATATCAGCTTGATCGAAAACTTCTGTGGCCCCAAGAAGATTTTAATGGTAGGAGATCAAGCCCCACTGTTTTCTTTTGTGGGTCCACTTGAGCTTTGGATCTGTCTCATTCTTTATATCATGCCATAAAATGAACTCTCCAAATGGTTGGACGGTGTGGATACAACACATACATTATGGTGGGGCCCACAGAAGTTGGTGACTTCACTTCAGTAACTAGATCGCTATTCAACCTGTCAGTAGCTAATCCGCGTCCATAAATGTCACGTCACTTTTCAAAGGACACGCTCGTGTGAGGGAGCGGATTAGGTGTTACCCGGGTGACACTTTAGTGGATGTTACCATTACCATTTGGGCCATCTTGATGAATGTGTTGCATATCCAAACCGTTCATCCGTTTTTTCATCTCATTTTAGGACGTTATCCCGAACTTAAACAGATAAATCTCAGGTGGATTATAGCAATGGAAACAGTGGTGATTGAATGGGCCATAAAAGTTTTGGATCAATCGGATCTTTGTATGGAAAATAAAAATTACGTTCAATCACCACTGTTTACCGGGGTATAGTCCACCTGAGATTTGGTTATGCTTAAGTTTTGGAACTAGGTCCAAAAAATGGCGGGATAAATGGATGGACGGCGTGAATTTATTAAAAAAAAATCATCAAGGTGGGCCGTATGGTAAGGGTAACACCCACTAGTGTTACCCGGGTAATATCAACTCCCCATAGGAGCCTCTTTATCACAGTATGATAAACCGCCACTTCCACCGTCCACGTGGCTATATAAAAAGTGGATCACACACCACCAAGACAACTGCCAGATAAGAATGATCACAATGGGCGAACGGTCCCAATCCACCGTATCTATTTCCATGTGCTGTATTGAGCCTTCAATCTGATAATTCAGGGGCCATTGGTCGACCGAATGCTATGGTTATGTGATTCAAAGTACCATGTATATTTTAAATTGGTCTTTGGACTATTTCCTACAGTTTTGGGTCACTTACAGACTCGGGTAACCGACTATATTCAGGATATTATGCAAAATTTTCTAGACAATAATTTTTAGAGTGTTCAGGCGATCGAACACTTGGATGTCGAGCAACCAAATGGTGATTGGGCGACATTGATCGACTGACCAATCATATGCCGGTTTTCATTGTTTTACGTGATTTTATGTAAGTTGTTTCTAGTGTCAGGTTTTGGCTATATAAGCTGGTGTAATCGGGATTAGGATAAGCTAAGGACTTGTTTAAGAGTTTAAGAGAGTTTTGGTGAGAGAGAAAGCTAGGGTTTCTCTTGGGGCTTTGATTTGAGTATGTTCATCTCTTATAACTCTTGAATTCCTAGTACATAGCGCTTTATGCCGTGGTTTTTCCCAGTAAGGATTTTTTCACAAAAAAATTGGATTGTCTCTATGTGTGGATTTACTTATGCGTTTGTGTTTTGCTTGTTTGATTCACCTATATGCTTCCATGGTTCCCAACAAGTGGTATCAAAGCATATGTTAGAATATAGATTTGAATCTTAAGACAAGTTTCAATTGTATCAAGCATAAAATTCGATGTTGAGAAATACTCCAGCAAAAATAATTGTAAACTATGAAAGGTCAAGATGAAGGGCTTCTTACTTCAACAAGTATTGGAAGACACACTCCTTAGAAAGCGACCGAAGGCTATAAAAGAAGAAAAGTAAAACAAATTAGATAAAAAGAACAATATCTCAATCCAACGTGCCTAACGGATGAGGTCCTCTATAACATTATGCGAGGGAAGACAACGATTGATACATGAGCAAAGTTAGGGAACATTTACGTGAAAAAGTCTCTTGAGAATTGTTTGTATTTGAAACTGCAGTTGTTTAATTTAAAGATGGCTGAGAGGACTGATGTTGAGAGCCACATTAACAACCTCGACAATTATATTTGTAAATTGCTGGACATGGACGAGGTGATCAGGGACGAAGATCAATCATGCACCATGCTGAAGTCTCTCACAACATCGTATGAATCGTTTAAGGACTCTTTATGCGCCAGTAAGGCGACCACTAGTATTAAGACTGTTATCTCAACCCTCCAGTCAAAGGCGATAAGAAAGAAGAGCGATGATGTAAGGTCTTCTTCAGATGCATTGGTTACGAGAGGAGAAATTCTGATCGGAATAAATGATCTTCACAATCGAGATCCAAATCCAAGGGCAATGGGAAAAGAAAATTGAAGTGCTGGAGTTGTGGACAAATAGGGCACATGAAGAAAGATTGTTAGAATTCCAAGTCAAATAAGAGAAGTCTGATGATTCTTCTAGGGAGGCTAATACCGCTAAATCTACTTAGGACACCAGTAATGATTGAGAGGTTTTGATTATATCCAAGTCTAATTATCTCAACGATGAGTGACTTTTAGATTCAAGAGCTTCATATTACATGTGTCCTGACGGAGCCCATTCACCACATATAGAGAGTATGATAGTGGTTCAATGTTCTTACGCAATGACTACGCCTACAAGGTTGTGGGTATTAGTTCGTTGTGCATTAGGATGTTCGATGATATTGAAGACATTCTGACAGATGTGAGGTATGTTCCTAGCTTGAAGAAGAATTTGATATCTCATGATGCACTTAAGGCTATGGGGTGTAAGTTCACTGGGTCTGATCGTGTCCTTAAAGTTTCTAAGGGGGGCACTCGTTATCATGAAAGCACAGAGGAACGAAAACCTTTACCGGCTGATTGGGAGCACTTCATCAAGTGGATCTGCAGCATCTGTAGAGGATTCCACATTTGAATGGATGTGATATGCACACTTAAGCCATATGAGCGAGCAGGGCATAAAGGTACTT
The DNA here is from genome assembly GCA_003013855.2 of Liriodendron chinense. Lineage (NCBI taxonomy): Eukaryota > Viridiplantae > Streptophyta > Magnoliopsida > Magnoliales > Magnoliaceae > Liriodendron > Liriodendron chinense. The sequence continues at coordinate 3,921,862 of PVNU02000773.1, read as the reverse complement.
TCTAATCGTTGTTTGATTCCAACTTTTAAAAGTTTTAACTTTAGTATATGCGAGTATTATATTGGGGCCTAAAAAGTAATATACATACAATCCGTTTATGGATCCATTGCTCTGTGATTCATGCACCTGCTTAACTCATAAATCATATTTATTCAACTCATTCATGAATCCACCTATCCGATAGCACATGTTACCGTTTATACAGTAAAGACAGTTATACCAATTTTATCTCACTCTGTATGACCTTTTCTATCTCTCATGATTGGTAGGAGTACGGGGTGTCTTATCTTATTATCACAAGACTTGGTGCAAGATCACTTATTGCCAGCATAACAGTACCAAGTGCAAAGAAATGGATAGATGGACGAAAAGGCACTAAACCAAGGCGAACATGGCCAACTATGTACATACACGGGACCAATCCAGTACACATGTGGAGTCCACTTTATGAAAAATATTAAAGAGAAGTGGAAACCCCCACGTGGAAATGCACCTGGCCAGATATATAGGCCTGACGCATGTGACCACGTCATTTAGTAGGGTCCACAACATGATGAATCGAGAAATAGTCCGTTGTCTAACCTAGTGCATGCACATGTGCCGAGCTCTACAACAACCCCGTGGTCAGGTCTAAATCAGACTGACCTGGCCCGACACACATACATGTGCCGAACCCAAAGCCATATGCGTAAACTCTATAACAACAGTGTGACCAACTTCAAATACAAGCCAGCTAGCCTAGAGCACATACATACGCCAAGCTCTAAATGGCATACGCCAAGATCTAATGACATGCATTGAGCTCCAGATGACATGAGTCGAGCTCCAGATGGCATGCGCCGAGCCCCAGATGACATGCGCCAAAGCCTGCCCTTCGAGTCAGAAGATGACTAGGAAGAAACATCTACTCAAGGCAAATAATACATCATTAAAAAGCTTATCAAGTCACAATTCCAACAAGCTCAAGATCACTCCATTCTGAGTTATAACGAATGAGATGCGAGTCATTGACCAAAGACTACATGTTGATAATGACACTGGGCACTTTGGGACAACTTTCGAAGATGTATATGGCGTCTAAATGTGATGATTATAGGTCCATTGCGTAGAGCATCAAAATAGCTTTTCAACGAGTACAAGTGTTAAAACTGAATTTCGACTAAGGCGTGCGAAATTCGTTTAGAGTTTGTTAATTCGGGGGAATCATGGGAATCATAGGCATTCACAAATAACATAAAAAAGGCGTAGAAAGAAATATTCTATTTTCATATATTCTGAGATCTTTTATACTTTATGTCGTGATCTGGCACAAGCCCTTAATTAAATCGAGACGATCGATGACCCTTGATTAGAAGGCAGTGTTGCAACTGGGGAATATATTTTATTACAAATATACTCGGAGGGCTGTCGAAGCCTTTGGTAATTTTCGAGACCTTTCTGGTCTGGCCGAGGTCCCTTGCCCATGTGGTTTAAGTTTGTACTGGGAGATGAGTCTAAGAAACACAAGGTGTTGCTTGTTTGTTTCTCTAGTATTTGTAGCCCACATGTCATGTAGTGTCGAATTCGGACTGAGAGGCTGTTCGAGTGATGGTAGAGTGGTGTGACACTGAGCCTACTTCTGTTGTAGAGACGGGGATTGCAGGATAACCGTTTCAGACCATGAACTTTGAACCCCTTAACCAGTGGATGTGTGAAGCTGGTGGGGCGAGACCTTTCTCAGTTATGGATGTGTGACATCAGCACCCTTGCTTCGACCTTTGACCACTCTAGGAAGACCATGCAATGTCTCCAGAAATGGAATGCTTTAATCCCTGCTTACAAACCTGCTCTCGGATCAAAGGTCGCCACGCGACTTGATAATAGACATTACGCGCTTTACGCGACATCGAGTTTCATGATGAGGGCTACAACCCCTCTTGACCGCTGGGTGACTCCTGCTATGACCCAAATCCGATTGTCTTGTTACCGCACCCCTTGCATGATTAAGGCCTACAAAAGTGTCGAGCACTCGCCTCTCACATCAGGCGCATCCCTTGATGACGGGGTTGTCAAATGGATCAATGGGGATAGGCGAAATATGCTGGTTGGGCATGTGTCCCATGTTCCTGGCAATTGCGTCCATTTAACTTTGACCATGGGGTCGGGCGTATGGGCTTGGCCCAGGTGCACAATCGAGCGTATGTGAGGGACCAGGTCCCTATGCACCAGCGGTCTAACCATCATGTCGGGCGCATGGTGTGTGTTGCACCTATAGATGAGGGTATTGTCCTTTGATTTGAAGGGTTTCTGACCGAATGCAGGGAGAGGGATCAAAATCTCTCTCTCTCTCTCTCTCTCTCTCTCTCTCTCTCTCTCTGTGTGTGTGTGTGTGTGTGTGTGTGTGTGTGTGTGTGAATGAGGGGGAGGGGCTATTTATAGGTAAGGTTGGCTATAGTCGACGCACGCCATAGGAGTACGACGCACGGCCGCGCTGTCATCCACCAGGCTTGTCTCGTACGTCAGGGGAGGCGGTGGGCCCATTTTCGCATATCTGATCATGTGGGTCCCCTTTGGAGATGGGGCCACATGGCTCGGCCTCCCCGGATAGGGCACATGTGCACTTCTTGTTTGGTCAGATAACTAGAAAGGCCTCTATTAGGTGGACCCCAATTCATGTGTTGTGATGAGCCAGCGCATTGCAGCGGGTATGCATGTGTTGGGTTCTAGCGCATGCGCCAAGGGAGACGGTGGGCCCATTTTCACATATCTGATCATATGGGTCCCCTTTGGAGATGGGGCCACATGGATCGGGCGCATGTCCACGTGTCTACTTCTCGTTTGGTCGGATAGCTAGAAAGGCCTCTATTAAATGGGCACTGGTTCGTGTATTGCGATGAGACAACGCGTTGCGGCAAGCCCAACGTATCCTGGTGTCCTGCCATTTTTGTCATCGTGCACCAGCGCATGCGCCTAGTCAATAAGGCCCAACGTACATGGTCTTGGGTTTTATCATTCTCTTTATCGTGTACACAAACCTATCTCGTCCGGGTTGGTTAATTTTAACCCCAACAGATGCCCACTATGACGCGTGGTGGCGGGTGGTTCGCCTCTTGAGGCTATGCGTTGGACCTGGGTCCCTTATAAAAGTTGGACACCTATCATTTTCAAAACAAGATATTCTCTGATTTTCTTCTATTAGTTTCCCTGTTGCTCGTTTGGCCCACAATTCTTTGTATGCTTCTAGTGCATGCTTGCCTCACTTGCTCAGCCTTGACGCATGCCCATTATGCCTTGGGTTCCAACACCTATACTTTGAACCTTATGCACACGCGCTAGCATAGGTTTCGATTCCGCAGGCACTTTAACCCAGCGCATGGTCATGCACCGAGGTTGACTATTACCCCCTTGGCTTTAGCGGGTATTTTCCTTTTCTTGGTCATGAGTGACGATACAGTGTGTTTGATTTTGCAGGTGGTCATGGCAATCATAAGATCTATTAGTGCTCTTGTCCCCTTAACCCTGATCTCCGCTAGGGAGTGTCTTCAACACTTGTCGAATGACTTGGGTCACCCTGAGTTATGGTCATCTCTCGACGAGTGTCTAGGGGAGGTGACTAAGTCCCCCGTTTGCATGGGGGTGAATCCTCGTCCCTTCATATTAGGGCTCCGCAATATAATTGCCTTAGCCCAAGAGCTTGATCTTCTCATGGGTAATTTAACGGAATTATCGGGGGAGCTGAATCTCCGGGCGGACCTATTGCTACTGGAGTGTTGAACTGAGCCTAACCGCTTTATGTCAGGTTAAGTGGGCTTCTTACCAGGGAATCGTTAGTGACTTGGAAGCTTATGAGGCTCATCATGTTGCTATTTTATAGTCGATCGCCGCGGGCCACTTGGTGCGATCAGCGACTCATCGGGCAGTGATAAAATCCCGGCAGACATATGCCGCTCTCCAAACCTCTCTTCGCGATGCAATGGGCGACGCTTGCATGGATCACTGGGAGTTGCTCAGGGTTCACCGACGCATCTCTGATCTTCTGGCCATAATTTTTAAAGAGGAGCATATTCAAGAGAAAGCACGGGCTTTGCAGGGACGCCTTTTCCCATTGATCACTTAGGCTGCCCGACTCCCTCTCTATTTTTTTTACAACCTTACATACATTTTCTTTCGGTTCATTTTGAGATGATATGACTTCGGACAATGACATAGACTTGTTAAATATTTAAATGTGGGAATAATTACGATGTTTCATTGCTTGAATGTTTTTTGTTACATTATTTTGCATCGATCGCTCTTATTATTATCTGTGATGCCTGCAATTTCTTGGCGCATCCCTTTTACTGCCGTGCTTGTGCTACTCAGGTACCTTCCTAGCGTGTTACGTCCCACCAAACTTAATTGAAGTGGGCGCACGTCCCATACGCTTGGATAGGTTGAAGCGGGGGCACGTCCCATGCGCTTGAACAGGCGCACTATATATACAGGCCGATTCGTTTAAGATGAATCATTTGCACTCAATCATTTACAATCAATTGACCCCGCGCTCTTGTTCATTCAATCTCCCGATGCATAATCAGGTGTACTAAAGCCTTCCCGCGCACATTCCGGTAATGATGCGTGTCAAGCCTTTCGATTAAGACCGGTCAGTCCTTGAGGTAGAATTGGTCAAAAATTCATGTGAGCTCTCTGGACTCTCTCTGTCCATCTTCGACCAGTCGATGGTGGGTTTCGACTAGTCGACGGAATGGCAGTGTTCTGCATGGTTACACAGTAAGTCCGTAAGATGTTTTTAATTTCAGTGGGAAGCATGTATATAAAAAGGTGCTAGAGTATATCCATTCCGATGTATGGGGGCCATAGCCTGTATTTTCTAATGGGGGGTTATCGTGGTTTGTGTAATTTACCAACGACTATAGCATGAAGGTTTGGGTTTATTTTATGAAAAATAAATCCGATGTCTTCACCACCTTCAAACACTAGAAGGCTATGGTGGAGAATCAGTCAAGCAGAAACTAAAAGTTTTGAGAACCGACAATGGAGGTGAGCACACTTCTGGGGATTTGAGCAAGTATTGTAAGGAAGAAGGGATCATATAGCACAACATAATGCACCACACGCCATAGCAAAATAGTATGGCTGAGCGGATGAATCAAACTCTTTTAAAGAGAGCCTGATCCATATTGAGTAATGCTGGGTTAGGCAAAGAGTTATGGACTGAGGTCGTTAACACGACCTATTACCTGATAAATCAGTCTCATTCGATGACAATTGAATGCAAATCCCTGAAGAAGTGTGGAGTGGTCATTCGATTGACCACTTATGTCTGCGGGTATTTAGTTGTGAGGCTTACTCTCATGTACCATTAGTTGAGAGAGATAAGCTTGACCAAAAGGTCAGAAAAGGGATCTTTGTTGACTATGGTAATGGTCTGAAGGGTTACTGGTTGTATGACCTTTTCACATGGAAAATCACTCTTAGTCGTGATGTCAGATTTGATAGAGTTCTTTGTTCTGAAAAGATGTGTGAAAGGAACCGAAAAAATTAAAAGTTGTTGACATTCGGTTTGACAAAGATGAGACACGGGCCAATACTGAGACGCAGACAGAGGTACAGGATCAAGTTGAGTAGCCACCTGTGCGAAGAAACCTACTTAGAGATCGCAGGTTATCGGCGAGGTATATGAATGACTAAAACATTACATTCACCATTATCATGGATGAGAGGGATCCTTCTAACTTTGAGGAGGCACTACAAAATATAGATGCTAAAAAGTGAAAGATGACGATGTAAGACGAGATTGACTCCCTGTACAAGAATGAGACTTGGGAGCTGGTAGAGCTTCCTGTGGTCCAAAAAGTAATTGGGTGTAAATGAATTTTTTTGGAAGAAACATGATAGATACATGGCAAGATTGGTGTTAAATGGGTATGTTCAAGGTGAAGGTGTGGACTTCAGTGAGATTTTTGCGTTGATTGTTAAATAAGTATTTATTAGGTTTGTGTTGGTGTTGGTTGCCCAATATGACCTCGAGAAAAAACAAATGGATGTAAAAAATGCTTTCCTGGATGAAAAATTGAATGAGCAGATTTACATGTCGCACCCAAAAGGTTATACAGTACAAGGGGTAGAGAACGAAATTTGTTGGTTGAAGATGTCGTTGTATGGCCTCAAATAGTCGCCTAGGCAGTAGGTACAAGAAATTTGATTAATTTATGATGAGTTGAGATTTTTCCAAGAGCAAATACGATCATTGTGTCTATTATAAGACACTGAATGATGAAAAGTTTCTCATACCAGTGTTATACGTTGATGACATGCTTATTGCTAGTCATAACATGTTTGACATAGATGTGTTGAAGACTCAACTTTCAGGGACATTTGAGATGAAGGATCTAGGGGCTGTAAAGAGGGTTCTTGGCATTGATATACACAGAGACAGGAAGAGGAACAGGTTGTGGTTCTCTCAAGTTGAATACCTTGAGAAGGTGTTGGTAAAGTTTGGGATGGACAAATCCAAACCGGTTGGCATTCCTTACGTGGCTCACTTTAAGCTTTCTTCTGAACAATGTCCTAAATCTGATGAAGAAAAGAAGGTTATGTCTCATGTGCCCTATTCAAGTGTTGTGGACAGTTTGATGTATGTCATGGTCTGTATAAGATCGAATATTTTACATGTAGTCGGTGTTGTGAGCAGATTCATGTCTAACCTCGGCAAATAACATTGGAAGGCTGTGTAATGGCTACTCCGATACATTCGGGGTACGCAAGACCACGTCTTATCATTCGAAAAGTCTAAGGACAAGTTAGTTGGGTACGTCGATTCTGATTACGCAAGTAGTGTGGATTGTAGAATATCAACTTTCGAGTATTCATTTGTGTTAGCGGGTGGAGCAATTAGTTGGATGTCCAAGCTTCAATCGGTGGTGGCTCTTTTCACTACTGAAGCTGAGTATATGGCGGTGACAGAAGCATTCAAGGAGGCAGTTTGGTTGAGGGGCATGATGAATCAGTTGGGGCTTTAATAGAAAGTCGTGCCGATTAATTGTGATAGTTCTAGTGCTATAAATTTGGCTAAAAATTTTGTTTATCACTTTCGTACTAAAAGCATTGACCTGCATCACCATTTTATCCGACAGGTGCTTGAGGAGGGAGACATGACTCTAGAGAAGATTCACACTAGCGTAAATCCGTCAGACATGCTCTCTAAGGTGGTTCCGCAAAGAAGTTCAAGTTCTGCGCGACTTCTCTGTGATTGGCGAAGACCGAATGAAGATACAGTGTGCACGAGAAGTGATGACACTATATTGAAGATGAGATGAAGCAAGGAGCAAGGATGTTTATTTGACTTTTGAAGCCTCAGTGGAGATTGTTGATGGAGCCTTCAAACTATGCTAAAACGGGGTCTAACGATCGATCGGTCAGACTGGCAAACCGATAAGAAAATCAGACTAGGAAGCATAAAGTCTCTGGACAATTTTGAGGTCCTGACGATTGGTTGGTAGTGGTCTGTAATCGGTCGCTAGTTGTTCCCTAACCGACCAAGACTGGTTGGTCCTTGAGGAATGATGGGTTGAAAATTCATGTGAGCTCTCTAGACTCTCTTTGTCTATCTTCGATCGGTCGACGGTGGGCTCCGATCAATTAACGAAATGACGGTGTTCTGCATGGTTACACAACAAATGCGTATGATGTTTCTAATTTCACTGGGAAGCCTGTAAAAACGCTTCTTAATTGTATTTAGATGTATTCTAAAGAGTTCCAAGGTATGTTAATTCGAAATTAGGGTTAAGGGTGAGGATTGAGAGGGAGAGAGAAGTTTTGTTCATCTCTTGGGGCTTTGTTTATGGGTAGATCATCTCTGTAATCTTTTGATTCATAGTGCAGCTATCGTTTTGTATCATGGTTTTTTCTCGCAACAGTTTTTCGTGTAAAAATCGAATTGTTCTCTGGTGTAAATTACGTGCGTGCATGTGGTGATTGCTTGGTTCTTCTCGGTGCTTCCTCAAGGCCGTGTCCCAACAAACATGTTGTTCATATAAAGCATTAATAAAATGTAGGACCCGTCCTTTTCGGTAATTAAAAGACACTTAAGCAAGAGTGGATCCCTTCTTGAATCGTATGAACTTTAACAACCCTTATGCATGCGCCTAATCACACTGATTTTTAATAATAACGTGGCATCCACATAAAGAAAGCCAAAGCACTCAGTTAAGATCTCTTCATTAACTCATCCTTAGATGTAAATATTTGTTAGAGCTAGTGCATCTGTAAAGCTTTCGAGCATATAGGCATGATGTGTCTCCCAATTTAGATACTTATAGTTGATCTTGCACATAAGGGCTCAAAGATCTAAATTAGGATCTTATGTCTATAACTGATTTACATTCTTATTTAAGGTAAGGCCAAAACACACCCACTCGAAGTCGTGTTTAATGGTGGAGACTTTCCATCCTTACTTAGTACTTGTTTGTTTTTCAAAATATACCATAAATGAAATGTAAATGTGTAATTATTACTTTTTATAGCTAATTGGAGAAAATGAATTGAGACTCTAATCTGGCCTCGAAAATCATGGCGCAAAGACATTGTAATCAAATGGAAATTATGATAGCAAAATTCTTGGGGCCATCATTATGCATGCTTCTAATCCACATCGTCCATATGTTCTAGTGCTCGTTTTAGGGTAGAGCCAAAAAATGAGGTAGATACAAAGCTAAGTAGACCACACCACATGAAACAAGGGGAATTGAATACCTATCATTGAAAGTTAAAATAAGCCTAGGGCTCATGGGGATGTATACCTACAATCTAACCTATTCATAATGTCGTGAATGAAGGGAAAACACAAAAATAAGCTTGATCCAAAACTCCAGTGACCTAAAAAGAAGAAACAAACAATAAGCATTCAATTCCCCTGTTTCCTATGACGTTGTCCATTTGAGCTTTGGATTTGCCTCTGTTTTGGACTCATGCCCTAAAATGAGAGGGAAAAATGAATGGACGCTGTGGATCAAGCACACACATAATAGTGGGCCCCACATATTTTAGTGTAAAATCCTCCTTTCCTCAGTTTCAATGCGGAATCTTTCCGACTAGGAAGTGAATTACGTACTGAGTAACTCCTAATCTTAGCGTACCGAGTAACTCTGTGGGGCCCACCGTGATTTATCCACTCCGTCCATCCATTTCACCATATAATTTTGGGGCTTGATTCAAAAAATGAAGCATATACAAATCTTAAGTGGACCAAACCACAAAAACAGTGTGAACTGAACGTCTACAGTTGGAAAATTCTTGATGCCACAGAAGTTTTAGATCAATATGATATTTGTGTTTTCCCTTCATCCATGTATGTGTGATCTTATGAACAATTTGGATGACAAATAAACATCATTGTGTGACCTACGAAGGTTTCAACGGTGGAGATCATTATTCCTATTGTTTCCTGTGATAAGCTTTGGATATGCTTCAAATTTTTTGCTCAACCCCTAAAATGAGTAGGAAAAACGGATGGATGGCGTGGATAAACCACATACATTGACGGTGGGCCTGATAGAGTTTACTCAGTACGATAAGAGCAGTAACTTGTACGCAATCCGATTTCTTCCTGTTCACTTCCCCAAGTGTAGGGTTGCAATGTAGTAATAATTCGGTAGAGACCAAGATCATTCTCAGGGATTTGTTAGGAATTCACAGAATTGCTTCTAATATTCTCTACTTGAGAGCTATCTAAACAGATTTTTAAAATTAAATGTATAGAGAATTCTTGAACTAAAGAGGAATGTAATCAATATAAAAAGGGCACTAGGGGTCCAAGGATCCACTTGTAGCAACCCTCAATGCATAATTCACTGTGGTTTTTCAATTACACAACTAGAATCGAAATCAAATCCTATCTAGTCGGATGATAGAGCGGTTGTATTTCACAATCTGTTAATGTGTGATTTTATACATGATTCCCTCAATTCAAGTTAGGACTTGAGCAACTTAATTGCATAGGTCAATCCTAGTTCTAATAGATTAAGATCACAATCATAACCATTATTAAATTCTGTCACTAAGCATAATTAGATTATGATTTGAACTTCATTCAAATCACATATAACATCAACACATAATTCAGAAATTAGTATAAAAGGTAGAACTTTGGTTGAAGTTCCCACGTGCAAATCCAAGTCTAAAGTGTATTGAATCCGATTCCTCGAAGCGTACAGGTCTAGAACTATGCAAAACCATTAAGAACTAAAACAATTCTCCCAAACATCCATGAGCCATTATAAGATTAAGAAAAACTACTTAGAACTTTATTCAAACTTTTTAGAACTTTATTCAAATTTCTATAAACCATTGTTCTTCAATAAATCCAACTTAAAACCAATATAAAACGAATTGAAGCATCTCAAATTCACTACAAGCTTCACCTCTTAGCCCTAGCTAGGAGGTTTAGCCGTTCATGATCCAAAGAAACATGAAAAAAACTAAAAACATAAAACTAGAAAACACAAACTAGGAGGAGTGGTGGAACTCAGAATCCGACTTCTGCTGCCTCCCACCTTCGTAGATCTCTCCTAAGATGCCTTTGAAAGAGGCCCTAGGTCCTCTTTTATAGAATAGTGCAGAAGGTTCCAAATTGAGCAAGAATTTTCGGACTGTGCAGAGAAAATCGGAGCTTGTAGGACACGTTCTGTTACGCAAACGACCGGTCTGAGCTCCTAGATGATCGGTCGCACGACCGGTCTCAAAAGTGCAAAAACAGTCCAGTGAGTTTTTCATAAATTCGAACCCAGAGTTTTAATTTAAGGACCGGTCGGACGACCGGTCCTGGGCTATGGACGACCGGTCTTAGGTGTATTCTTCTGCCTTCTTTCTTCTCTCCTTTGCTTCTTTCTTCCATCCTTTGACAGTTAGTTATTTAATCTTCTTCCATGTGTCTAAGATGACTCTTTTAACCGTGAATTGGTGAAATCCCCCTCTCATTCCTACAATCATACAACCACGGATTAGAATAGTCTTTAAGCTTGAAAATTATGCATAATTAATGATGAAATGGAGTTAAAATATATACATTTAAGCACTCAACACTTCCAACCAAGCTTCTAGTAGATGTCAAGGGGTTGTTAACTTGTCATTGAACATAAATACAAGGTAAATAGTAATTACCCATTTAAACCTTATTTACCCTGTGAATTGAAAAACAAACACCCTAAAGTGAGTAAAAAAGCATAATATAGCTTTGTCCTAAAACCTATTGGGTGGTGATGGCCACATAAGATATTGAGATCCATAATCTACAATTCTTTTTTGGTTGGTGATGGCCACATAAGATGTTGAGATCTATAATCTATAATTCTTTTTTGGTTAGTGGCCATTGTGTCCTATCTAAAGTGTTCTAGAATAAGAGAAATTCCCTCCACAACCCACGTGAGTATTCATGTTCCACCCATACCAGCAATAAGGCTGGCGAAAGTATGCCTGACGGTGTTACGCTACTTCACGTACACAATCAGAAATTATAAATGCAGCCTACATGTAACTCAATGTACACCGTCCAATTCTGAGGCTGACGTTAGATGGGCCAGAAACCACATAATACACTGAAGTCATTCCACATTGGACCCTATTCATGGAAGCCTACTGGATGGTCGAGAATTCACGGAAAATGGCGAGTGATCACAGTTTTTAACCCTAGAGTAATGGGTCCCAGTGTTTGGACGGTTTTACAGTTGTATGTATACGATGCACAACTACGAATGGCATATGTGATTACACCAACCGGCCATCAACACCCATGTTGCTTTCAGTTAAAAACTATGCTTTTTCGAGATAGCTGGGTCCCTTTCCATATCTCTCTCTCTCTCTCTCCCCTTTCTATCTTTTTTGACAGCCCCGCATCTCTCTCTCTGTCTCTCTCTCTCCTCTTTCTATCTTTTTTGACAGCCCCGCAGAGTACTATAAAAAGAGCTGGCATGGCCCAAATGGCAGGTGTCGGCTTTATACTACATCTACACCACCAGCAAAAAAGCCCTCTGAGCTTTAAGCAGCTAAAGTTCCAAAACCCACCCTTCTTTTCTCTTTCTCTTTTTTTTTTTCTTCTTTTCTTTTTTCCTTTGCTCCCTCTCACTCCCTCTCTCCTGCATGTCCCACCAGTAGTAGCCATGAATGGAAAGTAGACAGCTGAAATGGAGATGGGTTCAAGCTCCCTGCCAGTATCAGCCCCCTCTGCCTCTTCTGATTCCCTCAATGGCCTAAAATTCGGGAAGAAGATCTATTTTGAGGATGTGGGTGGTGCTGTTTCTGCCTCGAAACCCAGTTTCTCTGCTTCTTCTTCGTCTTCGTCGTCATCGGCGTCGACGATTACGGAGGCGGCAGCTGTCGCGGTGGGCTCAGCAGCATCAACGGCATCGGCTGCTGCGGCAGGGCCCAAGAAGGGGAGAGGCATGGTGCATGGTGGGCAGCCTCCAAGATGTCAGGTTGAAGGGTGCAAGATGGATTTGAGCGGTGCAAAGGCCTATTACTGTAGGCATAAGGTATGTGGGATGCATTCCAAGTCGCCCAAGGTGTTGGTTGCTGGAATGGAGCAGAGGTTCTGTCAGCAGTGCAGCAGGTCAGTTGTTCGAATTGCTCCTTTTTCACATTTGGGTTTTCTTGAATTTGGGTTGTGTTTGTGTTTTTGCTCTTGATTTGGAGGTTTCTTTGTGTTTTTTTGTATTTGATTTTGATTGTTGGATAAGATTTTTCTCTTCTTCTTTTTTTGGGTGTTTTGGGTTGGAGGAGTTTGGTTGTTTCTGTTTTATCTATTGTTGTCGCTCTTCTTTTATAGTAGTTGGGTTTCAAGGGTTTGTTTGTGTGTCTGAATTTGGTATGTTGTGGGCTTGAGGTGGTTGGTTTTTTGTTCCACTGTTTGGGAATTATCAATGTCTGGTTTATAAGGAAGGTTATATGTTGACCCATTAAGAGATTTTCCAGTTGGGGTTTTCCTATAATATCTATTTTTGGTATTTTAATAACTATATTTTTTTTCCTGTTCTTGAATTTGGATTTGGTTATTGGGTTTTTGGCGTTTGGCATTTTGGGTTTAGGTTTGCTTTAATTTCAGCAAGATATATTTAAGACATGAGTACCAATTAAATAATAATTATAGAAGGTCTAAATTGGATCGATCCATTGCAATGCTGCTGTTTTGGAAGTCATGACTAATAAATGCTGAAAAATCATTGTAATTTGATTCTATGTTCCAAATCTCTAATTGAATCCACAGATAAGGGGAGAAGGGTTCTCTTGTTTGGGTTTTTGGAGGTAGTTCTTTTGATGCGGAACAAAAGCATTCAAGGTGTACTAATGAAGAAAGTGCCAACCACAAGTACCATCCTTGTGGATAGGCGACTATTGAGGAGCATTGAAGACCTTACACATGTAGTCCGAGACATTTGAAAAGACCCCACCTTGGGAAAACATGTGTAAGTTGCTTTGAGGAGATGATCAGACCGTTGGATCGTGATGATGATGTGATCGGACCGTTGGTTCATTGTGGCCCACTTTCATCACACCATCATTGGAGCGCATTGGACATCTTAGATTTGAGTTTATTTTACGCATTTTTTACTTATTTGAGTTTTGGGTTAGTGTGGGTACGTTTTTTTCATGCAAATGTCTTTTTTTTGAAATTTTGTTAGTAGGGGTATTTTGGTAATTATGTTAATTCCGAATTTTATAAGGGTGTTGCCCTAAACCTTTTTGATTAGTTGTTGATTTATGAAAAAGAGCAAACCTTTGGTTGCGTCCTTCCTCTTTCCCTTTCTCATGGTGCTTCTTCTTCTTCTTCCTTGATCTCCTTCTTCTCTATTCTTCTTGTGCCCCTCCAACTTCTTCCAGGTATTTCATCTTCTATTATTATCCTTCTAAACTTCTGTTTTGTTTATTCCCCACGATCTAAACCTTGAGAATCGATCTAAACCCTAAACCCCCAAATTCTCAAATCCTTAATCCGAGAAACTTTCTGATTCTTCAGACTAGTGATCATCATTGATCGATTGGGTATGACCATGCAAGATCGGGAGGTTCCATCCCTCGCCGGATCCAACCTATACGCTACTTGAATCCCATACTCCATGGTTGTGATGATGGCCCGTTCCATTGCATGTTTCCTTTATGATTTTCTTAGTTTATGATGATTGATGCTAGATTTCATTATTATTATTGCTTTTATTTCCGCTGAATAATTGTGTTCATGAGCATGCATCATATTTAGGGCTGTCCTGCATCAAATTTGGTATCAGAGATTAGGCTTGCATGGTTTTGTTTAGATCGAGTTATCAAAAAAATTAGGGCTTTGATTTTTAGGTCTGTTTTAGGAAATTTTCAGATTTAAAAAGTTTCCAATTTTAGAAAGTTTCCTAATTTGGAGAATTTCCAGATTTAGAAAATTTTCAGATTTAGAAACTTTCCAATTTTAGAAAGTTTCCTAATTTGGAAAAATTTCAAATTTAGAAGGTTTCCAATTTTAGAAACTTTCCAATTTTAGAAAGTTTCCTAATTTGGAAAATTTTCAAATTTAGAAGGTTTCCAATTTTAGAAACTTTCCAATTTTAGAAAGTTTCCTAATTTGGAACAATCCCATATTTGAGTCGCATCATCTAGAATTAATTAGTGTCAGTTCATTGTAGTTTAAATTCATTGCATCCATATTGTGAGTCACCCAGTCCGTAGAGTCTCCCCGTAGTGAATGGAGTATAGGCGTTTGAGATCTTCAAGGCCATTAAGTGTTGTCGTGTGGCCATCGAGACCCAATGGAAAGCCGAACTCTGATGACTTGGCCTACTTTAATGGTCACATGGACTCACAAACATTCCTTGATTGGCTTGAAGACTTGGACTATTTTTTTGATTGGTATGATATGCCGAATTATCGTCGAGTGAGGTTTGCCAAGTGGAAATTGGAGGGCCAAGCCAAGTCGTTTTGGACAGATTTGGAGCGAAGAATTGATAGAGTTGGGAGAGCCCCGATCTCACAATGGGACGAGATGAAAGAGCGTTTGAAAGCAAAATATCTTCCCATCTCTTATCGTCAAAAGCCCTTGGCTCAGAAGAGAGTTGCCCCACCTTCCCGTCCATACACAAAACCAATATGGTCCCCTCCTTGTAAAGTGGTCCAACCCATCATTAAGGAAATCTCGACTTATAAACAAATGGAGTGTTTAACACCAATTATATTTCCTTGGAAGCAAGATAATACCTTGGTGAATGGCCAGTTGGAAGAATCCAATCAGGTTGTTTATGAAGTGGAAGAGTACGTGCCTAACGTCACTAGTGATGAAATGGAAGAAATTGAGGCATCACTCATCATCGTTGAGGATGACGAAGTGTGTGCTAGTAATGAAAAGGTAGAAAGAATTGAGACCGCACCACTTCCAAATGTCATGTGCGACTTAAGTGATGTAGATTCCCAATCTAAGTCTCTTACCATGATGCACACGAATGAATTTGAAAAGGAGACTAGTGAGGATATGATGGTGGACGCCCACATGACTTGTGATATCCCACCAGATGATTTATGGGATAAATTTTCACCCATATGGGACATTCAACACACAATCGATCTTGTCCCTAGGTTGGTCCTGTCAAGCTTTCCTCCATACCAGGTGAACCCCATAGAAAATATAGAAATGCAGTGTCAATTTGATAAACTTATTGGGGAAGCATTCAATAAGGAAAGTTTGAGTTGGAGTTTTGTTTTGTGTGTCATGCCTGGTCTTTTCACTTCCAAGAATAATGGCATGTGACACACAAGTGGGCATATCCTGACCGTCCACAAAGCTTCAGTCAAGTGTCATGCTATCATGCGACGTATTCATGTCATGGTGGATATGATGACCTTAGTCCTTATCCCGTATCTTGATGACATTTTGGACATAGTGGTTGATGCCAAGATCTGCTCAAGACTTGGTATTACTAGTGTTTGTTCTCAAGTGTTGGGATACCTGAAAATCATCCTTGTTTATAATACTTATAATGAGAAATTGTGTGTCACCCGTGGGAAGTGTTCTTTTGTTTTAGTTTTTCAAATTCTAGGTCATAGGATTGTTTATTTCCATAGGATTGTTTATTCCAAGTTCGTGGATTTTTCAGAGTGTCCTTTAGTGTCACCCATGTCTGTCATCCAAAGGTCTTCAGAGTCAGCCAATGCATTCGCACGTCATATTCATGATTTGCATACACATATTAGACAGCGGATAAATAAGAGCAATAATGATTCTAAAATCTCAGCTGATTCTCATCGTAAATTGCAAGAATTTCAAAAAGGAGACTATGTAGTGGTGAGGATAAGGCCAGAGCGGTTCTCACAAGGTTCCGCTAAGAAATTACAAACGCGTAGTGCTGGACCATTCAAAATATTGCAGAAGGTTGGGTCTAGCGTGTATCGGATCGACCTTCCATCTGAAATGGGCATTAACCCAACTCTTAATGTGGAAGATCTAGTCCGTTCCCACCATCCCATCGTTGATCCATCGTCCCTTTCATGGCCTTATTCTGATTTTGCTATACAACCCCTTCCACCCCTTCCCCCACCCATTACTCATGAAGAAGAAATTGAGGAGATCTTGGGTGAAGAGATCATACTTATGAGAGGCGGAGGTTTCCAAAGATACTTGGTCAAATGAAAGAACAAGCCACCGTCAGAATCTACATGGTTGATAGAAGTGGAGTTATAGAGCGTTAATCCAGATTTACTAGAGCGCCACAAGAGTTTTAACTCGCTGGAGTCGAGTTCTTCTCAGACGAGGAGTATGATGCGGAACAAAAGCATTCAAGGTGTACTAATGAAGAAAGTGCCAACCACAAGTACCATCCTTGTGGATAGGCGACTATTGAGGAGCATTGAAGACCTTACACATGTAGTCCGAGACATTTGAAAAGACCCCACCTTGGGAAAACATGTGTAAGTTGCTTTGAGGAGATGATCAGACCGTTGGATCGTGATGATGATGTGATCGGACCGTTGGTTCATTGTGGCCCACTTTCATCACACCATCATTGGAGCGCATTGGACATCTTAGATTTGAGTTTATTTTACGCATTTTTTACTTATTTGAGTTTTGGGTTAGTGTGGGTACGTTTTTTTCATGCAAATGTCTTTTTTTTGAAATTTTGTTAGTAGGGGTATTTTGGTAATTATGTTAATTCCGAATTTTATAAGGGTGTTGCCCTAAACCTTTTTGATTAGTTGTTGATTTATGAAAAAGAGCAAACCTTTGGTTGCGTCCTTCCTCTTTCCCTTTCTCATGGTGCTTCTTCTTCTTCTTCCTTGATCTCCTTCTTCTCTATTCTTCTTGTGCCCCTCCAACTTCTTCCAGGTATTTCATCTTCTATTATTATCCTTCTAAACTTCTGTTTTGTTTATTCCCCACGATCTAAACCTTGAGAATCGATCTAAACCCTAAACCCCCAAATTCTCAAATCCTTAATCCGAGAAACTTTCTGATTCTTCAGACTAGTGATCATCATTGATCGATTGGGTATGACCATGCAAGATCGGGAGGTTCCATCCCTCGCCGGATCCAACCTATACGCTACTTGAATCCCATACTCCATGGTTGTGATGATGGCCCGTTCCATTGCATGTTTCCTTTATGATTTTCTTAGTTTATGATGATTGATGCTAGATTTCATTATTATTATTGCTTTTATTTCTGCTGAATAATTGTGTTCATGAGCATGCATCATATTTAGGGCTGTCCTGCATCATCTTTGGTCCACAATCACTGTCATACAATGCTATGAGTGAGACCTAGTCAAACCTTATCCTTGGATTGGATTATGCCAAATGCTTTAAAATTGAATACATGAATATTGGATTTTTATTCAATTCTTGTCTGCAATGGAGCACGGCTCATTTGAGGGAATAGCTTGAAAACAATGAGCATGCATCTGTACTTTCTGTCATTCTGTGTACAGGTGGATTAGCATTAGCTCTTGAAGAATTCTTGTGAATACTTTGGGTGTGTATCAACAGCTTCTCTCTCCATGTGGAGTTATTTGTAGGATGACTCAACATTGATTACTGAAATGTGACATTCTTTTGACAAGCATTGGACTAATGATAGTGGTGTTTTCGGATTGTTACATAAGCTGGTTGAAGTAGATAGGTGCATTAATGAAATAAGAAGGCCTAGGGATGTAAGTGTTGAATGGCTCGGATGAGTGGGCCTGCAGGATCTGACAGTATCTACATGATTTTGGCACCTCTGCACAAAATTGAAGGTCGATGGTCTATGTCCAACGGTCCACCTAACCACTACAGGAGTGGAGATGATTTGATCACCCCTCTGATTCGATGGTTAAGATGGCCTTTGGATTACGATCAATGGTTTAGATCGACTAGACGCAATCCTAATGGACAAAAATCATTATTCCTCCCTCCTTATTTTCTCTCCAGGAAACTTTTTTTATTTTTATTTTTATTCTTGGATGCTCGTAATGAGAGAATGCTCAAGGGGGTGATTGGAGAAGATGTGGGAGGAGTTTGGATGAGGTAGGGCATATCCCTATCATATCCAATTTCTCTCCAAAATCCCAATCCTCCAAATTAAAATTTCGAGAGAATGTTGAAAGAGGGACATTGGAAGGAAAAACGTGTGGAATCCACTCTCTATTAGTTGTCCACGAGTGGGCATCACAGACCCATATCCACCATCTCCTACTCAATTACGTTGTGGGATGAGCTTAATATGGATTGTCCATTTAGCTTGTCTCATAACAACCTAAATTAAAAACGGTGATAATAAGAATTAGAGGCGTGAGACCAGCTAGAATACCATTGTCTTCTCAGTTCTCACAGGTGTAAGGGTACTAAGTAGTGCTCAATAAATTAAATTTTGCATCGCATGTCCTAGTCTACATGGAGACTCTCGATTTGGAGTACTTGGCCAACATACGCACTTTTCTAACTTATCGACTTCATTTAAAAAACTCAGTTTATTGCAACCATCTGTTTAATTCCTTTTTAAAGTAACACACACACACGCACACACACTTTTTAAAAGAATATAATTTACAAAATCCTATCAAAAACTTGATATTACCAGCAGATAAGTATCTAAGTGCGTATCAGTAGTTCTAGAAACTTCGTATAGCTATTACGTTATCTTCCCCATGCAAATGTGTAATTTAGAATCGATAAAGCTGCTTTTCTAGCGTAACCAAGTCTGGCTAATCTAAGGACTTTCGTTATCGTACATTAAAGTAACGACACTTAATCTCATCCTCCTGTGCACAAGAGGAGGGTAGTTGAGGAAACAAAGAGTCACCTATGGGACTGGCAATTCGCACGTTACAATGCTTAGATCGAATCAAAGCAATCTGTAGGTAATAGTTCTGTGCATGTGGCTAAAATCCACGCCGTAAAGTAAACTATATTAGACATATATTGGGTCTTACAATACGCAAGTCATTACACTTGAGGTTTGATTCATCTCATATCCTCATAACTTGGTTTTTACTTGGCCATAACATTAATCCTGTAGAAGAGTACAATTATATATATATATATATATATATATATATATATATATATATATATATATATATATATATATATATATATATATATATATTCTTTGATTAGTCTCATCTTCAGTTTCTTAGAGTCAAAGGCGGATATGACATCTCATCACTCATATCCTCGGTTTTTATTCTTCATAGTGGGGGACGATTTACACTTCAACATATGAACATCACCCTAATTGTATCTCTCTTGTATATTCAGGGTTGGTCTACCTATGCGAATGGATGATCAACTTGCTAAGAATGGTAGAGATTGCTCAAGATCTCAATGCAAATGTTGATGATCTACATACTTGGTCAATAATATTAAACAAAATGGATATTTATTTATTAATGAGAGACAAAAGGCATATCATATTAGAATGTTAAGAAAAGGTACATCATATTAGTATACAACATCACTCAAGCTCTTCTTTATCCTATCTACTTGATGTGAACTGGGAATAGGTCTCTAGCTATAAGCTTTTTAATGAAGTTGAATTTTGAAATTGCTTCGGTTGTCTAACACGACACCATGTTACGCGAAAGCTTTCAGAAGCTTAGAATTATGGCCAAGTCTTTTGGGGGGGGGGGGGGTGAATATGACCACTTAAAATTATTTGTCAATTAATACAATTAAGGTAGTCCAAGATTATAGACTAAATAAGATACAACTATATGAGCACAATAGTCTATATAGGTGAGATATATATCTAGTGTGTGCGAGTGCAATGAGTTAAGCTCTTAGAATACAATCTAATCTTGGATTCAATATGCAACAATTCAACTCACAGGCATATTAGAATAGCATACACAAATCAATCACAAACACAAGGATATATAGCGGTTCGGCTTAATTCTACTCTACTACCGGCTGATGCACTCAATCTCAAGTGTACCGGATTTCACCATCTCATTGGTTTTCTATAGGTTCATCATTAACCGTTACAAATGGTTTTCAATAGGTTCACGACAAACTTACACGTACGCACCAAGCTCCTAGAATAAAATCTAATCTTGGATTCAATATGCAACAATTCAACTCACAGGCATATTAGAATAGCATACACAAATCAATCACAAACACAAGGATATATAGCGGTTCGGCTTAATTCTACTCCACTACCGGTTGATGCACTCAATCTCAAGTGTACCGGATTTCACCATCTCATTGGTTTTCTATAGGTTCATCATTAACCGTTACAAATGGTTTTCAATAGGTTCACGACAAACTTACACGTACGCACCCGTGTTGGTGGCACCACTTAAAATTATTTGCCAATTATTACAATTAAGGCGGTCCAAGATTATAGACTAAACAAGATACAACTATATGAGCACAATAGTCTATATAGGGGAGATATATATCTAGTGTGTGCGAGTGCAATGAATTAAGTTCCTAGCATACAATCTACTCATGGATTCAATATACAACAATTCAACTCATAGACATGATTAGAATAGCATACACAAATCAATCGCAAATACAAGGATATATAGTGGTCTAGCTTAATCCTACTCCACTATTGGCTAACGTACTTAAACTCAAGTGTCCCGGATTTCACTATCTTAATGATTTTCTATAGGTTCATCATTAAACTGTTACAAATGGTTTTCAATAGGTTCACGACAAACCTATATGTACGCACCCATGTCGGTGGCTCCCTCGGAGACTTACAAAGGTTTTCTATAGGCTAACCAATAACCTATGCAGTTCTGATCCAAGGACCTACGTGCACTCCCGCTGGAGGCTCCCACGGAGACTAACACATACACACTTATGTCCGGTAACGGTCCTATACAAGGACCTACGTATACTCCTATCGGAGGCAGTCCTACACAAGAACCTATTTGAGTTTGGGTTTCAAACAAATTAAGCTCTTACTAGTTTGGATGAATATGGTATCTTGATCAATGCTTCGCCGCACTTGAATAAGCTTCTCTTTTGCTCCCCTGAACTTTGATGTCGATCTTTTTCAGCTTCATACGATCAACTACCTTGAAGATGTACCTATGAAGTACCAAGGTAATGGGAGAGATGGGTTGGTTGAATCTCTTACAACTAATGGCTTAGTTGGTTCCAATTGGAGATTCACCTATATGGGCATTCTAGAGGAGATAAATGGTTTACCCATAGGTTTGGTGTCTAATTTCTAGAGAATACAAGATACCATATTCATCTTCAATTGGAGCTTGGAATGCTTATTGGAGTGATGAATCACAAGGAAAATTGCATGGATTTCTTTGGGATAGAGCCTAGGAGTAATGGGAAAGAGTGGAGACACTAGGGCTTCTAAATCACCAAAAACCATCGTCTACATAGATTCAAATGCTCAATTTATAGAGAAAAAGCTCCATTGGATCTATAACAGCTAGTTATCGATCGATTGATCAAACTATTCTAGATTTTCTTGTTTAGCTTGCTGGATGTTTTTAGCCACTTTCGATCGATCGACCCGAGTTTGTCGATTGATCAAAGATCGATCAACTCAGATCGATGGATTGTCGATTCGATCGACAGTTCCCAGAGTTCTGCTGTTTTGGGTTTCTGTTTATTAGCAGCTCCGAACCTCTATAAGCCTAGCTTTTCTTGTTCATTTAATGCCTAAGGTTTGGGATGATAGATACAAGGTTTTTCTATTTGGATTGTATCATCTAAAGGTAGGTTGTTTTGGAACTAAAGGGGTCTAGGGCTAGTTTCGCCAAGGCACCTCATGTTTACTTGTGTCTTCAGGCCTTGATGTTGCAAGTCTTCGATCGTCTTTGTCTTCTAATGGGGGCTCAACCGACTCAAGACACACAGACACATGTTATTGACAAACATGTGTACTTATAGAGGTCTCCCAACATCTTTTTCGTGGGAATGTAGCTGAGGATAACCCTTTTATCTCTCACTTGATCACGAAGATAATTATACTTTATCTCAATGCTTTTGGACTTTTGGTGGTGTTTTGGGTCCTCTGCTAAGTTAATGGCAAAGGTGGCATCTGCCCTTAACGATATAGGCTCACAAATACTGGTACAACACTTAGACCTTTCATGGAATTGGAGGCCTCCATGGCTACCGACAACTACGGGCTTTGCTACTGCAACTAGTGCTATCTAGCAATAGTAAAATGAGAAAGGAAAAGAGAGAGAAATGGTAGAGAGGAAGGAAGAGGGAGAGGAGGGGCGAACTACTCCAGTGGTGGCTGGCATGCCGCATTAATGCCCCTCCCCCACCTTTACCCCCTTTATTTTATTTCTCCCTCACACCCTTTATTATTATTATTATTATTATTATTATCTGACAGCTTATTTTCCTCTCTTCCCTTTTCCCACCATCTCTTGGTTTCTGTTTGTCAACATGTTTAACTATTGGGTTTTGATAAGAAAAGGCACAATTTGATGACCAATATATTAAAATAAAATAATAAAATTTTGAGGTTTAGGAAGGCTCTTTATGACCAATATATTAAAATAAAATAATAAAATTTTGAGGTTTAGGAAGGCTCTTACCTTGATTGTGTCCACACAAATTAGAGATCTGTCGTAGGTTGCTCTGATACCACTGTTGAAAGGCTTAGGTGGGTGGGCCCGCAGGATCTGATGGTATCTACATGATCGTGGGACTTCCGCATAAAGTTGAAGATGGATGGTTTACGTCCAGCAGACCACCTAACCACTATAGGAGTGGAGAGGATCTGACCACCCCTCTATTTCTATAGTTAAAATGGATCCTGGATTACAATTAATGGTTGAGATCGTCTAGAAGTAGGCCTAATGGGTAAATATCATTATTCCTCCCTCCTATCTTCTCTCTAGGAAACTCTTTCGATTTTTGGACGGTTCATTTGAGAGGATATGGGAGGAGTTCATATCTGATCTCTCTTCCATACCCCAATCCTCTTTGAATTTGAAATTCAAATTTTGAAAGAGTATTGGAGGGAAAAAGTGTGGGACCCACCCACTAGTGGTTGCCCACAAGTGGGCCCCACAGGCCCATATCCAACAGTAATGATGTGGGCTGTCAGTTATGGCTATTGCAATGCTAAATTTCAGCAAATGAGATGGCTATTAAAAGCCTTCTTTAAAGAATAAATGTTTCATAATGGGTGGTTTTGGACTTCAGCTTGGACTAAAATCGGGCCTCCTCATCACTTACATCTGTTATCTTTATCGTGTCCTACAACTATGGGGAGAAAGATCAGAATTAGGGATTGATATAAAAGCAAGGATGTGGGCCAATGTGAGTAGGGAAGAAAAGATATCTATCCTAGTTCTATCATTAGATTCTAAACGATGGTTGCTGCCCTGAAAGATATCTATCCTAGTTCTATCATTAGATTCTAAACGATGGTTGCTGCCCTGAAATTTTCTTGTCTTTCCCAAATGACGAGGAAAAAAAAGAATGGGTCAAGGGAAAATGCCATTTTGGAGTTCCAACAACAATTTGGAATAGTAATGCCTATTGTTTCTTTAGTCGTGTTTCAGAAGGACAATGCATAAAAATATACCATTATGTATAGGTAACTATCTATCACATGCTGTCTTTGTTTCTGTGAGAATATTGGTAACACAGATTTGGTGCAAATTAAGTGGACCTCACAAAGCAACAATGTCTCAATCTAGTTCCGCTTTTTCTTTATTTTTTATTTTTTTATTATTACTATTTTTAAGGAAGGAGAAGAATGGCACCTTAATTGTGAAAATAACCTAGAAGCTGGAAGGTTATGCAATTTCTTTGGAAGAGTTTGATATGTCGTTGTCGAGGCATTTTTATCAAGCTGTGAAATTCAAGGGTGTTCCAACCTGCCAAAGTGTAACTTTGGATGCCCTATAGTATGAGAGCAATAGGCACAGTATTAATCCCAACAATGCAAAACAAAAAAGAAAAGATCTGTTTTAAGGTTTGAGTTTTTCTTCTTTCTTTTTCGTGTTTCTCTTACTCTTATCTCCAACCATCATGGATTGTTTGAAACATGGTTAGGTAGTGGAATTGCTTATGTGACGGTTAAGGATCATGGGAAGCACAACATGATTTTTCTGCAATTAGAAGATCATGCTTATTTGCAAACGCACAGTATGTTGACACATGATTTTGTATATTTGGGGCCATGTTTTGATGATATTTGATGGTCTCCATCATGGATGGGGTCGTCGTCGTCATCATCATCATCATCATCAATATGGATGGGGCCATGTCACTATAGTGCATCTTTGTAGTAAGGCACGGCAGTGGTACTGTAGCACGGTACTACAACATGGGAAAGGTAAATGAATGAAAGAAAAAAAAGAAAAAGAAAGGGAAAGAAATGATGTGGGGACGTTAATGTACTGGTGTAGCATATATTCAATCACATGGTGGAGAAGAAAAGAAAAGCTTTGGAGAAAGGGTTGTGTAGAGAATTAACTTCAACAGACCCATAATATCCTTTTTTATATGAAAACCCTAAAACCGAAAGTATAGTGAACAAGAAGAGCACCCAAAGACAATACACTTTCACCCAATAATATACCACAGAAACATGAGTAAAATAGAATACTCTCTCTCTCTCTCTCTCTCTCTCTCTCTCTCTCTCTAAACATGAGTAAAATATAATCTCTCTCTCTCTCTCTCTCTCTCTCTCTCTCTCTATCTAAAATAATACTGTTTAGTGATCTTGACTTCTAGAAAGATTATAGACACCATGTATTGCCAAAATATGTACAGATGAGTTAAACCATTCCAATGAAACAAATGATGACAAATGGGTACAATTTCTTAGGGTTGGCAGGAAATTGTGAGTTGTTGGGCATCTAACATGAGAAGATCCTTTTACCTCACAAGGTTCCATTGTTGATGGTTGTTTCTTCAGGACAGGTCCATGTGACGATCAGTGATGTGAAATGTCTTCCTTGATAATTTTGTGAGGAATTGGTAAGACCTCTCAGTCCTAGTGATGCAATGGCTGAGTCGTGGCCGGGCCCACTTGGCAGTGGGAAGCCTTGGGTTGTTTGATGAAAAAAAGAGGTTGTTTAGAGTGGTAAAAGAGTGTAAGTGGGTTAAGATGCACTGGTGAATTGGATCCTGAACATTCAGTTTAGTCAGGAGGATATGCCAATTCGTTAGCCTTTCCTAGTATTCATAATGGGGTAATAATCCACAAATTGCAGTATTATTTCACTCTTAGTCCAACTTGAAAGTAACGTAATTGCAATTTGATGCCCAGCCTCTCCATACAAATGCTTGAGACGGAAACAAGCATAACAAATTAGATGTTTCCACTTTATGGAAATAATCATTTCAATCCATAATAGTGCATCGAAACATTCTTTGGGTGTTTTCCAATAGAAAAAAATAAACTAAAAATGACGAAACCATCACTTGCTAACATGTCTATTTACTAACAGACAACCAGCAATCAACAGTAAGTTATTTATCTAATGTTCCTCTCAAACCAGGAAGCATGATTGGCACATTGCAAGCTTGGGTTGAAAGTAGGGAGTTTTTATCTGACAATTTATAGCTTTCTCCGGGCTGTCTAGATTGGTGGAAAACCTTGGAAAAGAAATCCAAATCCCCTGATTTGACAGTTTTCTCTGTTTGAGAAACCAAAATGGGAAAATTGATTTCCTTTTCTGACAGCTCATGCTTTTTGACCGTTGACCTCTTAACATTTCTATGGAAACCGTGTGTTGAAACAAACAAGTTAGCGTGGATTCTTTTCCACACATTTCCCTGACCTCAGTTTTCCCTAGTGGATTTGCATATCCATGTTTTTATTCCACCAGTCCAAACAAGCCCAGAAACAATGATTTATCTCAATATGTTTTTATCTGACACTGAAAATCAGGTTGAAATTGAATGGTTGAAGCTGACTTGAGTTTTGACATAATTTATATAACTAGAAGATATCAAACATAAATATCAATAGTATGTTGAAGATTTCTATACTTTACTGCATTTGACATTTGAACACACACACACACACACACACACACACACACACACACACACACTGATGGGCCCCGCTGTGGATGGGGATTCCCCAAAATCCCCCTGATTGAACACTTCTGACACTTCAAATGTTGGTTAGGTAGTTGGATGTCTAACAAGAGAATATAGCAACAGTCCACACCGACAGAAAACAAAAACAATGATTTGATTCTTTTGATGAATGTTAGTTTGTATGGCCCACTTGTCCAAACTCAAGGCTCAAGAATACTTTGCATATCGCTCAAGGACGGTATAATCCCTCTTACTTTATAGTCCGTACATGTGCTTTTCGTGCCATTTATGCATGAATTAGCAAATTCAATTTTTCTGCAATATCAAATGTTTCATACCAGCTGTCACTGTTTTATACAGTAATGTTGAATGAAACCACTTCATCTGCACTAATTCGACTTTCGTTGGCAAGTTTGATGACAAGCTGCATTCAGTCTAATCAAAAGGAAAGATGACAAGAATCAATGATGTTTCCTTGAATTCGTAATGCACAAATAGCCCTTTGTAATTGCAGTTAACATTTCTGCCAAGTCGAACTTGGAACTATAACATAAATGCACTTTGGAGCCCGCAAGTGCTGTACAAATGCTGAAGGACTTGCAATTTGTTATTCCCACCTTATTAGACTAATAATTGCAATTCAATTTCATGGTGTATCCTAGCGCACCATAAGTAAATGTGTCTTGAATTAGCTATTTCCCCTTTCACGGTGTTAGTTATTTTGTAACTGCTATTTTCAGAACTTGTCTTGATCATTTCCTAGACCTACCTTATTGTTTTTCCTTTTTTGTTTAATTTTTTTTTCTTTACCTTATTGTAGTGAAGGCTACATTTCTGGTTCCCATAATTATTTAAATTAATGACTGGTTGGATAGTTGTTGTACAGATTTCATCAGCTATCTGAATTTGACCAAGGCAAACGCAGCTGTCGCAGACGTCTGGCTGGCCACAATGAACGTCGGAGGAAGCCGCCAATTGGGTCCTTGTCATCACGCTACGGACGTGTATCATCTTTCCATGGTTGGATACCATCAGTAGAAGTTCTTGGACTTTACTTTCACTGCAACTTCTTACTCTTTTTAAGTTCTCTAGGAAAAAATAATATCTTTTAAGAATGACCTTAGCAGAACAATACAAATGAGGCTGACAAAATCTAAGAAAAGGCCTGGACAAAATGTCCTAGCCATCCGCTTGTATACTGAACTGTGCTCCACCTGGCAAGTGGGCGAGCCTGATTTTTCGGCCAGGGCATCTACCACGGTGGGACCCAACTGGACTCCCATGCGTGACGAAATGTCCTAGCCGTCCGCTTGTATACTGAACTGTGCTCCACCTGGCAAGTGGGTCAATTTGATTTTGGGCCAGGGCATCTACTGTGGTGGGACGCAATTGATTGACAGTTTGTATATCCCATTCATGATCCATGTTGGCATATGTGGTGGGGTGTAGAGGGGCTTGCCTTGTACATGCTGATGCTGCTATGTTTCTTATTGGATCTTAAGTTTTACCTGATGTGTGTTTTTCTAGATTGTTTGGTTTCAAAATTTTAAATCTTTATTGACAGAAGACAACAACCGAGTTGGAAGCTTTTTGGTGGACTTCACATACCCAAGAGCACCTGGGAGAGATGTGTGGCCCACTATAAGAGCTGGTGATTCTGTACCTGGCAATCAGACCTCCGGATCCGGAAAGTATCCTCCTGAACTTTGGCAGGGCAGCTTAGAGGTTCCTCCTGTCAGCGTCTCGGCCCATGGGCCCCACCCGTACCTTCAAGTTTCGGCAGGTGGGCCGCCACTTTCTGGACCGGACATACCGCCAGCTGAGTGTTTCACGGGGGCCTCCTCCAACTCTGGCTGTGCTCTCTCTCTTCTGTCAATATCATCTCAGCTATGGGATCCCAGAAACCGAGCTCAGGGCATCGCACCAACCAGCTTCATGACCACTCAAGGGGTCTCAATAGCTCAACCAGCACCACATGGTGCCTCTGTCAGCAATGCTTTTGTGGGGGGCAGTGCATGGAATTTCAAGGGCCATGAAGCCAGCAGCAGCTCGTATGGAATCCAGCGGGAGTCAGGCCTGGGACAAACAGCTCCTGAGCCTGTAAGCAATCAGTTCTCGAGCGAGCTCGAGTTAGCTCAGCAGGGTGGCAGGCAATACATGGACCTTGGGCAGTCAAGGGCTTATGGGTCTTCTTCCAGCAATCAAATGAACTGGTCTCTTTAAGAGCCTGCTAGGGCTCAGGAGCTACAGTACTTTCCATGGGTTTCTTCTTTAGCTTGGTTTTAGGTTTCTATATGAATTCCCACAAGACTTTGATGGGTTAAATCTGGTAGCGACACAGTTCGAATATTGGAACTCTCTCCATGATCTGGTATGCATAGTTAAGGGTTTTAGAGTTGATGCAGATGGACGTTATCCAGCCGGTCCTCTATATTTTGTATCTTTTGCAGAAAGAAGAAAGCAATGGTGACACTCCAGATCTTGCAGTGTTAGCAGCAGAATGCACTCACGCTTGCATGAATCGATTCTTCCTGCTCAGATAGTGGCAAGTTTGCATTCTTGACCTTTTGCATTTGTAAGGAACCGAGCAATTCCTGTTGACCCTTTTTCAATCTGATCCGATCATCCCTTATTCGACAATGAGGAGAATGAACCACAGACTGATCTTTGTTCACGTTCAGATCAAGGTTTTCAATGCTTTCAGGTTATTCTCAAGTTAAAGATCTGATCGAAACGAATGCACCTTTTTAGAATTTACTTCTCTTGGTGTCTGCCTTTTACATTGGTATTGTTTTATTCCTATCTCATCTGCATATGCAAAGGGAGACATTACTGACGGCTATCTATGTTATGAATGCTTAGATCTGGACAAAGGCGAGACGGTAGTCGAGGAACTATCCTCTGTGACCGTACCATTTAAGGTTACCGTTTGTTTCTATTTGCTCTTACTTGAGACAAATGATGACTTACAATGTCACCATGTAAACTTCACATGGATGAAGAGCATGGGCGGGCCGCTCTGTGATGATCCCATGGTGGGAGAATCAGTGGATCCACTCATTGATTAGGGCAGTACTTTAAAATCAATGGACAACCAATATGACTCGGTGTGCTATTGTGGTGTGTCCACTATGCTGTGTAGATGATTTGATTTCACATAAGATCACTATTGTCAACTTGCACTCAGAAGCGTTTGTGATTGTGGGGTTGACTGCTCCTTTGGCATCAAGTGGCAGCGCAATGCAGGTTGCTTGCCTGGTGGGGCCCACCAATGGCCAAAAGATAAAAGAGTCTTGACTGGACAACCCTGACCACTGTACCTAATTTAGGGTCGTAAATGGGCTAAGGTGAATAGAGTTTGGTCTGCAAGCTGGTTTTATGCTGTGAACCTTGAAGCCTGCAGGTTGCACCCAGACCTGTGTTTTAGACTTGGTACCTAAGGGCTGTTTGGTACGTGAGCTTAGGAGGGATTAAGTGGGATGGAGTTGCATTTGGTTCTGGTGGATTTTGAAGTCCACCACATCTGTGGGCCCCACATCAATGCATGTGTTTTATCCATGTAGTCCATTCACATGCATCCTTTATACTTGACACATGCATCCTTTATACTTGACATTTGAGTCGTATACGTGTGCAAGTGACTGACAACAAATCAATCCCCCACCACTGCTGAATACATCCTTTATATCTGACATTTGAGTTGTATACGTGTGCAAGTGACTGACACTAGTTATGAATCTGGTCCATTGATTACAAATCCATCGCCCACCAAACAGGGTTTAGCTGAATACGGTGTTTGGTGTTTTCGCTTGAGGAAGAATCTGAACCCAAACATGAGGATTGAATGGTCAAAATACCATGGAATTTCCAGACGTGCAATAATTGTGTAGGACTCATGTCCGAATCCCTCGGACACCCAACAATTTTTTAATCCTCTCAACACCAACAAAGTGAACCAGGTAAGTTTGAATCCTCTCAACACCCAACAAAATGAGCCAGGTCCTCTCAACGCCCAACAAAATAAGCTAGACCTAGCTCAAATTTTATTTATTTTTTTGTTGGTAATTAAAATATTTGGAAAATGGCCCTGCTCAGGGTTCAGAGTGAGTTCCAAACCCTGCCCAGTTGCAACCCTGACATTTCAACAACCGGCCAGTCAAACGTGATCACGTGCTCGTCTGGATATCTGTTTTCCTCTCTAATTTCAGTCACTTGTAATCCCATCGCACAAGGAACTTGTCTTTATGGTATATACCATGATGGATGGTTGAAATCAACTCATCTGACTGCCAAATGCCAAGGGTGTGATTGGCGTTTGGTTGCACCAACATCATGAAATTTTCATGATTAATCAGTCTATTTTGGTGAAAAATATCATAAAATATCATGAGATTTAGTGCGCACCCGAAACAATATTCTTTCACACTTCACACCCATAATTGGCATTCTCAATGACAACTGGGATTGCAAGTAAATTATGTATCCATGAGTTTCTCAAAACTAACAATAAAAATTACAAATGTGTTCAGTCCATTTGAGGCAGCTACACATCCAGAGCAAAAACATGAAGCCGAAGCCGTTCACTACACTAGGCCTGCCCACTTTGATGGTTGGCCGCCGTGTACCCTTTCTAACTGCTTGTGCTGCCAACAACCTGATATCCATTGCAGGAAAATGGAAATGGGAGGAGGATTCAGCGCTTTCACTATGGTTCTCTGCAGAGGATGTGAGGACTACTCGATTTGTTTACATAAAGACATTGTGTTACTAACTTGATTCTTCAACTCCCTTGCAATCTTTTAGCTTTAGAGCCCCTAAAGCTTCTGAAAAGGAGCAAATTCCTCAATTTTCTCCATGGATCACAGCCAACCATTGTTGCAGCCTCCTTGTCAGGATCCTACCAATAAAATGCTCTCATTTGAAGAAACACAAGCCTCCGTATTTTTTTCACCAAATTGCTAGAGATCTTATTTTCATAGATAAAAATGGCATAGACTTCATCCTTTCAAGACTTGTAGAAGACTAGCATCAGTTCGCTTCTGGTGTAGTGCTTACCTTCTATAAGAAAAACCTGACGCATTAACTTTGCAGAATCAAGTAATAACCAGAATCAGCAGACTTCCCATTTTCCATCCAAAATCATTCTCTGACAGTAAGTTTGCAGTTGAATAAATATGCTTGCAACTGTGCATTGTCCATGCTGATTCAGTGATCATCTTCATTGGGTCCAGGGCAATTGGAAAGCAGCGCCTCCGTGGATTCATACTGAAACAGAAAATGCACAATGGATGTGTAAGAAAAAATTGTTAGCTCAACTGAGCCAAACTTGGAAATCAAATGACAGTATAGCATTTTGAGTGTGAATTATTAAACATAGGCCTAATGGCATGAAGTATTATCTTGCACTACTTGTGATAACAGACAAAAGCTAGAGCTTTTAGTGTGTTGGCCGGTTGTCCGCTATCAAAGTGGTATTAGAGTGATAGCCTAGGGATTGAGTTTCCTCACCGGTGTGGGTAGATGATGTGGGGGTATCTTGCGGACATCCAAGGATGCACTGTATCTCCACACTAGGGGTGGGGTGACCCATGAGTTGGGGCTTGTGAGATGCGGGATGGCCATGAGGTGAGACCCATTGTGGGACCATGTGATTCGGAGACCTGTGTGATGCAGAGTTGCCCACGGGGAGGACTCGCCTGGGTTTGCCTGAGAGAGCCAGAATATAGGGATAAATTGGTGCCCCCCCAACAGCTTTAGAGCTTTTGGTGCGTTGGCCAGCTGTCCGCTATCAACATGTCAGGGATTTGATTCCCCACCTTAAAAGGGAGCATCCATTGCATTGTTTCCAGTATTCTAAATGCATGTCGCTTACCTGACACCCACAGTAGAGGCAATACCGATGTTCATCCCTTAGTTTCATCAATATATCCTGCAAATCCTGCAAGCAAAATGGGCAAGCTTCCATTACAGATGTCTTAGTGCAAACTGAATAATAACTACCAATTGAGAGTGAACTTCCATGTTCTGCACTGAGTTTGTGCATATGGGACCCATGTTTAGTTTATCCAAGCCATTAAATCTGGTGTTTGCCATCATGCATGGACCATTCCCAAAAACTCTCCTAAAATGGAAGATCATAACCATTGAATCTTGTCTTCGCTCCATTGAATGTGGACTTGGTGCATTTCTTCTTAAACACATTAGAATTGACTAATTGAAGAAACTTTTGGACATGGTTCATCCATGATGGAGCCATCAGATCAATGGCTTGAATAAACCAACCCTGGGCCCCACATCTACAGATATAGCATGAACAGGGAAATTCCCTGTTTGGCACAAACAGGGAATTCCACCTACTAATTGCATACCAACTAGGAACAACAAAGAAATGGAAAACAAGTGCCAGATGTGGGCAAAACACTCATTTTCTAGTATCCGGTACCACAGGCGTGACAGTAAGAAAACTCTAAGGGCATTTCATTAAAAGCTGCGAAGGGGTTACGTGTCTCTAGATAAAGAACTGCATTTGTGAAGCTGGGCCATTTGAATTTGGATAAACCAACCATGGGCCTCACATCCACAGAATTGGTACAAACAGGGATGTTCCTTGTTCATCACAAACAGGGAACTTGACCTCCTAATTGCATACCAACAAAGATAAGAATAACAAAGATATGGAAAACAAGTGCCAGATGCAGGCAAGACACCCGATTCTAAGTATCCCTGTATAGCCGGTAGTGAAAGTAAGATAACTCTAAAGACATTTTTGCACATGGCTACAAAGGGGTTAAGATAAAGAACTGCATTTGTGAAGCTGTGCTATTTGATCGATGTGCTCATTAGATATCATCATTTTCATAGGCAATTCCTCATAATTTCAGCTTGATAGTCATATGTGTGGGTTTAAATATCCAAAAGTGGGCATTATTCACTTCTGTGACAATTTCCAACCGCATCTTGTCCATAACCAGCAAAAGAAAATCAAATATCCAAATCAAAAGACTTGCTAGGTAAACTTGAAATGATAAGATTTGGGATTGTTCTCTTAAAACACAAAAACACAATCAAGTACTAACAAGTCTCTTAAGATTTCCTGAATGCTCGAAAAACTTGATCTAGCGTGCTAAAAATTTGAAAACCCAATACTGGAATTTGCAATGTGAACCTTTTAAACTTGGAAAACTAGATTGACAGTTTGATTGAGATTCCATCCAATTCAATTAAACCGGAGCCCTAACTAAATCTCAATAAAGTTTTGAATTTCTTAAGGGAAAAAAAAAAAGGAGTCTCTCCAAGGTATTGTCTAAAATAGCCTAGTATGATGCTGAATTTTTGGAACAGAACACAGAGACATTAGTATCAAATTACCAATCACCAATTTCTTTCGTTTTTTTGCTTTCTTTCTTTCTTTTTTAGTTTTTTAGTTGACGGATTATCAATCATAAACTAGCTAGAATTCCATATGAGACACTGAAGAAAGTAGATCTACCAATTTCTGCACTCACTTTCCTCCAGTACATGATCTCTAAAGACAGTTGCACAGGAAAGGGAATATGAAGATTTCTTTCTTTTTTATTTTTTATTTTTTTAGAGATAACGAATCATTTTATTGAAAAGCAAAAGAGAAGCTACAAAGAAAAGATCAAAGCCGCCCAGCTAGAGACTCAACTACAGCCCAAGAAAGAAAAAATTACAATCCTTAAGCTTAGGAGTATTCGCTATCTATTCGGCTGCTAACAATCTGGCCCGTTGAGAAACACTTTCCACGTTTTTGCTCTCATTCCTAAAGCATCGAGCATTTCTTTCTTCCCAAACGGCCCACCAAAGTGCTAGCAAAAGCATCCTCTAAATAGTTTTCTTATCCTTTTCCTAATCCCACTCCATGCCATGCTTGTAAGAGCTCACCGGACAATCTTGGAAAAGTCCATGAAATACTGAAACGATGGAGGATGTCCGCCCAAACATTCCTGATAATTGAAAAGTGCACAAAAAGGTGATCAACCGATTCCTCATCTCTTGCAGCATATGCAAACGTTGGGGAGGATAATTCCTCTTTTTCGAAGAATGTCTACTGTTAAGACTTTCCTCCTACCAACCAACCATCCGACAGTAGCTATTGTGGGAGGGGCAACATAGCGCCAAACATACATTTTTTTATTTTTTCGGGTTGGCGAATTATCAAATCATCAAGTGGCTATGATATACTGAAGAAAATAGTCCTCTAACAAATTTTGCACTCACTTTGCTCCATGGTGCAACCCAGTTATCGAGCCAATGAGATCTTAACACCCAAATCGCAAAAAAATGGACAAAAGTAAACCCCCGAGAATGTTTGAGTAGAGAGGGAGAGATACTTTATCAATATCAAACTTCTTTCAATACTTTAAGAAAAGCTCATTCGTAGAAAATTTGGAATGCTTACCTCTATGTATCCTTAATGAGGATTCTGCCAACTAAGAGATTGATTTCAAATCAATCACAATTGATTATAAATCAAACTAATCTACCTAAGATGTTAAAAGTCAAATAATAGTAAAAGCAAATCTAGGAAATAATCCTTAAAATATTCAATCACATCTTTAAATCAGCCCCATATCATCCATCACATACAAATAGGCTCTAGTTTGGAGCACTAAAAAATATGCTCTAGTTTAATCCAAAATAGCATGTTACTTGCTTTTTTAAGGGGAAAAAAAAAACCATTGTTTTTATTTAATTAGTTTCTTCTACTATCAAATCAAATCTTTCAAGTTAATGGTTTTTTTTTTCTCCCTTTTACAGGTGCCCATTTCAGGCCCAGCATGGGTATGCGTATGGGTGCAGTATCCATTTGTGGGTATGGGTATGGTTACCACCCTACCCGGGCCATCCATACACTACCCACACAGAATCTTCTCAATCCATGTAAACTCTTCTTCTTCTTCTTCTTTTCTTTGGGTTAGTACACACACCCCACTGTTAGTCACACCACAATGTTAGCCACCCCCACTTGGGAATCGATACCAAGACCTTAGTGTTGAAACCAGGTTATCTTCACTCAGTCTACCACTTGAGCTATGGATCAGGGTGTCAATCCATGTTAAACTCTTTCCCAGTGATAAACATAAACTCTTTACCAGTGATTTTCTCTAAACTATATCCGAAGGTAACGCTTTACTCAAATCCAGTTAGCCCTTAGAGATAACAATATTGAGATTGATTGTGATCTAACCATTCAAATCCAGTGTCATTGTAACTGAAATAGAAACATAATTTTCCAACAAAAATCCAAATAAATAACTAAATACCTCTTCCGTGATCTCTTCTTCTTCCTCCTCTTCCTTCTTCTCCTCTTCATCTCCATCATTTTCCTTCACTGGCTCAAGAACTTCCTCGTTTTCCAGCTGAGAAAGCGCTGCCCTCGCCTTATTAAAATCAGCGACGATCCTACGGCTCCTCCACTGTGTCTTCTGCCGTGACCCAAACTCCGCCACCAATTCCTCCTCCTTCTTCCTCTTCCTGTCGGTGAGAACAACCTCCCTCCTCACCTTCTCCTTCGCGGCGCTCTCTGTTCCGAGCCCGGCTCGTGACCTTCGGATCTCGATCCCGACTGGCTCGGCCCGGCCAGAGCCGTTCTTTCCAAGGGCCGAGCCAGGGCTGTAGCCCATCTGCTGCAGAAGCTTGAACCCAACGTTGGAAGGAGGGATGGCTGATTCGCAGTTCGCTAGTGTGTGCTGGTCTTCTTCCCGCTGCTTCCGCTCTCGATCGATTTTGCGCTGCTCTTGCCAGGGTAGGGTTTTATTCGGTTTCTTCTGCTTGTTGGAGGGCTGATGGATTAGGGTTTTGGAGATCTGTAGAATGCAGACAGAGAGAGGGAGAGAGAAATTAGGGTTTCGAGGGTGAGAGAGAGAGAGAGAGAGAGAGAGAGAGAGAGAGAGAGAGAGAGAGAGAGAGAGAGTAACCTTTTTTGAAGGTAACGGATGATGGGAGATTTCGGGAGGAAGAAAGGAGGAGATATCGCCCATGTAATCTTCTTCCTCATCTGCTTCCTTCGCTGCCATAGGAGGAGAGAGAGAGAGAGAGAGAGAGAGAGAGAGAGAGATTGTCGTTCGAGTTCGCAGATTCTGCGAGTGGAGCCCGGATTGCGTACTGAGTAAACTCTGTGGGGCCCACCGTGATGTATGTGTATTATCCACGTTGTCCCTCCATTTCACAAGCTTATTGTAGGGCATGAGCCCAAAATGGAATCATATCCAAAGCTTTCAAGTAGACTACACTACCGTTGAAACCTTCCTTTGCCCACAATGATGTTCACTTGTCATCCTAACACGTTATTAAGGTCAAACAAACACAAACATGGATGAAGAGTTTTCAACGGTAAGCACTCAATTCCCACTCCCATTGTTTCCCGTTGTGTGGTCTACTTGATCTTTGAATATGCTTTAATTATAGACTTTATGCCCTAAAATAAACTTGTAAAATGGATGGACAAGGGAGATAATACACATACATTACGGTGGGCCCACAGAGTTTACTCAGTATGCACTGAATTACTCATTATGCAATCTGCATTTAGTTTGGTAATCCAAGCCGCTGATACATGGGCCTCGCGATGGATGGTCCAAGCCTGCCAAAATTCTAGAGTGTAAGATCTTGGATAGAATGTTTGCTGTTCCTATCATTGGATGCAAACAGTACTTTTGTTTGTATCTTATCCATCGCTCACACTGCAGTGAAATTTCACCACCACGGGTACTCAAACCCATAGCCTCATATTGAAACTCTTGAGTCTGCCGCTAAGGCATGAGTAAGGACGATCTGCTAGGCGTACTTGTTTTACTTGATTTATGACTAAATTTAGCAATTAACCAATGATATACTAGATGTTTAGGTGAAACGGCACACCCACACCTTTGGCACAGTGGTAGATTGAGTGAAGATAGCCTTGTTTCAATACTGAGGTCTTAGTAACAATTCCCAATGTGGGGGTGGCTAGCATTGAAGTGTGACTAACAGTGTGGGTGTGTGTACGCTAACTTACTAACAGTGGGATGTGTATGCTAACCCCCCTCCAAAAAAATAAAAAACGGGTGAAATGGCTTGTGCAATAAGGGTTGTACTAAAGAAGTTGGTGGTGACTCCACACCTTTTATCACATTGCAAGCAGAAAAGGAGAAGGAATTCTTTTATAAAATATTACTACTTCAACATGGAAAGTCAGCTAGCACAACAGTTAAGCTGGTCTGCTCATCCTACCCACATGTGGTTCAACAATAATGCGCAACCATCATGACTGTCCAAATTGTGGGTCCCATTATAATTCTAATGTACTCTAAAATTACATTGATCAAATAATTCTAACAACAATCATAAAAAGTAGAATAGTAAGGGATTGTTTGGATTTAGGCAAAATTACATCAACGGCATCTAATCGAGATAAACGTATATGTCTATGGTTTGTTAACTCCTTGTTTGCATACTTAAAATTTGTAGTAGTTCTGACTTTTAAAGAGGCGAAAATTCTCATCAATGACACTTGACGCTTTAAATACATATGAAGAACGCTCCTACCCATACATATGCATGACATGTTTTAATGTTCCAGTATCAAATCTCAAGTACTGAACAGGTGCACATGTGCCACCATCAGCTCCTACACGTCCGAAAATGCGACAATGGCAATGCGCACACACATCAAGCATGCACAAGCTCGTGGATGAATGTATAACCACCCCACATTAAGCTCTACAAATGTGACAATGCCATAATCCATCACTACTTGTATTTGGGGCTTGAAAAATAAGGATCGGAAGAATCAGTTGTGACAGCATATCCACGGATAACGCAGTCCCAAAAACATGACTTGACCTGGATCCAAACAACACTCTATGATACAGACGGGAAGCGACAGATCAAAATGTTAATATAATATCATCTATCTTCCGGTGTAATTTTCGGTTATAATCCATCTGCAGTTGGTTCGGACATATGGACGGTCTGGATCACTGTCCAACTATAACATGTGTACATTTGAAGAGTCACTACCCACTACCATTTTTAAATGACGTTAAACTGACAAAGGAGTTTCTCTCTCGAGCCTGTTAACATGTCAATCGACTGGGACGTAAGCATATATCGGCTTTCATGTTAGCTACGCACCATTTAAATAAACTGGTGGTGACTCTTCTGGCATACAAATGGATAATTGTATGGAAATCCAAATGGTCTAACCGTTTTAACCATTAGTGGATGACGCTTGTTGTCCCATAGACTTTGGACAACTGAGATGGACGGTTAAGATCAGCCGCTCTGCCTTTCACTTGCACGTGAGAGGTTCTCTGGATCCTTAGACCTGCAAAAAGGAGATGAAGTAGGCAGGAGAGGTGCCACTGGGCAGTAGGTCAACTATTATGGGGAGATTCTGACCTAGTTCATATGTGAAGAAGCTCATTGGCCCAATGGCTCAAGTATCAGGTACTTGGCTTCGAACGAGTCGAGGTGATACGGCGATAACTTCAACCATGGAGAGCAGAACGTAACCACAACTCAACCATCAGCTAACTCCTAATGACTAATGACCTGTCAATGACACTCCGCCGAGAAGCATACCACCGAGAACCTTGTCTAACCCGAGGTAGGTTTATAGTCTGATGCGGACCAAAATAAATGAGCTCGGACACCAAACTCCCCGACCAAATTCGAACAAAAGTCGATCTGAAATATTTCAGGATCTATTTCTATTCCTAATAAGAACTCTCTAATGCAGTTAAAGAGGGAGAATATTATTAAAACTGAAACTCTATCGACCAAAATCCTCACTTCAAATGTATGAAAACTCCTTAACCTTGAACCATAATTCTACCGATCCTAATCCTGACTTTGGCATAGGAAGTCCCGTCGCCCAGTGACACCTCTCCCTTGCCTACTTCATCTTTTTTTGCAGGTCCAGGGATCTAGAGAACCCCTCACATGCAGGTAGGGTTGTACATCGAGCCGAGTCGAGTCGACGTGAGCCAAGCTTGGCTTGACTCGTCTGTGCTCTCCTGGAGTTCGAGCTCACCCTCGAGCTTACCATTAGAGCTTGCCTTGTTTGCTAAAACTTTCGAGGCGAGCTAGTGGATCGAGTCGAGGCGAGCTTACCTCAAGTCGAGTCAAGCTTGCTCCCACCTTAATTTATTATATTTTTACTACAAAATACAAATTAAAAGTCAACAACATTAAGTTCGAGAAGTCACACATATATTAGGGGAGAATAGTATTTCTACAGGTGGGACCCCACCATTAAAATGACCTAACGCTTTGATCGATTTTTTCTTTGGCCAAGTCACACATGCATTGAATGCAGACCACTAGTAATATTTTTTGAATCATAATTAACACAGTACATGCATAGCTCACCACGTGAATGGATGTGCGGACCATCTTCATTATGAGGCCCAACTAATTCATGGATCAGATGCATTACCTCCCTCGTAAAATTGCAATCAATAGTTGCATATGGTGTTTGGTCTAACCATAGCCCCTATTTTGTAGATATGTATGGTGTGTGGTCTAATTGTAGCACCTCTATTTGTGTAGTGTGTAAAACACACAACCACTGTGTGCTCACCATGTTTTGTACTTGAAATTACTCAATTCATCAGATATGCTTAACAAGGAATGTTCTTACCTGAACAAAATAGTAGGATTAAGAAACCCCCCAACATATGAGGGTTTTATATATCCTAAGCTTGGACCTCAATGGGGGGGGGGGGGGGTATCTATATGAAACGAGCTTGAATCAAGTCGAGTGACCCAATGGTCGAACTTGACTTGATTTCTGACTCGAGCTCCTAAATGAAGCTTGGCTTGCTCTACTGAGTTGAGTTGAGCTGAAGCGAGCTTTTTCGAGTCGAGTCGAGTCGATCGAGTTTCTCGAGCTGACTTGGCTCATGACCAGCCCTACATGCAGGTGAAAGGCAGAGCAGTTGATCTTAGCCATCCATCTTAGTTGTCCAAATCTGCGTGACAACAACGCTGAATCAAAACATTTCAACGCCAATCTAATATTGAACATTTGATTTTTCTTTAAAAAATTACTTCTAACCATTCATTTGATTGCCATTAATTGGATGCTTATGATTTATTTATTAATATGATTTGAGATACCTGCTCCATCCACAATTGGAACCATAACTTGAGTGGTTTGGATGGCTTTGAATGGGGCCACATGAGAAGATTAGGAATCACCACCATTTTCAAAGTGATGCAAACTAACATAGGAGAATAAGTCTTGATCGATCCTTACATGTATAGTATGGAGAAACGGCTCTCCCATATTCCGGTTCTTCCAGCACCACCAAATCATCTCCCCCGGGTTCTTGTCTTGGTACCGCGCATCAAGAAGAGGTACCGGAATCCTTGACAACAACTGCTGTACGCATCGTGTACAACACTCAAGCTATGTTGGCCAAAAGTAACATACGCTCCATCCATAAGGTGAATTATCATATATCAACCGTACAGATCAAACGCCAGCCTAATCCAAAATTTAGGTGGGCCAAAACACGCGGATAAGTGTAAAACTGCACCTAAAACTTCTAGGCTCACGCCCCCTGGGTGTTTTGAGCGGATTACGTGATGGGCGCGGATCGGCTAGTCCACTTAAGGGGTGTTTTCAAATCTCTGTGGGCCCTACCATGATATATATATATATATATATATATATATATATATATATATATATATATATATATATATATATGTATGTTTTATCCACGCCGTCCATCCATTTCTCAACTGGATGGAAAATATCAACTTGGTACTAAACTTCTGTGGCCCCCAAAAAACTTTCAACAGTGGAGTTCAATCCCCACTATTTTCCTTTGGTGTGGTCCATCTGAGATTTGGATCTGTCTGATTTTTGGGTTCATATGTTAAAATCAGATTTTGAAATGGATGGGCGGCGTAGATAAAACAAATATATCATGGTGGGGCCCACAGAGATTTGAAACCAACCCTTATATGGGAGTAGCCGATCCGCGCCGGTGGATGTGGGTGGGACCCTGAGTGTGTGGCTCACAGTGACGTATGTGCCTTAAATCCACACCGTCCAACCATTTTGAAAGCTCATTGTAGGGAATAAAACAAAAAATGAAGCTGATTCAAATCTTAGGTGGACCACACCATAGGAAACAGTCATGATTAAATCCCTACCATTAAAAATTCTCATGAATTCCACATGAATGCTTATTTGCCATCCAACTTGTTGATAAGATCACAAACGCCTGTGTGAAGAGACCACGCAAATATCATCTTCTTGATCCAAAGCTTTTGCGGCCCACAAGAAGTTCTTAATGGTTAACCAACACTGTTTCCTGTACTATGGTTGATCTGAGATACTTGAAACTGCTTCATTTATTTGGATGATGCCCCAAAATGAGCTTTCACGGTGGGGATGCAATCACATACATCACAGTGGGTCCCACCCACCTTGGTGGATCCGGGGTCTTACCTAATCTGCAGGATTCGCATTCGTACTAGGTAGGCTCACCTGATTAACGGTCGGATGGACACAAAAATCTATGGTTGGCATCCCCTCCCAATTGTTCCCTTTGGTGTGGCTCACTAGAGCTATGTCTCAGGTTGATTTCTCTTATTTGTCCCTAACAATAAGGTGCGCACTGGATTAACAGAGCAGATGTCACATAAACAACATAGGTGGGACCCACAGAGGCATTGTAAGGATTCCATCCAAGCAATGGAAAAGAGCCACGTGGGCGTAAGGAGAGTCTTCCCGCCTAGAGGGACTACATAAAAGCAAGCTCGCAAGCTATCCTTCTCATCCAACGATTAAGCTCTCTCTCTCTCTCTCTCTCTCTCTCTCTCTCT
Organism: Liriodendron chinense; assembly: GCA_003013855.2. Lineage (NCBI taxonomy): Eukaryota > Viridiplantae > Streptophyta > Magnoliopsida > Magnoliales > Magnoliaceae > Liriodendron > Liriodendron chinense. Next base: position 3,879,526 of record PVNU02000773.1, on the reverse strand, counting down.
GAAAAGCAATCAAGCAACCTCTCTCTCATCTCTGGAGTTCTCAGTCTCTGGAATTCTAACATCTTTCGGAAGGTTCATCTGGAATCTTTTCTTCTTCTGTTATCGAATCTTCATGCTTACAATCTCTTTTCTGTCACTCTGTGCTTTTCCTTTTGATCTTTTCCTATCTGATCTTCGAATACTTGTGTTCTTCTTTTATCTGTTTGAATTGAATGATCTTTGATGACTTTTTACTCATAATCTTTCAATCTATTCGAGCGATTTAAGCTGTGACTGGTTAGATACTTGTTCTTGAAAACAATCTGACTGATTGATTTTTCTTACGCTTTTTTTATTATCCAATCTTACAAGACTTCGATTTGAGTATTTTCTTTTTCAAAATAATCTTTTATTTGATTCACTGCAGCAATTTTTAGCTTCAAACGATCTTGATTACTGTCCTTTGAAATCGAATCCAAGCGAATCTATAGACATAAGTATTTTTAAGCACCCGATTTTTCTTGATTTCTGTTCTTGAAAACAGAATTTCGAAAACCATGGGTAGAGCACGTTGGAGGAATCTGCACAAATGACAAAATAGATCATCCTAGAAGTTCAAAATTCTACTTTTCAGTTGTTGAACCAAATTCTCTTCTTGAGAATCTGTAGACAGAATTTCAAAACCCTTCACAAGATTCTCTCTCCTTTTTTTTTTTTGGCAATAGTTTCTAAGGTCTATTTTATTTAGTCAATTGCTATGAAATCAGTAGGCTCTTTGTTAATATTATGATTTTCTTGGAAATGGAATTTCAAAAATCTTTACAAGATCCTACTCTTTTTTATATTGAGTATAGTTTTTGATAAGCTCTGTTTTTATTCAAAATCAGTAGTTTCTTCCATTTGATTTTCTAATCGAAATCATTTCCAACAGTTTTCTTTTTATTTACTCTTTTAAATTCGTTGCAGACTGTTTGTTTGATTTCTTTTTGTGCAATCTCTGGCATATATCACACTTTTGTATGATCTCTCTTGATTTATGTCTGTCTTCTTACGATTTTGTGTTTCTATTTTCAGGCAAACAAAGATACAATCTCGTATCAATGGCCAAACAGAACATAATGTTGCTTCCATTTGCAGTTCTCTTCTGGACAGTACTGTTTTCTGAAACATTGGCAATGACCAATCCGTTGGAAGGTAATTCGAATATGTTTGTTGCTTCTCCTTTCATTGTTTGTTTGTTTGTTTGTTTTTTTTTTTTTTTTTTGTTTGTGAAAGTTCTGATGGATCATTTGGGAGAATATACTAACTTGGAAGGGTGCAAGACTGGCACTTCTAAAGATTACTGAAATGAAAGCATAATCCTCTGGCTGGGCCATGTGGATTAGTGTAATACCCACTTCACGAGGGGTAGGCCCCAACATGGCCTCTTTGTCTGTAAAGGGGATCCTAAACTGTTTCTAGAGTTTTAACTGTCCTAGGATTGAATGGTTATGATTGCTTGTGGCAACCAATACTTTGCCCATGGCCTGTTCATGGTGAGACCTACCTCTTGAGTCTTGGGCCATTCCGGGCATCCATATGCATCGGCCAATGAATCCACTTGGGAAGTCCAGAAGAATCTCTGGTAATAGTTCAATACTGTTTTTGAGACAGTGGTGACCAATCCTTCTTAACCCAGCACACGTACTGCTATTCCAACCATCCAAACTGTGGCACACACTATGGTGGCTGATTTCTTTCTTGAAAATCACACTATTTAGCAATCCTAGCCATCCGATTGATGGGTGGTTAAAAGAAACGCAGCAAGTATCACCAATTCAACGACATATATCAGATAGTTATTATCATCTGCTCAGTGTCATTTCTGGTTTTCCTCCATCCAGGCTCAGTGGTTTGGCTGGTCTCAATTTCCATACATGTGCATGGTGGAAGAGATAACCATTTTTGAGATGTTAGTGAACTATAACAGGAGTCTAGCCCCTAGGAGTCGCGGTAAGGAATCATAATCACCCTTGTCTAAGTCTTATCCCAACTAATTGGGGTTGGCTATATGAATCTCGTCCTGCTATTCCACTCTATCAATGACATATCCTCCAGTCCCAGTAAGGATTTGCTGTGAAAATACCACACAGGTATGCTGACATTTTTAATTCTGCAAGAAATGATGATGTATTGTGGCTCATAAGCTAGTAAGTTTTTTGCTGCATGTGTATTGTGTATCTGAGAAGAGGAACTACATGATACTTGACCCAGTGGAAACCTCGGTATGATTGGGTTTTAATTTTGTACAAATGGTGGAGTTCAGAGATCAAGACTATTGGTTTGTTCTGTCTACAAACTGTAAGATCCTAGCCATAAATCATGAGCCTTTTTTCAGATGAATATGTGGGCTGTTTTCGTATCTGTTCTCAGAAGTCTATTTTCAGGCCATAGAATGAAGATCAGGAACTTGGGATTGTTCCATTTAGGAGGATTTTGGGGCATGTTCCATCCATGGTAGGGCCAATGGTCAGGATTAGTAAACCAAGGGCCTTGACCCAGGATAGCTGGTTTTTTCTAGCAAAAGTGGGGTCTGTGGACAAGTTACAAACCAGTTGTTCTGCTGGATTCCGCCATGGACATATCATGGCTCAAGTCTTCCTGATAGGTAGTCCCAATATATGCATTTGAGATTGGCCGATTAATTGCAAAGAAGAGAAATAAAGCAATATTCCACATTCGACTGAAAAAGGGTGTACTATGGGCCGTTTGGATGAGAGATTTTTCAGACATTATCTGTCCAAGATGGGGTCGAATGGACAAATAGGCCCGCTGGTACAACTGAACAATGGGCTCCATTTGTAGAAACTGAAATCTCAGAGAATACTGTGCATAATAATGCCTAAAGACCAAATGGAATTCTCCCACTTTCTTTTTCTTAGTACAGAAATTCTCACACTTACTCAGCAGATCAAACGGAATTCCCGAGTTACCCCTTCTCTTTTCTCATTGCAGTCGCAGCTCTGCAGGGCCTTTACATCTCCCTGAACTTCCCACCCCAACTCACTGGATGGAAAGTAGTCGGTGGGGACCCCTGTGGAGAAAGCTGGAAAGGAATCAAATGCTCTGGAGATGCCATCCAATCCATGTAACACATTGCCTTCTGTTCTTATCTACTTCCTCAATTTCTCTTCCTGTGCAAACTGTTTTAACTTCTATTTCCTTAACAGTAAAATTGGTGGATTACATATCATTGGAACGATAGGTTTCGAGCTTGCTAACCTCCGATCACTTGAGGAACTGTAAGTGGTTTTGACAGCAGTTGTACGCAAATCTGTTTCCTTTTGTTCCCAATTTGTAGAAATTTATCTCGTAGCCCAGACCCAACACAATTCCAACGTACATCTAATTTCATCTCGTGCATCTAAGTGTGTCTATGTTCATCCAAGTGTATTTAAGATCATCCATGTTCATCTACGCACGTGGGATGATCTTAACTGCACTTGGATCAACTTAGATGCACTTTGTAAGTTAAGCTTAACATAAAAAGCTTTTTATTTGATCTGGGTCCATTTATCTTTACTAACTCAAATATTCTTCGCTAGTACAGGGATGTCAGTAACAATAGCATTTATGGCGTAATTCCTTTCATTTTGCCCCCCAGTGTAACCCATATGTAAGATGTTTAAAACATTTTACAGCTTCTTTTTCTATACAGGATTTAGTCTTTTTATTTTTTTTTCATGAATCTCAATTTCAAGATATATTTTTGTTTTCTTCCTGCAATACAGAAACCTGGCATTCAATGGGCTGAGTCAGAAAATTCCATTCTCCTTAGCTTCCTTAAAATCTCTGTGTTATTTGTAAGTTGTTGTAATCTGTGAGGGCATTAAAGTCTCTGGTTTACGAGTAGCCAGCTCATATTTGCCAACCGTTCTTTTCTCCGATTGCAGGAATCTGAGTCACAATTCCCTTTCTGGTTCCATTGGGGACATATTTACTGGTCTGAAGAATCTAAAACAAATGTAAGATTTCATTTGCTGACTTTGTTATGTAGATGAACTTGTTGGGAATTATTTAGGCCTGAAAGATTACCGCAAGTATTAATTCTGGAAAAGTATAAAATATTTCACAAAGAAACAGTTACCCATGGCAGTCAGTTTCAGTGCACTTCTACCGACATACTTTCATTGATTAAACAATAGGGTTAAATGATTTTTTTTTTGCTTCGATCCCCACCATACATGTGCCATGCGTACAGTGATCATAACTGTACTCTCCAGTGGGCCCACCATGGATGGGCTAGCTTTCAGAAATCACATCAATTGGACAGTCATAACAACCAGTTTAATTTATTTTTAAACTGCAATCCATACATGGCAGGGCCCATTGAGTGTATGGTTCTGATACCATATCCATACATGGTGTGGTGGGGAGTTGGGAGGACCATTATTCTGGTTGGACTCAGGAGATGCCTTGATGGTCATCTAAAGTGTAAATTATGTTGCAGGGATCTATCCTACAACAGTTTCACAGGGAATCTGCCCATTTCATTTGTTACCTTGACGAAACTTACTGCTCTGTAAGTATGCTAATGGGCTAACTTTCTTCAATCTATGCATTTTTGTTGCAATGTACGTTGTATATCATTAACCATCCATGGTTAATTCTGCCAGTGACCTGCAGAACAACCAATTTACTGGATCAGTTAACTTCCTGGCGGGTCTCCCTCTATTGTACCTGTATGTCATGAACTACGTATCTTACTTTGTATGGATTGTCTATTCTTCACCATTTTTTTAAGCCTAGGTATGAAGTTCTGATTCTAACTGCTCTAAGTTTCAGAAACATTCGAAATAATTACTTCAGTGGTGTTGTTCCTAAGCAGTTTGAACTCATTCCAGATCTCAGGTAATAAGAGTAGGCATTTTATGAATTTATGATCCTTATTTTTCGGATGCTTATTTGTCGAATCCAATATCCAATCTCCTGTTTCTCACTAATTAATCTCCATGTTTCTTATCAGTATTGAGGGAAATATATTTGCAACTGACACCATCTGTCCGCCACCAAATATCACTCTTGATAATAGGCCAAGCAGTCAGAACATCAGTAATTCCACGTCAACTGAGAATCATAGCCATGATCAGAAAAGGTTGGGGCGTGGCTCAATAATTGGGACAACAGCACTCATAGTAACCTGTGTAGCAGCTCTTGTCATAATACACATCCGTTTATCCTGTAAATGTCAGTTCGACTGGGTGGGAAGCTGCTTCAGGTCTCTGCTCTCTCTTCTGATCAGTCCGCCAGATGGTGGTAACAATTTTTTTCCCCTGCTCTCTGATATTTTAAATGAAAAGTTAAATTACTCTTTAAATGTGCCTTGATTTTATGGATTTAGCTTCAAAAATGCATCTCACGTGTCATGCCTTAGCATTTTGTCTTCTAGGAAAATAGAAGCCAATCTTACATTTGTTTTTGTATCTTGTAGCTTCAGTGATTGGCTTCTCTTTCGCAGCAACCACAGAGAGTCCGGAGCAGTTGTCTGTTGGTTCTTCTTCTCTGGCCAGTCCAAGGCCTCTGCCCATCATTCGTCAAGGCAGATCTAAAACATTCTATAGAAGGAGAAACTACACGAAAAGAAATGGAACCCCGATGACTGCAATATTATACAAGGTGGCAGAACTGCAAGCTGCTACAAACAACTTCAGTGAAGACAACCTTCTTGGAACAGGTACCGTTGGTCCCATCTACAAAGGCGTGTTCCCTGATGGCCAGGTATTATTTGTAAGATATATGTAAGGCCCTTATTTATTTATTTATTTGTAAGATGTTTTCTCAATAGATATGACTGTGGGTGGGGTTTTGGGTTCACAGATTTTGGCTGTGAACATTATTGTGATGGCGCCACTGTCTCAACGCGAAGAAGACCTATTTCTGGATGTAATTAGCAGTGTATCTCATTTAAGGCATCCAAACATTGTAAGCCTTTTAGGCTACTGTGTGGAGCATGGGCAGCACCTCCTCGTCTATGCCTACTTTGGGATTGCGTCCCTTGTTGATTCCCTGCATAGTACTCAAGACATTGGCAAGACTCTTACATGGAATGATCGCTTGAGGATTTCTGTCAGTGTAGCCTGCGCTCTCGAGTAAGCATAGTACAATCATGCTCAAATAAATGCTTTTCTAGGCTTCTTATGTCTACAACTAAAGCAAAATTTTCTGTTCATTTTTTTTCTTCCTATTCATGCTTTGTTCAGGTATTTGCACTTGACATGTGTGCCTCCTATTGCACATGGAGATGTAGCGGCTGCCAATATCTTCCTTGATCATGAGCTTGTGCCCCGCCTCCGAGAGTGTGGGTTGGTCGATCTGAGGCCCCTCACTCGAATTAAGCTGGAGGTTCTGCCAACATTCTCTTCCTTCACAAAATAAGATTCCATATTTATTTATGATAATCTAAGATTCCATGCTTCTTCTTCTCTCTCTAGTGACAAACATTTCCTAATCTCATATGCTAAGATTAGTCTATCTTCTTTGGTCGGACTCATTATTGGGTCCTCGCTTGGATCACAGGGTTATGAAACGCCAACCGATTCCACGGGTTACACGGCTCCAGAATTTGGACAGCCTGGATTTGATATTGATAAGACAAAGTGCGACACTTATGGATTTGGCGTATTGCTACTGGAGCTCCTGACTGGAAAGAAACCACATGACAGGTTCCCCATTTCATCCTTGTTAGAGTCCCTAATCTCTAATTTACCAAATTATCAATCCTCAATGAAACACATTTACCGAATGCATCTCCTTGATTTACTTCATTGAAAGATGCATCATCCTATGTCTCTTTCACTTGTGAGTTTTCCTTCTATCTGTTATTATATAGTTCAACAGCAAGAGATCGGCAGTTTCTGGTGAAGTGGGCTTCCAGCGGCTTGCATGATTTTGAATCTCTTAACAGCATGGTGGATCCTGCGATCAAGGGCCAATGCACCTCACAGTCTTTGTCCCAATTTGCAGATGCCATCAGCTTTTGCATTCAGGTACACTTGAAAACCAACTTCTTTCGCAGTCCACGGCAAACCAACTTCTTTCGCAGTCCACGGCAAGACCATTGGGGAACAGTTGATGCACACAACCCTCCACTTTTTATTTTTATTTTTTGAAATTCGCTCTTATTAACAAGTGGTCCTTGTCTCTACCAGCCCCAGCCGGAGTTCAGACCTCCAATGTCTCAGGTCTCTGAAATGCTGGTTTGTGCGCTTCAAAGGACAGCTTCACCAAACGGAATCCAGCAGACATGACTGAGATAGACGCCTTTGATGTCTTCATTCCAGACTGCCCCAGTGGGTACACCATGTAAGCAATTATACGGTTTTTTCAAACAATATGCCTCTGATGTCTTCATTCCAGACGGCCCCATTGGGTACACCATGTAAGCAATTATACGGTTTTTTTTCAAACAACATAAGTTTATAAGATCTCTATGAGTTGCATCCAAAAAAATCAAAATAAAATGTATAGATCAGAGGGCATACCTTACACTATTGAACTAGACAAAATTTGATGGTGATGTGCCATTTTTTGAACCATTTCAGTGGTCTGAATTTTTACTATGCAATACTTACTAGTTAGATTAACAGCTAAGATAAATTGAGTTTGATCCTCTCTCCTCGACTCGTTGTGATGCATGAATAAAAGTAGGGTATGTCGCAAAGCAATGCTTTGAGTTGGAGAGAGGGACGAAGAGATAAATAGGGGATTTGGTTCCAAGCTATCAAAAGAATCTATTAATTTGGTGGCTATTTATTTCCTCCTATTATAAGAAAAAGTTCGTTGTAATTAGAGAAATCAAAAGATTTTACACAAAAAAAATCTCCTTGGAATAACTGGAAATCCGAGAGCCAATGGGCTGGAATGCCATCAGGCTTTTGGTCGTGGCCCGCCCTAGAGGCTGGGCTTCGGTTGTAGATCAGGCCCAAGGTTTGGGTTTTGGACTTAAAATTCAAGTTTGTTTATTAATTGGGTGGAGGTCATGTGGGGTCCAAATACGGGTGTAAATGGGCTGGGTTTGATCTGGTTCAAGCTAAGCCCAGCCCGGCCCTGGCCTGAGCTTGACCCAAGACATGGGTCTAGCTTAGTAGGCCCAAGCCTGAGCCAGAAAAGAATGGTTGGTCCCTGGCTTGAAAACTAATAAATTCCTCTTTCCTACTTAAATGTTCCTGATCTATCCATTGATCAAGTGGAGCACACATGCACAAAGAAATATACACTCAAGAGGAATGAAACCAACCGTCTTCATTCAAGATGCAATGGGTTGCCTAATTGACGTATGAAGTTGGGGCGGGCTAAAATCACTTGAGCCCAAGCTTGGCCTGAAAATTAATCGGGCCATGCATACAAAGCCCCCTTGCCAAGCTAACAGGTCCAAGCCTGGTCCAAATTTGGGTTGGGCTCCTTGGATCACCTAGCCCATTGCCAGTCATATGTCGAAAGTCCATCAGCCTGTCCCGACGGTTGTAGAGTTTTGAATGTTATTTTTTTAATGCCTACATATATTCTACTTAGCATACGTTTTTGGTTCAATTGATGATTGGACTGACGAGGTTTTTGGGCCACAATACATGCACGATGGGGCACAACAGTCTCTTTCAGCCCGTCATGTGGGCCAGGCTTGATCTTAGGTTTTAATTTGCAGGTTGGGCTTGGAAAGAATTTGAACTGGTTGACAACCCTACTTGACTGTGGTGCTTGGGGTGGGTGCGAAGGCCCAACCCTCGGCATTGATGCTCAATCCTAACACAAACTCTGGTGGTTGGGTTAACATTTTCAATTAGTAGATGAACATATAAAATCAACACCAAAAAAAAAACAAATAAGATCATTAAAGTAGCTTCTACACGGTAAGGCCATGTGCCACGTTGGCATATATGGTGGCATGTGCATTAGATGATATAAGCTCTTTTTTAGATGGCATATATACTCTTCCCGAATAAACAAACGCGTACTTTCAAAATATATAAAGTAAAATGCCTTCGGTTTGCACCGTTAGATATCCAGCCGCCTGCTGTCATATACCGTTAGCATCATATGCGAGATTAAAATGCCTACCGTTGAAACCTTTCTGATCTCCGTTAATATGCCATCCAAATTCCCACTGGAATGAACTGAAAACATGAAAGAACTTAACCTGATAACTTTTGTCGCCATTTGAATGTTTCAACGGTGGCCGTTCAATCCCCACTGTTTCCTCTCGTGTGGACCACTTGGCTAGATTTTGGTCGGATATACTTAAATGAGCTCGCAAGACGGGATGGATTTCACACAAACATCACAGTGGGCCCCACCTAGGTTCCGAGGTAGGAACTGTGGGAGGGTTCCTGCGCCTGGGTGGTGTGTTGACGCCATCAAGTTATGTGGGCACACTATGATGTATGTGTTATATCCACATCATCCATTCATTTTGCGAGATCATCTTAGGACCTTTCTAATACAAACCTCAAGTGGATCACACTACAGGAAGCAGTGGGGACAATGATACCTACCGTTGAAACCTTCCTAGGGCCCACCATGATGTTTATTTGCCATCCAACCTGTTTATAAGGTCACAAAGTATTAAAGTATTGGATGTGTGGAAAAAAATCAAATATCAGTTTGATCCAAACTTCTGTGGCCCTCAAGAAGTTTTCAAGGGTAGGTGCCACGTTCACTCCCCACTGCTTTTTGTGGTGTGGTCCACTTGAGGTTTGGATCTACCATATGATTCTGACCAAACAGTTTGGGATAATCAGACCTGCATAATTTTGAGCATTAATTGAATCCAGAGATGACCTATCACCTGGAGTGTCGATATTTCACATTCATTCACCATTTCCATTAATATAGATAGCTGCCAGTCTAATATGCGATCAGTGGTGTATGCATAATCCATGCATGTGCTCATCAATCCAGACCACTCAACAAATTTTTCACATCTTGGATGAGTAACCTTCCAATAAAAATGAAATGTACATTGCTAATATCCTATTGAAAATTATATGGATTGTTAATAATGATAAAAGGTTTGGAAGTAGATGGGATGGATGGCCTTGACGTTCAGATAGATTTTGGTGCAACAGACAATTCAAGAGATGCCCCATCTATTGAATGGTCTAGATGGGACAGAAATTTTGCCCATATTGTCCGGCAAACTTTAACATGGTCCACCCATGCAATGAACATTAGAGAGAGAAAAAAAAAACCATATATATATATATAGAGAGAGAGAGAGAGAGAGAGATATACTAGTGCATATTCACCGTATACCATCAGGACTGTGGCAAACATACCCCCTACGGCATGTGGTTCACACGTTCACAGTTGGGAAAGGATGATGATGATGATGGGCATGTGGTTCATACGTGCACAGTTTTGAATTCTAATGGGGAGAGTATTCCAGGAATAAATCGTGCAAATATAATATCTATTCTGCAATCTTATTATGGGGTCATTTTTGGAACATATAGTAGAAAAAGTGAATCAAAGTAGGGCATAGATTGTACATGGGAGAAGAGTGAAGAAGAATGAAAGTATGGTAGAGCCATCTCCCTACAGTACATGTGGCAGGGCAATGCAAAAATCTGACCTGACCATATACAGGACTGAGGACTCTAGCATGGGAGGGTTCGTCTCAAAGATCACAACCATTATCCATTAGGGAATCCCATCCATCTGATATATGGAAGTTAAGGGGGCATTTGGATTGTAAGTTACTTAAGCTACTTACGCCTCAAGTAGCTTATCTTGATTTCTACTTATTAAACTGAAGTGATTAAGTAACTTTAAATAATAAAAAATTCATAAAACAAACAAACTTATCTCAAATAAGTTACTTATCTACTGCTGCAAGTAGAAAAAGTAACTTGTTTGGCAGTATCCAAGCGAGCCCTAAGTGACAGTGAAAACCAAACCACTCTTGCTGAGTCAACCAACCCTGGTGACTCGGCTCGAGTTAGAAGCAAGTCTTGCTCACTAGCAAGTTCCATAGTGACTCGGCTCGAGTTAGAAGCAAGTCTTGCTCACTAGCAAGTTCCATAGTGACTCGGCTCGAGTTAGAAGCAAGTCTTGCTCACTAGCAAGTTCCATAGTGACTCGGCTCAAAATATCATCAAGTCAACTCAGCCGATTTTTGAGTCGAGTCACTGAGTTTTAGAACTATTGGGTCATTTTTGGAAGAAATATTATATTAGGTAAGGTGTATGCAATTAAATGACTATTAGACTAATAGATAGTAGACTTTATGCATACAAACAAGCTTTGCCATGCCCACAGGCATGCACAAAGCCATCCGCCTACTTCTAACATCGTGACCCACCTGATGATGAGCCAACCAGCTAGATTTTTGGGTAACACCGTCAAGGTTGGACCCACCTGGTGGCCTGCTTTGATAGTGTACCTGTCACACGTGGTGGCAGGGAGTTTTTTTTTTTTTTTTTTTTTTTACTCAACACCCACACCCACACACACACCACATGGGCACTTGAACCCATTGACCTCAGTGTTGAAACTCACGGAGTCTACCACTAGCCATGAGCAGGGAGATGATATCCTTAGCAAACCTCCTAGCAGACATGATGCCAGGATGTGAAATGGTACGTCAGTCTATCAAAAAGGCACAATGTGCAGGTACCACAGCTAACGTGCATTATTCCATGTGCACGGAGATGTGACTAGATTTCTTGTGGACTGATATTTGAGTGGTGGGGTCCACTGCAGGGAGGGTGTGGATGTGAGAGGATACTTCGCATGGTCATTGCTGGATAACTTCGAGTGGGGTAACGGATACACAGTTAGATTTGACGTTAACTTTGTGGATTAGAAGGATGGTTTGAAGAGATGCCCAAAGCATTCAGCCATTTGGTTTGAAAAATTCCTTAAAGAGGGCAGGGAATTTCATCTTACTCTACAGCAATCATCCCTCTATCAATATATTGTACTCTTGGACAATAAGAGGCCTAACATGGTTTAGCCATATAATATGAAACGGGCCTCATTTGTTTCTTTCTGTCGTGTGGCATCCTTGTTTGTCTTTGAATTGAGCTTCTTCTTCTTTTTTTCTTTTTTCTTTCTATTGGGTAAAAAGAAAGGAGTCCAAAGCCAATGTCTTCACAGTGAAATCTTTCTACGCGCTCCTCCAAAAAGAAGACATCGAGAGGTCAGAAGTGAAGACAGATCAAGTATGGCACTACAAAGCTCCCCCCAAGTATAAGGCATTAGGTTGGTTGGTGGGAAACAAGAAAGTTCTAACGGTGGACAATTTGCGCAATAGGGGAATGATCATCCCCAACATTTGTTTGTGTTGTATGGGTAATGAGGAATCGGTGGATCACCTATTTGTTCATTGCAGCTTCATTGGGCAGATTTGGGAGGATATCCTTTCTCATTTTCAGGTGGTCTGGTCATTCCCCTCCTCGGTGGGCGACCTGTTTCAGGCTTGGCATTGTCCGAATTTCGGTAATCTAAAGACGGCCTTATGGAGGATGAGTATTTTGGCAGTGTGGTGGGCTGTGTGGGAAGAGAGGAATGCTAGATGCTTTAGAGGAGAATGCAAAGGGGCTGAATGTGTCTCTCGTAGGGCTAGGTCTTTGTTAATCGAATGGGCGGCTACTTCTGATAAGCTGACGAATTGTAACGTCGCCTTTCTGGCTTAGTAGGCGGCCGCTATCTCAGCAGTTTCCGCCCTTTGTTGTAGTTTTTTTCCTTGTTTCTAATAAAGTTTTCGTTACCTTTCAAAAAAAAAAGACGGGAGTCCAAGGACTACTGAAGTGAAGTTGTAGCCTGCCAGCTAGGCAGCATGGATCAGTGCACATCCAATTCATCATGGCAAAGCCCTGGAAGGTCCAAACCCTAAAAAGGTGGTCCTAACCATTGGGAGATGGTTTTGAATGTAAACCAGTAAGCATTTTATATTTTGATCTGTCTTCAGATCAAAGACTACGATGTTTTTGGAAACCTCTACTTTGTCTGACCTATTTCATGGTGAGAGTTACCTCTTGAACAGCTCCAATTATCCATATGCACGGCCAAAAAAGTGAAGGACAAACGCAATGGGAAATTATCAATTGCTTTGGCATGGACCAGGCCTCTGTATTCTTGTTGTCACTTCTAATTGAGTTTCTTCTATGAGAAAAGCTTTCATACTCTGGCAGTGTGATGGTTGATACGCAGGCACTAAAGCACTAAGAAATCAATGGTTTTTAGATGATGATTTACCGACAACTATGGTTATTTATTTTCCTGTCTGGTCAATTGGCAGATATTTAATGGATGGTTGAAATGAAAACTAGTTGACATTCCAAATTGAACAAATGCATGTTTGTTAATTAGAGGTTAGGATCAGCCAATAAATCTGATTGGGATAACGGAGGACTATCAACAATGGGTCCTGCAATCTGAACAGTTTTAGTATTTTGCACATGTACAAATCCCAAGTGCCTGTTAAATCTAAGTGTATCTTTATTTGGGAAAGAAAAAAAAAAAACAAAACAAAACAAAAACAAACTCTTATAAAGTTATCACTCACTCTGATAAACACCATATATTATACACTAATGCTACTACTTAGCAAGGTGTTAATCTCACCGATTATATTCACAGGCCGCCCATCAAACATGGATGATATTGTACTTTCACACAGCTTCTTCAACTCCCTTGTTTTTGCCATGGGCTGCCTCCTGCAATACAAAGACCATAATTCTCATAATTTCCCACTGAAAGAAGATCATTCGATGCTATATTGGGAAGAATATTCTGCACCTTTCCTTTTTCAGTTTATTTTTGTAGTCAGTAGGCCAAGGCTCTTGTTCAGAAAAGGAAAGATGAGCACAACATGAGGTGATCAATTTATTGAAATTTCTATTGCAAGCGAAGGTGATTAAAGAACAACATGTTCATAGGATGAGCATAGCTGAAGGGAATATGTTGATATGGATGAGTGGCAAGAGGAAGAAGGATAGAACTAGAAATGAAAGCAATCGAGGAAACTTAAAGAGTTGCACCAATAGGTAATATGATGAGGAAAAGTATTAAAGTAGACTTAAATGCTTTCGCCATGAGCAACAAAGACCATGAATTGTTGCGGTTAGGAGTCAGTACACGTTGAAGGATCTAAAAGGGAGGTAGTAAGGAACGATTTGATGACCTATGGTTTAACTGAAGATATGGTCCTTGATAGAGTGGAGCAGCAGGACAGGATGATACTGATAACAATGATGATGATGATGATGATGATGATGCAAAGGCGATTAAAGCCGACTCTCTCTCTCTCTCTCTCTCTCTCTCTCTCTCTCTCAGAACGATACTTGCAACGTTTTTTCCCTAAAAAATGAATGTATCCGATTATCATACCCAACATGCCAACTAGACAAGGCCTGATCTACATTCTTTTGTTTGAATGCTCTCCGATGGATGGTTAGGATTGTAAACACATACTCTCATGCTCTCACCCTCGCTCTACATTCTTTTGTTTGAATGCTGTCACGATAGATGGTTAGGATTGTAAACACATGCCTGTGTACAGTACACAATATAGAAGGATCACAAGGGGTCCCATGCTCCTCTGGGCACAGCAATATTCTCTTCACCATATATTCACCTGTATTAGATAAACTCCTAATTTGATGTTTATTGAGGGGGGGGGGGGGAATTTAAATAGGTTTGTTGACTTGCAGGATTTTTCTGAAAATGGTATAAATAGGGTAGCAATTGTGCAATCATATGGGTGGGACACTGTGCAATAGTGTGTGAAAATGGTATAAATAGGGTAGCAATTGTGCAATCACATGGGTGGGACACTGTGCATAAGTGTATGCATTCTGAAATGTTGTTGAAAAATTGAATTATAGCATGCCAGGGTATTTGCTGTAGAAATGATCTAATTGCTTAAATAGGGTCTTAAACTAACAATCCAAATGATTTGCGCTTTATACCAATCCGCCTTATGTACGACACATATCTTAGAACCTGTAGATTTAGGCTAGAAAGTTTAGGATTCGATTTTTTTTTTTTAATTCCCGGACCTACCCATACCCGGCCCGGCCTGTAGCACCCGGAGGTGCTGTCATGGTGTCTCGAACCTGAGACCTGCTGGTTGTCAAACTGGGACACAACCAGCGAGGTAACATGCTGTTGACTAGGATTCGATTTGAATGGTGAAGAATTAGTAAATGCTATCACATTATAACATGGCATAGATCATCATCATCATTGTCTTCTTAACCTTCCATCAACTGGGGGTGGTGGGCTTTTAAATGGTAGACCAACAAAAGTCTTAGTAGTGGCTGCAGAAGAAGTAAACCTTCCTCTTTCACCCAGATTCTTAGACCAGGCCATGGCAGCAGATCACATTGAGATATCTCACATGCCAGCATGATCCCACCCAGTACTAAACCCAGCATAACTTCACATGCATGCCCTAAAGGGCGAGCTGCAAGCAAAATAGGGACACAAAGGGGCAGTTGCTAGAAAATATATATTATGTATCTATGTTGTGGGTCCTGAAATTAGACTCTGAGGGGGATGAATGTATATCATATGACTCGTGCCCATGTCTATCATCAAGGCACCTAAGCATGATCCATTATAGAAGTCAATAACAAAGAAAAGCAGCACATCCGGACTCACTTGCTTTGGCCAGGATGAGGATAGCGCATTATGCAGCTCCATGCGTTTGGCTGACAAATCCTTCAAGCTCTCTTTCAATTTCACTTCATGATGCTTCTTTTCCTCCAATGTGGAGACTAATCTGTCTAGAAATCTGAAATTCCAATACATTTGGCATCTAAATCAGATGATATAACCAAACCAAGGATAACCTGTAACAACTTCTCTTGAACCAGGGTAGCGAACCATTATAGGGTAGAAGAGAACAAAGCAGTAACGAGAATGGGAGATTTTTCTGAAAGAGTGACAATAATAAGGGCCTGGTTGTGTGAAAACTGTCAGGAGTCCCTTTGGATTCTGACAAAATCTGACAAGCAGAGCCCATGTCTCCACTACAGAATTGAGGACTGCCATTTGTGGGAATGCATCTTACAGAACCAAATTTGGTTTCCTTTCATTCACGAAACTCATTTGCTTTTCATGGCACATTTACACAAAATGACAGGAACATTTCTGACATGTAGCCATGCATCCTTCTTGTCAGTTTCTGTTGGAATGCAAATGAACTCTCAATTAAGACTCAAGTTGAATCATAAATCATTTTCCATGGTGTTTGAATTGGTTGATGGGATTCGAAACATGAATTGAAGAACTTAAGTCTTAAACAACAGTTATCAAAATTTTGCATATCCACTCATGCTGTGAGGAAGATCCAGCAAATAAACGGTACTCAAGTGTAGTCTGATTGTTTTAACTTATCAATATAGGCTAGGTGTTAAGGGTAAAAGGCAGATTCCTATTTCAAAACCTCGTTTGGAAACATAGTAACAACTTTATTTTTTTCTTTTTTTGAAAGGTAAATAGTTACATCTTATGGTTAAGCAAAATAAAAAATGAGGATATATCATACCATACTCAGTGCAAGAGCTGTACACTATGCTCGGGTTCTCTGTTTCTACAGGTGGGCCCATGGTCAGTTATCCAAATCATTGATAGAATGAACCCCATTGTTGATGGTCCATGCACAAAATACCCCTCATATTGGAAGATCCTAGCCATCAAGTCTTTGGTGTTTTCTCGGTTGCATGTGGACCTGATTTCTGCATTTTCTTATGATTTTCTCTATTCCATACATTTAACTAAGATAACAAGGGCAGTTACTGTACTTTCTTTCTTAACCATCTATATTCTAGACGTCTCGATGGGTTATCATTTTCCCATTTGGGAGATCGTTGAGGCATGGAGTATGCACAGTGGGCCTGTCCAACCATGTTCTGTTTGGGATTAGTGAAAAATGGGGCTCCACTTGTACCAACTGAAAAAACCAACTGCACAAGATCTCCAGCTGAACACTGTATGATACCTCAAAGGAGAAACCGACAAAGCAGAGCCTAACTTGCTGTCTGTTCTGTCAATATTTTTGCAAATTCATGGCAAAGATGTTCCAAAAAATATAGAACTCGCAAAGCTATAATCTCAAGCATTACCTTCTGGAGTTAAGAATCAAGATCAAGTCGCGCGTCTTCCTGTTTGTGAGAAAAGAAATGGCCAAAGATACGTCAGATAGCATTGTCTGAATTGCATCAGAAGCGTATTGTTGTAGCACAAACGGCGCAACCGCCTGAACTTGATGTTGCAAAGAGGAAGTCTCTTCACTACTCATCTCTACTAAACGTTGATTAAGAAATGACTTGAGCTGAAAACAAATCAAACCATTACGTAATGATTCTCATATTAATCAGAAAAGCACAATTTTAAGGCAGAAATCTCAAGCATCATTACACAGAAAATTTCCCATGTCCTGAAAGAATTGTGTCCCATCAAAAATCTAGTTCTCAATACAAAGTTATAAAATAAGGTGACAAAAAAAAAAAAAAAAAGGATAAACCAGTAAGATAAAAATGTTGGATCATCAAATACCTCAAACAAGTCATCAAGAATCTTATTCCTATACTCAGTCTCCAAAAGCTGGCTTCTTTCTTCCTCAATGTCCTGGGTTTGCACCGATGTGTCCGAAATATATAACTGAGGTTCCGGTTCCTGGTCCGGCAGAACAGGAGGATCTTCAACCACTTCAACTTGAGGATTTTCAATGCTAATATCCCAGCATATCTCTGACTTAGAACTCTCCACATGAAGGCCATCTTCCACTTTCTTGAGCGAAGCCTCATCAGACGCCCTGCCGTTGTCTGTTAGAGAAGCCTGTAAGTCTTCATTTGGATTGACTATTTCATAGGTACCAAATTCATTGCCTGTTTCATCTGTCTGT
The DNA here is from genome assembly GCA_003013855.2 of Liriodendron chinense. Lineage (NCBI taxonomy): Eukaryota > Viridiplantae > Streptophyta > Magnoliopsida > Magnoliales > Magnoliaceae > Liriodendron > Liriodendron chinense. The sequence continues at coordinate 3,861,657 of PVNU02000773.1, read as the reverse complement.
TCAATGGCTCCAATTCCCCAATCAATCTCCGCACTATCCACTGAAATATCCCAATCAATATTATCTGTTGCCACATGAACATCAGCTAACTGATTTGCTTTGAACTTTGATGAATCCTTTAGAGAATCAATGACCTCAGGGCTCGCAGAAACATTCAGAGAAGGGGGGTTTTCATGGAGGTCCCTCAGATTTCGTAGCACAATGCCCAAAGTTTTCTGCAGCCACCATGACAAACTAAATTTATAAGCATGAATAACAGCATCAACCTACACCTGCATGTCAGCAAAGTAAGCTACATGTTGGTAGTACAGAAGTTCATATAAGCACAAGGTACCAATATGAATTCAACATCCGAAACGTCAGCTATTATTAGACCTACCTCTTTCTCCATGTGAGCATCTCTAACAAAGTTCGAATAATATTCAATCGCCCTTGATACGGATTCGCCATTTAAGACTTCCAAAATCCTGCTGAATGTTGTAGGAAGAGATTTCGCAGTCTCTAGAAGTTCCAGCTTCACATTTTTCCCCTGAGGAGGTAAATTATTAAGGTTTTACTTGATTATTCATCTTCATGAACATTGATGGAGATGCCCAAGAGAAACCCAAGTTGGAAAAGCAGTCATTGATTAAGCCCAAAAATCAGAACCTGTAATCCAAGCTCTTGACAAGCTTCCACATATTTGGCTGCCGATAAAGCTGCATTTCTTTTAATATCAGCCACTTTACGATCCAGTTCTGCTAGTTGTTGCTGAATCTTTTGTACCTGCTTTTTCTGATAGGGACTTCAAAATATCCAACATGATGGCATATACAATTAGCGGCGTCATGTAGACGTTTCTTACTATTATATAAATATGATAAAGTGAAAGTCAAAGTCCTTCGAATGTGAGGCTGCCTCCCCTTTATCATTTTCTTCCTATTCTATTTTTTTTGCTTTTCAATAATAAGACCATGTTAGTAACCACCTGGGATGCATCAAACACGTTTCTGATGTGGTGGACAGACTACTGATGGAAAGTTACACTAACTATATGGATACACGTCAAATCAATGGCCACCTTGTAAGTGCACTTGCTTGGTTTCTGAGCCAGCACATGTTAAGAGTGGGATCACCCCCCCTCTCTTTGGCTTAATAAAATTTTGTCACCATTTGAAGAAAAAAAAAGTGGGTTCCACCTATGAATGGCCCCAGATCTTACACAAGTGTGATGTTTTAGTTTGCATGGAAAATGCTGATATTACTAGCATCTCTTTCTTGTGGCCAACATCAAATCGTCCTGATTCTGGGGGCCCACCCAGGGTTCCAGAGATCAGATTCATCAGTTTCAGGGGGTCTATCAGCCTGGTCAAAACGATATGATACAGGGTGTATTGGCTCCGTACAGGACTGGACCGGACCAGACCTTAATGGTGCGATTTTTGGTTGGTCAAAAAACAAATAAATAAATAAAAGGAGGAAACACAGCAATCTAATCATTTATTTCTGGTTCTGACATTGTATCCAAGGGCATCAGACCCGAGACCTTTTTGGGTAAGAATGTTGTTTGTCGGCCTAACCTATTGAAAACTGAGTTTTAAGCGGTCGATCCTAAGCGGCGGATCACCAATTTTGACCATAATGGGTTTCCTAACGTGTTTTAACTGAATGTCAAGGGAATTACAAGTGACTCTGAAATTTAAGTATCTATGATAATAATCACAAATATCGTGAGTGCAATATAGTGAAAAAGACTTTTCCTAAATCCAAGACTACGATGCACTATCACGCTCTAACTTTGTGTTTTGTTCCAAAATGAGCTTACATCTAGCCAAAAAAGAGTGATTAGCCTTCCTCTACACTTGCAATAAAAAGGAAAGAGAGAAATAAATGGAAAAATGTGGCATCTTGTAGGTGTATTGACCATGACACAATACATCATACACGGCCATATATGCGATGCACCTATTGATTTTTGAGGTCGGATGTTTCAACTCGTATCAAATATTTGTATCTGCCGACACAGATAGGATACGACCATATAGGCTAATAGCCTAATACAATGTCGATATTTCAAACGATTGGAACACCAGCTAAACGGTTTGGATCTTGCACAACCTTCCTATATATATTGGCATGTGCTCAATGTCTTTCTGCACGAGCACAGCATCATGTGGTTCCCTACTAGTTTTGTTTATGAAAAAAAAAGGTTAGGTGCGATCCACTTACATTTCATAGTTAACATTTTGAACCATTATCTGTGCAGCTTCGCCAAGATAAATATAGTCCTTCTCGAAAGCTCGTACAATGGACTCCCATTCGCCCTGCCGAAAGACAACGGATGCATGTGACAACTAACAAATAAAGGGATCGCAAAACATGCAACATGAGGTGTGGAAAAAGAATGATTAGATACAAAACAACAGTGTCATCATAGATCTTACAGCAGAGCCGGACAGACGACCAAAAATATTCCGACTTTCTGGAGTCGATTTAAGGAGAATGTCATATATTTGCTTTGCTTCCAGGTATCCAATCGCTGGAAACAGTAGAACAAAAGAAATTTTCAGCTGAGTAGATTTCTATCAAATGAGGCACATTGTTCAGTGATCCAAACCATTCAACATATACAAAGCAGAAAGCTTTCCACCGCTAATGGGTCCTGTGGTTCAGTGATCTAAACCATCGATATGAACGGCCCCACCAATGATCGGTGCATGTCCCCAAAAAAAAACCCGATTTCTAGGTTGAGCATGGACAAGTACTAAACCCTAAACCCTAAAAAACTCAGTTGAGTAGATTTCTACCAAATGGGCTCGTTGTTCAGCTATCCAAACCAACCAACACATAGAAAACAGAAAGCTTTCCACCTATACTGGTCCCACAGTTCAGCGATCCAAAACCTTCGATACGAATGGCCCCACCGACGATCACCGCATGGACATCTTCCAATCCGGGATATTTCGGGTGCACTGGGCCATCCATGGTGGGGACCATCACGCCAACAGTTCGGATCATTGAACCGTAATTGCATGATTGAAGAAACTGGGGGGGGGGGGGGGGGGGGTACCATCGGAATCTAGGGTTTGGAAGATAGGGTTGAGATCTTTCGGCAGCGACGAGAAAGCCGACGAAATCCGACCCTTGATCGAGCTCATTCGCTTCCGCCAATCTGACGGTATCTTCTTCCTGTCCACCAGCCATTCTACCAGCCGCGAATTTCAGCGTAGAGAAAAAGAAAATATCTGAATCGTTGATTAAAACGGGAGAAATACGATAAATTGAGAAGAGATTTTGCCTACCTCCCAGACGAGAAAATGCTATGTCGATCGGAAGATTCCGAATCTCGGCGGCATCCTGCATTTCTGAATTTTCTCCTTTCGCGATTTGGAGAGAAATCAGAGCGTTCACGACGGGGAGGAGTGATTGTCTGTAGCGTAGAGGGGAGTAGGGGATTTTATGTGCTCGGCCCGAGTATTATATACGATACTCAGTTTTTTAGTTTGGATAGGTGGGGCCACGGTTCGATGATTCGAAGCGTTGGAACGTTTGGACCCACCGTGGATTGATCGTGTCACCTGCAAATAGACGGCTAAGAAGAGGAATGCAACAGTAACCGTCCACATTCAGCTGAAGGAAGGACCGAGATTGGTGGGCCAGGATCTTCTAGCCTTGGGGGACTTTCACGGTATCTTTGATCTGGGACTGGCCCAGGTTGAACCAACGGTCTGGATTGCTGCAACATGTCCCTGCTTTTACAAACTGAAAACCCGAGTATCCTCGGGTCCATGATCGAATTCTTCTTTTGAAATCGTAGAGGAGGCGTTGCAATGGGGCGGGTTCGGTCGGGTCGGGGTCAGCCCAAGCCCTACCCATTGGGCGATTATACTGTGGGCAGACCCGGCCCATTTAATTCTAACGGGTCGGGCTCGACTGACCGGACCTCACCTGGCCCGCATGACCAATTGGTGAGTACATACAAACATAAACGTGGTCAAAAGGCTTGGCATCAGACCAACTCATCCCATCTGAAGTTGAGTCATGACTCACCCAGAGTCTGGGTTGAATCGCCCAAAGGAGTGTCGCGATGCACCGGTCATACAAAGTGGGGCCCATCATACAGTGAACTGATGGTTTTATCTCATGAGACTCACTTTGGGTGTGGAGAATCGCAGACCATCTTTGCCCTTTTCTCCGACTCTGTATTTCTATCTTTCCTATATCAAGCATTTGTTTTATATACCCATCAGATCAACGGTCTGGATCAGAGAACCATGCGTCCCACTTGTACAACTACGCACACAATAAGACTTGGCCCACTGTTGATTTGATGGGTCCACTGTAAGCCCCAAAATCGTCTAATTCAAAAATCCATGGATTCGATGGCTGGGCTGAAGTGATCAAAATATTAGGCATGGCCCATAAGATTAATGGTGTAGATAACCGAGAGTGGGCCCACCTCTACAGTTGTCCGGACGAACAAAAATCACTTAGCAGGCTGTCATCCTCGTTCAGTAAATAGGCTTTCGCCACTCATTTTAAAGACCCAAGCCACAAAGGCCCATTGGTCTTGGCGGGTTGCAGCTTAGATCTGCCATTGGGGCCCACTAGAACAAATAACTATGGTAGGCAATGGTTCCAGCTGAGATCGGCCATTAGGGCCCACTAGAAAGAAAAAAAAAAAAAAAAAGAAAAAAAAAAAAAAAAACTATGGCATGAAATGGTTCAAATCATCCCACGGCCTGGCTAGACCAACCAGCCTTTGAGCTGGGTTGAAGCCCAGCTATTGGGTTTGATGCTGCAAATGGGGCCCATAAAGTTAATGGCCCCGGATCACGCCAACTCCATCCCTTTTTTCAGATCCCAACCTGCGTAAGAAACTTATAAATAGTAAGAAGGTTTTATCTCGTAAACAGGACTAAAATGAGACCCATTAGATCAGATGCGAGTAGGGTTTGGCTTTTGATACAAGTTTACTAAATGGGTCAGGCTTAGGTCGTGGATCACGGGTCAGACCATGAGCTTAAATTCAAAACAAGTTGAGAAAACGAGTCAGGCTGAGTTGTGGATCATGGGCCGTGGCCAGGTTCAGTTTGAATTCTAGGCCCAATTACTAAACAATTTTGATGCGGTTGAAATGGATTCGGCTTGGGTCATGGGTTCTGGTTTGTAGCTCTGTCCATGGGCTTAAATGAGTCACGCTTGAACTGGGTCATGGGTTGTGGTTTGTGGGTCTAGCCATGGGCTTAAATGAGTCACGCTCGGACTGGGTCATGGGATGTGCTCATTTTGATTCTTGGCCTGTTTACGGAACAGGTTTGGTCCAATGGTCACCCCAACCCGACCCAAACCCACGTCTAACTGAAATTGGAACCCGAAGTAGGCAAGGCACATAGACAGTAGGATTGGCAACGTGTCAGTCAGGGTGAACCGGAGCATAATCCATTCCTAAACAGTCTAAACTTCGACCCAAACCTGACCCACTGCCCATTATCGATGGCCCAACCCAATCCACCCCGTAATTCAGATGCTCATACCCGACCTGACATGACTCTTTAATTGTAGTGGGTCGGGCTCAACCAACCTGACCAGACCCAGCATGACCACGCTTGGGTTTAAGAATTGAATATGGGGTATGCTTCAACCTACGTGGCTGATGGTTGGTACATACATATATACATACCCACATACATACACCATGGGATTGTATCCACTTGTTCTAACCCGAGCCCGACCCACTTCTTATTTATTTTGGTCCAAACCCACCTCAGAAGTTGGTTGGGCCTTTGACCAGTGGCCCGCCTCAACCCATTGCCACCCCTAGTTGCCAGCCCTATCAAATATGAACCATATGATTAAAAAAAAAAAAAAAAAACATAAGGTATCTTTGGGTCCTTACTTTTTTACTAGTGGATCCCAAGGTTCGATGATCTAGACCGTTGATGATGAGCAGTAGATGCCACATTCCCAAATTTCCTGATGGGACTACTACCAGGCTAAGGAACCATGACAGAGGTAGGCTAAAGATGGGAAATATAGAATTGTCCAATCCGGGATAGTGTGGGACTCAGCCCATCCACATTGGGACATGCCATGTCAACGGTTTGGATCACTGAACCATGTGGCCCCCTTAAAAAACTGAAGAGCAAGGATATGATGAGGATATCATGCATATCCTGAGACAAGTGAAATGGCCCTATCCACTTGTAAACAATTTGTATTTGACTTGAACAAGAGGCGGAAATGGGCCAAACAAGGGCCAGCCCATGGTCGGCCCTAGCCCAGCCATAGTTCCCAAAGGCCCCTGTAAAGGAAAAGGATTTAAATGATCAACGGTTGAAATAGTCCAATTAAATGATTTTTTGGTATCATTCATCTATCACGAGTGTACTCCGGATCCTTTGAGTGTCACATGCAGTGTAAATGGTAATAGCTCATAAGTGTCTTTAACCATCCATTCTTACTTAGGTGGACCCACAGGCAATGGCAAAGTGGTAAGACAGATGAGAGAGGGAGGGAGAGGACCTTTGCCATCCGATCAATGGCTTTTAAAGCAATAGTTAAAAATAAAAAATAAAAAATAAAAAATGAGGTTAACACGAGAAATGGGACATTCATGATATATGTCCAATTAAATAGACGGTTTGATTTTTGTTTGAAATTACCGACTTTTCTACTTGTGCAATTGCAACTAGACAACAGACAGTGTAGTTGCAATTGACAGAAAAAGATAAACTACTGACAGTGTATGGTGAATGGGAATAGCTTACTAGTGTCTTTAAACCATCAATCCTTACGGTATAATGGCGGTCCACTTGATGATTGGGTCGGACCAACGGGCTAGGCCAGATGCCCAGCCCAGCCTATCTATTGGGCCAAGTTTAGGAGTCCAAGTCCTAGCCCTACAAGACTGGATTACTTGTGTAGGTAACGCGGGAAAGAGTGTAAAATAGTGAATCACCATCTTCCTTGAGTAATTAAAACCTGGAATGTTTCTTATATCCAAAAGAAGAAAAGAAAAAAACTCAAATATTTTTCATTGAATAATGTCTTATGTATATGATTTTTTTATTACACCACTAATAAAAGAAAAAATTAAAACCTTAATTCATAATTATCAAAAGAGTCACTCTCAAGTCCAACCGGTTGCATCACAATTTGCAGTCCACCCATTAGATTTCTTCTAACTGGTTAAGTGCTTGTGAAATCCAATCCTCCTATTAGGTTGGCCCCACCACGAGGATTCCCTAGTGCAAAAATCAGCCTTATACAATCATTAAGTGAGCTAAAATATAGAAAACAGTGTACAGCCATTGATTAATAGCAAAATACAAGTGTGGTATGCTGGGTTAGTGGATGCAGCTGATTTTTGTATGAATTGTTCCTTGTGGTGGGGCCAACTTATTAGGAGGATTGGATTTCAAAAGCACCTAACAAGTTGGAAGCAATCCACTGGGTGGACTGCAAATTGTGGTCCAACCAGTTGGACTTGAGTGTGCCTCTTATCAAAAATAGCAAAATTTTAAGTATGATAAAAGTCCTAAGTAAATTAGAATATAACTTATTAAAAATAGTAATTTTTTAAAATAGAAAGTCTTAAATTAACCTTAATAGGATATTCGTGGCATAATCACAATTAGCCCTCGAAAAAAAATAAAAAATTTAAAATTCTAAAAATAAAAAATACGATAAAATCAAAATTACTAAAAATAATAATGCTATTGTTTTTAATTAAAAGCAGACATTTACTTATATAATAGACAAACAGGACCCACATTCTTGATCAGTTAACTCCAGATGGCCAGTTATGGTAAAGATTAATAGTTCATGCGTCAATAACATATCCTAATAAAAAGTTATTTCCGATTTATAGTTCACACCTCAAACGAAAATTTATCCTTATTTGGATTGAATTTCTTCAAACAGAGACACCTGGGCCCAATTACATCATGTCCTATGTTGGACTTAGCCTAGATTTAACAAACTACTTTAATTTCCACTTGGCTTACTTTTGGTCCAACTATGTTAGGAATGTATTTATGCCATGTCCTACATCAATTGGGTTGGGACCAGCCCTACCTTGAACCCATTTTGCAAGGCCACCCATTTCTACCTCTCAAACAACGTTCTACCTGGGTTATTTATTTACTATCCATTGGTTGGGACACAGTCAACACAAGTACGACCTGTTTCCTATAATGGGCCCTTTTTCTGATCCGAGCCCAGCCAGAAAATCATTGAGAGCAGCGAACCCATTTAATAAGTGGGTCAGATTACTCGGCCTGTTGTTTCGGCAACTCCTTTGATCCAGTGGCATGATTTTCATCTTACAGGGCCACACTCGGTGAGCTCCAACATTGGTGCGCCTAGGAGAACGTCAGCCGTTGGACAGCCTAATCATCAAATTAGTGGTTTGAAACTGATGGTTGATATAAAGACAAGGAATTCAACGCATTGATGTCCGTGATTTTGCGCTGTGGACCACCCAACAGGTTGGCCCACAGAATTAATTGCTTATAATCCGTGTCACTTGATTGTACACGAGTGGCAGGGTGGGACATAATTCTGGGTGGTAAGCTCATGAAGATCGACGAAGGTCCATACCTTTAACTGTATACTTGGCCACGGGACGGTTGATCAGTGCCATCCATCTATTTCGTTCAGTGATCCAGACCGTTGCTCTGATTTCCGTACCACGGATGGATGACTTTGGATCCGTACGCATCCAATTGGCAATCGATTTTGAAACATCTAGTGTGGCTAATTGCTAGAGTAGGATATCAAATCCTCTTCTCTCCACACGTGCCAATGCAGTGCATGATTACGAGATCCGGTCCTTTCATCAAATCGGCCCCCACTGTATATGTGTATCCTGGAACAAAAATATGCAGGACCTTTTCATCAGGTGCTCCACCAGTATCTCGAAAATGAACCGTTATTCAATCTTTTCAACATTTCCTCATACAAACGCGATCTACTTGATGAGGAGACCATTTTGATATTTGGGCCAATGCAGATAAACAAAAGATTGAACCCACCTGATCAACGGCCAGGATCTCAAGGGTCATTATTAAGTCCTGGGTGCTGTCAATCTGCACCTCACCATCCACGCATTCAAGTTTTCATCGTCCAAATTGTGGGCCCAATTGTTAATGGAGCATAGCGTGAAAATCACACGTATTAGAAATCCTAACTATCTGATCTTGGCCGTTAAATGGACGGCAGGCCATCTCCGTCCTAACTGTCCATTTGATGATTACCGGTTGGATGGTTCTGATCATCCAATCACTTTGGTTTAATTAAGGTCATGCTCCATCCACATTGGGACCCATGATTTTGATGATCATGGCGTGCATGTTTGCCAAAGTTGCTGGACAGGGTGAGATTCTGCCTTCCATGATACAACGAGTGCATTGTTTCCAAGGATTTGTTCACTTAAGCTGAAAGTAATCTTACTAAAAATGCCATGCACTGAGTTGTATTTGGATTCGTTGGCGTCACGTCAACTCTCTAGACCATCCATTAGATCCAGTCCAATCTCAGTAGGATACTCCAAAAGAAAAAAAAAAAAACTTATGGGATGATCCTAACCATCCCAACAGTGGAAATGCAAAAATGGATGGACAAGATTGTTCATGGAAAATAGGTCTAGTCACGTATGTTTACAACCACATATTGCTGTGACTTTTGCATAAGGTGATGTGGGTGCAATCAGGTCCAAATGCAAGTAGGTGCGAATGGGAATGTCTGGAGGGCCTTAGCCCACTAAGATCGTTTTTTTTCAAAGTTTCCTCTCAGCCCAATTGCATTAATTTTCTTGTTGCAATATTTAAACCCTTTGATTATTTAACCATATTCTTAACTATTTTCTTGTGGGCCATTTATCAAACGTTTTGGATCTCTCAATCTTAAACACTTTCAAGGTAGTCTCCTATAATTGCCAAAATTCAGGCCAATCTATGATCACAAAGTGCCCAAATTGAGAAAGTAATGGCATCCTCACGTTTTTGGGCCATGTTTTAATCGAGAAATTGGGACTGTCTGATCAGGATTTTTAGGCCAGCGGTCCATGTGACCCGGATATGCAGCCTCGTGCACACTTGGAAGTCTGTACGCAACACTTCTCTTTAACTTACGCTGTTGAAATTGAAGGCAGTTGCTTCCAATATCATTTCGCTTCTCATGCTATGTGAAATATTGAAATGAGAAGTGCGGAATGGTAAGGTGCCGGGCGTCGTACCACACCACTGTGCTGCGGCTATCTTCCTTACCATATATGTCCCATGTACCTCAAATCAGAACCATCCAAATAGTGGGACCCAATGTAGATGGATTATAATCCAAATCTTTCACTAAAAATATGATTCTAATTCGTCGATTGATGGGCATCTGACAGGCAGTAAAATGAAAGCCCGGATCATCTAATCAATCCCATTTTCGGCACAGTAACTGTCCAAAGTGTACCCCATTATTTGTACGGTTTGGATTGGAGGAACATGGCACATGTAGGGTACAGGATCCAGCCCATCAGCTGCAGTGGAGGAATAATGCAAACACCCGGCCCATCAATATTATTGTCCTTGATCTCATCCCCTAAAGTGAATTAATGAGGCCCACCAAAAAAGTGGTTGGGAGCATGGGATGTGGACATAAGAGTCCTGGACGAGGATTAAAAGAAAAAGCTGCGGCCAAACAGGACTCACATGGGTGAGAGACAATGATCACATGTTGCTGGAGACAAGGGGAGCTTGTCATGTCCCTCCATTTCAAACCATGGGCCCATGGCCCTACTTATCTTTGCCTTCTTCCTTTTGTTACTGGCACCTTAGTGCCTTTTGGGCCCACATTTCAGGAACATTGTCTTTTTAAAGTCTTATTTCCATGGAAGTGGATTGCCTGTCGCACGACTTGGCCCAAGCTCTGTGGGGTCCACATACAAGTTTTATGTGAATTATCCAAGCCGTCCATCCGTTTTTTCAGCTCATTTTAGGGCATGATCCTAAAAATGATGTAGATCCAAGGCTCAAGTGGACCACACTATAGAAAGCAGTGGGGATTGAACACACACAGACCTTATGAATAGGTTGGATGGAAAATAAAAACATCGCGGTTGCCCGGAAGAAGTTTTCAACGGTGGGCATTCAATCCCCATCGTTTTCCGTAGTGTCGTCCACTTAAGCCTTGTATCTGCATCATTTTTAGGATCATGCCCTAAAATGAGCTATAAAAATGGATGAATGGCGTAGATAAAACGCATACATCACGGTGGGCCCCACAGAGCTTGGGCAGCGTCCTGCCTTGGCGGGTGCCCCAGGCAATCCGCTACCTATTTCCTAAGAGAAGAATTTTCACTCTGATAGAGTATGGTGGATGATACGCAGGCAGCTAGAAATTAGTTAGACATTGCATATGTGGCATACATGTTATCCAAATTAAACTTTTAAAAAAATGGGTCCCACCTTAGATGCACCATGAACCAAAATTTATGCTTATCTGATCATCTGAGTGTCAGATTGGTCGACAGTTATATACGGTTAAAAATGAAAATAATCGATGGCCCTGGTTTAACAAACGAGTTTCCAGCAATCGGCAACTAGTACTGTTCAACCATTATGATTTTGGAATGTGACAAAGGAGAGCGATTTCCACTATTAAGCATGTTTAATTTGAGTTTTTAATCTAGGCCTGGTATACAATTTCTGAGTGCCAGTCTATCAAGAGTCAACCTCCGCCAGAGTATCAAATAACTCCCCTCTGTAAAGTCCCTGCGAAGAATTATGACAGCCTTGGGTGTTTTATCAGAGAGAGAGAGAGAGAGGGGCTATCAGGAAAATCCAAATTTTGGGTCTCATTATGAGTGGACCATATCCCCAAAGTCACAATAATCGGATGACTTTAACAGTCTATCTCTCCCTTTGAATCTGGACCGTCGAACTTCTCTCGAAGCAACTTCTATCCTATCAATGTGGTCCCCACAATTTGGATGGTATGGATTGACGTACATGTTTGCCATTGTAAAGTAAGATGAGTCAATTACCTCCGTACTCATGCCCTACAGTTCGTTGTCTATCAGAATCTACCATCGGTGTATGATAGAGCCATCCCTCCACAGTACCAATGGCAGGCTGATGCATCAATCTGGAGCATCCATCTAGTGGGATCCGTCATGGATGGCGCATGTGTCAAAGCACACACACCAAAAAAATCGTACCAATCACCTTTTCCTGCTCTCATTAACTATCTTCATTTTCTGCCGTTGTTTGGTTCGCAACTGATCAGATGGCTACGATCATCTGATAACTATTTATTTTGAACCATTTTCCATCCATAAGAAAGCCAACTACATGAACAGTCCAGGATGAGAAGTCACCCTGCCATATATGCTGTGGAAAGATGGGTGTATTATCAATCAGAGAGTGGGGCTAATTTTACCGACGAAAAAGAGTTGATTCCATAGTTCGACCTCCAGCCGGATCAACTCAACTGGATATTCATTATCCACTTTTTAGTAAAACAGATTGACAAGGCAAGTGACTTGGTTCGAGCCATTGTGAGTCATGTTGAGTCGACTGAGTCTTTGGGCCAACTCGACAAGTCGTACCAAATTGGAAAGAATCACTCAGGACTGAGTTTCCTGTTGAGTCGACTCAGAATATTTCCAAGTCAAGTGAACTCGGCCTAGTTTCAAGTTGACTCGGTCTGGTAGTTGAGCCAGTGAGTTTATAACTATTTCTGTCACTTGTTACTAAAGGTGCAATTGAGGTTGCACTTTGCACTAACCAGACTAATCAAACTTAAACTTTAGGTCGGTCAGTGATATAGTGAGGCAACCCCTCGATCAAGACGAGATTAGAGTTAGGAAGAGGACTCAGAAGTGGATCCGAAAGAATCCAAGATTGGACCAAGAGAAGGAAAAATAAGCCAAAGAAAAGGGTGGCAAAAGGCCTCTGCCAACCGGTCAGACTCAGTCCAGAGATGATTTCGGTCACAAACTGACCGGCACTCAACTCCGATCAGCCGGCGGACGCACAGCAAGTGAGCGGAAAACTTCTGTTTTAAGTAAATTTTGTGAATTTTCATTACATTTGGTTTCCTTTTGCAATTAGGACACATAGGCTACGTTGATTATGGTTTCTTTTATTATTTAATTTTGGTTGGAAATCGTTTTAGATGTCTCAGATATATTTTGAATAAAAACTTAAGAGTTTTCTACTGTTTGCTCATGGATTCGAAGAGAATGTTTCGTGGAATTAAGATATTCTGTCGTGGATTCGACAAAGACAGGTTAAAGAGTCCCAGTAAATTCGAGATTCGGATTGGTTATTCCTGTAAGAGAGACGTTGCTCGATCTCACCACATTCCGCCCGCACTAATCAAGTTGAGTTGGGATCGTGGCTAAAAAACTAAACTCACCTCGATATCTAGCTGGGTTAGGTCGACTTGAAAGCTTAATCAAGTCTTTATTCAACCCGACTCGATTTCTAATCCACGATTTAATAGATTTTATAGTAATGGTAAACATCTAAAATAAATGAAAAATGTCTGTCATGTCGGTTGGTGGGTTCAACCCATTTGAGGCCGTGGGTTCGGACTTCATCCTTTGTTTTCCTTTTTGTTGAAAAGCACATTGAGTCATGCCGAGTCATTCGAATCATAGTCATGAGCAAGTTTCCTCATGACTCAGCTCAAAATCTAGTGAAGTCGAGTTGACTCAGTCAAGTTTCAGGTTCGAGTGACTGGTTTCCAGAACATGGTTGGGCTTTGTGTTGAGGCCTGGCGCAATCGGACCATGTATGATATACTAAATGCATATGGTGTAGTAATGGATTGCCAGTAGGGATTGTCCTCGACTCAGGATCTAGTTAGACTCAACAGATTTGGGCCGGGCGTCCGGTTGGATTGTGACTTGAGTTAATCACTTAAGAGTTGTTTGGGTGCTGCTCAGAGTTACTTTACTGAGCGGTGTGAACTTGTATCAATTGCTAGGATTGTATTCATAAACCCAGTTTTTCAAAGACACCCTTTTATAGCGATCGAACTTCTCATGGATAGTTTAAATTTGGCACACGTGCCACACATTGTACGGACCTCTTAAAAATGATTTTAATGAATAATGAACATTAAGCTCTGTTTTCTGGTTTTTAAACCATTTGGTACAAAAATGAAATGAACCCATGCACCCAACATGCCCTTAAGGTTACTCCGTCACTCTCATTATTCTTCTAATTATTGTATTAAAAATAGATTTATTATAATTGTCTTATTCAATGCCTTCTGTCAACTCTTTCAGGTCATTGACAAGTAGATAAATAGTCATACATCACATTTCCTTAGAGTCATCTATCAGTACAATATCATGTGATACATGACATTATAGTTATCACTCACAATTAACTTAATTATATCTTTTCTCGAGAAGTGAATGAAAATCACACATTTAACTGCCTTAACTCCGCCCAACTGTTTGCAATACAATGCATTAAAACAATTCTTTTATTTTCCCCTTGAATGCATTTTAAAGCCAAAAAAAAAAAGAGGCCATGTATCACAAATAGTGGTACAAGCATGCAGGTGTACGGTTCTCTCACTCTTTTAGTTATTTATTTTAATAAGGTGGACCGTGCTGCTAATATTTATTAATTAAAAGAGAATAAAATATATATACATGGGGTGTTAGAACTGATCTCAATTGGGCTATTTTGATCTTTGTTTATTTCTATCAAATTTTCAACATTCATGGGACCACACACATCAGAAGCTCAAAATCTTCCATGCCACCTAATCACTATCGGCTAAGATTTCAGCAATGACACCTAATGAGAATTAGATCGAGGCAAGTTGACATGGACCACGTAAGGTAGACCAGTCGAGCTGGCATGCCACGTAAGATTTCAGCAATGACACTTAAAGTGCACGAGGCATTGTTTAAACATACATAGTTCAACTTGGTAAGTAATCCACATTGCATTATTTTCTTATAATAGCTTTTATTTCCTTTCTTTGAAGGTGGGTTAGCTCATCCACTCCTTAATATTGTGATCCTTACGTTTCAACCGTTTGAAGGCATGACACCTACCAAAAGCCTTATATTAGATGAACTAATCCCTTTTCTTTTTCTTTTTTTTTATATTGTTCAACTCCTATGATAAGTCACCATTTTTAGATGGTGGTGAGTCATCCTATGGCAATCCAGACCCATTTTAGATGGTGGTGAGTCATCCTATGGTAATCCAGACCTTCCAAATTGCTGACCCAATTCTGGATGGAGCATAACACAACAATTACATCTTCGCCCTTGGAATTTGGACCCGTAGTTTTTTTTTTCTTTTTTTTTACTATCCATCTGATAGCCATCTAGTGGGTGGTTAGAATTGCTTGGTCAGTGTGATTTAGGAGATATACTCTCAATCCACTATGTACCCCATAGTTTGGATGGTTCGGATATCTGTACATGAGTGGCACGTGTTAGGAGGATGAGTCGTCAGCATTTTAAGAATGATGGTAAACTATCATATGAGCATAAGAGGAGAGAGAAGGGGGGGGGACTTTTCTAATAATTAGGTTAAATAGATAAGATCGTTGCTATCAAAGCTCGCCCCTTTCGCCCCAGTATGTGATGATCCAGACCGTTGGTCTATAAGGACCTGCTCTAAATGACCAACACCAACAAAAAATAAATAAATAAATAAAAAATCACCGATCAGATATCCTCACCATAGATATTTAGGTAACTGAGAGATCTTTTCTTTTCTTTTCTTTTTTTGTTAGTACACACCTCCCCAACTTAGAGATTGCTTCTCTGAACCATTTCTTTAACTTGCATCTTACGGAGGGGAGCGGATTAGGTGAGACCCTGGACTCACCCAAGATGGTGCGGCCCTTACTGTGTGGCCCATCTTGATATATTCTTTCTGTATCCAATCTGTCCATACGTTTTTCCAGATAATTGTAGGACACTATCCCAAAAATGAAATAGATCCAATCGTCAGGTGGACCATACCATGAGAAACAGTGGTGATTGACCATTTATGAGCCACAAAAGTTTTGGATCAATCTTATATTTGTTTTTTAGTTTAATCCATTCTTATGTGACATTATAAACATATTGGATGGAAAATAAACACTATCTAAACATCAAGGTACGCACTAAGAACTTTTTAATGGTTTGACGTTCAATCACTACCGTTTCCTATGGTATGGTGCAAATGATAATTGGGTGTGCTTCATTTTTGTGATAATTCCATAAAATAATCTTGAAAGACGGACGGACGGTTTGGATACTGAATAAATACATCAAGGTGGGCCCCACGGAAAGGGCCGCACCCTCTTGGGTGTGTCCGGGGTCTCACTTGATCGCTCCCTCTTACGGAGGCGTGATTTAGGTGAGTCCAGGGTAAGAGATTAGTGGGTGAGTACCTGAGAGTGGGGCCCCACCTTGATGTATCTGTTTTATAACCACTCTGTCCATCCGTTTTGCCGGATCATTTTAGGGCATGAGCTCAAAAATGAAGCAGATCCAAATCTCAAGTGGACCACACCACAGGAAACAGTGGTGATTGAACACATACCATTAAAAACTTCCTAATGCCAATGTTTATTTGCCATCCAACCTGTTGATAAGGTCAAGGACCTAAATGAAGGGAAAACACAGGTATCACCTTGATCCAAAACTTGTGGCCAACTAGAGGTTTTTAACGGTCAACATTGGTTTGACCACTGTTTCCTAGGGCTGCACACAATTCGATTTATGATCAATTTACGGATCGAGTCAAACCGATTGGAATCATCCCCAAGACCAATTCAATTCAATTTCTTTTTTAAGAAAAATTCAATTTTAATTTTCCCAAAATCAATTCAATTCAATTCGATATAGATTGATTTGATTTTTTCAATTCAATTCAATTCGATACAGATTGAAAAATAAGCATTATGTAAATGTTACAGTGTGAAAAATCGAATTGAATCGAATGGAAAAATCCATCAATTTAATTTTATATCAATTCCTAAAAAATGGGTCAATTTAATTTTAATTTAAAATTTTTAAATTAAAATCAATTAATTTTAATTTCAATTTCAAAAATTTAGAATCAATTCAATTTCAATTTCAAAAATTTAGAATCAATTCAATTTCAATTCCATCCAAAATTAAATTAATCGAATCAATGTGCTGTGGTCCACATGAGATTTTCATCTACTTCATCTTTGCCTCACGCCCTAAAATAAACTAGGAAAAATGGATGGACGGTGTGTATATAAGACACATGCAATAAGGAAGGCCACAAGGTTAGGGACTCACCCACAAAGCTATTACCCCGGACTCACCTAAACGCACCCTTTGATGGTGGATCCTTATAGATGAATAGTCTAGATCACCACTTGGTATTGCATAAGGAGTGAGCAATGGGCGCGGTTTGGGTGGATACCTAAATGTGGGGACCACTGTGATTTATTTTCCTTACATCCACACCATACATCCATTTTGACAGCTCATTTTAGTGCATAACCCCAAAAATATCTTAGGTCGACCATAACACAGGAAACAGTCTTGAATGAATCCTCACCATTAAAAACTTCATGGGGCCAACGGAATGATTATTTTACATCAAACCTGTTATAAGGTCACAAATACCAAGATGAAGAGACCATACAAAATAAGGTTGACCCAAAACTTTCGTGTCCCATGGTTATCACTGTTTCCTGTATCATGGTCTACCTGAGATTTGGATCTGCTTTATTATTATTTTTTTTTTATCATACTCTAAAATGAGTTTTCAAAACAAATGAACGGCCTAGATATAAGGGAACATACATCACGGTGGATCCCACTCAATTACGGGGGAACCTTGCACTTGCAAGCATTTCTCAATTAAAGAATGACACAGACCTCAGACGCGAGTTTCATCGAGCGGCGGTTCTATCTAATCCACGGCAGAAATGGACAGCTCTTCTGAGGTTGTCTTCCACTCCAACTTCCTAAGGTAAGACTTTCCATGTGCATTCGCGCGACTGTACTCTCCATTATTCTCGTTTCCAAACCCGTTAAAATGCAAGATCCAGGCGGTTCAGTAGGTGGCCCCCACTTTCTAAATTCCCTGAACCAAATAACGGTCCAGTCTCCAGATCTTGTAAGCTACACGTGCACAAATGAAATTGACCAGTATGATAGGACCGCATCCAATGTACTTGTGTGGCCCACGAGATGATAGGACGAGTATGATCTTGGCCATCGAATCCACGATGTAGGCCCGTCTAATAAGCGCTTGGATCTTGCACGTGGGCACAAGTGGATGTAAGTATACTTGCAAAGCACGCCAGCACGCAAGTTCCTACAACCAAAATAACTAATGCGGCAGAGATAATGGGACTGGTGAGGGGTCGTTATTTGATACTCTGGCATCGTACGACAATTGATAAGCAGGCACTCAGAACTTGCACACCTAGCACGCATTAGTTAAAAGTAAACCGGTAGCACCAACCGTTGCAAAGTCACAGTGCGGAAATTAGATTGGTTGAACAATTCTAACTTCCGATTCATGGACACTTATCTGTTGAAACAAGACCATTGGATAGACTTCATTTTAGCCGTCCAATCAATATTCAGCAATCCTGTTGTCAGATACCCACCAACTGCCTTCTTTTGTGTAACGTAGACGGTTTGATCATCTATCCGTATAATTCAGTTGGCGGGACCCACCTTTGATTTCGCTTAGGTCAAATTTCGACTTGATTCTGGAGTCATAGCCATTCGATCATGATCTACAAATCGGGGACGCTCATCAAGATTAGACGACTAGAAAATCAATAGTTCTACGGTTGGGATTGCTCAAAGCTATATTTGGGCCATGAAAATACGTGGTGTGTCCAAAATATGGGAGCTTTAAATCCATGGTCCATACTCTCTGATTATGCAGCGGTAACCTTGGTTCAATGCTACCTTATCCTGATGCATGTAGGGAGGACGTGGTTGGTTGATCACTATCTCCCTCATCGATTGTTTCTCAAATCTATGAGAATAAATAAAAAATAAAAGAAAAAATTAATTCCTTTATTAATTAAATAACTATTAACTTACTTATTATTTGCTTTAATGTTATGTATATTTATCTTTTGATTTGGTATTTATTTTATAGTTTGAAGTTGAGATTGAAGTTAAAAGTCTTTTGCGTTGAATTATATTTATCATTTGAATGATAAATATCTCAATCAAGTTAGTATGGTCTTGAGAACCATTAATGTTGATAGTTAGGTTTCCGAACTTAACAGGCAGTAGGACTAAAAGCTCGATAGCGGGAAGGTGCAAACAGAGGGTGGTCTAGTTCCCAAGGCTAGTAGAGTCTGTTAATAGTGGACATGGCTCTCTACGATGCACTTCTTAACGGTTAGAGTGTGCTTATAGGTGTCCTGTTTACGGTATGTGCACGTGCTAGACCTGGTCAGTAGGTGACCTGGGGTGGAACTTGCACCGTACCTGTATTTTAACCCAATCATAGCTCCTATCTTTATCGTTGATAGTAATACCTGGATAAGATAGTAGTCTAGTCCTGCAACCAATTGGATTGATTTTTTGTGCCGACTATCATATGTGGTGTGAACACCAGATGAGGGACCCGGATCTTGTACGCTCTGCAACATGCGTGCGTGTGAAAATGCCTGCCTCATGCAATTAGCATCCGTCGTCTTAGATAGTCTGCGTCTCTCTATGAATAGACTTCGATGCAGACTCGTCCAATTCCAGACGTCCATCTCCAAAGACCAACACGTCATACTCGTCGGGCATCTGATGGCTCACTCGGCGAAAATGATCACATACATTCATACTGTGTGGGGTCCATTGTGATGTGTGAGTACCATCCAAACCGTCCATTGTATGGGCCTACCATGTTAGAACTAGGCTGGCAAAATTCAACACAACCCATTAACCCTGCACGAGAAAACTAGTGTTTGGGTCGAGCCTTATCATGTCGGGTCACTAACGGCTTGACCCGTTATGTTAACGGGTTGGGCCAATGTTTCACCCGGAACTTGTTTAACCCGTTAACATAATGGTGTAGATCACCAAACCATGGCCCACCGATGAACATTAGCACTCCATCACATGCAGTATTGTAATGTACAAGTGATTCCTCCTCGTCTCATTAGTGATTTCTATTCTTCCCAGCAATAGAATGGGTCCACCGTGGACCACAGCTGTACGTTGAGTCAGACTGTCAGTTGTCAGTTGTCCTCATCAATGGTGTGGCCATCTGATAAGTAGATTCGCATAACGGGATAAACGGGTCAGGTTAAGGGAACCCATTAAATTAATAGATGAGTTTGGTTTCTAGATTTTGATATGTTAGTTAACGGATTGGGTTTGGGTGAGCAAATTTTTGACACGACACGACACAACACAAACATGGTTCATTTTTATTTTCAAGTTCTAAAATGAGCTCCCAAAACGGATAGACGGGTGGATTTATCAAAAAAACACCACTATGGGCCCCACCTTGGCCCCAGTGCAGGAACTTCATACGCAAGGCTTTTGCAGGAAATCCTCGACCGGTTCAAGAGGGGAGTTATTTGATTCTTAGGCGGCTAATCATGCTTGATACGCAGGCACCCAAAAATTGTTTATGTGGATATATTTTAGCTCAAATTAAACCGAATAATTTGTGGAAAGCATTGCCTTGAAGTTACATCCAAAAAATCAGATTGTTTGAACAATCCTACTCTCTAATTCATGCACATATCTTTGTTGAAATAGGACCATCGGATGCTTTTCATTCTCAAGTGTCCAATCAATTTCCACCGATCCAATCGTCACATGATCAAGTACTCTGCGTCTTTCGTTCACTACACATCTACTCTGGGACCCATAATTTGAACAGTCTAATTTTGAATTATTTGTATGCCAGCATGCAATTTGAAATTAATTTTTAAGTGCCTGAGTATCATGCATCCCGGAAGCCAGAATATCAAAGATGAACAGCATGGGTATACAATTCATATATAGAGGTGGGCCCTAGGTTCAGGGTCCCACCCACATCGCTGGTTCCGGGGTCTCACCCAAGTCGCGCCCGGCATGGGTTGGGACGTCCCTTGACACTGACCCCATTTACCAAGAGATGAAGGAATAATAAAAGCGGAACGTCGATGTTAGTATCAACATCAAGCCATTCAAATCTGTGGACCCCACTGATGTCGACTGAAGACTTTTCCGGTCCACTGCCAACCTCCAGCTGTTGGAGAGCTACGAAGACCAGGTAGAATGCCGTGCTGAAAACGCTACAAGAGGACCCTACCAGATCACCCACTTGATCGGGAATTGATCGGCGAGGAAACTACTCTATCATTGTAAACGAGAAATTGCTGAGTCGGTACGCGCTTGGTGAGAATGAACAGGTGGTTCTAATGATACATCCAAGTTTATATCGTATGAACGGAATCTGAACCATTCATTTGGTGGAGCCCACCATGAAAATTCTCTGACCCAAAATTCAAGATGGACCATAGAACAAGTGGGCCACACTTTTTTACACTGAATATAAAACGTTTGTCATTCTTTATCTAACTGTCCATTCTTTTCTCCATGCACGTATGTCCCATCTGATGAATGATCCCCCTTGATGGATGGTCCAGATCTCATGCTCTCCTCAGGAAAATCACCCGAGCACCACTGATAATCGTAATAGACTTGAGATTCCTGACCCTCACACACGGTCCAGTTTGGCACTGGTGGACCATTGGGTCTCAATTAGTGGCAGGAATAAAAGAGATTACATACTGAAATGAGTGGTATCTGGCAGATAAGCAGGTGAGATTCCTCGGTTGTTAAACGCACTGAGGGGCCAATTGATTCAATGGCCGAAAAAAAAAAAAATCAAAGCAAGTCAATATGTTGGGCCCCACATCCCATCACCAGCCGACCATGGACCAGATGGCGATGGATCTTGCAAACCGTTATCTCTAAGTGGGAAACTTTTTAAGGTGCTATTATTAATCTAGCGAATAAAACAACTAAAGATAAGGTCTCAAACACAATCAGTTGTACGATTGCCTACGTGTCATGCTTGTGCAGTAGGTAGATTATATCTCTCAAAAATCAGGCCCATCAACTCATTAGTTTGTCTGCATGTGTGCCTTGGATCAGATTGACAGTTGTCCATTCTTTTTTATAGTGGCCCACATGATTAGTCGACTGACCTAACTCATCTATGATGATTGTTTCAGAGTTTAACGAACTTGGTCACTTAATTGGCTTGAAATTCTATCGAGCTGAGTTCACCTGATCGGGACTTGTCACCGAGGTTTCGAACCATGGATGAGAGCTGATCAAGTTCAAGTCAGTAGGAGTCACCCCCAACTTGGGTGAGTTGCAAATTGACTCGGACCCAAAAGAATCTGGATGAGAGAGGTTATCTTCATTCAGTCTACCAATGTCCCAAAGGTACGGGTGTGTATTTGTAGTACATATCCACAATGTCCACCTGTTTTTCCCTATCATTTTAGGGCACGAGGATGAGAATAAAAATGAAGCTTATCCAAATCTCAGGTGGACCATACTACAAGAAATAGTGCTGATTGAACATTAAGAATTTATTGTGAGCCAGAAAAGCTGTAGATCAGGTTGATATTTGTTTTTTCCTTTATCCAGGTCTGTGTGACGTTGTCAATAGATTGGATGGCAACTAAAGATTTCAATGGGCTTTAGGAAGTTTTTAATGGTGAGAATTCAATCAGCATTGTTTACTGTAGTGTGATCCACTTGAGATTTTGATTCGCTTCAATTTTGGTCTCATGCCTTAAAATGATCAGTAAAAAATGAATGGATGGCATGGATATAATACACATACATCAAGGTGGGCTGGCTGCACCATGTTTGGTGAGGCCGGACACACCTAATCTGCACCTTGAAAAGAAGAGTAACAAGATGTAATGTTAGGGTGACAGGTAGAGCTGCTCAAGAGCCAAGCTAACACTGTTAGCTCGCTCAACTCGGCTCGAACCAACTCATTTGGCTCGATTCGAAGGTTGGGTCCAAACCAAGCCGAGCCATTTTTCCAAGCTCAAATGATTTTCAAGCCGAACTCGAGCTAACCCAAGCTCGATTCAGCTCAGCTCGAAGTTCAGCTCGATCAAATCTCGATTTCGTTCAACTCGGTTGATTCAATTGGAAAAATATGTTTCTTAGTCCCACATTGGAAGTGAGCAAGGAAATGAGAGCCGAAACTCCCTATAAAAGTAAGTGGGGGATGTAAATGGGCTTTAGGTTGCCTTTGGGCCAAATTTATAATTGTTTTAGGCCGGGCTTTGGGATGGGCTTATTCAAAATTTTATTTTTTTAGGCTCGAACAAATCTCGAATTGGGCTCAAACTCAGCTCAAAAGCTCGGTCGAGCTGAACACAAGCCAGGGTGGTCATTGAACAAGCCTAACTCAAGTAGGGAACTTGCACCAATGAATGTTAAATATTTTGAAAAAAAAATGAAAAAACCTTTTTGTTTTTGTTCCATATTGGATGGGAGGAAAAACTTTTTCTTCTTTATAAGTAGGGTGTTGTGCACCTTACTTATTTATGGTGGCGCACTGGAACACCACGCATCCGCACGGACTCGGACTCGATTTCGGGCTCAGGCACGAGCACGGGCTCGGGCTCGGTGCATGTGGCTGTAGAAACGCTAGTGGCGCATTTAGCACTTCGCACGTGCGCATCATGTCACAGACCGGAGTGAGACTAGTGCTAGTCGCAATGCGACAAAGGCTAGGTAATAGGTTAGCTGGCTC
Source organism: Liriodendron chinense (assembly GCA_003013855.2). Classification (NCBI taxonomy): domain Eukaryota; kingdom Viridiplantae; phylum Streptophyta; class Magnoliopsida; order Magnoliales; family Magnoliaceae; genus Liriodendron; species Liriodendron chinense. The sequence goes on along the minus strand of PVNU02000773.1, from coordinate 3,837,916 downwards.
GGTTCAGAACAGAGGTGCTGTGGGTAGGAAGTCTGACAGAGAGAAATCTCTGCTTTTTATAGAGAGCTGCAGGGCTATTTAGAGGGACTTGTGTAACTGCTCATGTAGTAACGGTCCAAACCATGCAGTAATAGTTGCATGTGGCTAGCCCAACAGTAAAAAAATGGCTAGCCACTGAGTCTAAACAGTCAGCATACAGGTGTAACTCTCACATGCACAACAGTTAGAAACTGCTAGAAAATGGCTAGTGCCACTATGGCTCTGGACCAAAACTGCCAGCCACCCTTACTTATATAAATCGGACAGGTCTGGTTCATTTTAACACAACAATTGCAATCACAACCATCTCAACTAAACTAGTACCCATCTAGTTTATTAGCCTTTCGGTTTGGTTGATACAAACCAAGCCACTTAGACCAGCGTAGTGGTCTACTGCTGCAAGAAAAAGACCGTCATTCCTTTTTCTCCCTTTCTTTTCATCATCTGTCAGATAGTGTTAATGAGTTCCATATTGGTTCATTCATTTCTGGCTAAACGCAGAACCACATAAGGCTCGTCGTATCTTAGAAGTAATCTGCCTACAACCCATCAGCAGACTCAAAGTAATTTAAGTAGGAGTGAATTACACTTTAAGGACAACAGTGTTTTTCACGTGGTTCACCTTATTCTTATTTTCGATTTTTTTCAATTAGTTTATTTTCTAAGATCAGAAATTCACAACAATGAAACCTTCTGAAGCTGACCGTTTTCTAGTGTAGGGTATATTAAACCTTCTTGAAGTTGACCATTTGCTGGTGTAGGGTATATGGAGCGAACAAAAGAGTGTGTTAGTCCTCGAGCACCATGAATGTATGAACAGTTCAAAGAAGATCAAGGTTCTATGAGCCCCACAATGATGTATTTAATAAATCCACTACCGTCCATACATTTTGCGAGATCATTTTAGGGTATTATCCAAAAAAGGAGTCATATCCATAGCTTAACTGGACCACGCCACGAAAGGAAGTAGGGAAAATGATTCTCACCTTTAAAACTTTCCCAGGGCCCACCATGATGTTTATTTGCCATCCAAACTGTTAATAAGGTCACACGGACCTAGATGAAGGGTAAAAATTAATATCAGATTGATCCAAAACTTTTGTGACCCCTAAGAAGGTTTCAATGGTAAACATTCAATCTCCACTGCTTTCTGGAAATGTGGTCCACTTGAGATTTGGATCCATCTCATTTTTGGTTTAAAGCCTTATAACCACCGCGAAAAATGAGCACACCATTTGAATATAAAATGTACCTCTTGGTACGGCCCACAGAACTTGCTGACATCAATACATCAGCCAAGTCCGTGGTATAGGGTTCACCAGCCAATCCGCTTCCTATTTCCAATGGGATAATTAGTCACAAATATCATCCTGACTCAAAACTTCTGTGGCCCCCACAAGGTTTCCAATGGCGATCGTTAAATCCCTCCTGTTTCATGTGTATGGCCCACTTGAGTTTTGGATGTGTATGATTTTTGGATTCATATTATATTGTGAGCTTGAGAAACTGATGGACCAAGAGGATTTCTACGGAATCTCTTTGACCCACATAGGCACGTCGCTTCCAATCACGATCTGCCTCATGTCCCAACATTGGCGGTTGACCCAGACACCTCCAGCAAGCTGGTGTCAAAGCTTTGTGGGTCCCACCATAATATTTGTGTTTTATCCACACTGTCCATCAATTTTTTAAGCTCATTTTAAGGTATCTAAAAAAATGAGATCAGATACAAAGCTCAAGTAGACCACACCATATGAAATAGCGAGGATTGAAAAATTATAGTTGAAAATTTTACGAGGGCCACATTAGTTTTGAATCAATCTGACATTGTGTTTTACATTCATCCACATCTTTGTGATCTTAGGAACAGGCTAGAAGACAAATAAACATAACTGTGGGCCCTAGGAAGGCTTCAACTGTGGACATCATGCCTTAAAATGATGTGAAAAAATGGATGGACAGTGCGGATAAAACAAATACATCACAGTGAGACCACAGAGCTTTGACACCAGCTTGCTGGCGGGTGTTTGGGTTACCAGCCAACCCGCGTCCACGGTAAACAGGCCTGGGGAAGCGGATTGCGTTAGCGTGCGGAGGAAACTCTATGGGGCCCACCACCGTGATTTAAGTATTTTATCCACTTCGTCCATCCATCTTAACAGATAGTTTTAGATATGATGCCAAAAAATGAAGGATATCAGAATCTAACGTGTACCACACCACAGCAAGAGTGTGACCTGAACTGTCTACCATTGAAAAATTCTTGAAGGACATAGAAGTTTTGGATCAAGCTGATATTTGTGTTTTCCCTTCATTCATGTTCATGTGATCTTATGAACAGGTTGGATGACAAATAAACATCACTGTGGAGCCTCGGAAGGTTTCAACAGTGGAAATCATTATTCACACTGTTTCATGTGGCATGGTACACTTGAGATTTGGATATGCTTAAATTTTAAGCTCAACCCCTAAAATGAGCTGTAAAAACATATGGACGGAATAGATAAAGCACATACATTATAGGTGGGCCCAACTGAGTTTACTCCACGTTAGAGTGGAAGCAAATGTTGAGCAAAAAGAATGCGCTTCCATACGAACTATCATTACTTACTGGCCGCGCATGGGAAATCTCGAAACACAAACGCCAAACGCATGCAAAATTGACAAACGTGTAACATATATTGAACATCTTCTGCAGGAAAGACATTTACAGTGTTTTTAACTTTTAAAACAGCGCAGTTCACTCGTCAGGAGGGCCACAAAGTGTACGTTGGATACTGACCGTTTATTATTATTTTGAACAGATCATCTTTTATTATGAAATTAAAAGGCACTAAATTAGGGATGAAGAAACTATGAAGTTGGGCCCTTATCATGAACGTTCCGGATATATTGAAAATGCGTCTATGTGGCAGTTGTGTGGGGCCTTTTTTAGCGCTTGTGAATGGGCGTATGCGAATAGGCATTCCGCACGTGGGAATTATCGGGGAGGGAGGCTCGACCACAGTGCCGGAAAAGAGGAGCGGAGTCGCGGCAGGTCACGTGGAATACCTGCGTGTAAGTCGTACGGACAGCCGGCTGCTCCACAATGCGACACGCGCGCTTCCCAGGAAATTAAAGGGCGCGGGTTTCCTGCTAAAGCCTTGCGCCGGAATTTCCTGCACTCGGAACGAAGGTGGCCCCACAGTGATGTTTTTTGATAAATCCACACCGTCCATACGTTTTGGGAGCTCATTTTAGAATATAAAAACAAAAATGAACCGGATCTAAGACTCAAGTAGGCCGAAACGTGAGATTTGAACGTCCACAGTTGAAACATTTTGTGGAGCCACAGGAGTTTCGAATCAGGATAATATTTGTTTTTCCAGTTCATCCCAGTAGTAGTGACATTATGAACGGTATGGATGTCATATAAACATCACTTTGGACCCCAGGGAGGTTTCAATGGTAGTAATTTACCTACCCACTTTTTCCTTCAGTGAGGCCCACTTGAGTCTTGGATCCGGTTCATTTACCTACCGTGATGTTTGTGAGAAATCCACAGGAAATTCCTGTGCAAGGCTTTCGCAGGAAATCTGCGCCCTTTAATTTTCTGGGAAGCGCGGGTGTCGCATTGTGGAGCAGCCGGCTGTCCTTTAGTGAGGCCCAATCGTTCTGTTTGTGATAAATCCTGCTTTTCACTTCTCTAATTGGTCAGAGCTGGTTCTCTGCTTGGTATGGGACGCGGATTGCCTTTGAAAGGCTTTCGCAGGCATCTCCTGTGCTCGAAATTTATGTGGGGCCCACCGTGATGTTGGTGAGAAATCTACTCCGTCCAACCATTTTATGAGATCATTTTAGACGTTGAGACAAAAATTGAACGGGATCCAAGACTCAAGTGGGCCGAAAATGTGACGATTGAACTTCCACAGTTGAAATATTTGTGGGGCCACAGAAGTTTCGAATCATGATAATATTTATGTTTTAGGTTCCTCTCAGTAAGAATGACATTATTAACGGTATGGATGACATATAAACATCACTGTGGATCCCATAGAGGTCTCAACAGTAGGAATTTCCCTACCAATCTTTTCCTTTACTGCGGCCCACTTGAGTCTTGGATCCCATTTACTTTTGGACGCCTAAAATTATCTTACAAAACATTCCAACGGCATAGATTTCTCACAAATATTACGGTGGGCTCCACATAGATTCTGAGGGCAAGAGATGCCGGCAAAGAATGCCTAAAATGATCTTACAAAAAGATTTCTCACAAATATCACAGTTGGGCCCGCATAGATTCTGAGCGCAGAGAGATACCTGTGAAAGGCTTTTGCAGGCAATCCGTGTCCCTTGGTATTAGGGTTGCACATCTACCTTGTTAACCTGCCCCACCCGCCTGAGCTACATGGTAGAAACCGATTCATCTGGACTTGGTGAGAAAACGGTCCAGTCTCGAGTGAATGTGGCTCGACCATTTTTTATTTAGGTCCGGTTTATGGTACATGCCAAACTTACCCGAACCCAACCCGTATCCCCGACATGTGTATACCCGACCGTTCTGGCCTACCCGAAACCCTGATAAAGCACGCACACTACACAGTCTCTACTCCTCCTCCTTCGTCCTTTTGTATTTTTCTTTTATACAAGAGAAGAAAATACTCTGGCAGAATGTACTGGATGATACGCGTGCACTTAAAAATTGCACAAGTGGCTTAAAAGTAACTAAATTAATTGTCCAAATTATAGTAACCGGTGTAGATATATAGACTACAGTGAACCGGAAATTAAGATTAATCGATTATATGACTATCTGATTGGAGGACATTTATTGGGCGGTTAAAAATGAAGAAAATCCAACTGCCCTATTTCTTAAAAAAAGTGTCCACTAATCAAAGGTTAGGATTGTTCAAAGAAGATGACATTGGAATTGTCATTTAGTGAGCTGCACAATCAACTGGGTTTATTTGAGTTAGCAAGTGCCACATCATGTAATGCCTGAGTGCCTGCGTATCAAGCATCGTACGCAGCCTGAGTATCATATAACTCATCTAAAAAGAGATACGGCCTGCGGGGGACGCGGATTAGCTACTGATCACCAAGTTCTGTGGGCCCCACAATGATGTATGTGTTGTATCCACACCGTCCATCCATTTGGAGAGATCGTTTCATGGAATGAGATAAATAATGAAACAGATTCAAAGCTTAAGTGGACCCCACCCCAGAAAACAGTGGGGACAGTGACTGCCACCGTTGAAACCTTCCTAGGACTCACCATGATGTTTATTTGAGATCCAACCTGTTCATAAGTTCACACAGACATGGATGAAGGGAAAACACAAATGTCATTTTGATCTAAAAGTTCTGTGGCCTCCAGGAGTTTTTAATGGTAGGCGTTCAATCCCAACTTTTTTCTGTGGTGAGGTTCACTTGAGCTTTGAATCTGCCTCATTCTTTGTATCATATCCTATAATTATCTCTTCAAATGGATGGACAGTGTGGATACAACAAATAAATCATGGTGGGGCCCACACAACTTGGTGACGTCACTTCAGCAGCGAGTAGATACTGTAGCCGTCTTAAGAAGAGATGGGGCCTGCGGGTAACTTTTCGCGATTGCCGGAAAATGCAAAAGTCGCAACTCGCAAGGTGATTCCCGCGAGTGGATATTAAACAGAAGTCGCAGGAGGCGTCACAATGTGGTACACGTGCTGAGATCCGAGCACCATCATGTTGAGACCAATGTGAAAATATCTTTGGCCCAGACAAAATGAACAGATAAGAAATCGACTAGTCATATTTCAATGTACACATGTCCATGGGTTAAAAAAATCCAATACTCTACTCAACATGATATTTGCAGCCGAGTTGGGTTGACTCAAAGACTCAATTAGACTCCAGCCGATATTGATTAACCTTTTTACTAATAATAGATGTTGTGGGGGGTATCTTGTGCGTGAGAGTCAGACTACAAAAGACTTAGTCCTACGCTAACCTTGAGACATGAGCTCTAAGCGCAATTGGATAGGCTAACCTGTTATATGGGTACCTCAACCGAGCCTAGAGTGATTAGCCTGGGAACTTGAACCTGAGAGCTCAAATCTTAACCTATGATCAAGAGCTCGGATCCAACATATGTACTAACCTCGCCACTGTAGGCCTGACCTGACCCAGCCTAGCTCGGACGACGAGTCCAACCTCCTGACCTTGGTAAGGTGGCGTGGGTAGCAGGGAAGCGATGGTACAAAAGTACGATCATTTCAATAATGCGAATAGTCATAGAGGATGACGCCTGCACCAACCCTCATAAATGCAATAAGAGAGAATGGGTGACGCCCCTTGCCATAGTGATGACCATTGTTGCAAAGGAGGCCATACCACCTCACATGTCCCGTTGGGTTAGCGTGTTGGTAAAGGCCCTTGCCTGTAAATACCCTTACTCGCATGAGAAAATGCATGCAATATTTTCTATCCTAGCCGACCTGCTGCCCATTTGTTCCCTCAACTGACTTAGGCACCAAAGGGTTAATGGCCACGACCATCTCCTCTCTCTTCTCTTCGTTGTACTGTCCTTCAAGTCCCCGGAAACACACAAGCACAGGCATCGTCTGCCCACTCAAAGAATGAATTTTACCCATCGTGATAGAGATCAAATCGTCCCATCATTTGCCCAATTCCTGATAGCAACAATATATATAAATAAACATGCGACCATAAAAATACGCAAATGAAACACAAATCAGGTGAGTAGATTAGTGATGTAGAACGGGTCGCTGATTATTTCATGGCCTAGATAGACCAAAAGATGACCGATCGAGGTCGAAAGCGATCCGAACCATCAGAACCGTAAAACGGTTGTATCTCACACTCCGGAATGAGTTTCTGGACATATAATATATAATTTTGGAGTAGCTCGAGCTACTTTAGCCACCCAACCAAGCTATGTCGGGTTGCCCATGCCAGAATTGTGAGATTCGACCGGATCAACAATCATTAGGCTAGTTTATTTTCAATTTTACTATTTATAGTAAGTTTTAATTTGATCATAACTTTTGATCAGTAAGATTTTAGAGTTAGTGCCAAACATGAAAAGAGCTTAGAATATTTAGTAGAACAACTTGGTTGGGCCTGTTTGAAAACTTTCTATTTTTAGCCAAAAACCAAGAGTTCTAATAGGATTGAGAGACTATTATAAATAAAAAGTTTACAATTTATAGTAAGTTGCATTTTCTAGGAGTTTGAGTTTGAATTTGAATTGGAGTCTGGTACTTTACCTAGGATTTAGTTTTCTATTTATATGCATTGAAATAATTATTCAAAATTAATTTTCTCTCTTTTATCCTTTTATTTATCCTCGTGTAAACGAGAATTATTCGGTTAGGTCTCTGAATATGGTAATATGGTCTGAGTAGAGTTTTAGAACAATGCACATGTGGCCAATGACTCTACTGATTCGGCCCAGAGAAGGTACACTATTGTTCGATCTGATCAGCCGCCTTGTGATTGAGAAAAGAGTAGGCGTTGCCTCCATCGCGACTCAAAATCTAGCGTATGTCCCTGCCCACACACAAACCCAAGTGCTTAGTAGTCCGATGATCAGAACTGTCCATATTTTGGACTATATTCTAATTGATAAACTGTAAGAAACTCACGCTGAACGAATGACTGTGACCATCAATACATATATAGTTAGAATGTAGAACATTAGAAAGAAGATTTTCAGCAGCTTTCATTGAACTTTATTTTAAAGGTTATGATCATCTCTAAAGCATGATTATGATCCAATAGTTTATTTATGGTAGTAAAGATAATTTGGATGGTTCAAATCACAGCGAAAGCTCTGCATGTGGGCCCCAGTGGGTGATGACGGACGAACGATCATGTGTCTCAATAGAGGGGAAGAAAAGAAAAGAAAAGAAAAGAAAGCCCGCACGTTTTTCTTTTCATTTCTTTTCTTCTCTTTTTTTTGTATTTTTGTTTCTTTCTTTTTTTTCCATCAGCTTCCCGCATAAGTCCCCATGGAGTAAGCCATTTGTTAAAAAAAAAAAATCCAATACTCTACTCAACATGTTATTTCCAGCCGAGTTAGGTTGACTCAAAGACTCAATTAGACTCCAGCCGATATTGATTAACCTTTTTACTAACACTAGATGTTGCGAGGGTATCATGTGCATAAGAGTTAGATTACAAAAGACTTAGCCCTACACTAACCTCGAGACATGAGCTCTAAGCGCAACTAGATAGGCTAACCTGTTACGTGAGTACTTCGATTGAGCCTAGAGTGATCAGCCTAGGAGCTCGAACTCGAGAGCTCGAATCTCAACTCATGACCGAAGCTCAGATCCCAACCTATGTACTAACCTCGCCACTGCATGCCTGACTTGGCCCAGCCCAGCTCGGATGATGAGCCCGACCTCCTAACCTTGGTAAGATAGCGTGGGCAACAGAGAAGTGATGGTACAGAAGTACGATCCTTTCAATAATGTGAATAGTCAGAGAGGATGACGCTTGCACCAACTTTCATAAATGTAATAAGAGAGAATTTGTGACACCCCTCGCTATAGTGATGACCATTATAGCATTATAGCAGAGGAAGCCATCTTGCGTCACATATCCCGTTAGGAAGAGGGTGTCGTCCCTGTGTCAGTTAGCTAATTGGACGAGTTCAGCCCTCAGCCCGAGTTTATGGTCGAGTAGAGTTTCGAGTCAGGTCACCGAGTTCTAGAACAATGCACATGTGGCCAATGACTACTTGTTCGGCCCAGAGAAGGTACACTATTGTTCGATCTGATCAGCCGCCATGTGATTGAGAAAAGAGCAGGCGTTGCCTCTATCGCGACTCAAAATCTAGCGTATGTCCCTGCCCACACACAAACCCAAGTGCTTAGTAGTCCGATGATCAGAACTGTCCATATTTTGGACTATATTCTAATTGATAAACTGTAAGAAACTCACGCTGAACGAATGACTGTGACCATCAATATATATATAGTTAGAATGTAGAACATTAGAAAGAAGATTTTCAGCAGCTTTCATTGAATTTTATTTTAAAGGTTATGATCATCTCTAAAGCATGATTATGATCCAATAGTTTATTTATGGTAGTAAAGATAATATGGACGGTTCAAATCACAGTGAAAGCTCTGCATGTGGGCCCCAGTGGGTGATGACGGACGGACGAACGATCATGTGTCTCAATAGAGGGGAAGAAAAGAAAAGAAATGAAAAGAAAGCCCGCATGTTTTTCTTTTCGTTTCTTTTCTTCTCTTTTTTTTTTTTTTTGTTTGTTTCTTTTGTTTTTCCATCAGTTTCCTGCATAAGTCCCCGTGTAGTAAGCTTTTTCTTTTTCTTTTTTTGTTCTTTTTTTTTTTTGTTAGTGATGCGACGCACCCATCTTATTAGCTGGGTAATGCACCCATAGGGTTAGTCACAAGATTAACCCACACACCCGTGAGGTTAGTGTGTATCCTTAGCACTTGAACCTGAGACACGCTGGTGAAACGCCTAGCCCCACCATGATGGTTGGATGCCTCAAGCCTACAATAATCAAATGGGCCACATCATAGAAAACAATGAACGATTGTCCAAAAAAATCTAAATTCACATGGCGGGCCCCACGTGATGGTTGGTCATCCTGATACTTAGGGAATTAAAGTTTTGATGGTTGGATACCCCTGCTGGAGAGGTGTGGGTGTTGTTCACACACACCATGGTGGGCCTATGCACGCCCCTTCTAAGCTTATTCTACTAGCACTCAAAGAGGAACCGGTCTCGGAAGTGAAGGGCTAAAGATCAAATGCCGATGCATGTGGGCTGTAGCTTGCAGGAAGATTTATGCCATCGATGCTCGAGAATATGCTTTGCTTTCTCGGGGTTTCAGTTGGTACAAGTGGGGCCCATGGTTTGGTGATACTGAAAATTGATCTTATGGGGAACACTGTGATTGGGCCATCCTGTAGATATCTCCAAGATTGGAAGATACTAACAATCCATTTCTTGATTCTTTTCAATTGGATGTGGATTGTGATCTCTGTGTTCCTAACCGTTAATTATTTGGGGTCCATCAAATGTACGGTCAAGATAGTCTCATCTAGAAAAATTTAGACCATATCTCATCGACTATGGTCTGGATCATATACCCACGTTACACGTTTGTACCGGCTGAAAACTCGACTGTACAGTGGATTTAAGAATCGTGAACTGTAGATACTCCGTACTCTGATTGTGTGTCACACTCGATACTCAGGCACTCAAAATCTGCACACGTATTATACATTAACCAATGGACACTTGCTTATAGAAATAGTATGATCAGATAATTTTCAATTTTAACCATCCAATGAATGAATAAACTATATCTTTAGGTCATAATCATATACATAAGCGAACTTTTTTGTCCACTGCCGTACCTAAATTTGGATCTAAAAATATTGGACAGTTTAATTGAATTATTTTTACGCAACATATGCAAGTTATAAGTAATATCTCAGTGACTGCATAGCATTCATCACATTTCACCGGAGTATTAAAGCTCCTTTCTCTGAATATAATGACCGCATATGTTGGAGATGTTTGGGCCATTAATCTCACTTGTGAGATCCATCAAACCCATCCATTTATGCACCTACTATCTTAGGCATAGATCTTAGAATTCAGCTTGATCCATAACTAAAATAGCTAGGTCACACCAATGGCGAACAACAAATCGAAGGTCTAAAATAAGCAAATTCCATCATGTGTTCTAGTAATCATATGATGACTAGATGGATTTTGAGACCATAGGTAACAATGGGCCATCAGCAACAGGAGTAGTGAAGTCATCATCAACAGAAGAAGCTGGAGAGATTGATCCCGACGGAGGGGATGTGCCTTTCGGGTGGTTATCATTGTCACAATAATCAAGCCATTCTACATTGGTAGAAAACTTCAATTGAATGAAAATACCATCAAATAAGGAAGTGAGATTAATATAAAAATGAATTTGTTCATTGAAAACAACATGTCTAGGCAGACCTATTTTGTAAGAAGCATATGAACATGTCACATCTTTAACCTTAATGCTGAACCTTAAATCGTGCCTATTTGGTTAGCTGAAAATTCATGTAAAGGTTGATAAATTAGTAATAATGACTTTGGTATTTACACTTGCAAAGGTGTTGACTAACACAGAGTAAATATAACCTCATTTCAACACTGACGTCCTAATATTGATTCCCAACATGGGGGTGGCTAACATTGAAGTGTGACTAACAGTGTGGGTGTGTGTACTAAGAATAGGATGTGTGTGCTAACCCAAAATAAAAAAGTGCTCACCGACACAAATTTTGAAAAGAGATCACTCGCATAAACTCTATAGGACCCAGCATGATGTATGTCTTTTATCTAAACAATTTATTCATTTTTTTATTTTTTAGATTATTTTAAGGCTGCATCCTAAAATGAGCTGAAAAACATGAATGGAAGGTATAAATATCACACATATATCATGGTGGGGCCTACCTATTATAAGGTTGAGTTTTGCCCATTTCTAGGTGAAATCCTCACTTTAAACCCAACTTCAAGCATTTGTCATAATTACTTACCATCAGTTACATGCATTTTCAATTAATCCAACAGGCTAGAAGTACACATGCAAGTGATTTCGGACTTTTTTTTTTTTTTTCGCTTCATAAACTTAAATATATAAGAAAATCACTAACAACCGAAAACCCACAATAAGCAGTAGGTGGCAGCCTACCAAAATGAAGATAAGAAGGCAAATCTATTTTCGAAGTAAATAAAGTAAATCGTATTGATAACAAACATGATAGCATGGAAGGCATCAATCCTTCCTTATTAGCCCAAATGAAAAATAGGAGCCATAAGGGACAGGTGCGCGTATCGTAAAAACATTTAAATAAAATGTGGCCAACACATCCATCAAGTAAGCCTCACGGTGACAAAGGAGCACAACAAAATTCAGGCCATTCCAAAGCTTAGGTGAGTTGCACCACATGAATATATAGGTCTCACGGGTAGTTGTACATTGCTTCTTTGTTGGGTTTCCCTTAGGGGAGAGGATTAGGTGAGATCCCGGATCCACCAAGGTGGGTGGGACCCCTGACTGTGGGGCTCACAGTGATGTATGTGCCTTAAATCCACACTGTTTATCCATTTTGAAAGCTCTTTCTAGGGCATAATCCTCAAAAAGAAGCTGACTCAAATATTAGGTGGACCACACTACAGGAAACTATCGTGATTGAATCCCCACCATTAAAAACTTTATGGATTCCATGGGAATGTTTATTTGCCATCCAACCTGTTGATAAGGTCACAAACACCTAGATGAAGAGACAGCACAAATATCATCTTGAGCCAAGGTTTTTGCAACCCACAATAAGTTTTTAATTATTAATCACCACTTTTTCCTGTATTATGGTCCATTTGGGATTTGGAACTGCTTCATTTTTTGTATCATGGCCTAAAATGATCTTTCAATACGGATGGATGGCGTGGATGTAGTGCCATATATCACAATGGGGCCGATAGTCAGGGTTCCACCCACCTGTGTGTATCCGGGGTCTCACCTAATCCACGTGCACCTCACAGGCAGGCCACACATCACTGCCTCTCTGTTTTTATTTATTTATTTATTTATTTTACACCATCTTTGTGACGAGGATTGTGACGGATGTGGCCTGATATCAGGGCAGTCCACTCATCAGGTACACAACGCTGCACTACAATTGAACGGCTTAGAAAACGCTAGCCAAGAAGAGACGTTATGGAAACGTACACGCCTGAAGTATTAGCTACGCCCTTCGTTTCTTACTTACAACCAACTGTAATTTTGTCATAGACGCTGCCCCGGTTTTCGGTCATCCCGTGAGGAGGAATCCCTGCATCCTATTGACCACGGCAGCTCGTACAAACGCACATAGCTGGTGCTCATTTTTCGTACCCAATCCAGACTGTCGAAATGTGGGCTCCACTTTGGATGCTTGCATATATCAAAAATAAAATTATCTCGGGCAAACCTAAACAGTCAACGTTTGGCCTAACCAATTTTCTTTCCAACCGTCCATCTAATTGTCACCAATCTAATTCTTATAATAATACTACAGCGAGTGTGATCTTTGTGACATGATGTATCTGCAGTGGGGCCCATAATTTGGGCGGTCAGGATCGACCAATTCTGTGTCAGATGCGTACGTGAGCGCGACCTACTATCCGATTTCTTTTTTTTTAATTTAAGTAGATATTGATTAAAAAAAAAAAAAAAAAACAAACACTCGTTTTCTCGCCTACCCCGACGCTTTCCTGAACCGTTCCACAAGGATGCAGACCTGAAGCTAAAGGCCCCAAACTCAGGTTTCAACTTTATACATTTGGGCTCCGTATTGCAGTGATCCAGACCGTTGGTATGTTGGTCCCACCGTTATTGAACAATGCCTCAAAAACATCAGCAGTGGGATAATCCCAGCCTCTCATTTTGTGGACTCCAATTAAATAAACGGTTGACGTTGCTAAATCCAGCATCCCTTCATATTCAAACGAGAAAAGGATCAAAATTAGTAGCTGTGATCTTCCAATCTGTAAAGTGCCAAGCATTTGGTCCACGGCGTGGCCCACCCAGCGAACGACAGAGGAATAACAGGATAGTGAGGCAAGCAATGGTGATAGTAATCTATGCAACTGAAATGCTGAGATTCGCTATGGACCGATCATGTACAGAAGTTTCCGTGGACTGGTAGGATCGTAACATTTTGATTTGTGGCCCGCAATTGGACGGCTAAAGATCAGAAATTCAACGGCCTTGCACATTTCAATAGAAAAATGTCCTAACAAATGATGGCTACGATCTTCCAATATGGGAGATTTACGCTTCAGTGTCCACCTCGCAGTGTTGTACAACTAACCAACGTTCTAGATTACGAGCAGTGGACCCTACTCTTATTATTATTATTATTATTATTTTTCCAAAAAACACTTGCAAATCTAGGGGTGTCAATGGGCCAGTCTCGGGCCTGCAAACTTGAAAATTAAACAGTATCAGCCCGATGGCCCGGCCCGATACAGTTCAAATACGGAACAAGACCAACCTCAGGCCCGGCCCATTGACAGCCCTTTGCAGATCCCCAGGTCGAGTATTATATGATGAGTTCGTGTGATCTCTGTCGCGACTTAGAATCCAGTGCATCGCTACACACTGGGGCCCACAGAGAGAGTGATCCTATGATCTGAAATGTCCATGTTGTGGAATTTATTCTACACTAGCTACATAAGAAAGTTATTACTGAACGGATGATGGTGATCATCACTATGTGTAGATAAATTTAAAATAATGGAAAGAAAACTTCTAATGGCTCGTATTCATCTCTAAAAAATATCAATGGTCAAGATCATCTATGAAATATTATTATTGGTCTACAGATTATCTATAGTAGAAAGAGGAACATGGACGGTTGAAATCATTTGATAACTCAGCATATGGGCACAGTGAGGGGGAGGCACACGTGCCACGACAGAGGCAACACGAGCTCTTTTCTTTGCTTCCTCCAAACAGGAAAAGCGCAGAACGGTCGCCAGACTTTCCTACGGATAGGCGGCGTTGCTTTCGCTGAAATGGACGGTACGACTCCATGTGGATGAGATCCATCCGTTCATCAGGTGTAACCCCCTTGTTTGCACCGGGGCCAAAAATCAGGGCCATTCAACACTTAAGTGGGCTACATCATGGAAAAGGGTTGAGATCAGATCGTCCAAACTTTATATCGGGTCCACCATCACATGTACATGCCATCCGATCCACTAATGATGAATGGGATTCGCGAAAATCAGCCAACGAAGGTAAAATAAAATATCAGCCTTACTCAAAATTTCTGTGGCTGTAAGGTGTCAACGGCAGGCATTTCTATTCTAACTGTAGCATACTTGAGTTTCACACGTCCCTTATCTCCTGGGTACTTGTAAAATGATATGGAGAAATGGATGGACGGACTGGATCTAAACACAAACATCACAGTGGTATCTACAGAGCTTGTGGTTAAGGGGATTCCTGTGGGTCCCGATTTACAGGCAAGTGGCGTTCCAACGTCCGAGTCAGGCCCTACGCGTGCGTGTCTATTGCAAATGGCATTCTATGTTTTTTTATCAACAGGTTCGGCGGCAAATAAACGTCATGGTGGGCCGTGGGAAAGTTTCTATGAGGGCGTCATTGTCACCACTGCTTCGTGTGGTGTGGCCCATTTGAGCCTTGGATTTGTCTCCTTTTCGGAGTCATGCCTTAAAATGATATGTTAATATGAATTGACGGTGTGGATGATAATATGTATATCATGGTGGGCTCCGCAGAGCCCCTGCCAGGAACCAGTCCATCCAAGTAGCTAGGGGGTAGGCCACACTCCGCTTTCAAGTGCGACGCAGATTGCGTCCTACCCCTTCAAGGACGTACTTGGTCTAGGCAGGAGCTTTATACGAGAGCGGATTACCTGTGACTCCGGGCACAGAGATATCTCTGTACCCGTGGCTGTGTGGGGCCCACAGAGATGTTATTGAAAAATCCAATTCGTCCAACTGTTTTTAAAGATCACAATAGGACAGTTTTATAAAAATCAAGCAGATCCAAAACTCAGGTGGGCCATACTAACAAAACAGTGGGAACATCAACGTCCACCATTGAAACCTTCCTAAAGCTTACCATGATGTTTATATTCCATCCAAACCGTTCATAAAATTATCAACAATCAGATAAACTCTAGGAACAAATATCATCCGGATACAAAACTTCTGTGACCGTCAGGCGTTCAATCCCTACTGTTTCGTGCGATATGACCCACATGAGTTTTGGATCTACCTGATCTTTTCATTCATGTCCTATTGTGATATTTAAAAACAGATGAACGGAATGGATTTTTCAAGAACATCTCTGAGGACCCCACACAGCCACGGGCACAGAGATATCTCTGTGCCCGGGGTCACAGGCAATCCGCTCTCGCTTTATACCGCTTACTGCAATATATGTTTTTTATACGCATGCAGTGTCCAACTATTTTAAGTCATTATTTCAGAG
The DNA here is from genome assembly GCA_003013855.2 of Liriodendron chinense. Lineage (NCBI taxonomy): Eukaryota > Viridiplantae > Streptophyta > Magnoliopsida > Magnoliales > Magnoliaceae > Liriodendron > Liriodendron chinense. The sequence continues at coordinate 3,821,847 of PVNU02000773.1, read as the reverse complement.
CACCAACCCAGATATGAAGCAAATCCAAAGTTCCAGTGGACTACACGGAAACGTGGGGATTGAACATCTATTAAACGCCTAGGAGTTTCAATAGCAGGTCTTAGGAGACACACTAACCCCACCAGTGAGTGGGTGCAGCGTCTAACTTACTGTGCGGGTGCATTGCACAGCTAACAGTGTGGGTGCATTGCATGGCTAATAATAATAATAATAAAAGAAAAAAGAAGAAAAAAGGTCTGTAATGCACAGGTTGAATGACAATAATTATTCTAGTGGGCATTAGAAAGGTTTCAAATTGAATTCGTATTTGAGCTTTCTCCTCATCTAAGTCTATGCGATCTCATGCATAGATATAATAATGACAAATAAACATCATGGTGAGCCTTGGAAAGGTTTCAAATCAAGTTTATATTTGTGCCTTCTCTTCATCCAGGTCTCCGTGATCTCATATACAAATTGAATGACAAATAAGCATAGTAGTGGGCTTTAGAAAGGTTTCAAATTGAGTTCATATTTGTGCTCTCTTCATCTAGGTCTATGTGATCTCACGCATAGGTCCTATTGTGAGAAGAATACGAGTTGACCTGGGGATAGATCTAGATCAGCCTGCTCAGCTCGAATCCGACCTGAGGATAGACAGAACGACCCGAAAACAGGTCGTCAAGTCTGATCGACCTAGCCTAGAGAGAAGAGGCGATCCCTATGAACGACCTCATAAGGCGGACCTCTTTCATTGTAACGAGCTGGTTCCGTTACCGCAATTCTCTCAAGTTTGCGCGTAATAAGAGGAAAAGAATCCGGAAAATCTCTAACCAACTCGCCAAAGATCTCCGAAGATCACGGGACAACTCAGAAAATCTTAGAGATCCGAGATTTCCTCTACGAGCATCACGGCTGCAGAAAAGGGAACGTAATCCCATGACCTAAGTCTGTAAATTGATGCGTTCTCTTCATTATCAAGGTACGACACAAAAACTGATCAAAATAGAGATTTAATCTTTCAAGATCCAACTAACTTAGGCATCGGAAGGCTAACGGCTGGACCCCATCCACCCCCCTTTAGCTTTCCTTTGTGTTTTACAGAATCCAGGAAAACTTCGGTTCAAATCTAGGCTTCTTTCAGGAAGGAGATCTACGTCATCCGACCATCAAGATTAAAGGATCCTCATCTCGTCTGCTGACTAATTTTCAGCATCAACAGGTCCAATGACAAAAAAACATCATGGTGGAATGTAGAAAGGTTGCAATGATGGTGTCATTCTTCTTATGGCATGGTCTACTTAGTCCTTGGATTTGCCTCCTTTTTTAGCTAATACCTTGAAATAATATGTTAAAATGAATGGAGAGCGTGACGACCAAGTCCATCCAATCAATTGTACGACACAACTCACTTTCAAATTTCATATGTAGATTGCATCGTACCCCTCTAGGACAAATGCTGCCCTATTAGGAGCTCTATCAGGCCTACTGTAATGTATGTGTTTTATCTCGTGGGTCCAATCACTTTGTTGGTCTACCATTGAAAACTGCAATGTATGTGTTTTATCTTGTGAGCCAAAGAAAATTTTGATCAAGCTGCTTTCCTTTCATCCAAGTCTATGTGATCTTATGACCAGGTTGAAAGGTTTCAACATTGGTGTAATGGTGTTAATATCAACACTGCTTCTATGGTGTGGCCCACTTGAGCATTAGATGCCTTGGATTTGGCTATCTCACTATTGAAGTGGCGTCACCAAGTTCTCTGAGCCCCACCATGATGTATGTGTTGTATCCACACCGTCCACGGTCCACCTATTTGGAGAGATCATTTCAACCATGTGGGGCCCACCTTGATGTATTTCTTGTATATCCATGCTGTCCATCTATTTTTCCATCTCATTTTAAGATGCAAGCTAAAACATTAAGAAGATCCAAACTCAGGTGAACCATATCGTTAGAAACAGTGATGAATGATCATTAAAATCTTTTTATGGGCTATACAAGTTTTGAATCAAGTTGATATTTATATTTACCCTTCATCCAGGTATTCTTGACATTATCAACAGGTTGGGTGGGAAATAAACATTACAAAAACCTTACGATGGGTCCTTTGGAATTTTTAATGGCGATTCACTTAATTACTAATGTTTTGTGAGGTGTGGTCTACCTAAGATTTGAATCTTTTTAATATTTTGGATAACATCCTAAAATTGTTTGGAAAAATGGATTGACGGCATGGATATACAGTAAATCATAAAGGTGGGCCTCATGGTAAGGGTAACACCCTCTAAGGTGTTATCCCGTAAAAATACACGTAGCCCCAGCCAGGCGGTAGCTGAGAGCTTAGTAGGTGTCAACCTTGCGGTGTCATAGAGCCCACCTTGATGTATTTCTTGTATATTCATGCCATCCATCTCCTTTCAAATTTCATTTTAGGACGAGATCCCAACCCTTAAGAAGATTCAAATCTTAAGTGGACCATACCACTAGAAATAGTGATGAATGACCATTAATAACTTTTTATTAGCCGCAAATGTTTTGGATCAAGCTGATCTTTCTATTTTCTCCTTCATCCAGATTTTCTTGACATTAGGATGGAAAGGATTACGAAAATGCTACGATGGGCCCTTTGGAATTTTTAATGGTGAGGCACTCAATCCTCACATTTTCCTGTGGTATGCTTCACCTGAGATTTGGATCTGCTTAATTTTTGGGAAGCCATACTAAAATGGGATGGAGAAATGGATGGACGGCTTGGATATAAAAAAAAAATCATCAACATGGGTCCCACGGCAAGGGTAATACCCACTAAGCTGTAACACATAATTCCCCGGGCTGCCGGGGCGGAGTCCGTCCTGGCAGAGATAGGACGCAATCCGCTACCACGCAAGTCAGATAGAAAAGCAGAGTCGGATTGCGTCCTTCCTCAGTAAGCGTCCAAACCGAGCTGTGGAGGGGCCCACCGTGACGTATATATGTATCCACTTCGTCCATTCCATTTCTAAGATCTGGTCGACCTACATGAGACCCACGAATGAACAAGTCTAACGGTCAGGTCGGCTACACCAAATATTGAGCTCGGGTTGCATTAAATGCAGCCAAGCACTCAATGCAAGCTACATTAAATGCCAGAGTAGAGTCATTTCTGGTGTGGTCGATCTGACCGTTGGACCTGCCTCATTCTTGGTCTCATGTGGTGACCTGAACTTAGAAGCGGAATGGACAGAGTTGATAAAAAGATACATCACGGTGGGCCCCTCCACAGCTCGGTATGGGGAAGGACGCAAATCCGACTCCGAAAGCATGGGGCGCTGGATCACTGGAGCCGAGGGCCCCACATGTCATAGACTGAAAACGTGAGTACAAGCTGCTCGTCCTAGGTCGAGTATCCTATCATTTCGCCTTCCCGCCTGCGACTGCACTTCCGTATAAAAATCATCTTCCTTCCGTCTCATCCTTCTCTGCCACGCTCAAGCAGCAGCAGCAGAAGGAAGGAGAGAGAGAGAGAGAGCTTCCAAAACCCTCTTTAATGGCGAAATCGAAGAACAAGCTCTCATACATCTCAGTCCCTTCTCAGATAATCACAACCCTCTCTTCCTCTTCTCTCCAAAAACTCCTCCTTTCCCCCAAAAAGCCCTCCAAATCCCCTATCAGACTCTTCTTCTCCAATCCTAGAAGTCCGAAGCTCTGGTTCTTCTTCCTCTTCCTCTTCTCCTTCCTTGGAATGGCCCGGATCGGCTTCCTTCCATCACCTCCCTGCTCCATCGGTTACCCTCGCCCTCTGATCTCAACCGTCGACTCCGTCCTTCCGGTCCCATCCGTCGGTCCGGATGGCGGAGAGGCCGAGTTTTGGAAGCAGCCGGACGGGATGGGGTACCGGCCGTGCCTGGATTTCAGCAAGGAGTACAGGAGGTCGAGCAAGGTGGTGGCGAGGGAGAAGATGAAGTATCTGATGGTCGTCGTCTCGGGAGGTTTGAATCAGCAGCGGAATCAGATCATCGACGCCGTCATCATTGCTAGGATTCTCGGTGCTGCTCTCGTCGTCCCGATCTTGCAAGTGAATGTGATTTGGGGAGATGAAAGGTTAGGAACGCAAGTTTGGTAATGCCTTTCTTGCATTCTTTCTTTTTTGATGATCTTGTGCAACTCCGCAGCTGAATTTTCATTTCTTTGATGTTTATGCTTAGGATTTCTGGTTATGAGTAGAATGGGATTTCCTGCTTTTGAGTAATTCCCCGTATTTCAAATCTTCGGTAATCGCAATTAGTTTCAATGAAGAGTAATTTCTTCCAATGAAGTTTGCTCTTTGAATCGTTGAAATTTTGTAGTTTGATCTCTTGAATTTAGTGAATTCTCTTGTCCTTGCTTGAAGTGGTTGTATGCTTAAATCATCAAAATCAAATGCTTGAAAAGCTGTTTTTTTCTCAGTTGTCATTGATTCGAAATTAGTTCATGTCATCCATTCAGATTATCTTTTATTCCTATTTTGGTTTTTTTTTTTTGGCTAATTATAGGTAATTGGACGCGGATTGCCTTTTCACATGAAGTTCCAGCGTCCAGAAGCTATGTGTGGCCCACCGTGATGTTTGTAAGAAATCCACTCCGTCCATCTGTTTTGCCAAATCATGTTAGGACACGAGCCCAAAAATGAGGCAGATCCAAAAGTCAAGTGGGCCACACGATAGGAGACAGTGAGGATTGAACTTCCATTGTTGAAACATTCGTGGGGCCACAGAAGTTTTGGACCACGCTAATATTTTTGTGTTTTTAGTTCATCCCAGTAGGAACGACCTTATGAATGGTTTAGATGCATATAAACATCACGGTGGACCCTAGGGAGGTTTCAATGGTAGGCATTTCCTTACCCACATTTTCCTGCTGTGCAGCCCACTTGAGTTTTGGATGTGCCTCATTTTTGGGCTCATGTTCTAACATGAGATGGAAAAATGGATGGACCTGGTGGATTTCTCACAACCGTCATTGGACAGATGGACGGAGTGGATTTCTCACAAACGTCATGGTGGCCCCCACGTAGCCTCTAACCACAGGAACTTGCTGTGACACCCTATAGCTGGCAATCCGTCTCCTAGGTAATTTTCTCTAAAAATTTGATTGAAGAGGCCCGCCAACCTGTGTGGTGTGTTCACGCTGCCCATCATATGATCCCAAAACAAGTACACGCATGCCAAGATGGTCAGGTGATCCCGATTGTTTACTGGGTGGACCACAATGTGATAAATCGCATGAACTATACAAACGTAGCCATTTGGTGGGTGTACCTTTTTCCCTTCGACCATCCGCCGCTGTCGATGTTCTTTTTACCATCCATGTGCTGGCCACCAACTGGGCCATTACGATCATCTCATCAGTTAAATTTATGGGCCTGGGTTGCCCAACACGTGACCTGAGTGTTTGATTTTTTGATACACGATAGGAATGATGTATCATTAAACTGATGACTAAATTGCCCTCAACTTGCCATTTATCAGCAAAGTAAGCGCGTTATCGTCACGTTAGGATGGAAAAGAATATCATGAATCTTCTAGAGTCAATTTGTGGAGTTGGTGACATCGACCTCTCTGTTTTTCCATCAGGAAATGGCCCTATAACATTTTTGAATGGTTGTGGAAGGTTTTGCAGTCAATTTGTGGAGGGATTAGGTGTCACCTGTAACTTTCCATTAGAAAAGATGCTTAACGTTTTGAATGGTTCAAAATGACCGGGACTAAAAACCTTGTGTAGATGGCATCATTATCTTGCGATTGGTGCACATGTCAATCAATCTAGATTGTTCAATAAACAGGCCATGGTGAGTCCACTGATCAGATGATTTGTGTCGGGGTTGGTCCCATTTTGGGGCTATGCTATATCCAAGAGGTGGTCTATCACTTTGATGGGCCAAACTGATGCACATTCACTTGATTGGATGATAGAGACGGGTTTTACATCAAGATTCTGCTTATAGTTTGTACAAATGATCACTCTCTGCTAGTATTCATTTTTATTTCATGATGGGATTAATTTGTTTCCTTTTTACCTCAACAGTGAATTTTCTGATATTTTCGACATGGAGCATTTCAAAAAAACCCTAGCAAATGACGTGCACATAGTTTCTTCTCTCCCTTCGACGCATCTGATGTCGAGACCGGTTGAAGAGAAGCGAACCCCTCTGCACGTGACACCTCGTTGGATACGGTCTAGGTACCTGAAGCGGGTGAGTTCTGAGAAATCCTTTAGCAGCTCTGATTTAGCTTCGAGTGTCCCATGTCTATGCTCTCTGGAATTTAGTTTTGTGGAAAAAAAAAGTAATGGTATCATGTGCACCTCTTGAAAGTAATGAAATTCTGCACTCAGTTCTTAAGATGTGCTTTTCCCATTTTACATTGTCCCCAGTGAGTATGCGGATTCTCAGTTAATTAAGAAAAAGATGGTGTTGATCAATATTTGATCTGACATTAGTGCTGAAGGATTTGATTGAGTTTTGAAAAAAAACATTTGGAGTCAAACCCAACTTGATAAGATTCGGTCAAGTTAAACGTTTTATTTGGTTCTTTTAGAATCCTGGAAATTCCAAATGAGTAATGATTTTTTTCATTTTTCTTTTAAAGAATACAGTGGTTCAATGAGTGAAAAATAGAGACGAGGTTTAAAGGAAAAAATTGTTTTTTTTTTTTTTTTTTTTTGGGTTTGTAGATGATGAGGTTTTATTAGTTGCAAAAAGTTAATAAAACCCCTTACAAAGACATCTGTTCTATTTATGCCATATGGGGCAAAGATTGCGATTCAATCCTTTCTGTTCTTGTTTTGTAGCTTAACAAGGAAGGAGTATTGCTTTTGCGGGGATTGGATTCCAGGCTCTCTAAGGATCTACCTTCTGATCTTCAGAAACTTAGATGCAAGGTAATTGCCAGCTCTATTCTTTCTGATCTTTTGATACTAGGGGGTTACATTGACTTAGATTGGCTCAATTAACTCTTGGGTTAAGGGGCAACTTGTTTTTGCATAAAACATGAAAAAAGCTGATTGAATATTCTAAAATCATGATAAAATGCCTGAAACCTTAACTAAGTTGTGGATTATTTCATAAAAACTTGAAAATTCAGATTGTGGTTTAAGCCTTTAACCCATTAAAAGCTCGACTGCTCAACTGATGCTTGACTCTGCCTGGACTTGGGACTCATTTCAAGTCTGAGTTGATGTTGAATAGCCTTGCAATTGTTTTTGTTGATGCCTTATGAAATAATAGTGCCGGTTCCTTTTGGGAGTTTCTTTGTTGGGTTTCTTCTGCAGTACTTCCAGGAGTGACCCATTACTGGCAGAGTTTTTGGAAAATTCCAAAATACTATTTTAAGGAGGTTTCCAAGCCCATAAGTGGGTAGAGCCATGCCCACCCACATGCAAGCACACTTGTGAAAGGGAAAATGCGTGTGGACATTTCCATCAGGTGGGCTATGCTGATTAGATCTTCTAGTTCAAAAATCAAGCAGTTTCGGTCTTCAGGTGGCCCAGCAGGATGACAAATGAAAGGACAGCTAAAATGAAATCTTTTGTAGCAGTTCATTTGTCTTTTTCACCTGGCCCACTGGAGGAAGTAGAAATGGCCAGATTTTCAGGGCAGAAGATTTAGTTAGTGTGCCCCCCATGATGGAAAGCTCAGATCATGCACTTATGTGTATGCTTGCTTGTGAATGGGTTGGGCTCCAGATGTGTATGGGCTTGGCAAACCTCCCAATTGAAGACAAACACTTAGTACCCAGCCCAGACCATGTCAATATATCAGTTTCTCTGCTTTTTGGGTGCACGACACGACATGTTTTGATTTCATATTTGAAATTTTGCAGGTGGCATTTCATGCATTGCAGTTCTCTGCCCCCATCATAGAGCTTGGGAACAAGCTTGCAGAGAGGATGCGAAGCAAGGGCCCATACATGGCTCTTCATTTACGTATGGAAATGGACGTCTGGGTGAGGACCGGCTGTCTCCCTGGATTGAGTCCTGAGTATGACAAGATCATCAGCAGCGAGAGGAAGCTACGGCCAGAGCTTCTCACAGCAAGATCAAACATGACATACCATGATCGCAAGCTTGCAGGCCTCTGCCCCTTAAATGCTTTAGAGGTTACTAGGTATGCATTGAAATTGGTTCCTTTGTATGTTAGTTATTATTATTAATTTTTGAAAGGCAAGCACTTTATTAAAGGCAGCCGAAACTGCAAAAGAGAAAACAACAGCACCAGGCCAAACCTAAAGCTACGTTAGTTATAGTGTTGTCAATATCCATTTGTATAGATGTCTTTCCTTTCTAACTTCTTATGATATTTTAGGCTGCTTAAAGCGCTAGGGGCTCCAAGAAGTACAAGGATATACTGGGCAGGAGGAAACCCATTAGGTGGACAAGAAGCTTTGCTGCCTCTGACCAAAGAATTTCCCCACTTTTACAACAAGGAGAACCTTTCATTACCAGGTGAACTAGAGCCTGTTTTCCAACAGAGCATCCTTTCTGGCAGCTATCGATTACGTAGTTGCTGCAAACAGTGATGTCTTCATGCCGTCTCATGGGGGAAATATGGGCCGTGCCATGCAGGTATTACAATCATCACCATTGACATCTTTACTACTATCACATTATCATCCCAATGGCTGTCATCATTATCATCAAGGTTTCACTATTTTTCAGTTTTTATACAAATTTGGGTTGTCACTATAACAGAGTTGAACACCCTGCAAATACCAATTGAGACACTGCTTTTCAGTGAAAATTTTCTGTTGCAACTCAACTTGGCTCCAGATTACAGTTGAGTGGCAGCCAATTTTTGTTGAAACTCGAAAAAAAGCTTGTTCGAGAACTAAAATGATTCAGTCAAATGCTCATTCAATAACATAAATTCAAGTGAACATGTGCACCCTGTGCATGGACTCACTACATGGGGAAACTATGCACACTGAACAATATCAGAGCCACTCATCAGGCGATCCCAATGTGTTGATGCCATTACTCGAGAATCAGACCGATCCGATTATCCAGTGGTGTAGCATTTGTGCATAGAATTTGGAAAAAAATCTGGCAAGTGCAAGCCTTTCTAAACTTGACCAAATTTAGATTTAGATGGATTTGGGCTGTATTTAACTGACCTAACTTTCTGGTTTTCAAGCCTTGAATTGATGACAAGGAAGAGCCCTTCTTCCTTTTTTAATGACCCATTAAGCCCTTTATTTTCCAATTGGCAAAAGAGAGAACTTTGATTTCCAATTGGCAAAAGAGAGAACTTTGATACTTCGACAAAGTATGATAGATAATATGCAGGCACTTGATTGGAAATTGCATAAATGGCATGCAGGTAATTCAATTTAAACTGTCCAAATTATGGGACTGGTGACCTTGTTTAATCTGAGTTGATGTATGCGATGTGTAAAATTCCTGAGAGCCTGCATATCATGTGTCATATGCTCCCTTGGCAAAAATGCATCATTCATATCTGTTGGTTGATGCAGGGACAGAGAGCCTATGCAGGGCACAGGAAGCACATAACTCCGAACAAGAGGCAGATGCTCCGTTACTTTCTGAACTCTTCTCTTCCCGAATTGGAATTCAAAAGGATCATAAAAGAGCTGCACCAGGGGTCTCTCGGGCAGCCGGAGATTAGGACTGTCAAGGTTGGGAGGGACGTCATAGCACATCCCGTCCCAGAGTGCATGTGCAACGTCTCGGATGCTAGAACAGGACGCCTATCATAATTGGATCATATGACCATTTTGGCACATCAGCCTGGAATATTTTGGTCCATTAGAGGGAAGGCTGTTGTTTCCAGCAGCCCCTTGGCTCTCCATGAAAGGCATTTCGGAGTGCAAATTGTTATAAAAATACATACCAGCATACATACATACATGTACATGTTGTATGCCTATTTTTGTGTGTATGTATGGGATGGATGTGTGGGGTCCGAAAGGGGAGAAGGGGCTGGTGTTAGTTATTTATGCCCATTTAGCCTAGCTATGCAATTCTATCTTGGGGAATTATAGCTGGGAAATATTTTTTGATTCTTTACACCATGTATGTATGTATTTATGGAGGAACAATATATGTATGTACTTGTATAAATAAAAGAGTAAATATTGCTTATCCTCATTGAATACAAGTACAAATACAAATCTCTCTCTCAACGTTTGAGGGGATGTGAAGAGATTTGAGAAAGCAACTGTTGTGGGTAAAGCTGAGCTGGCCCCCTGATCCACGAGGAAAGCTCACTGGCCCTTGGGCCCAGACGCTGAGGACCCGACCTCCACGAGCGAAGGAGCAGAGGATGAAGCTAACGACAGTTCTACCTTTACGAGGGACATTTTGGATACATTAAAGCAACCCGAACTAGGTTGTTCTATTGATATGGCCGACGAGCCTAGAGCTTAGTCTCGGACCATGAGAATGATAGGCCGACCTGGGCTACAATTGCCAGAAATGCGCACGACTGTTCAGGGACGAGTTTGGATAAATTGGACACATTTTCGGCAGTTACAAGTGTGGTCCACATTGCTGGGAGTCACGCTGGCCATTATGGGCATAACGCTCTTTGGTTACCCTATAAATAAGGTATTCTCTCACTGTTACAGGTACGCACAACTCTACCTTCGAGACTTGCCTCTACTCTCTCAATACCCATCTGACTTAAGCATTCGAGGGCTAATAACTGGACCCTAGCTACCCTCTTCAACCTTTTTCTTGTGTTCCACATGATCCAGCATATCCCTGGTCTAGATCCAATCCATTCACTTCAGGAGATTAGAGGCAATCTTCCGTCCAATGGTGGAGATCTTATGATCGCAACCGTTGTCCAATTTCTGACGACAACAGCAACCACTTGCAAGAGATCTCTAGACCAACATTCTTGCAATCTTGATCCAGGATTTCTGATCCTCTGGAGATGTTTTATGCGCAGAGATCATAAGAGTCCAAAACGCGTTCCTTGATTACCTGGAGAAGCTGCCACCAATGTAGGATGTATTTCATGGATTCTGATGCTAAGCTGCCATTAGGGATGTTAATTTAGGGGCCAAGGTCCGTACAAGCTGGGCCTATGATGCGTCAAAATGCGTAGGCTTGAGCTTGGCCGAGCTTGAGCCTTACTCAGCTTTGGTCTGGGCTTCCTACTAGATTGACCCAGGGGCCGTGGTTGCCCCGAGCTGACCTTACTTTATCTGTATATGTTATATCTTACAAAAATGCCATTCCATATCTCCAGGCAACCCATCCAATTGTATATAGAGTTTATATTATGCACTAGTTGACTCAAAATATACTAGCCCACGGATTACCTGCGGATCACACTTGTTAGAAGAAAATGGGCAGTTGAAGAAAAGAATCCAACCGTCCAAATTCATCAGCAGTGTATAATTTTACACACTTTACCATAGATAGGGCACATTCTTGTCCGTTTCAAATGCTGATGCTGAGTGGACCACAAATAACTTTGTGTATAGCTTGCACTACACTCAAAATGAGGTTAATTTGCTGGCATCCAACATATTGCCATCGGACTTCACCTTTTCAATCCGGGGTCATCTTCCAATGATCCAAACCATTTATATGGTCTGTCTCACTCAAAATGTTGATGATTACAGCCCATGAGTATTGCTATGACTTCAGCCTTTGGATTGGGGCCATCTTCAAATGGTCCCAACTGTTTATATTGCTATATGTGAAAATCATTTTCAATTTGAGAGTTATTTTGGGTAAACACCCCACCCACTCTTTGGTTTTGCTCATTGTAAAGGACCCGTATCTAGTGAGTGATGTATCCAATATTGCATTTAGGTACACCTCTCTCTCTCTCTCTCTCTCTCTCTCTCTCTCTATATGAAAGTATAGCGTACGCATATTATATCAAGAAATTGAAAATGCCCCTTAAAATCCTAGATGGGCACGGCCAAGCCTGGGCTCGGATAATGGGCTTTGGTTTGATACTGGCTCAACTAATGAACGAGCTTGGATTTTCGGCCCTGAGCCAGATTCAGGGCAGATATGCCAACCCGAACGAGCCTGGCCTAAAGCGGGCCAGGTCCAGAAGCAAACAGGCCAGCCCAGCCCAGCCCAGCCTATTGATGATCCTAGTCGGCATTCTTAATTATCTAATATAACTAAGGGCCTATTTAGTAGAGTTCATATCGTTTTTGTTAATCCTAATTATGTAATAGAGATGATATTTGTTTTGGCTAAAGATTTGTTAAAAAAAAAAAAAAAAAAACTTAATAAGCAACAATCACAAATTTATAATTAAGATAAACTAAAAATGAGAGAATTCCTTTTTTATTAGACATATCTGCTCCACCCACACATCCTTATTGCACCATTTCTACAACAATCCACCCAAGAATTCCCCCATAAATGCACACAAACTATACTGTAATTACTAAACTGCCACTCCATTTGTCAAATTCAGATGGAGACACTGTTTGGGACTCCCATTCCTGTGACCCCATCCACAGAGAATGGCTTCAGTAGCTTATATGGCATCACTCCAGCTCCAGCCCTGTTCCTCAGATTCATATCAATGTTTCTCTTATCTATGATCCCCTCGATCACCTTCATCTGTCCACTGAATTGCTCGAATGCAGCGTTGATCGCCGGATTATCGGTCCATGCTGATTCTGGCAAGTCCCCCAGATACTCCTCGTCGGGGGAGTGAGTAGACAACAAGTCCAAGATCCCTATCACCATCGCCGCTTGGACCTGTGACGGGAAGCTTTCAAGGATAATAGACTCGGGTCTATTCAAGAACCGTTCGAGTTTGCTGCCTGACTCATCCTCTGTTGGCATGTTGGTACGCATGATGGTGGGTCGGTTTGGGAAGTACCCGCTGTAGTTGTACTGACCGAAGTTGACTGCAGCGTGGTGGGCTGAGGCGACCCAGATGATGGTGGTCAGGACTTGGATCAGGTCATCCCTGGTGTCCAATTTGGGCCACCATGGCTCGTCTTTCTTGTCTTCGTGGCCTTTGGTCTGGACCTCGGTCCAGAATGCTTGGAGCTCTCTATCTGATGATACATGGCTGTTGTTCGGGTAGTAGTGGGTCACGTAATCGCTGACCCATTGCTTGATGGCTGACCAGATCAGAAGGCCATCGTTGGCGTATGGGTAGTCTTCTATAGTCAGCTTTAGGCCATGCTCAGCCGTTGGATCCTCAACTGCCATGCCCCTGGTAGTTCAATGAACTTTAGCAGAAAATCCCACACAGGTGCGAGAAATACATAACACACATAAAGGCTGGAAATGGGCACCACGGGCATGCAATGGGCCCAGCCTGAGTTTTATAATATTGGTTAAAATGACCATAGATCTAGACTCTCTAATGTTGCAAATGCCATTGATCTTGATGGGTCACTCCATAGAGGGGTCCATCGATCAGACGGTCAGGATCATTGGACTAGAGTGCCTTACAGCCATGATCCATACATGAAATTGTTGAAGCATTAAACGATCAAGACCGTTTGTCCGATGAATGGCCAGGATGGCATGTTGAGTTTGATTAATTTTGTATAGGTGGTAAATCCTAAATTTACTTACTTCTATTGTATAAATACAGTGGTAAATTGAAGGAAAAATACACAGGTAAAATGAAGAAATTCTTCTCTTCTCTCACATGATGTCTTTTCTTCTACCATTGTTATTTCTTTTTTTTTTTAGATGAGTTTTCATAAATGGCCCATTAATTTAGACGGTCAGGAAAGATGTGCACGGTTACTAGCACATAAAGAGTTTTCATTAATGACTAATTTGCCATTGGAGTTCCAAGATTATCGGTCTGATTACCTTCTAATCAGATCTGCTGGCAAGGCCTCCATATCGAATCTCCAAAGCTGGTCATAGGCATCAGAGCTCAATTGCATGCAGTATTTTTTTGGCGAAAAGGATCCCTCGATGACTCCATTGGCGTTGATGAGGTCGTGGCGGGCGAGGGCATTCATTTCCATTGTGTATCGGAAGTGGGGCTGCAGTAGTCTATGAATAGGGTGCATTGCACTTAGTTGCCGATTAGCCGCAATTATGTAAGGCTCGGTGCAACAATGAGTTCTTAGCCTGCATCCAGTACTCCAACAAACGGTCCACATGTTAATTAAGCTAATGTTATTTTCTTGAATTACTATATATATCGAATTCTTGATTGCAATTCGATTCAATATGGTATGTCCAAACGCGCCCTTAGAACTAGAAACTGGATGTGAATGGAAGGTCATGAAACCATTACCAATGGGAGACGAGCTGGTGATAGCCGGAATCGTGAGCACACACATGAGCCTTGGCGAGCTTCCAGAGCCAGGAATTGGTGCTTTGGAAGCCAGGGGTGAACACCTTCTTCCACTGAGGCTGAGTGGACGAAGCAGGCCGTGTTAGCTCGATAGCGATGGGCCGCAGTGTGCCGTCTGGCATGAGGAAGAAGAGCGTGCGGGACCCATACAAGGTGGTCCCTTCGAGCTCTCTCACCTTGTGCACGTATGGCAATAGCAAATCATGGTAGTCAATCACGAAGAGCTTCTTCTGCTCAAGGGCCTGCACAGATTATAATTGATTAAGAGATGGTGCCCTGACATGGATGGGCCACACGCAAAAGACCACACTAATCAGTCAATCCTAGCCATCAATTTAAGAGATTTTTCCGCCCATTGAATATTAGCCATGGATTGAGCTTCTGCTCAGCTGCACATTTGTAGTCATCAAGAATCCTGTAATCAGTGTCAAGGATCACGTAAAACTACCTGTTGATGGGACTGATTTTTGTGACACGAAATATAGAAGGTGAGTCCCACTTGATGAGCGGCTTGGATCTTGCACACTTAAGCCACGCGTGCACTACATAGCAGCTCTCACTTATTGAATTTTAAAATTCGAGTTTTCAAAATCCTTTATTTATTTTTACCTCTTCGGCTGTCATGAGCCCTTTAATTGCGCAGTTAATGTGTTCCTTTGTGATTGCAGACTTGGGTGGGCCATAGATTTTAGGGTCGAGCTTGCTCACGATTGGAAATTCCTGCACATTTTACAAGTTCATTTCAGAACATACACTTCATATTATACCTCAAAACACATGCATGAATGCATACATACATTCATTGAAATGGGAGCCGGAGTGGGTGTTGGGGTGTATAGGCTCAGGGAAGGGTTACGGACCAAATATCCGCTTTCCCGTTTGTTCAAGCATATATGAATGCATACACAGACCACATAGACCAGCAAGGCAAAATACGTTTGAGTGTCGATGTGCTTGTATAAATCCACGTCACCTATGTTTCGGCCATGATATGAGAAGCATGCATGGAAGTGTATGCACGCATGCGATTCAACACATAACGAAATGGTACATAACACATTATGCATGAATGGATATTTTAAGTGCATTAATTACTATAAGGAAACATACGGTAACTAATTGAATGCTGATGGGATTGAGGCCAGCTAGAGTCTGCCGAGCGAACTCTTCATCCCTCAACCATGAGAACTTGTCTCCTACACAGATCAAATACACAAGAAAGGAAGCTGCTCAGAGAGAGAGAGAGAGAGAGAGAGAGAGAGAGGTTTATTAAGTACGTACTCTGAATCAATTCAGGGGTATTAAAGCGGATGTTCGTCACCAACTGAGGCTCTTTTAGTTGGGCAAGTTGCTTTAACAGCTGGTCCCAGATCTCTTCAGCCCCTCGGGATGGTAAGCTCAACCTTTCATCGAAGAGCGAGTCAATGTCTGCGAAGGATTCGAAGTCTGGGTTTTCCATCATCTCTGTCTCGAGTTTTGGCAACAACGCATGCACCACAGCCATTTTTTTCTTATACATAAATGTCCGCACCTTCACTTCTGAGAACATCTCGTCCCTCGGCACGTAGAAAATCTCACTCCTCGTCTCACTCTTTGGATCTGTTCACCACCCATGAAAATAACCAGTACTTCATATGCTTTTCATCACCATTTCAACGCTTATTATCATTACTATGGTCCACCACCCACTTCAATTTAAGGTGGCCTTTTATCCCTTTCGCAGGGAATGTCCGGATTGTTTAGATCAAAAGAAGAGCAGCTGATGCATCAGATCGACTATCAAAATCGATCCCACGATCGTGTGTCCTTCCTTTGAATCTCCTTCACTCAGATTCAACATCAGTCATTGACCCATGTGATGTATGCACGACAGCCAATCCATCCATCATACACTCCACTGAAGCCCACATTCATGCCGATCGGCATGTCCTGGGTGGGCCACAATGCATCAAAATCGTTGAAAAGGGACACCCACCATTTGTTGTGCTAAAGCCCACTTCCAATGGACGGATTGGGTTTCGTGCGCCCATCACGTGGGGCCCTTTTACTCGACTCTACCACAGTTTCCTGTGGAGTAAAAAACTCCATATGTGATCATCTATGGGAAAGAAGTGTGTGAGCGTAGTGCTCATTGTACAAATGGATGCATCGATCTACATACCCTTCTCTGATCTAGGCCGTCCAGTCCGGCAACGGCGTGGATAAGGGTGCTCCTTGCCACCTAGGACGGGCCTTGCCATGTCATCGCTTTCATCTGGAATTCCCCAGGTCATTGTACACATCATAGTCATAAATCCTTTCAAAAGTCTCGCGTTCTCCCTGACCGTCCCCACGTAGGGATTCCAGCTCCTTCTCCCTCAACCGCTTTAGACCACTTGGGGTCTGCGATGGCAAGTACAACTGCACCAGACGCATACATTCACGCCCATCAACTTCTATGGATAATTCATTAATTCAGCTGCTTTTATTTAGAAAAATTGCCCCACCTTTTATTATCTTTCCCATAGTTGCTTGATTTCTGGGAAATCATCTAACAGATATGGTTGAATACTAACTAGTAAGCGGTTGTTTGTTAGATATTTGCTAATCTCTAAAGTCAGTCATAAAAAAATAATATTTTGTTTATTTTTTTTTTCTATTTTTGAAAGGTAATACTTTTATTTCCATAAAGAGAGAGAGAGAACACAAAAAAACAGAAAACAGAAAAAGAAGCATCCAAATTAAAAGGACCATTTATGAAATGTACCAAAATTAGGAATGACTAAGTGTGGGACATGGGTGTGAAATTTGTACATGTCTGATGCATGGGTATATATAAATGACTGAAATGAAAGCTTATGAATCATTGGTCTCCAAATGGACGGTTAGGATTTGACTTATACTTAATCAAATGGATGACTGAATTAATGACATCCAAACATGATATAGACTTACACATTGGGAGTTATAAACTTAGTAATTAAGTGGCCACACGTGATTAAAATGCTAAGTAGCATCTAGTTCGTTTATACTAACGTGATAGATCTAATGGTTTAACTATAGTTTCCTAGCCGTGTTGAGTGGGTTTTACATCATCGCATGACCAGGATGCCATTGCTGATCACCATCTGTTTTACACCAACCATGTCCCATGAGACCAATCCCTTCAATCAATTTGGACCATCCAAAATACAAGCAACTACCTGCAATGCACATCTATCAATCTTAGACTACTCAATCAATGATTTGCTTACACCCACACCTTTGGGATACTGGTAGACTAAGTGAAGATAACCTCGTTTCAATACTGAGGTCTAAGTATTGATTCTGGGGGTGGCTAACAGTGTGGAGTTTGGGTGTGTGCTAAAAGTGAGATGTGTATATTAACAAAAAAAAAGAAAAAAAAGAAGAAGGATGATCTGCTTACTGATAGGCTATGGTGAAAAACCTGATAACAATCCGGATGGAAATGCCGATGGTTGAAACCTGTCCAAGCCCACCATGATATTTATTGCCATTACCTACTGCTACCTATGGTGTGGCCCTACTTGAATTTTGAATATGACTGATCTTTTTAGATCACCTACTGGTGCAATCGATATATCATGAAGGGGATAGTGACACAAAACAACCAAGAAGAAAAAAGAAGAAAAAAGATAAGAGTTTGACAAGGAGATAGTGACCTTGTTGGTGAAGAATATTCTCTTCTCTGGTTCGTCGATCATCTTTGGGTGATCTCTCTTGCCCTGAACCCATGATTTGCACGTGACAGTGACTGGCTCACTAGCAAATCTCGTAATGACTATGTCTTCAAAGAACATCTCCAGATAGTGCTCATTCGTCACCAGAACCGCTCCAACTTCACCAAAACCACCCGGGATCTTGAATTGGAACTCGTATTTCAGTTCTTGATCACCATTGTCTGTCGCCGATAGTTTGAATGCCTTGATTGGCTTCTTCTCCAACCCCGTCTCTTCAATAATAAGAAGAAAAATATACCAGCGTAGAACATGTTAGGTTCCCACTACTTGATGGTTTGGATTGAAGGAAATGCATGCCAATGTTACAGATACAGTGCGCATGCGTATGAACGGTGATACTCCACCCTGTACCAAATAACTTGTAGCTAAAGGCGTTGGGAGCAGTGGTGTTAATGGACAGGGCTTGGTCCTAAAAAATCACAATTTTGAATGGGGCCGTCACGATCGTTGACAGCTGGGAGCGGATAGCCTGTGACCCCGGGCACAGAGACTGAAGGTGGATGGTAATCCTACCGTTCACTGAGGTGAGTTTGAAAAGTACTCCCTGATCAGAAGGGAAGTGGATTGCGTCCTACCCCGCTTGGATAATCCGTCCGGGCAGGGCTCTTTGGGGCCCACCATGATGTAAAGGTTTTATCTGATCTGTCCATCCATATTTTTAGATCATTTTAGGGAATGAACCCAAAAATGAGGCAGAACCAAGGCTTAAGGGGACCACAAAGTAGGGATTGAACGCCCACCATTAAAAACTTCCTGGGAGCTGCAGAAGTTCCGGGTCAACCTGATATTTGTATTTTCACTACATCCAGGTCTACATGAACTTATGAATAACTGTGATGGTAAAAAAAACATCACGGTTGCCCCCTAGAAAGGTTTCAATGGTGGGTGTCAATATCATCGCTGCTTCGTTTGGTGTGGTCCACTTGAGCTTTGGACCTGTCTCATTTTTGGGCTCATGCCTTAAAATGATCTTAAAAAAAGGGATGGACGGCATGGATAAAACTGTTACATCACAGTGGGCCCCACGGAGCCTTGCTCGGACGGATTATGGCCGGGGGCAGGGTAGGACACAACACATATGTACTTGTGCCCGGGGTTGTGTCGGGTCCATGGAGATGTACTTGACAAATCCACTCCGTCCATTTGTTTTGAAAGACCACAATAGGACATGAACCTAAAAATCAGGAAGAATTAAAACTCAGGTGGGCCACACCAACGAAACAGTGGGTACGAAAACGTTCATTGTTGAAACCTTCGAGTTGACCAAGACGTTTATATGCCATCCAAATCGTTCATAGAGTCATTACCACCTATATAAACTGTAGGCACAAATATCATCCTAATACAAAACTTATATCACCTCATGACGTTCAATCTCCACTATTTCCTGTGATATGGCCCACATGAGTTTTGGATATGCCTGTTTGTAGAATCTTGTCCTTTTGAGGTCTTGAAAAAAACAGATGGGACTTCAGGAAGGTTCTAACGGGTGAACAGTTTGAACGGATGGCATATAGACATTTGAAAGTAATTTTGTCCAAAATTCACCTCAAATTCCAAGTAATGAAATGAAAATGTTTTCTATTTATGCCAAAAAAAAAACAGCCCTAAACGGATTGTAAAAGTTACTCAACATTAGGCTAAAACATGTTATATTTCATTTTTTTTTTTTTTTCAACATTCTTCTTGAGAATTAGGTAGAATGGCATTTATTAGAGAAAAGAAGATATGTTTTGGAAATCTCTTCTTCTCTGTAATTCTACTTACTTGGATCGAGCTCGGCGCTGACAAGCTCAAGTTGAAGCTTTTTGCTTAACAAATCAGTAATAGTATACCAACTGCGGTTTTTCTCATCATCGGTTAGTTTCACAGTGACTACAGCCTTAACCGAGACTGATTTCCCTTCGGTGCTTACGACTGCTTTCTCTTCTGTGCTTACAACTGCTTTCTCTTTTGTGCTTATGACTGCATGGGAGCCGTTGTTTAAAACTGCAAAAACTCGGCTGTTCATCGCAGTCTGGCGAGGGGGTCTGAATAGCGATCGGAAGGAGATTGTGGGGCTCCCATGGCCAGGAATTAAGAACCTGGGCAAGGCCATGATGGAGGGAGCATGGTGGGATTGGTGTAGCTGGGGCTTGACCATCTTGGCTATTGTTGGAAAGAAAGGGTGTGAGTTGCAGGTGGTCTATCCATGCACCCCTTTTATAGAGGAAGGATTCTGTTCTGAGGTTTAAAAAAAAAAAGATAAAGAAAAAAGAAAAAAGAAAATGTGCGTGCATTTGTTTCACGTGAAAATTGGGTGAGTGGAATTGAGGTTTGCTAAGCTTAAACTCGTGTACAAGTCAGCTAATGCACACGCCTCAGCACGGCCAACGTGGCAGACTGGTGAAACATATCAACCTTCCATCAGTGGACCGAAGCCGGTTGCCTGGTGGTATGTGGATGTGCGCGCGCGGTTTGGTTAGCTCGTGACGGTTCTGGGACTCACTACAATGAGACTCAGCAGAATACGTGATAACATGTTATAAGGTTGCAAGACCGGTACCCTACTTAGGTACGGTACCCCCAAGACGATGCCCGAGACCGAAAACCAATCTGGCCCATTTATTGGATTTTACGCCTGCATACGAGATACATTGGATGGACATTGTTGGTGGAGCCTTCCTGAAACAGAGTTCTGCGACTGGTTGTCCGGTTAATTGTGAACCTGCGACTGGTTGTCCGGTCTAATTGTGGAGCCTTCAAATTGTGCTGAAACATTTTGGTCCTAGTGACCGGTCCATTATTGAGGCATGATAGGTTGTTTTTTGGCTGAGACTCTCTGGACACTTATTGACTTTGTGCGGCGAGTCGGTGTTTTGCATAGTTACACAGCAAGTGCATAAATAGTTTGTATTTTCGGTGAGAGATCTATTTAAAGGATACTCTAATGTGTTTAGAAGTATTCCAAGGTATACTAATTGATAATTAGAGTTTTGGGTGAGAGTTGTGAGGGAGAGAGAAGCTTGTTCATCCCTTGGGGCTCTTTTGTGGGTAATTTATCTTGTAATCTTCTGATTCATAGTAATTGCTATCGCTTTATGCCGTGGTTTTTTTCCACAAGGGCGTTCCACGTAAAATTTAAATTGTTCTCTGTGTGTTAATTGCATGCATGCATGTGGTGTTCGTTTGATTCTACTCTTTGCTTATGTGAGGTTTTCCCAACAGACATGGGAGATAGCTTGTTGTGCAAGATGCCTTGCATTCTGCTACCGTGTTTGGGGTATTGACTAAAACTCATTGTGACTCACTAATGAAATTTCAGTGATGTTCTTAGTCGACTGAGGGCTGTTGACGGTCGACTGTGACTCACTGATGAAATTTTGGTCGACCAAAGGTGGGACCGTCGGATTGTGCAAGAGAAGTATATAAAGCCTAATTCCAATTAAGGCTTATAAAATACGAGTGTTTTATCTTTAAAAGCAAGAGTTTTGTAAGGTGAGAGGGTTTCTACACTTGTAAGGATTTGGAAAGAAATTTTTCTCATAGGATTTAGGGTTTCCTAGAGGTGCGCATCGCAAGGGGAGATCGGGTACATTTATAGTCGAATAAGATAAGTGGTGTAAATTCTAAGGTTTTGATTATAGTGGATTTCTATCGCTTTCTGTCATGATTTTTTCTCACAAGGGTTTTTCATGTAAAATATCTTGTGTTCTGTGGTTACTTGCTTAATTGTTTGGTTATTCTAGTTATTATTATTATTTTATTTTCTTAAACGCGCTTCCGCAAAGTGCATGGAATGATAGTGGTGTTAAATCTGAAATTCTAGCACCTAGGGTTGATTCGAGTTTATTGTTGGCTCAAGATTAGAGCTGGTTCACTCATAACATATAGCCAAAGACCCACATTCAACATACACATGTTCTGCACTCAGCAGATCAGCCTGGACTTTGAAACAGTGCATGCTAATGATGGAGCCGTCCTAATGAACGAATTAGTTTTAACACATTCTATTGTTATGAGCGTCCTACATTGTTGGACAAAACTATTTACAACTGAGTATGCTAAGGAGAAATGAATGGTTCAAGAAGCTTTAATACTAGCATAATGTGATAGATGATATCCTCAGGCATTTAACATATAATAATTCAAATAAATTATTAAAATTATGAGTCTATTTAGATGTATCATCCACCAAAAAAAAACTTTTATTTGATTTATGTGACTATTTGATTGGTAGTCATTTATTAGATAGATAAAAATGAAAAAAAGGTCCAATGGTCATGTTTCCACAAAAATGTATGTTGTTGCTTGGATTTGGCCAATAGATAACGTCGGTCAAGGTCGACTCTGTGATCCTTTTCACCATTGTCTTCCCAAGGCAAAGCAAGCTAGTGTCACTGTTGATCATCAGCATTGCAAGAGGAAAGAGAAACAAGCAGTAGGGAGGTGCCGATGGTCGGCTATAAACTCTCCGATGCCTAAGTTAGGCCAATAAATCTCACTCTTAAGGTTGTGTAAGGATAGGAATTGCGTATCTTGTTTGTAGATGAGAGCCTTATTTATAGGACGCGCGGATAGGTCTAGGTGTTAGAGTCTTTTACAGATACGTTTAAGAGAGTCATAAATGGGCGGGAGTCTCGTCCCGTAACAGTAGAAGAGATTCACGACTAAGATAAAGCCATTATCCCTATTTGGTTTGTGTTAGGCGGATCGTTCTTGGATTTGTCGCGCTGCCTCTCTAACAATGGTTGTCCCGGTCCACTCGGGATGTGGAGCTCGGCATCCGAGCTTCTTCCCTTTGAGTTTCTCACCCAAATTATGGATCTTTCTTAGGGGATGAGGTCGATCTTTGCCTCTGTTAGTCCAGCTCGGGACATTAGTCGCTGCTCCTCAACTCGATAGCGGAGCAGTTGTAGATAATTGCTCGATCCCTCTGCTTGACAGAGAACCGAGGTCATAGCCTTTGCTCTAACTTTGGCTTTTGCAGATGTTAATAGGACTGCAGTTGGAAGCTTTTTAGTAGCTACCCCTTGGCTCGGAGAGCTTGTCAATCTATTTGCTCAGCCCCTTCTCTCCTCAGCTTAGAGGAAGAGTCGATGACTTATTCTTGGGCCTTTAAGCTTATGTGCTTCTGCTCTATGTGTCGGACTAGATCGAAATCCTCCACAACAATGTATTCAGGAATTAAGGTTTGTATTTGTCAAGAAATCTGATTTTGGAACAGTGAATTTGAACTAGTGAATGCCGCCTATACAATTTCTCGGTACTATGTATCAAATGACATACATTGCCCGAGTATCATGTAAGACACCGCGAAAGTCAGCGACTAGAGTACAATCTCTAGTTGAGTACACGTTGTTACCCTCGAAATATCACTTTTATTTTTATGTAGGTAGAGCTGTACATGAACCAAGCTGGCTCGAAAAGTTTGCTCGGCTCGGCTCGAAAAAGCTTGATTCGACTCGATTCGAAAGGTGGATCAAACCAAACCAAGCTTATAATTTTTGGGCTCGTTGAAAATTCAAGCCGAGATCGAGCTTGATTTAGCTCGGTTCGAACTAGGCTCGGATCGGCTTGGTTTGATTATATATATATATATAGTACTATGCACTCACACTCATGAGGTCGAGCTGTGTGGGCCCCACTGTAATGTGTGATGGGCATCCACACCATCAGTTAGATGCACCGTTCCATGGTGGTCCATGAGCCTAAAACTCAGGCCAATCCATGACTTGGGTGGGTCACACCACAGACAACAATTAAGAGTGGATATCCACCCATTGAAACTTTTAAAATCTTTTATAGGATCGACTAAGATGTGGTTAAGAAATCTAGTCCATCCATTATGTGTGTCCCACTTAAACAAGAGGTCACACCAAGTTTCAATAGTATTCAAAATTCAGGTAGGCCCAACAAGTGTTTTTAGATGTTTTAGGCATGATTTAACACCGTTTCAATTGGTATGGTTCACCGTAGTTTTGCATACTGTTGATTTTTAGGATCCCAAAACCTAAAGCGAACCCATCAAATGCATGGTGTTGATGTTTGAAACACATTAGAGTGGGACCCACACAGAGCACATAGTATCTTTTCCACACACACACACACACACACACACACACACTATTTTGAGCGCCCCTCAACCCTAATTTCATTCGAGTGCCCTCCTCCCTTTTGAATTTTGCTCGTAGCCCGTAGCTTCAGTCGTCCGGCCACCAACCATCCGACTAACCCTTGCCAGATAGATAGATCTCTCTCTCTCTCTCTCTCTCTCTCTCTCTCTCTCTCTCTATATATATATATATATATATATATATATATATATATATATATATATATATATATATATATATATATATTCGAATTCGGCTTGAAAGCTCGACCAAACCAAACTGGCCGGGCTAGCCTGACTAAGGACCAAATTGAGCCAAGCTCGAGCCTAGTTAGCCTGTTGGTTGAGCGAGCCAAGCTGGGCCAGCTCGATTCAGTTAGGGATCGTGTAAAGCTTGTAGCGAAGACAGCAAGGCCACCCGTTAACCATCACCGCTCCTGCATGATAGCGAGGGCACATATCCATTTCCTAATCAGGCGCCACGTGTTGTGGTCCTAAGCTTGTTGTGGACGAGATGCTGCACCATTTTATACGCATATCCCCGGATGTATGGGGGACCATTTTGGACATTGGGGACTTGTTGTATGCATTGATACTACTCTGCTAGAGTGTGATCGTTAATACACAGTTGCTAAGAATTATATATGTGGATTACACCAATTCAAATTAAACCGTTCAGATTGTGGGTTGTACTTGTATTGGTAGACATCTTTTCGACGGATAAAAATGAAAACGAAAAAGGCCCAACGGCACATGCTTCAACAAACATGTATTCAGAAATCAAAAGGGTTGTACTTATCAGGGAATCTGATTTTGGAATTGTGAATTTGAGCAAAATGAATGTCAGGCATGCAATTTCTCAGTGCCCGTGTATCAAAGGACATACGCTGCCCGAGTATTATGTAAAACACCCCGAAAGCCACAGAATGAAACGTTTCATTCCCACGAAAATATCATTTCTGTTTCTACGTAGGTACGTTTCGTGCATGATAGCGAGGGCACTTGTCCATTTCCAAATCAGGCGCCACGTGTCGTGGTCCTAAGCTTCTTGTGGACGAGATGGTTAATACACAGCCGCTAAGAATTGTATCCGTGGAGTACACTAATTCAAATTAGGCCGTTCAGATTGTGGGACCCAGTAAAGATGGCTGGTCACCCAAAAGTTAGATTAACTAAGAAATTCTAGTATTGGACAAATGGGACTGGTTTTCTTTTGAACCGTCTGTTAAATGGACCAACAATCATCCTGTTACGAAAATAAAGTGATGAAGTTTTTAGTCCATTGACCATTCAAAATTGGGACCGACGATTAGGACGGTTTGTTTAAGCTACCTGTATACCACGCGACAATTTCTTAGTGCACTCGCACTCTGCTACAGTATCAATTTATTATTATTATTTTTTTTTTGAAAGGAAATGTTGCTTGTGTTACACCCGGGAGCGGATTAGGTGAGGCCCGGGTAGTGGGTGAGGCCCTGACCGTCGGGCCCACCTTAATGTGTGTGTGTGTATGTTGTATATCTACACAGTCCATCAGTTTTACTAGCTTATGAGCATGGGTATACACATACCCCCACACACACCATAATGGGTAAGTGAATCCATGACTTCTATGTTGAAACTCTTGTGAGTCTTTTTTTTTTTTTTCTTTTTCATACGGACTCACACCACAGTGGGATTTCACGGTAATGGATACTGTAGGTGGGGCGCACTGTGATGTTTGTGAGAAATCTATGCTGTCCAACCGTTTTGTGAGATCATTTTACGCGTTGTGACCAAATATAAATGGGATCCAAGACTCGAGAGGCCACAGTAAAGCAAAAGGTGGGGAGGGAAATTCCTACTGTTGAAACCCCTACAGGGTCCACAGTGATGTTTATATGCCATCCATACCGTTCATAATGTCATTCCTACTTAGTTGAATAGAAAACATAAATATTATCATGATTCGAAACTTCTGTGGCCCCATGAATATTTCAACTGTGGAAGTTCAATCATCATATTTTTGGCACACTTGAGTCTTGGATCCCGTTCATTTTTTGGTCTCAACGCCAAAAATGATCTCAAAAAACGGGTTGGATAGCATAGACTTCTCACAAACATTACGATGGGCCCCACCTAGATTCCGAGAGCAGGAGATGCGTGCGAAAGCCTTTGGCAGGCAATCCGAGTAAGGACACTTTAGGCATCCCATCAATTGTCCTGTCTTGTCTAATAATGGGGATTACTTTGGATGGACCACTGCATTTAAGTATCACAAAACGATTGAATTCCAAACAATGAGGTTTCACACTAGCACACTCGATCGGCTGGAATCGTCAACTCCCTTAAAAGCTTGTTTCACACGACGCCTAACACACCCGGCTGGCTCTTGAGCCTGTTTCACACCACGCCTGGCACACCCGGCTGGAATTGTCTTCTCCTTTCACGCTTGTTCACACAATGTCTAGCAAACCCGGCTGGAATCGTCTACTCATTGTATGCCTGTTTCACGAGGCCTAACACACCCAAGCCCGGCCTCACATGACATCTACTTCATCAATCAATTTCACCACTACATGTTAAGCCCCGATGTGAGGCAATTCAGAAAAGTCGCCACATCACGAAATAGTGGGGATGAAAATGTCTACTGCCGAATCCTTGTGATTTTTATATGCCATCGAACCTATTCATAAGGTGATTCCCACGGGGTCAGATGTTTTAAATGGTGAGCATCCAATCCCTACCTTTTTTTTTTTGTGTTGTGGTCCACTTGATCTTTGCATCTTCATGATATGCCTTAGTGGATATCAATTAGTTGATTACCGTGGGACTTATAGAGCTTTTTGTTTCACTGACTTCTTGCATCATATGTTTTATGAAATTCGCCTCCAGGCCCTGAGGTAAAAAGTTAGCCTGGTCCGCAACTCAGGTAAGGCCACACCATAGTACAGAACAATAGGGATAAGATATGACCTTTATGTGTGAGGCACCATTATGTGTCTTTCATCGAACCCATTAATTTGGTGTAATGGACATATTTAAAATGATAAAAAAAAAAAATCATCGTGGTCCATAACTCAGGCGGGCCACGGCACATGAACTTAAGAGGTTTTAGTCATAATTTTATATTGTTTTCATGAGTGTGGCTGATCTTTTATTTCTACAGTTAAAAAATGAGTTTTCACGTGATCAAGGGAGTGAATTTAAATATACAACATTGTAGGCCTCACAGAAGAACTTGGGTGTGCTGAAAACTATATTAATCCCAAGGAAAGAGATCTCGAAGACCGACCCCAACCCCCGGCAACACCTGTTTTAGGATGGGTGTACAACAATAAGGCTATGAGAGCACACCATGTTATCTGTGTGACATCTAGTCTGTCCATAAGGTGTGGTTCTAGATGTTAGGCCCTAGAGCCAAAAATCAGCCAGATCCAAAACCAGCACGGGCCACGCCAATAGGAACAATAGATATGAACGCCAACTGCAGGTTTGTGCCAATATCCCATCTACCAGCTACTCGACGTGCCAAATTGGCAAACATGTGTTAGATCCAAGCCATCCACATCAGATGGGCCTCACCATTCAGATGCTCTTTACCAAACGTCAGGTCTATCGTTTGTCAGTTGAACGATCATGTTAATGGACAGCTAAAGAAAACTAGTTTTCCTAGGTCGTTCTTTTCCTAGCCGGACGACGCTATCTAAGATTACAATGTATATAAAGGCTATCTTGAAACATAGAGCCTTATAATACTTACCATTGAGTCCAAAACACTTCTCATTCGTATGATCCAATCCAACCTTGATTTAGCATTATTTTCTGTAGCCATCCCTTTTTCAAGCGATGGATAGATGGTTATGATGGGCCTTTGTTAGATTCTTTGTAATGATAAGCAATCCATGAAGGTCCCTAACAAATAGATAGATCAAATTGTTTGTTGGACCTAAGGAAGGCCAATGGTTAGCACTTTAATTTATAGTGCTCTGTATCATTGAAGTTTCATATTGCCACAAGTGCCTACGTGTGGATGGGGATGGTATATCTATCAGCCAAGATGGGTCATCCATCTCAACTCTACCGAAGAAAACAAAAAATCCCATTCGAGGACACAAATATCCTACATACAATATACAGGGCATACAGGTATCAAATAACTTGAAACCAAATATATATATGGGATGGACTTCAAGAGAAATTACAAAGGAGCTTTTTGGAATTGAAGTTGCATCTGGACCGGGTAGTCATGGGCTACTATACCAACTATAGTGCATGTACTTGGTTTTCCATTAACTTAGCACATGGGAATCAATGCACGTTTGACAAATTGTTATGGACATGTGATGATGAACCATAATTGTTTGTTGGCGGGCAGTTGGAAGTATTTATCTCAAATACCTTCTAATTTCGGTGCAATTATAATTATTTGTACAAATGTATGACATGTTCCTGCAATTATAATTATACGTACCAATGTATGACATGTTCCATGTTCCTAAGTAGCATCAATTCATGACTCAATGGTAGACTCACAAGAATTTTAACACAGAGGTCATAGGTTAACGTTTGAGTACCCATTGTGGTGAGTGTGGGTTAAAAAAAAAAAAATACCATGTTGATGTATGAGTGTACTATATATATATATGTGTGTGTGTGTGTGTGTGTGTGTGTGTGTGTGTGTGTGTGACAAACAAGGGATGGATTAGTCAGCAACATCACCGGCTAGCCTTGATGTCATGGATTGCTAGGCAGATACAACTTTACCCAAATGCAAACAAGCCATAGTCCATGTGCATTTGAGTGTGAAGGTGTCCTCATGTCCTAGTTAGTACAAGTGGGGTCCATGGTTGGTTGATCTAGACCATTGAATTGATGTGCCCGTTGAAGCCTCTGGAACTGTTCCAGGAGAAGAACATTCTGTACATCATTTTTTCATGGATTGTTGCTGTGTTGTCCACCAGACCCCTTCCACCAGAATATCTTAAATTGGAGAATTTTTGGATCGGGTACCACCCATCCATGATCACAAGAACAAGAAGATGAACGGTTTGGATCACCTAAACTAGAGCAGTTAAAATAGCTAGCATTACCAACATGGTTTATTCTTTGGAAAGCAAAGAGAGGTTTAGGATGCATTAATACTTTTATCTGCAATCGACCACATGCAATTAGTCTTACAGAGACGTGACTTTTGAATCCTCATGGGATATAGGACAGGAAATCAAATATCAAATGGAGGTAAAGATATTCAGTACATTAGATGCATATGCATGCTTAGCAACCAATCGTTCAGATTTTATTTGTCCAGCCTTATGAGTTGTAAATAATTTTACCTACTTCAACAAAAATAGTGACAACTAAAAATGTTGATGCTCTTGCCGCCCATGATTAACCTTCATTATGTATAGCCTGCACCACACTCAAAAGGAGGTTTTTTGGGACATGCCTGACATATTGGGTGCATACACTTCCATGCATGCTTGGCAGATCACGGCCTACACATAGGTGACGTGGATTTATACAAGAACGTCGACACTCACACGTGTTTTGCCTTGCTGGTCAATGTGTATGTTCATTCATGCATTCCTTGAACAGATGGGAAAGCGGATATTTGGTCTGTAAGCCCATATACCCACTATCCATACATGCATTTCCATATATGTATGTATACATCCGTACGTGCATGCGTTTAGGGTATATAAAGTAAATTCAATTAATATAAATAGTTGAAATTAACTTGAAATTGGTGTAGGAATTTCCATTCGTGAGCAAGCTGGACCCTAAGATCGATGGCCCACCTGAGTCTGCAATCACAAAGGAAGACATTAACCGCGCAATTAAAGGGCTTATGACAGCCGAAGAGGTAAAAAAAAAAAACAGAAAAATAGAACAAAACTGATTTTTGCATGTGGCCCATCCATGCATGGCAGGGCACCATCTGTGAAGCAATTATAATCTGTGCAGGCCCTTGAACGCAAGAAGCTCTTCGTCCTCGACTACCATGATTTGCTCTTGCCATACGTGCACAAGGTGAGAGAGCTCCCAGGGACCACCTTGTATGGGTCCGCATAGGGCTGCACATCTGCCCCGTTAACCCGCCCAACCCGCCCGACCCGACCCGACCCGGTAGAAACCCGATCCATCCCGACCCGGCTAACAAAACGGTCCGGTCCCGAGTAGATGCTTCCGGACCGTTTTTAATTTAGGTACGGTTTAGAGTACATGCCAAACCCGCCCGACCCGACCCGTACCCCGACCCGTGTATCCCGACCCATTCCACCCAACCCGAACCGTCCCGTTTATACAAGTTTATTGCTTTTAGAAATATCTATATATCATTATCAATAGGTTGAATGGTCAATAAACATTATGGTGGACTCTAGAATCTTTTAATGGTGGGAGTTCAATGACCACTGATTTTTGTGGTATGCTCTCCCTAAAGCTTTTATCTACTTCCTTTTTGGGACTGTCCTATAATAATCTGGAAATGTAAATGGACGGCATGGATTTACAATATATACATCGAGGTGAGCCTCATGGTTAGGGTCTCACCCACATGGTTGGTTCCGGGTCTCACCTAATTTCACCAAAGCTGCGCTCATCTCACACTCACGGGGAGCAGATTAGGTGACATCTCGGATCCACCAAGGTGGGTGGCCCCTGACTATGTGTCTTAAATCCACACCGTCCAACTATTTTGAAAGATTATTTTAGGATATGATACCAAAAATGAAGCTAACTCAAATCTTAGGTGGACCACACCATAGAAACATTGTCCTAACCTGACCTGACCTGACCCGGTTTAGCATATAGGGTAGGGTAGGGTTAGGGTTAACCCTTTTACAAGTAGGGTAGGGTTAGGGTTGGGTCAACCCAACCCGGTCACGACGCGGACCGAAACCGGGACCTTTAAATATATTTAGGTTCGGTTCAGGGTTGGGCCCAACCCGACCCTAACCCGACCCATGTGCAGGCCTAGTCACGCACGCTCTTCTTCCTCATGCCTGATGGTACACTGCGGCCCATCCCCATCGAGCTCACGCGGCCCGCCTCACCTACTAATCTCCAGTGGAAGAAGGTGTTCATCCCCGGCTTCCATAGCACCAATTCCTGGCTCTAGAAGTTTGCAAAGGCTCACGTGTGTGCTCACGACTCAGGCTATCATGAGCTCGTCATTCACTGGAACGGTTTCATTGCTTTCCCTTTAAATCCGGTTTCTAGTTCTAAGGGCGCGTTTGCATACACCATCGAATCGAATTCCAATTTGGGTCGTGAATACTGTGCACCCAAACCCAGCCAAAACAAGGATTAGATATGTATCTTCATTAAAGAAAATAACATTAGCTTAACATGTGGACCATTTGTTTGGATTGGATGCAGGCTAAGAACTCATTGTTGCACCGAGCCTTACATAATTGCGGCTAATCGGCAGCTAAGTGCAATGCACCCGATTCATAGACTACTGCGGCCCCACTTCCGATACACGATTGAGATCAACGCGGTCGCTCGTGAGGCCCTCATCAACGGCAATGGAATCATCTAGAGATCCTTTTCGCCGAGAAAATACTCCATGCAATTGAGCTCTGATGCCTATACCCAGCTTTGGAGATTCGATATGGAGGCCCTGCCAGCGGATCTGATTAGAAGGTAAATCCCACTGACAATCGTCGAACTCCAATGGCAAATGATCAGTCATTAATGAAAAGTCTGAATGTCCTGGTAACCGTGTACATCTTTCTGACCGTCCAAATTAATGGGCCACTTCATATATGGATCATAGCCCTAAGACACTCTAGTCCAATGATCCCGAGAGTCTGATCGATGGACTTCTCTAAAAAGTGGGGTCATTGATTACAACGTAGGAGCATTAGGTTGGTGAAATATATGACCAATCCAAGATGCGGTTGATTAATTGGATGCTATGGATCGATGGAGTACTGTGCACTCAATTGAGAGTCCAGATCTAAGGTCATTTGCACCAATATTATGAAACTCAGGTGGGGCCCAGCGCATACCACTGGACGTGTGGGATTTAATGCTTTCATCATGTGGGGCCCATTTCCAGCCTTTACGTGTGTATATGTCTTTCTCGCACTTGTGTGGGATGTCTGCTAATTACGTTCATTGAACTGCCAGGGGCATGGCAGTAGAGGATCCAACGGCTGAGCATGGCCTAAAGCTGACCATAGAAGACTACCCATTCACCAATGATGGCCTTCTGATCTGGTCAGCCATTAAGCAATGGGTCAGCGACTACGTGACCCACTACTAATGGGACGACAGTCAGGTGTCGTCAGATAGCGAGCTCCAAGCATTTTGGTACGAGGTCCGGACCAAAGGCCATGAAGACAAGAAAGACGAGCCATGGTGGCCCACCTTGAACACCAGGGATGACCTGTGTTGAAAACGGACGCCTCAATCACTTTTGTGTAGAGGCCACCGGCCGGTCGGTGGGAGTGTCCTGCCAGCCGGCCACACAGTGTACCACCGGCCGGTCGGTGGGAGTGTCCTGCCGGCCGGCCACACAGTGTAGACAGGCAGCAATGCTGCTGTCCGATTTTTTAGCCTATCCGACCGGTCGGTAGGGGTGTCCGACCGGTCGGACGACCGATCGGCAGTCTCCTACTGCAACTCTATTTCTTGCACGGTTTGCGCGCAAGAGGTTTCTAAATTCGGTTTTCTTCCTATTTAAGGTGTATTTACGGGATTAGAGGTTTCTAAGGTTGCAAAGGGGATTGAGGGAGCTCCTAGGTGAGAGAAAGAGCTTGGAGAAGAGGGTTTTCTTCTTGGGTAAGCTTGGGATTTCTCTTGTGGGCTTGGATTTTTGGGTCTTGAGTTCCATCTCTTGTAACTTCTGATATTATAGTGGATTGTTGTCGCTTTGTGCCGTGGTTTTTTACCCATGAGGGATTTTTCCACGTTAAATTTGGATTGTCTATGTGTGGGTGATTGCATGCATTGTGATTACATTGTGTGGCTTGTTTGATTGAATTTGTTGCTTGTGTTGGGCTTTGCTTCCGCTGCCGGCCCTCCTATCCCAACAACTGGTATCAGAGCGATCGTTGAGGTGTAGCAGAAATTCGAATCTGAGACAAGAGCATGGCATCAGGCATGAGGTTCGACATAGAGAAGTATTCGGGGAAAAATAACTTTGGAAGGTGAAGATGAAAGGCCTTCTAGTTCAGCAATGATTGCAAGATGCGCTCCTTGGAGAGTGACCAGAAGCTATGAAAGAAGAAGAGTGGAAGAAGATCGATGAAAATGCCAATGTCTCAATCCAGTTGTGCCTGGTAGATGAGGTCCTGTATAACGTCATGAAAGAGAAAACTGGGGCTAAAACATGGGTGAAGTTAGAGAATATCTATGTGAAGAAATCTCTTGAAAATCGCATAGACTTGAAGCTTCAGTTGTACAACTTGAGGATAACGGAGGGGGCCGATGTTGAGAGCCACATCAGCAATTTCAATAGGCTTATTTGCAAGTTAATGGATGTAGATGAGCCGATGAAGGACGAGGATCAAGCGTTTATCCTGTTGAATTCTCTTCCAGATTCATATGAGTCACTCAAGGACTCTTTGTGCGCAGGTAGGGAGACTATTGGCGTAGAAACCGTTATCTCAGCCCTTCAGGCGAAGGCGATGAGAAGGAAAAGCGGCGACGTGGGTCTCTCTACTGATGAGGCACTGGTTATAAGTGGGAGGAATTCTGAACGAGGTGGAGGATCTCCTTCATCGAGATCTAAATCAAAAGGCAAGTGGAGGCACAAGGTGAGATGCTGGAATTGTGGGGAAGAAGGACATGTGAAAAGGGATTGTTCGAATCCTGAGAAAAGGCAAGAGAGATCTGGAGGTTCTTCTAGGGAAGGAACCAATACTATAGAGGACGGTGGTGACGGTTGTGATATGTTGACTGTATCCGGCATAGAGCCTCTTGGTGGAGAGTGGCTCTTGGATTCAGGGGCATCATGTCATGTATGTCCTGACCCAAGCTCATTCATGTCATACAAGGAGTATGATGGTGGATCGGTGTTTGTAGACGATGGCTACGCTCGCAATGTGGTAGGGATTGGTTCGGTGCGCATTAGGATGTTCGATGGAGTCGAACGGATCCTTGAAAGTGTGAAGCATGTCCCTGAGATGAAGAGGAATGTGATATCCCTTGGTGCACTCGAGGCGAAATGGTGCAGGTTCATCGGCTGCGATCGATATTGTAAAGTGGTGAAGGGAGCACGCGTGATGATTAAGGCACGGAGGTGCAATAATCTTTACAAGGTGATCGGGAGCACAATTCATGGTGGAGCTGCGGGATCGGCAGCGGGATCCACGGTTGTTCAAGTGTGGCAAGAGAAAAAGGGCCACATGGGAAGAGCAACAAGGCGTGTGAAGATGCAAGGATGATGTCGATGGGGCATGAGAAGCGACGGGACTATAATGATGACGAAGTAGAGGTGGAGACTGTGCGTGACCAGGAGGTGTATGGTGATTTGAGTCGTGGTGGAGTTTGTTGGAAACGGACGCCTCAATCACTTTTGAGCAGAGGCCACCGGCCAGTCGGTGGGAGTGTCCGACCGGCCGGCCACATAGTGTAGACAGGCAGCAATGCTGCTGTCCGATTTTTTAGCCTATCCGACCGGTCGGTAGGGGTGTCCGACCAGTCGGACGACCGGTCGGCAGTCTCCTACTGCAACTCTGTTTCTTGCGCGGTTTGCGCGCAAGAGGTTTCTAAATTCGATTTTCTTCCTATTTAAGGTGTATTTACAGGGATTAGAGGTTTCTAAGGTTGCAAAGGGGATTGAGGGAGCTCCTAGGTGAGAGAAAGAGCTTGGAGAAGAGGGTTTTCTTCTTGGGTAAGCTTGGGATTTCTCTTGTGGGCTTGGGTTTTTGGGTCTTGAGTTCCATCTCTTGTAACTTCTGATATTATAGTAGATTGTTATCGCTTTATGTCGTGGTTTTTTACCCGTGAGGGGTTTTTCCACGTTAAATTTGGATTGTTTATGTGTGGGTGATTGCATTCATTGTGATTGCATTGTGTGGCTTATTTGATTGAATTTGATTGCTTGTGTTCAGCTTTGCTTCCACTGCCTGGCCTCCTATCCCAACAACCTGATCCAAGTCCTGACCACCATCATTTGGGTTGCCTCGGCTCACCACGCCGCAGTCAACTTCAACCAGTACACCTACGGCGGGTACTTCCCGAACCGCCCCACCATCATGTGGGGCCACAAAAGTTTTGGATCAAGCTGATATTTGTGTTATCTCTTCATTCAGGTCTATGTGACCTAATCCACATGTTGGATTGCCAATAAATATTATAGTGGGCCCGATGAAGGTGGTATTTGTGTTATCCCGTCAATTACCACTGTTGTCCTGTGGTGCGGTCCACCTGAGATGTGGATCTGCCTCATTTTTTGAGATCATGCCCTAAAATGAGCTTGCAAAATTGATGAGCAAAGTGGATAAAACACATGCTAGTAGCCACGTCCGTACTCAACAGTCGGTATGCAATCCACGTCGTACTCTATCCATGCAAAATCAGCCCATCCACACATACACCATGAAGCAGTATCAATCTCAATGTACAGCCATGGCATGACATATATAGTGTAATGATGTATAGGCTTGAATTTCCTATCACGTGATCATCACGTTGTGGTTCATATTTTGCACGGATAGGACAATCAACCTATCTGAAACAATGGTGAAGAAAATGGCTACACCAGATCTCTTCTTGGGATGAGCCTGTATTAAAAAATAGACACCATCCGATGGAGGACACATGCGATAGCATGAAAATCAAGTAAATCTGACTTCAAGAATTGGCGGGCCCACCAAATTATTTAAGGAAAATCCACCCTAATCACTAGGTGCATCAGCCATTTTATCCATAGGGGCCGTATCTCGCCTGCTAGCCCAGCTGGAAGGCGCCGAGGGTTTTTTTTTTTTGGGTTAGTTCACACATCCCACTGTTAGGACACACACCCACACCATTAGACACCGAGGGGTTTCAACAGCAGGTCACTACTTGAAAAAGCGCTAAATTCGACGGTCTGTGCCATTGAAAAAAACCGTCGTAGAACAAACGGTTGAAAAATAAATTCGACGGTTTATAACCGTCGGATAATATTCGACGGTCCACACCCGTCGAACTCGTATTTGCATAATCGGCAGCTGTGAACCGTTGAAAATAATTCGACGGTCCTACCCCCCGTGTTGGGTAAAACTTAATAGAAATTTTCAACGGTCTAGAACCGTCGAATTTATGTATGCACGGAAAAAAAAATCTTTATTTAGTGGAGGCTATGCCCCAATATATCCCGTAAACCTGTAATTCATAAACAATTTAGAAAAATACAACATTTACTAACACAATATACAAGTACCTGGTTTCTTTTGGTAAGAAAAGAAATTACAATGATGGCACCTCTAGCTGTTGCTCGTACATGCCCTGATAGATAGACCCATCTAAGACAATGCAAATAAAGGCTTGTTATAACTGCCAAATGAAAGAAATCAATCCAACATTCATCAAAACTAAGGATTAACGATACAAGTTATAAAAAATTGTTTAAAGGGAAACTACAAACACATCCCCAGTTCAGTTAATACAAATGTTCACAGATCAAGATGTTGAACAGTGGAACTTGTTTGGACCAATACTTGTAAGGAAAAAAAATTCACAAAGAAGCCAAGACCCATGAGAACTTGAGAATTCACAATTACTTAAGTGTTGGACCCTTAAATAGGTTTTCCTATAAGAAACTACCTAGCAAGCTCACAACACTTTTTGGGGTATTCCCATCCATAAAGTTCCTTCAGATGAACCAAGGCCCTTCGTCCACCCACCATTTTCTCTACAGCTCTCTGTAAAACTATCCCTGAGCATAGAAACTTCATTTGCCTATGATATGTTCTGGATAGCTGGAGTCTTTCTTTGATAAAGAACTGAGTTGCTTCCTTAGAAGAAAATTGTTTCCTGCATCTCGGCATTTTTGGATAGCTGATAAAATACATAAACAACCATTAGCGCATTATATCTTAATGCTTATCACAAAAGAAGAAGGAAAAAGCAAAAAAGGAAGAAAGAAAATTTTACGTGTTTTTTTTAAGCATATGATTTTACGTATTAACAATCAAGAAAGAAAAATAAGGATAAATGAGCTGCGGAATAGCTAGCACAAGTCGTGCCAATGAAAAATAAAGTCCAACTATCATGAATATCAATTAATAATCCGCATTATAAAATCAAACAACTCTTCTATGAAACTATTTTCTTCCACAATAGTCACTAACAGTTACAAATTGTACCTGCTGCTCAATAGCACAATAGTCACTAACAGTTACTAATTGAAGATACAAAAAGCACAATTAGTCACTAACAGTTACAAATTGTACCTGCTGCTCAGCATTCTTGTATCCGAGCATGTTACTAGATGCAAGCATGGAACCCACAAGCTGTTAAGTCGTGTAAATGTGGTGTAAATGTCTGCGACTATTGTCATGATTAAAAGGGAAAGAAAAACCCCTCCAACTAGAGCAAAAGATGTCAACTTCCAACCTTTTGTCATGATTAAAAAAGAAAAGAAAAGAAACCTTTCTAAAAAAGACTTTTACATTTGGAAAAAAAAATATAAGAAACTTGCTGTGCATGATTTTTTTCCCAAAAAGAATTTAAGTTATTTGCAATCCAGAGTCCAAAACCTCAACCAAATGTGGTTGGTCAGCAATTTAGACAGGATTCCCATGGAACCATGATATGTATACGTACGGTTGAAGAGACCACTATTTTTTAAAGGTGCTAATCTGTCTAATGCTGTACCTAGCAGATTGTTAATAGTAATGTGTCCAATGCTGTACCTAGCAGATTGTTAATAGTAATGTGTCCAATGCTGTACCTAGCACATTGGATCATCTAAGGAGAGATTGATGAAACAGAGAAATTATAGCCAAGCTAGCAAAATCACTACAATTCGCAATTCATGGTACAGTATCATTTGACCGAAAGCATGATGTTGCTTAAATTTTTAGTCTATGGTAAGATCAAAATCTGGGTTACAGAAATTAGAAAACCTGAAACCAAATTTCCATTCTACATGAAGTTTCATCAACAGACTCTGCAGCATCTGATCCGATGCAGCTTATCAAAATCCTATTTGGAAAACACCACAAGAAGCAAATTTATCAAGCCAAATACAGAAATATGAGGTTGACAATCACACAAGCGGTGTCAAAGAGGAAACTGAAGCCACAACACAAAGTCAATGGGTAGGGGAAAAAAAATACATTAATGTGTGGAAAAGGATTCATTGCAACTATTGCAAGGTGTTAAGGCTAAGCACCAGTCATGGGATTGAAAGCTTCTAAGACATGATGACCATAAAAGAAACGACTTGCCCCACTTACCACCACAATCACCTGAAATAAAAAAAAATTTAAAATTAAAAAAAGGAAAAAAAAGAAAAACAGATAAAAGAAGCCTAGGCATCATCATTTACTGCCTCCAACTTTGTTAGAAAGAAAGAAAGAAACAAACCATTGTTAAAACACTCCAAAAGGTTTCCGTAGGCTTATTTACCATCCATTAGAAACTTCTTAGGGCGCACCTTAATGTTTCCATAGGCGTATTTACTATCTATTAGAAACTTCTCAAGTACAATCCTCCACAATAATTAAGCTGTTGTTGCTGACATGCATTTCTACGGTTGGTGATTATGATCATCAGGTTGATCCATGAAGGGAGCCACCTGATGAAGCATCAAAATGGCCATGCTTCTGAATTGAATCTAGCACACCAGACTATTAAATCGGGGAACTGCTACCCCATTACAAGCTGAGGAATTATGCAATTCGGACATGGTGATCTGTACATTAACTTCTCAGCTGAGTGGCCCGCTTTGGAAATTTATGTGATCTTTCTTGTGTGGGTGTTTGTGGAGCTGTCCTTTGCCTCTGATACCAAAAAAAGGAAAAGCAGAAAGTTCACTTTGTTCGAAATGCCAAGAAGACACCAATTAACTCCACTGGCGGGTGCATTGTGTGACTAACTGTGTGGGTGAGTTGCGCAACTAACAGGGTGTGTGCGTTGCATGATTACAAAAAAAGCCATAGGGGTCAAAAATCAGCCTGGTCCCAGATTCAGTGGGCCATACGTAGGAAACAATGTTAACCTAGGAGAGGGATGCCCACCCTTGATTTTTTTAAGGCCCTCTTTGTTTATTATATGAAATTCACCTCAACCGTTCGATGCAAAGCTAAAATTTAGGCATTAGAGAAAAAAATAGGCCTATCCTTGATTCAGGTGAGCCATATGAAAGGAAACAGTTTGAAGTATAAGCATTACTGTTTTCCTTAGTATGGCGCACCTAAATCGCTGATTGGGCTGATTTTAGGGCCCTATGGCTAAAATGGGGTGACGATCCTAGTGATCAGGGTGTATTTTGCATAAACATTATGATGTGCTACGTGTGAAATTTTTTAGGCGTACATGTTTTCATGAAGAGAGACTTCTACATTAAAATAGCCTGAATTTGACTTGTGCTTCATTGTGTTGTTTAAGTGAAATCCACAACGATCACCAAGTGTCGCCCTATTTTGGCTGTAGGGCACAAAAATCAGGCTGGTCTGTGATTCAAGCAGGCCATATGAAAGGAAACAATTGGGAGAGGGGAGCTCCATATACTATTTTCAATTATATGGTTCACCTAAATCACGGGCCAAGCTAATTTTTGGGCCTTAAGGCTAAAATAAAGTGGGGCACACCAAATGATCGGGGTAAATTTTGCATAAACATCATGATGGGCCATGTGTGACATTTTTTAGGCATGCAAGGGTTCACTTTGGTGGCTTTTGCATGAAGATGGCCTAAATTGTCTTAATTAACAAGCCTCACCATGATATTTAAGTCAAATCCACCCCGATTAACAAGTGTGTCACCTTGATTTAACTATAGGGCCAAAAAATCAGTTTGGTTTATGATTCAAATGGGCCATACAAAGGGAAATAGTCGAGAGAGGGATACCTCATATGGTCCACCTAAATCACAAACCAGATTGATTTTTTAGCTCTAAGGTGAAAATGGAGTGTCACACCTATTGATCGGGGTAGATTTCACATAAACATGGGGTGGACCATGCGTAAGAATTCGTAGAATCCCTCCCATGCATGCTCGGATGTGTCAAATGCAAAATTTTAATTCACATGGAATCCATCTACATGGTTCAAAACATAATAGAGGATTTCATGTTAATTGTCATTTAGATTCCAATTCATATAGAATCCATGCGGCCAATCAACTCCTAGGGTGTGAGCCCAAACATGGGGCGCGAATTAGGTGTTACCCTAGGAACAACTTAGTGGGTGTTACCCCTACCGTATGTGACGCAGGGAGGACGTGGTAGGTCGATCACCGTCTCCCTAACCGATAGTTTCTCGAATCCACAAGAAGAAATAAAAGATAAAAAGAGGAATTTAATTCCAAATAATTGCTTTATTGAAGATTGAATGAATAGAAACGAAATTACAATGCATATAAATAGGAAACTAAACCCTAGGTAAAGTATCAGAATCCAACTCCAACTTAAACTCCTAGAAAACGCAACTTATTATAAATAGTAAACTTACTATTTATAAAAGTCGTTCAATCCTACTAGAACTCTTGGTTTTCAGTCAAAAATAAAAAGTTATCAAACTCTAAATATTCTACTAAATATTCTAAGCCCTTTTCATGTTGGGCACTAACTCTAAAGCCCTACAAATGCAAAGTTATGATCGAATTAAAACTTACTATAAATAGTAAAACTGAAAATAAACTAGCCTAGTGACCGTCGATACGGTCAAATCTCGCAATTCCGGCCTGGGCAACCCAGCATAGCGGGGTTGGTTGGCTAAAGTAGCTCGAGCTACCCCAAATTAATATATTATATGTCCCGTAACTCATTCCGGATTGTGAGATATGACCGATTTACGGTCCTGACGGTCCGAATCACTTTCGACCCCGACCGGTCTTCTTTTGCTCCATCTGGGTCATGAAATAATCAGCGACCTATTCTACATCAGTATGGCCCGCATGGATGATATTATGTATATCCACTCCGTCCATACGTTTATACAGCCCATTTTAGGATAATGTTCCAAAAATTATGCAGATCCAAATATCAAGTGGACCATACCACTAGAAACAATGTGATTGAGTGCCCCACCATTAAAAAATCCAAAGAGCCCATGGTAAGGTTTTGGTAATGTTTATTTGCAATCCAAGCTCTTGATAATGTCAATAAGGTCTTGATGAAGGGAAAAGATAAATATCAGATTCATCCAAAACTTTTGTGGCACTTTTTTAATGGTTATTCATTACTGTTTATAGTGGTATGGTCCACCTAAGATTTGGATCTTCTTAAGGTTTTGGATCATATCCTAAAATGATATGAGAAAACAGTTAGACGGCATAGATATATAAAAAATACATCACGATGAGCCCCACATGGTAGGGGTAACACCCACTAAGGTGTTACCAGGGTAACATCTAATTCGCTCCCCCAAACATGAGGCAGATCCAAAGCTAATATTAATAAGTACCACATCATAGGAAACAAGGGGGATTGAATGTCCACCATTAAAAGATTCTAGTGGATCATGGAAGTTTCTGGTCAAGCTGATATTGATGGTTTTTTAACACTGTTTCCTATACCCTGGTCTACTTGAGCTTTGGATATACCCTCATGTTTGGATGCTGATTGGGTAGCCAGGTCTGAACCACCATTGGCAGTAGTGTGGTGATATATATAGTAGGCTGTGATTGGTGGAGCGGTATGCTAAGTGAAGGGCGCAACTCTTTTTAAGGTTTTTTGCCCGAGTACATGTTCCACCCATCTCTAGACCCATGCCACGCCACTTGTATATCAACGCTGTCCATCTGTTTGTGCATCTCATTTCATGACTTAGATCCCAAACCTTAAGTAGATCCAAATCTCAGGTGGAAGCTTTGACTGAGCAAGTAGATACCAAACCTTAAGTAGATCCTAAAATGATGTGGAAAAACGGATGGATGGATGGATTTTCTCGGGGTAGGAAGTTGCAAGCTTTGACTGAGCAAGTCTCAATTCTACTCGATCACCTCTATAAAAGGGGGTGTATGGATGGACCACCTGCATCTCAAAACCCTTTCTTTCTAACATTTGCAAAGAACATGGTCAAGCCCCAGCTGCACCAATCCCACCATGCTCCCTCCATCATGGCCTTGCCCAGGTTCTTAATTCCTGGCCAAGGAAGCCCCGTGATCTCCATCCGATCGCTGTCTAGATCTCCTCGCCAGACTGTGATGAACGGCCGAGTTTTAGCAGTTTCAAACAGCGT
This sequence comes from Liriodendron chinense, assembly GCA_003013855.2. NCBI lineage: Eukaryota > Viridiplantae > Streptophyta > Magnoliopsida > Magnoliales > Magnoliaceae > Liriodendron > Liriodendron chinense. Next base: position 3,779,409 of record PVNU02000773.1, on the reverse strand, counting down.
CCAGGCAGTCGTAAGCACCGAAGAGAAATCGCTCTCAGTTAAGGCTGTAGTCACTGGGAAACCAACTATCAGAGGTTTCTTTCCAAACAATGACAAAATCAGTGCGACCGATTATATTATTGATTTGCTAGTCGAAATGCTTCAACTTGAGCTTGTCAGCGCCGAGCTCGATCCAAGTAAGTAGAATTACAGAGAAGAGATTTGGAAAACATATCTTCTTTTCTCTAATAAATGCCATTTTACTCGATTTTCAAGAAGAATGGCGAAAAATGAAATAAATATGTTTTAGCCTAATGTTGAGTAAGGGGTGATCGTTTGAATGTTGGTTGAAATAGGATTACAGGTGTAAACTGTTTACAGTCTGTCTAGATTTACTTTTAGCGGTGATCCGTATGTAGGTAAGTAGTCATCCTTACTGTTGAAACTTTCTATGCCATCCAACACATTCATAAGGTGATTCCCACCTGAATGAAGGACAAACAAGAACATCAGCATGATCCCGAACTTCCATGGCCCCAAGAAGGTTTCAATTGTGGGAGTTTCATCTCCACTGTTTCTTGTGGTGTGGGCCACTTGATTTTGGGTCTCCCTCATGTTGGGACACATTTCTAAAACGAGCTGGAGAAACTGATGGAAAAAGAGGATATAAGGCAATCATCCACCAAAATTTACTACTACACGTACCAAAAGAGCGGATGGAGCCTAAGAAAAATTGGTAGAAGTCAGCATACTTCGATCGACCATCAAATTACACCAAAAAGTCCAGATTGCTTGCTGGATACTTTTGGACCATTACGGTCGACCGATCAACCAATGTCGGTCGATCGAAACTATTTCGGAATTCAAGTTTGGTTGCTACACACTTTAGAGACACTTCGGTCGATCGACCAGATTAATCGATCGTTTGATCAGTCGCCAGAAAGCTCGGGCTGGTCGATCAATGACGATCGATGGCCGACGGAGTTTTTGCTTGTTTTCTAGTTTTTGTTTCCTTATTCATCTAGTAATTTTTCTAACTATGTTTTAGGGTTTTGCTAGAGTATATAATATCTTTTAAAACTCGTTGTTAGGGTTAACTCTCATATTATTCAATCGAAAGCCGACTTTCATTATTTTTCTTTTGGATTCCAGAAAACTCTTTTGGATTTAAGAGAACCTTGTGGATTCAAGGTCATTATCCTCTAAGGAAGAAGGTGATCGACCTCATCACGTTCTTCCTTATGTCAAGTTGTATTAGAGAGAGGACTTTCCCTCGGATCAATAGAAACTAATGAAGGTTTAGACAATAACCTCATGGACGATGCTCTAGGGGATTATCCTCTAACAATAATAACTTTCGAGTCATTCCAACGGGAAATCGGCTAGCCATGCAAGGGATCATATCTCAAAAGCATTAATTCCACCTCATGTTCAGGGCAACAACCAGTCTCCGGTGGTCGCGGGACAACGCAATCACGTTGTTCGCGGGGCATTATTGGTGGTGAATCGCAGGGCCACGCCTGATGATGCTAGTTCTAGCGATGAAGAAGTTCTCCAACGTGGTCCTCCCTCATCTTGTACGTGGAGACCATCAATTAGATCAGACAGATCAGGACTTCAAGGTCAAGGCTGACCTCACGAGTTTCAATGGCCAAATGCACATTGAAGATTTACTTAATTGGTTGGTGGAAATCGAACGTTCCTTCAACTATATGGAAGTTCCGGAAGAAGGTCGAGTTTGTCGCCTACATGCTTAAGGCCAACGCTTCAGCATAGTAGGATCAATTACAACTCGCGCAGACTCGACAGATAAAGGCGCTAATCCGTTCATGGCAGCGGATGAAACGCCTACTACACGCGCAATTCCTTCTTAGTGATTATGACCACGTGTTGTTCCAATAATACTAAAATTGCTGACATGGGGGCTGGCTAGCAAGAGATTACACGGAGGAGTTTTACCGGTTGGTTTGCACGAAACGATTTGGTGGAGACCGAATTGCAACAAGTCACTCGTTTTATCGGTGGACTACGATTGGCAATCTAAAATCGGGTTCAGATGCACCCCATCTGGATGATAGATGAAGTGATCAAACTAGCTACCAGAGCTAAGACACATCTTGAGAGGTCTAATGTTCGGGCCTACCTTGTGATGTGGGCCCCCATGGTGGGTCATTCGTAGAGCACAACATTGGCTAAGAAAAAGGAACTGGTAGGGGGCGTCCTCAACCTCCTACAGTCACAAATCAAGATTCGAGGAGCAGTCCATCTAGTCCCCAATGTGCAGCGATAACAGCCCAGTGTCCGATTAGGATCCTGAATCCTTATGGTCGGCCAAGGCCGAACTATTGTTTCCGATATAGCCAACTAGGTCACTTCTCAAACACGTATCCTCAACGCCCGTAGCTAATCTAATTATCAATGAAGGGAGCTAGCTAATCTAATTATCAATGAAGGGAGCATTGAAGATGTGGAAGAAGACCTGGAGTTTGGTGAGGCAGAAAAAGTAGCTGATGAGGAGGTGGATGAAAGGAATTGGTTGATAGGCGATCACAGTGAATCAAGTGGATTTTTTGTAATCACTAGTCATGAGTATACCTTTGAACCAAGTGGATTTTTTGTGCCCGTGATAGTAGAAATAATCTAATTTGTGCAAAGTGAGAGCAGAAAGAATTTAATTATATAATTGAAATCAAAATAAAAACTTGGTAAGAAGGCTACTATGGTAGGTAGTTAGTTGGCTCTACCATGTAAGATATGCGACACGTGTTTGGGGGCAGCAATCAGCTGGATTCACCTTTTTAGGGCTACTCATAAATTTTTGGATTTTAAATTCTAATTACATTTAGCCGTCGAGGTAGTCAAAGGGATTCTGTTCTCTTACTAAGATCTGGTTGCCACCGACGCGGATCAGGCATAAACAAGTAGCCGAGCCATTTTTTCCACCAACTGGTCTCTAGGTTGGAGACAAACCTTTCTAACGGCTGGGATGTGACTTTGTCGTGTTACATTGGCCATGCACACATGGTGGACCGTAACCTTACTCTTCGTAGGTGTATTTGAACAATCCTAGCAACACTAGTAAGAGCTAACGCCTTAGCTACGAGTTATTAGGTACAGGGCAGAGTATCACCGTTCGTAGGCATGCGCAATGCCACTGTACATTTGGAATGCATTTCCCTTAATCCAAACCATCAAGTAGTGGAACCCTAACAATGTCTACGCTGTTATGTACTTTTCTCTTCTTATTATTGAAGAGACGGGGATGGAGAAGGAGCCAATCAGGGCGTTCACACAATGGGCGGGCTGGAAGGGTGCTGAACTGAAATACGAGGCCCACTTCAAGATCCCGTGTGGTTTTGGTGAAGTTGGAGCGGTTCTAGTGACGAACGAGCACCATCTGGAGATGTTCTTGGAAGACATAGTCCTCGCGGGATTTGCTGGTGGGCCAATCACCGTCACGTGCAAATCCTGGGTTCAGGCAAAGGGAGATCACCCGGAGAAGATGCTCTTCTTCACCAACAAGGTTACTATAATCTCATTTTTTGTCTTTTCTTTCTCCTTGCATGGTTGTTTTTTGTTATACCTTTTTCTGTTTAAAAAAGCCTAACCTAAAACCTACTCTAGGCTTTCTCAAGCAACTGATGGGATATTACGGTAATATTGCGTGCTACTCTACTCCACGTTGAAACGAATCCGGCAGGAACCTTTGCTTCTACTGCTTTGATTGTTCCAGCTCATCTTCATCGTGTCGAAACAGCTTAGCTCTGACACAGTCGGGCTGATTTGAACCAATCAGAGAAGTGACAAACAGGGTTTCTCTGCTTGGTTTCAACATAGGATCCGGACTCGAAACGAATCCATTGAAACTAGATATTATGGTAATATTGAATGCCCGTTTATGATTCAGGTGATTGTTGCCTGTACACATTTCAATCATGTAGTCCACCTAAATCATGGAATGGGGTAATTCTTGGGGACGCGGATTACCTATTGACAAGGTGTGTAGCGAATCTAGCTACTGAAGTGACGTCATCATATTATGTGGGCCCATCGTGATTGTATATGTTGTATCCACACCGTCTATCCATTTGGAGAGACCATTTTAGGGTATGAATCAAAGAATGAGGCAGATCCAAAGCTCAAGTGGACCCCACCACAGAAAACAGTGGGGACAGTGACATCCACCGTTGAAAACTTCCTAGGCCCACCATGATATTTATTTGAGATCCAACCTGTTCATAAATTCACAAAGACATGGAGGAAGGTAAGGCACAAATATTATCTTGATCGAAAACTTCCGTTTTCAACGGTGGATGTCACTGTCTCCCCTGTTTTCTGCAGTGGGGTCCAGTTGAGATATTGATCTGCCTAGTTCTTTGACTCATGCCTTACAATGATCTCTCCAAATGAATGGACGGTGTGGATACAACAGATACATTATGAGAAGGCCCACATACCATGGTGACGTCACTTCAGTAGCAAGATTCGCTACTCAACCTGTCAATAGCTAATTCTTGGACACTGGACGGTTAACATGAGATTCCCCATGTGTGTGGATATTCTTACGATCATGCAAGAGTATCAAAGTTCTTCTCATGGGACTTTATGGCCGTGCGTGTGTTGTGCAGTCATACTTGCCATCAAAGACCCCAAATGGCCTGAGGCGGCTGAGGGAGGAGGAGCTCGAAATCCTACGTGGCAACGGTCAGGGAAAACGCGAGAGTTTTGAGAGGATCTATGACTATGACTTGTACAATGACCTGGGCGATCCAGATCAGGGAGATGACTTGGCAAGACCCATCCTAGGTGGCTAGGAGCACCCTTATCCACGCCGTTGCCGGACTGGACGGCCAAAATCGAAGAAAGGTATGTAGATCAATGCATCCATTTGTACAATACAATGAGTTAACGCACACACTTCTTTCTCATAGATGATCACATGGAGTTGACTCCACCTGAAGCTCTGGTGGAGTCGTGCAAAAGGGCCCCACGTGATGGGTGCACGAAATCCAATCCATCCATCAGACTCAGACAACTATTTTGGGCCCTCACCCATAATACCAGGCTCGTGCAAATTCAGTTGGGCCACCCCACATGGAAATTTGGGAGGGGGACACGGACCGTTAACTGTGTGTGGGAAGCACCATTCCGTGTACACGCCATTCAATCCATTCATCTGATGCATCCCACCTGGATGAAGTGAGCCCTAAAAATTAAGGCCATTTCGAATCTGAGGTGGGCTCCAGCACAACAAATGGTGGACGTCCCTTTTTCAACGATTTTGATACATTGTGGCCCACCCAGGTCATGCGGATCGGCATGAATGTAAGGCCTCAGTGGAGTGTATGATGGATGGATTGGCTGTCATGCATACATCACATGGGGCTTTCTTTTAGGGTCAATCACTGATGTTGAGTTTGATTGGCGGGACCCACATCGACTCAGCGATTGGCCGTGGCGGAGATCCAAAGGAAGACACACCAACGATCGTCGATCTGATGCATCAGGTTCTCTTCTTTTGATCTGAATATTGTTGTGGACGGTCCATCCATTGGAGGACATTAAGCTTAATTAATTGAAGTGGGTGGTGGGCCATAGTCATAATAAGCGTTGAATGGTGATCAAGAATTATTTTTATGGGTGGGGAACAGATCCGGAGAGTGAGGAAAGGACGGATAAGACTTTCTACGTACCGAGGGACGAGGCGTTCTCGGAAATGAAGCAGGGGAACTTTATGTTTAAGACGATTATGTCGACGGTGGTGCGTACGGCGTTGCCAAAAGTCGAGACAGAGGGGAAAGAAAACCCAGACTTCCAGTCCTTCACGGACATTGACTCGCTCTTTGATGAAAGGCTGAGCTTACCCCCACCTTCCGACGGGTCTGAAGGGATCTGGGACAAGCTGTTCAGGGTCCTTAAGGTTCTAAAGGAGTATGGCGAGGCGTTCACCCGATTTGGAATCCCTGAAATGATTGAGAGTATGTCATCTACACCCCACCCCCCCCCCCCCCCCCCCCCCCTCTCTTTCTAAGTTTCCTTTCTTGTGTATGTGATCTGTGTAGGAGACAGGTTCTCATGGTTGAGGGATGAAGAGTTCGCTCGGCAGACTCTAGCTGGCCTCAATCCCTCTACCATTCAATTGGTTACGGTATTGTTTCCTTATACTAATTAACGCACTCAAATATCCTTTCTGTTGAAATACCGGTTAGGTGTTTCTAGAAAACAACACCGACTTTGGTGTTCTAGAAATACCAAAACAAGTGGTCTTTCAAAAGTCCATGTTGCATGCTCTATTACCACTAGTTTTCAAGTGACCTTAGCCAAACAACAACTATAAATAGGGGATGTGGGTAGTATGTAACAACGTGGGATGAGTGGAGTGTATATGTAAGAGTAGAGTGAAGATGTGAGTTTGCCCTGAGGTATAAGTCTTCTTTGTGAGTGTGTTGTAGTTGTGTCTTGTAGGTGTCACATTTAAGTTGTAAGTAGCTGTGATTTATAAAAGTTTTTGTGTATCTTAAGTTTATATACACAAGAGTTTTCGTACTTTGCTGCCCCCTATTTTCCTACAAGTGGTATCAAAGCCAGGTTCTGTCCAAGGACCATCCATTGTAAGTGAAGCTGATCGGTCAGGGACCGAGCTTCTTGGTGGTGAAGATCGACAGGCGACTACACCAAGCATGATGGCGGATCTTGCAAATACAACTGGAGGGCTCGAGAAGTTGAACAATCACAACTAAGATTATTGACGTTCATGCATGGAGTCATACCTACAAGGTCAGGATCTCCAGGAGGTCGTCGGCAGCAGTGAAACAATTGCACCCGCAAGAGAAGATGTTGAAGCCCTACGTCTGTGGCAGATTAAATCCGGAAGGCCATGTACGTGCTGAAGACAACAGCTTAAAAGGAACTGTTAAAGCACATTCAGGAAGCTGAGATACCAAAAGCAGCTTGGGATATACTGGTAACACTCTTTGTCAGGACAAATGATGCTCGGCTTCAGTTTTTTAAAAATGAACTTTTGACGGTCACACAAGGGTCAATGACAATTGGCCAGTATTTCATGAAAGTAAAAACTCTCTGCAACAAGATCTCTCAACTTGACCCAGATTCACGGGTCAGTGAGGCCAGGATGAGGCATATTATCGCTCATGGATTAAGGCCCGAGTACAATGGGTTCATGACGGCTATTGATGCTGAAAACTGGTCAACAGACGAGATAAGGTGACCTCCAACTAGTCAACAGATGAGATGAGGTAACCTCCAACTTGGACGGATGGATGCAACTGATCTCCTGCAGGGGTGCGGTCTGGATCTGGACTGAAGGTTTCCTACATCTTATAGAGTATAAAGGAAAGCTAGGGGGGTGGCTAGGGTCCAGCCGTTAGCCCTCCGATGCCTAAGTTAGTTGGATATTGAAAGATTAAATATCTCTCTTTAGATCAGTTTTTATATCGTACCTTGATAATGAAGAGGACGTGTCCATTTATAGACTTAAGTTGCAGAGTTGTATTCCCTTTTCGAAACCGTAATTTCAAGGGAGGAATTTTCGGATCAGCGTGATCCTTGGGCCATTCCGTAGTTATGGGAGATGTTCCCGTATTCCTCGATGATTCTCCAGATCTTTCGCTTATTTTCCTAGTTGAAGTCTAAGATCTCGGCAGGTCGTCAGGTCGTCCTGGAGGTCTCAGGTCGTCTCAGGTCGGCCTGTCGAAACCTCGGTTCTTATCATCAGCATAGTCTCAAGTCGACTCTGCTCTTGTCCTCGGCCTAGTCTTAGGTTGGATTTGAGGACCTGTACTTGTGCTCGCTGGACTATGGGTTTTCCTCATGACCTGAGGTCAGCTCGGATTTACCTACAACAGAAGCCCCCTACTCTCGAGCCTGACTTGCTCAGCTTAGGAGTAAAGAAAATGGATGAGCTGACATTTGAATTTGGCCAATTGCATGAGGTTGGCCTTGTAGGGTGGCCCGCAGGCTCTGCCAATTATACGGGTCGGCATATAGAGATCACCTCTGGACACTTCGCATTTTGGTCCGACTCTTTTGTCCATTCCGACTGCCCAAGTCCATCTTTCGACTCATGGTCTAGGTTTATTCCTCGATTGCCCAGGTCAGTCTTTCGACTCTTAATTAGGGCCATTCCGACTACCTAGGTCGGTCTTTCGACACTTAATCTAGGGCCCTTTCGACTACCCAAGTCGGTCCTTTGACTTTTGCTCTATGGCTCTTCCGACTGCTTAGGTTGGTCTTTCGACACTTGGTCTAGAGCTCTTCCGACTGCCAGGTCGGTCTTTCGACACTTAGTCTAGGGCATTTCTGATTGCTCAGGTCGGTCTTTCAACTCTTGGTCTAGGGTTCTTCCGACTGCCCAGGTCAGTCTTTCAACTCTTGGTCTAAGGCTCTTCCGACTGCCCAGGTCGGTCTTTCGACACTTGGTCTAGGGCTCTTCCGACTCCTAGGTCGATCTTTCGACACTTATAGCTCAGCTCGGCCTCGTCGGCCTCTTACGTGTGCTATGTAAATGACCTCGGACAGATCTTCCTGGGGAAGGTCGTCCTGTGGCAAGGCTTCCTGGGCAGATCTTCTTGAGCAATTCTTATTGAACATGTTTTCTTGAGTAGGTCCTTCTGGACAGGTTTTCCTGTGCAAGTCCTCCTGGATAGGTCTTCCTGGGCTCTTTCTTCAGCCCCTTTATCAAATTTGTAAGGCGGTGCACTTACTTGGAGAGGAAGAACTAGAATCGTGTGCCGAGCTCAGAAATGGTGAGAACACAACTTTGTCGTTCCCACAGACAGCGCCAATCTGTTGATGCTGAAAACTGGTCAACAGACGAGATGAGGTGACCTCTAATTGGTCAGCAGATGAGATGAGATGACCTCCAATTGGTCAACAGATGAAATGAGGTGACCTTCAACTGGTCAGCAGATGAGATGAGGTGATCTCCAACTTGGACAGATGGATGCAACTTATCTCTTGCAGGTGTGCAGTCTGGATCTGGACTAAAGGTTTTCTAGATCCTGTAGAGCACAAAGAAAAGCTAAGGGGGGTGGCTGGGGTCCAGCTGTTAGCCCTCTGATGCCTAAGTTAGTTAGATCTTGAAAGATTAGCTATCTCTCTTTAGATCAGTTTTTACATCGTACCTTGATAATGAAGAGGACGTGTCTATTTATAAACTTAGGTTGTAAAGTTGTATTCCCTTTTAGAAGTCGTAACTTCAGGGGAGGGATTCTCGGATTAGCGCGATCCTTGGGCCATTCCGTAGTTATGGGAGATGTTCTCGTATTCCTCGACGAATCTCCAGATCTTTCGTCTATTTTCCTGGATGAAGCTTAAGATCTTAGCAGGTCGTCAGGTCGTCCTAGAGGTCTCAGGTCGTCAGGTCGTCCTCGAGGTCTTAGGTGGTCAGGCCTGGAAGTCTCAGTTCATCTCAGATCGTCCTGTCGAAACCTCGGTTCTTGCCATCGACCTAGTCTCAGGTCGACCTCTACTCTTGTCCTCGGCCTAGTCTCAGGTCAGATTTGAGGACATGTACCTGGGCCCGCTAGACTATGGGCTTTCCTCATGACCTGAGGTCAGCTCGGATTTACCTACAACAACAACCATTAGGGGTTGGCCGACTCAATCATCTCTCGTAGAGCTTGAGAGCTTGCTAACAAATCAAGAAACTCTGGCCAAATAAATGGCCGGTGTTTCAATAAAAGACGAAGAAGAAGCAATTTTTTCTCGAAAAGGAAGAGTAACCGCAAGACTAAAGAAAGGAGACAACACCAAGGCTAATCTGAAGAGAGGAAATTCTCATCCAGGATGAGCCTCGCGAAACAACATTGATGAGAATCGGCAACAAAGGAGCTCACGGCGAGACATCGAATACTACAACTGTGGCAAGAAGGGTAACTTTGCTCGTGATTGTAGATTACCAAAGAAGAAGAAGACAAACGAAGAAAATTTGGTGATAACGGCAAGTCACCAAAGCGAAAGTGAAGAAGAATGGGATAGCCAAGCATCCCTAGCAATAGTCGAGGAGCTAGCACTTGCTACAGTTTTCATCCCCGAAGTCATCAACTATGACCAAGACTACATCGTCGACTCTGGATGTTCGAATCACATGACCAAAGATAAATCGAAATTTGTAATCATGACCAAGTACAATGGCGATAGAGTGGTCGTCACAGCAAACAACGCACGGCTTCCAATCACTTATATCGGGGAGGCTACCTGTATACCAACATTCAACAAAAATGAGGTGCAACTACAATGAGTATTCTAGGTACTAGGTATGAAAAAGAATCTACTATCTGTGTCTCAACTAACATTGTCTGGCAACTATGTTGTATTTGGCCCCGATGATGTAAAAGTGTGTAGAAGTGTAAAGTTGTCTGATAAGCCGATCATGAAGGGACACAAATTGAACTCTGTCTACATCATGTCAACCGAATCAGCCTATGTATAAAAGACTCGTCAAAGTGAGACGGTCGATTTGTGGCATGCCCGACTAGGGCACGTAGGATATAATAAGTTAAAAGTCATGATGGAAAAATTTATGGTGAAGGGACTTCCAAGACTAGAAGTTGTCGGTTGTCAGTACGAGAAGGCTCATCGGCAACCATATACAGAAGCCAACTATTAGGCAAAGAAGCCGATGGAGATCATCCACTCAGATGTGTTCGGCTCAATAAAATCGCCTTCAATTAGTGGCCTAAGATACATGCTCACCTTCATTAATGACTACTCAAGGTACGTGTGGGTGTATTTCTTGAAGGAGAAAATGGAGGTGTTCCAAAAAATTCAAAGAATTTTAAAGTAAGGTTGAAGGTGAAGTCGGCCACAAGATCCGATGTCTTCGCACCAATAATGGAGGGGAATACACATCGACTGAGTTTTCGACATATTTGAAGAAGACCGGCATTCGGGGTCAGCTAACATGTCCGTACACTCCACAACAAAATGGAGTAGCTGAAAGAAAGAATCGACACTTGGCGAAAATTGCTAGAAGCATGATGCATGCGAAGAAGATTCCAAACAAATTCTGGGCTGAGTCTTTGAAGACAGCAGCGCATATAATCAATCGGCTACCTCAAGCAAAACTAGGGTTCATCTCACCTTTTCAGAAGCTGTGGAAGATCAAGCCCACGATAAGTCATTTTAGAGTCTTTGGTTGTGTATGTTATGTACTTGTACCTGAGAAGCTTCGTAGTAAGATTGAGAAGAAAGCGCTTCGGTGCATATTCGTTGGATATGACACCAAACGTAAGGGATGGAGGTGTTGCAACCACACCACCAATCGATGTTACACATCTCAAGACGTAGTATTCAATGAGGCATCCTCATGGTGGCCACCAGAAACCATGGTGCTACCAAGTTTCAAAGACTCAGAAGATGGCTCTCAATAAAAACCAAAGATGAAGGAACTTAGAACAAATGATGATGACCAAATAAATGAAGAAAAGCCTAGTCAAGTGGACCTGCCTTAGCCGAATACACCAAGAAGATCTACAAGCCCATGGAAAGATGATGTCTACCAATAGACGCCAGAGGAAGCCAGGCTAAGATAGCTTGAGGTAGATGATGAACCAAAGCAATTACGACAATCCAGTAGAGCGAGAAAACCGAATCCAAAGTACATAGATGTTGCTCTAGCCCAAATGGATGATGTCTATGAGCCAACATCATATGAAGAAGCACGACAAAACAAAGAGTAGTAGAAAGCTATGGATGAAGAAATCTCAGCACTCAAAGCAAACCAGACATGGGATCTAGTTCCCAAGCCTAATAACGTAAAACCCATTTCATGCAAATGGGTATATAAAATCAAGACTCGTGCTGACGGATCGGTCAAAAGGTACAAGGCTAGACTTGTTCCCTGAGGATTCTCACAATAGTACGGGATTGACTACGATGAGACCTTTAGTCCCGTAGCAAAAATAACAACAGTACGTGTACTAATAGCAAGTCATGGAAGCTATGGAAAATGGAAATGACTTGAAAAATGCCTTTCTCTATGGAGAGGTGGATCGGGACATCTATATGGAGCAGCTAAAAAGATATGAGAATAAAGACAAGCTAAATTATGTTTGCAAACTGCGAAAGGCTCTCTACGGATTGAAGCAATCCCCGAGAGCATGGTACGGTAAGATTGCTAAATTCCTGCTACAGAATGGATATTCGGTCGCACTTGCAGATTCTAGCCTATTTATAAAGGCTAAAAATGAAAAGTTATCTATCATTCTCATATACGTTGATGATCTAATCATCATTGGGGATGATTCTGAAGAAATCATCCGGGTAAAACAAAATCTATCAGTACGATTTCAAATAAAGGAGCTTGGGGAACTCAAGCATTCTCTAGCTAGGACTCGAAATTAATCGAGTCAAGGAAGGTCTCTTCTTGTGCCAATAGAAATATACAAGAGATCTCTTACAAAAGTTCAGTATGACCGACTGCAAGCCGATATCGACGCCAATGGAAACAAACGTGAAACTAAGTGCGGATGAAGGAGATATCTTGAAGGACTCAACAATGTATAGGTGGCTTGTCGGGAGTCTAATCTACTTAACATTAACCAGACCCGAAATTACACATGCAGTCGAAGTAGTCAGTTGATTCATGCAAGAACCAAAGAAACTTCACTTGGAGGCCGTTTGAAGAATCTTACGATACATCAAAGGTACCGCGGACTACGGCCTTTTATACAGAAAGAGCAAGTGTGAGCTAACGACATTGACTTCGCCAGAGATCTCACAACTCGCGGATCTACTATAGGATATATCTTTAGCCTTGGGTTGACAGCAATCTCTTGGTATGGTAAGAGACAACCAACACTTTCATTGTCGACCATTGAAGCAGAATACAGATCTGCAGCAATGGTCGCTCAAGAATTTACTTGGCTGACACTCTTGTTGGAGAATCTGCATCAGCCAGTAGAGAAGCCAGTGTCACTTTATTGTGACAACTTATCAGCCATCAAACTAGCTGAAAACCCAATTTTTCAAGCAAGGACCAAGCATGTTGAAGTACATTATCACTATATTCGAGAGAAGGTCCTTCAAGAAGAAATAACATTGGAACCAATCAATACTAAAGACCAAGCAGCTAATATATTTACAAAAGGACTCAATTCCACATCATTTACAAAGCATCGTGAAGCACTTGGCATGATTAAAAGATCCACAGTTAAAGAAAGTCAGTATTGATGGGGGTTATTGTTGAAATACCGACTAGGTGTTTCTAGAAAATTAACAACACCAACTTTGGTATTCTAGACAGACCAAAACAAGTGGACTTTCAAAAGTCCACATTGCATGCTCTATTACCACTAGTTTTCAACCGACCTTAGCCAACAACAACTATAAATAGGGGATGTGGGTAGTATGTAGCAATCGTGTGATGAGTGGAGTGTATATGTAAGAGTAGAGTGAAGTTGTGAGTTTGCCGTGAGGTATAAGTGTTCTTTGTGAGTGTGTAGTAATTGTCTCTTGTAGGTGTCATATTTAAGTTGTAAGTAGTTGTGATTTATAAAATTTTTGTATATCGTAATTAAGTTTGTATACATAAGAGTTTTTGTACTTTGCTGCCTCCTATTTTCCTACCCTTTCATGCATAATGTGTTATATATGTACATTTAGGGTAAGAATCCGGATCCTCTGTTGAAACTGAGCAGAGATCCTCTGCTTCTGCTGCTCTGATTGGTCCAGCTCATCCTAACTGTGTCAGAGCAGCTCAGCTATGACACAATTAGGCTAAGCTGGACCAATCAGAGAAGTGACAAGCAGGGCTTCTCTGCTCGGTTTCAACAGAGGATCCGGACTCTTAGGGTAATAAGAAGTATATTCAATTCTAAATAATTGCAAGTTAGAGTGATGAAATGAACTTAAAATTGGTGCAGGAATTTCCATTCGTGAGCAAGCTGGACCCTAAGATCTATGGCCCACCTGAGTCTGCAATCACAAAGGATCACATTAACCAAGCAATTAAAGGGCTAATGACAGCCGAAGAGGTAAAAAAATAAAAACAGAAAAATAGAACAAAACTGATTTTTGCATGTGGCCCATCCATCCATGGCAGGGCACCATCTCTGAAGCAATTATAATCTGTGCAGGCCCTTGAACGCAAGAAGCTCTTCGTGCTCGACTACCATGATTTGCTCTTGCCATACGTGCACAAGGTGAGAGAGCTCCCAGGGACCACTTTGTATGGGTCCCGCACGCTCTTCTTCCTCATGCCTGATGGTACACTGCGGCCCATCGCCATCGAGCTCACGCGGCCAGCTTCGCCCACTGATAAACAGGACCAGTGGAAGGAGGTGTTCACCCCTGGCTTCCAAAACACTGATTCCTGGCTCTGGAAGCTCGCCAAGGCTCATGTGTGTGCTCATGACTCCGGCTATCACCAGCTCATCTCCCATTGGTAACGGTTTCACGACCTTCCATTCTCATCCGGTTTCTAGTTCTAAGGGCGCGTTTGGACACACCATTGAATCGAATTGCAATTTGCGTCGTGATCAGTACAGTGCACCCAAACCCAACCAAAACAAGAATTCTATATATATATATATATATATATATATATATATATATATATATATATATATATATATATATATAAAATTAAAGAAAATAACATTAGCTTAATTAACATGTGGACCGTCTGTTGGAGTACTGGATGCAGGCTAAGAACTCATTGTTGCACCGAGCCTTACATAATTGCCGCTAATAGGCAACTAAGTGCAATGCACCCCATTAATAGATTACTGAGACCTCATTTCCGATACACGATGGATATCAACGCGCACGCTCGGAAGAACCTCATCAATGCCGATGGAATCATCGAGAGTTGTTTTTCGCCGAAAAAATATTGCATGCAATTGTGCTCTGATGCCTATGACCAGCTTTGGAGATTCGATATGGAGGCCCTGCCAGCGGATCTGATTAGAAGGTAATCTCACCAATAATCTTCCAACTCCATTGACAAATTCGTCATTAATGAAACCTCTGTATGTTCTAGTAATTACCGTGCATTTCTTTCCTGACCGTCAAAATTAAAGGGCCATTTGATCATGGCTGCTGTAAGACACTCATAGTCCAATGATCCTGACAGTCTGATCGATGGACCTCTCTATGGAGTGGGCCGGGTCCTTGATTACAACGTGGGGAACATCAGCTAGGCGAAATCTTTTAGAGTTGAGAATTTATGACCATGCTCCAGATCAATGGCATGTGCACTCTCTAAGGTTATTTTCACCAATAGTGTGAAACTCGGGTGGGGCCAGCGCATTCCAGTGGACCTGTTGGATGTAATGCTTTCATCACGTGGGGCCCATTTCCAGCCTTTATGTGTGCATGTATTCTTAGCTAGCACCTGTGTGGGCCGGGATTTATGCTAACGTTCATTGAATTAATTACCAGGGGCATGGCATTTGAGGATCAAACGGCTGAGCACGGCCTAACGCTGAACATAGAAGACTACCCATACGCAAACGATGGCCTTCTGATCTGGTCAGCCATCAAGCAATGGGTCAGCGATTACGTGTCCCACTACTACCCAAACAACAGTCAGGTGTCATCAGATAGCGAGCTCCAAGCATTTTGGACAGAGGTCCGAACCAAAGGCCATGCAGACAAGAAAGACGAGCCATGGTGGTCTACCTTGAACACCACGGATGACCAGATCCAAGTCCTGACCACCATCAACTGGGTCGCCTCGGCCCACCACGCCGCAGTCAACTTCGGCCAGTACAACTACGGTGCGTACTTCCCAAGCCGGCCCACCATCATGCGGACCAACATGCCAACTGAGGATAAGTCATGCAGCAAACTCAAACAGTTCTGGAATAGGCCTGAGTCTATGCTCCTCGAGGGATTCCCGTCGCAGCTCCAAGCGGCGACGGTGATCGGGATCTTGGACGTGTTGTCTACTCACTCTCCTGATGAGGAGTATCTGGGGAAATTGCCAGAATCAGCATGGAATGATAATCCAGAGATCAAGGCCGCATTCGAGCAATTCAGCAGACGGATGAAAGAGATAGAGGGGATCATAGATAAGAGAAACATTGATATGAATCTGAAGAACAGGGCTCGAGTTGGAGTGATGCCATATGAGCTACTGAAGCCATTCTCTAAGCCTGGGGTCACAGGAATGGGAGTCCCAAACAGCATCTCCATCTGAAGTTGACAAATGGAGTGGCTGTTTGGCAATTGGACTATAGATTGTGTTTATTTATGGAGAATTCCTGGATGGATTGTTGCGGGAATGGTGCAATAAGGATGTGTGGTGGAGTATAGATATATAATAAAAATGTGAATTCTTTCATATTAGTTTATCTCGTAATTATAAATTAGTGGTTGTTTGCTATGGGAAGAAGGCACAAAGGCCCAAGAATGAGTCCTTGGCCCTTCCTCCAAGCTGAAGAGCGTTGAGGCTGAGGAGATATGTCGACAAGCCCTCGGAGCTGAGGGCACCAACGGTTGAATCTACTTGAATGGAAACCAGAAATAAATGAGTAAAATAAATCTGGATATAGGAACCCCACACCTGATATGTTGAACTATTTGTCTTGTTGAAACAGATTTCCGATATTATGAAACATGCACTGGGTAGAGGTGCATACGTAGTCGCTTTCTTTGAGATAGTCCGCGCCCCTCGGCCCAAAGAACCGGTGCAAAAGGTTACCGACGCGTCTACCTTCAAGATACAACTCCCCAGATATGTTCCTTCATAGCGTGCACAAGCTATGGAAGAACCCAACACCACCACCACCATGGAACACCACCCTTCCTATTGTCCAAAGAAAATCGTTCTTCGAATTGAAGATGAAAAATGAGGAAGATGCGGTTTTCAGACGATGGCTAAAAATGAAACCCTGACCCTAATCCCCTTTGTATAAAACCTCAAAAATCATAACATTAGAAAAAGATCCGTTGAGAGAAACGGTGCAAGTGTGCCAGCCCAAGCCAAGGTGTGCACGTGCGCACACGCCCTGTTAAAGATTTTCGGACCAGTTTTTTCACTGGCCGCACCCCCCCTGCACGCGCATATGGGCTTTGGCATAGTCCAAGACACATTGCAAAAGTCTATGTTAGTCAAAGGTATATAAACTACTTTTTTTTCTCCCACTCTATCCAATGTGGAACTAAAGAAAACCACAAAAAGACAAAAGCAAAAAGGCAACACAAATATGTTTTGTTTTGTTTTGAAATACACATAAAACCAACTGTTAAGCTTTCTACTGTAGTCCTCTTAACATCTGCAAAAGTCAAAGTTATACTTTAGAGAGAGAGAGAGATATAGAGAGAGAGAGAGAGTTTGCAAGATGTGGAGAGAGGGGTAGAGTGGCTCGAAAAGGAGAGTTATTAATTTGATACCGGAGCATTTTTTTTTTTTTTTTTTGTCATTCATGCAATGCACTCCCCTTGTTAGCTGGGTAACGCACTCACACGGTTAGTCACACAATGCACCCACCCACCAGTGGGGTTAGTGTGTCTCCTTGGCATTTTGAACCTGAGACCTGCTATTGAAACTCCTAGGCGTCTTCCAGCTGAGCTAGCAAGAGAGACACTGGTACTCGAGCATCTAAATGCAATCTTAGATGAGTGAGGATTGTCTGAGTTAGAAGCACCGGAAAATATGAAGCACAACCAAAGCACAATTGGACTACATCATGGAAAGCAGCAAGGATAGAACGACTAACATTGAAACCTTCCTAGGGTCCACTATGAGGTTTATTTTTCATCTAACCTCTTCATAAGGTCACACAAACCTAGATGAAGGGAAACCACAAATATCAGCTTGATCAGAGCCTTATGTGGCCCTAAGAGTTCAATGGTAGGCATCCAATTCACACTGTTTCCTGTAGTGTGGTCCACCTGAGCCTTGGATATCCCTTGCTTTTGGTCTCCTGCCCTAAAAGGTATGGAAAAATGGATGGACGATGTGCGTCTAATACATACATCATGATGGCCCATGGAAGTTCCATATGTCAACACTTTCGGTTTTCTTCTCTCTCCCTCTAGCAACAGAATTTATTTGGATACATCACTCACCAGATAGGATCCGTATCAATGACCAAAACCATCAAATTGAAAATAATCAAATGTATATAATATAAGTTTTTTTTTTTTTTTTTTTTTTTTCCTTTTGTTGCACATGCAGCAATATACACAGTTGGGATCATTGGAAGATGGCCCCAATCCAAAGGCTGAACTCCCAACATATATAGCAATACGATCAGGCGAATCCCAAAAAACTTCATTTTGAGTGTGGTGCCGGCTACACATCATGAAGGCTACCCATGGGCTATAACCATCAACATTTTGAGTGAGATTGACCATAAAAATGGGTTTAGATCATTGGAAGATGACCTGCGGTCGGAAAGGTGAAGTCCGACAGCAATATGTGACAGCAAACCTCAATTTGAGTGTAGTGCAGGCTACACACACACAATTAAAGTTTCTTGTGGGCCATGTTGGAAGAGCCTTCAAACTGACCCTCGGACTGTGCACCGACCGGTCATGACCGGTCGGGCAGTGGGGGCCGACCGGTCTTGACCGGTCGGCCAGTGTTGAGGCAGACGTGAATAGTTGCTTTTTTCTCCTTGGACTGTTTTATGGACCGGTCCAACCGGTTGGCCATGGGTTATGACCAGTCGGCCAGTTATGCGATGTCTTGCGCAGCAAGCAGTTTCTTACGCTATTGTGCGGATTTGCATAAAACGTTTCTAATTCGGGGTTGCTTACTATATATAAGGCATGAATCCGGGATTATAAGCTATCCTAAGGTGTCTAAGGTTTCCTAAGTGGGTTAGGAAGATGGGAGAGTGTTTAGAGAGGGAGAGAACTTGAGTTTTCTCTGTTTTCCTTGCTTGTGGGCTGTCAATCATTGTAATTTTCTGTTAATCACAGTGGATCGCTTTGTGCCGTAGTTTTTTACCCGTTGAGAGGTTTTTCCACGTAAAATTAGATTGTCTCTTGTGGTCGAATGCTTGTGTGATTTGATTGCATTGTGTTTTTCGTTTGATCTCATATTCTGTTGTGGTGTTGTTGGGCTTCCGCTTTTGCTGCCGGCGTCCCTATTCCCAACAGGCCACTCAGCATCAGCATTTTAAAATGACAAGAATGTGCCCTGTATCTATGATGAAGTGGTTAAAATTATACACTACTGATGAATTTGGCCGGTGACTTTTTCTCCAACTGCCCATTTTCTTCTAACGAGAGTCATCTGCCGGTGGTCCGTGGGCTAGTATATTTTTGAGTTAACTAGTGCGTATAGCATAAACTCTATATTGAATGGGCCAAACCTCATCACATGCATGTCCTTCAACAGTACAAGATAGGAGTAGCAATGGGCGGAATGTGATCTGCGATGGGAACATCCCGTCCTAAGGATGCAAGGCCTAGCCCAACCTTGAAATTCGTTGGGCCCCAGAGCCAGGCTCAACTTGGGCTGGCTCGAAAATTGGTAAAACCCCTATTTCCCAATTTGAACATTTCTCAAGTATCTACTGATCAAGTGAGCTACATGGACAAAGAAATAGACATTTTGGAGGAATGAAACCTGCAGTATACATTCAAGAATATGGATGGGTTGCCTGAGGATTGGAATGGCATTTTTCTAAGATATAACATGTGTACATAAGGTCAGGTCAGTTTGGGTCTAAGTGACTTGAGACCAATCTGAGCTGAAAATTTATTGGGCTATGCATATGACGCCCAAACCCAGGCCCTGGGGCAAGCTAGTAGGTCCAAGCCCAGCCCAAAGCTGAGTCAGGCTCAAGCTCAAGCCTATGCATTTTTATGCACATTGTACGGACACTGGCCCAGAAATTAACAGCCCTAATGGCAGCTTACCATCAGAATCCGTGAAATGCAACCTACATCGATGTCAGCTTCTCTAGGTAATCAAGGAACATGATTTGGACTCTATGATTCCGATGCACAAAAGATCTGAGAAGATGGGAAATCCCGACTCAAAATTGCAAGAATGACAGGGAATGTTGGTCTGGAAATCCCTTTCAAGTGGTTGCTTTCTCGATTCTCTTCAATGATTAAGAGGCATTAAGACATCCCCTCAAAGAAGGGTAGCAACATTCAGAGAGAGAGAGAGAGAGAGAGAGAGAGAGAGAGAGATTCTGGGGTCACAGGAATGGGAATCCCAAACAGCGTCTCAATCTGAAGTTGACAAATGGAGTGGCAGTTTGGTAATTAGAATATAGGTTGTGTGTACTCTTGGGGACTTCATAGATGGGTTGTTGTAGGAATGGTGCACTAAGTATGTGTGGGTGGAGTAGAGATGTCTAATAAAAAAAAGAAAAGAAAAAAAAGAGGGAATTTTCTCATTCATTTCTTATTTGGAAACAGTTTCCCATTTGAAAACAACCTCTCTAAGAACAATTTAATTAATGGCTTAGGGCTTGTTTGTAGATGCCTAAAAATGAGTTGCTCTGATTTTAGTTAATTGTAATTATGTATTAGACATGCACTATACTTTTATGTGCAAGAGAAAGCGGTTTGCAAGACGTATAGAGATTAGCCCTAAACGTGAAGTTATTTGATATGGTGGCTGAGTCACTCACAATGCAATGTTAGCCACCCCCACGTTGGGAATTGATACCAAGACTTCAGTGTTAAAACTGTTGGAAGAGAGTGATGTAGGGAGGACTTGGTAGGTTGATCACCGTCTCCCTAACCAAGTGTTTCTCGAATCTACGAGAAGAAATAAAAGAATAAAAGAGAAAATTAATTCTTAATAATTGTTTTTTTTTTATAGATTGAATGAATAATAAAAAAAACATAATTACCTTTAAATAATAAACTAAATTTTCAATTTGTACTTAACATTAACTTGAAAAGGAAGAAAAGAATCCTAATACAATTAGAAAAGAAACAGAACAATCTACGTAAACTGTATAATGCCTATCGGGCGTCGTCTTTTTTTTCGCTGATATGAGCAATCCACATATCTGATTGCCACAAAACTTTATGGTTTTGCTGACATCGACGTACTCTTTAAAATGGTTGGCTCAGATTCTCTATATCAGTAGAAGTGGGCCACTTGGACCATCTCTAGTTTTAGTGGGTGGAATTCGAAACTTTCTACATAGTTCGTATCATTTTGGACGCCACAATCAATTCATAATTCGGATTGACATGAAACTTATTGGGTTTTCTCGGCGTCGAGTAGTTCTACGAAATAGACGGAACGGATCATCATAAATAATCAATATGAACCCCACGAGTTGGGCCAAAATCTAAAAACAGGAATAACAATTTTCTGTTTTGGTTGAAACTCCAAAATCGAAAATTCATTAGCTTCCTCTTGTTTTTCTTCATGTCCATCTTTCGCAGGAAAGTGCGTGATCCACGCCCTCGATCATGGAAGTTCCAATGGTTCGGAGTCATGAATAGAGATAAGCGCAAGACCGGCCTATACGGTCTACTGGTACTAGAAAAATGGATGATACTCAGATTCGGTGGACTGCTCGCATTTGGGATGCGACCCCTTTCAACGAGCACGAGCTGAGCTGCTCGCATTTGGGATACGACCCCTTCCAATGAGCACGAGCAGAGCTGCTCGCATTTGGGATGCGATCCCTTCGACGAGCACGAGCCGAGCTGCTCGCATTTAGGATACGATCCCTTCGACGAGCACGAGCCGAGCTGCTCGCATTTGGGATGCGACCCCTTCCGACGAGCACGAGCCGAGCTACTTACATTTGGGATGGCTGGTCGCACCTTCTCTCAATCATTCTTCGATTGCATTCTTGATAGTCAACTTTATCCTACAACAAAACCGTTGGCCCCTAAAAGTACCATTGGATAGAGATGCACGGCCAGCTTCCATCCATGCAACTTTGCTCAATAAAAAAACTAGCTGTTAAATAATACAGAAAGCAATAGTAATCGACTATTAAAAACTTCCTCTGGGCAACAAAAGTTTTGGATCAAGATGATATTTGTGTGGTCTCTTCATCCACAACAGGTTGGATGGCAAATAAGCATTCCGTTGGACCCCATGAAGTTTTTAATGGTGGGGATTCAATCAAGAGTGCTGTTTCCTGTAGTATAGTACACTAAGATTTGGATCAGCTTCATTTTTTGGATTTTGCTTAAAATGAGCTGTCAAAATGGATGGACAGTGTGGATGTAAGGAAAATACATCACAGTGGACCCCACAGTTAGGGATCCACCCAAACTGCACCCAATAAAAAGGGCAGGCATAGGAGGAACTCCCGTGCCGTTAACACAGACGATCCACAATCTATTTTGAAATAGGAAATGAATGAGAGAATTCCGATTTTTATTTTATTAGACATCTCACTCCAGCCGCGTATCCTACAACAATCCATCTACCAATTCCCTATAAATACGCACAATCGATACTATAATAACCAAACTGCCACTCCATTTGTAAAGATCAGATTGAGATGCTGTATGGGACTCCCATTCCTGTGACCCCAGGCTTAGAGAATGGCTTCAGTAACTCATATGGGACCACCCCAGCTCCAGTCCTGTTCCTAAGATTCTTATTGCAGTTTCTCTCATCTATGATCCCCTCAATCTCTTTCATCCGTCCACTGAATTGCTCGAATGCGGCACCGATCTCAGGATCACTGGTCCATGCTGATTCTGGCACTTCCCCCAGATACTCCTCATCAGACGAGTGAGTAGACAACACATCCAAGATCGCCATCACCAACGTAGCCTGGAACTGCGACGGGAAGCTCTCGAGGAGCACAGATTCGGGCTTCTTCCAGAACTGTTCCATTTCTTCGCTTGACAAGTCCTCCGTTGGCATGTTGGTCCGCATGATTGCTGGCCGGTTTGGGAAGTACCCGCCGTAGGTGTACTGACCGAAGTTGACTGAGGCGTGGTGAGCCGAGGCAACCCAGATGATGGTGGTTAGGACTTGGATCAGGTCATCCCTGGTGTTCAAGGTGGGCCACCATGGCTCGTCTTTCTTGTCTTCATGGCCTTTGGTCCGGACCTCTGTCCAAAATGCTTGAAGCTCGCTATCTGATGACACCTGGCTGTTGTCCGGGTAGTAGCGGGTCACGTAGTCGCTGACCCATTGCTTGATGGATGACCAGATCAGAAGGCCATCGCTGGCGAATGGGTAGTCTTCTATGGTCAGCTTTAGGCCATGCTCAGCCGTCGGATCCTCAACTGCCATGCCCCTGGTAGTTCAATGTTCGACGTTAGCAGAAATCCCACACAAAGCGCGAGAAAGACATACGTTTATAAAGGTTGGAAATGGTCCGAAACGTCCATTGCCCCTACTGAGTTCCATAATATTGGTGCAAATGACCTTAGATCTAAGACTCTCTAAGGAGTGCACATGCCATTGATCTTGAGCATATCCAATCAATCAACTGGATCTTGGATTGGTCATATATTCGCAACTAGATCTCAAAAATTTCACCAACCTGATGTTCCCTACGCTGTAATCAATGGTCCTATTTTATAGTTGTTCACTCCATAGAGAGGTCCATCGATCTGACTGTTGGGATCATTGGACTAGATTGTCTTACAGACATGATCCATACACAAAATGGGCCATTAATTTGGACGGTCGGGAATGATGTGCACGGTTAATTACTAGCACATACAGAGTTTTCATTAATGACTGATTTGCTAATGGAGTTCGATGATTATCGGTCAGATTACCTTCTAATCAGATCCGCTGGCAGGGCCTCCATATCAAATCTCCAAAGCTGGTCATAGGCAGCAGAGCTCAATTCCATGGAGTATTTTTTCGGCCAAAAGGTTCTCTCGATGATTCCATTGCCGTTGATGAGGGCCTGGCGAGCGAGACCATTGATCTCCATCGTGTATCGGAAGTGGGGCAGCAGTAGTCTATAAATCGGGTGCAATGCACTTAGTTGCCGATTAGCCGCAATTATGTAAGGCTCGGTGCAACAATGAGTTCTTAGCCTGCATCCAGTACTCCAACAAACGGTCCATATGTTAATTAAGATAATGTTATTTTCTTTACACACACCGAAATGGCAATTCTATTCAATGGTGTGTCCAAATGCACCATTAGAAATAGAAACTGGACCAGAATGGAAGGTCATGAAACCATTACCAGTGGGAGATGAGCTGGTGATAGCCAGCATCGTGAGCAGACACGTGAGCCTTGGCGAACTTCCAGAGCCAGGAATTGGTGTTGTCGAAGCCAGGGGTGAATACCTCCTTCCACTGGGGCTGAGTGGGCGAAGCAGGCCGTGTGAGCTCGATGGCAATGGGACGCAGTGTGCCCTCGGGCATGAGGAAGAAGAGCGTGCGGGACCCATACAAAGTGGTCCCTTCGAGCTCCCTCACCTTGTGCACGTATGGCAATAGCAAATCATGGTAGTCAATCACGAAGAGCCTCTTCTGCTCAAGGGCCTGCACAGATTATAATTGATTCAGTGATGGTGCCCTACGTACCATGGATGGGCCACATGCAAAAATCACACTAATCAGTCGATCCTAGCCATCAGTTGAGATTTTGCTGCACATTGAATGTAGGCCATTGATTCCACTTCTACCCATTTGTAATCTCAAGAATCCTCTAGTCAGTGGATAGGATCACGTGTATAGCTACCTCTTGTTCGGACTGATTTTTGTGACACGAAATATAAAAGGTTTCCAGCTTGATGAGCGGCTTGGATCGTGCACACTTAAGCCACGCGCTCACTCATACGAGTGTACTTAGCAGCTCTCACTTTCTGAATTTTAAAATTCTAGTTTTCAAAGTTTCATTTTAGAAGACGTGAGCGCACCGAATCACAGTTTGGACAGGGCGCACACAACTATTTCCTTCTTTTTATTTATTTTTACCTCGTCCGCTGTCATGAGCCCTTTAATTGCGCAGTTAATGTGATCCTTTGTGATTGCAGACTCAGGTGGGCCATAGATCTTAGGGTCCAGCTTGCTCACGAATGGAAATTCCTGCACAAATTTTAAGTTCATTTCATAACCTACTACAGAATGCAATTATTTATAAATGAATAGACGTTATATACCCTAAACACATGCATGCATCGAAATGCATGTACGGTTAGTGGGCATAGCTAGGCTTACAGACCCAATGTCCGCTTTCCCATCTTTTAAATCATGCATGCCATGTATGCACATACCACATTGACCAGCAAGTCAAAACACGTGTGAGTTTGGACATGCTTGTATTAATCCACGCACTTATGTGGTGGCCATGATCTGCCAAGCATGCATGGAAGTGTATGCACGCATGCCATTCAACACATAACGAAATGATACATGCCACATTATGCATGAATGAATATTTAAGTGCATTATTTAGGATAAGGAAACATACCGTAACTAATTGGATGCTGTAGGGGTTGAGGCCAGCTAGAGTCTGCCGAGCGAACTCTTCATCCTTGATCCATGAGAACTTGTCTCCTACACAGATAACATACACAAGAAAGGAAGCTTAGAGAGAGGGAGAGAGAGAGAGAGAGAGAGCGAGAGAGAGAGAGAGGGGGTGGTGTGGATGACATACTATCAATCATTTCAGGGGGATCAAAGAGAAGGATCTCCTCCCCACCCTCTTGTATTGCCTTAAAGAGCCGGGGCAGCAGCAGCTTAAAGATCCCTTTTGACTCATTGGGTGGTGGGGGTACGCTCAGCCCTTCATCATAGAGCGAGTCGATGTCCTTGAAGTATGGGAACCCTAGATTGCTGTCCACCAGCGCTGTCTCGAGAGATGGCAACAGCGCACGCACCACCGACCTAACCGTCTTAACCGAAAAGCTCAACTGCTTCACTTCCGAGAATGCCTCGTCCCTCGGCACGTAGAAATCCCCACTCCTTGTCTCGCTCTCAGGATCTGTTCCCCACCCATGAAAATAAATAATCACTTCTTGCTTTTGATCACCATTTCAACGCTTTTCATGACTGTGGCCCACCACCCACTTCAATTTAAGGTTAGCTTTCATCCCTTTCGCCCGAAATGTCCTCCAATGGGATGGACTGTCGGATTGTTCAGACCCAAAGAAGAGCACCCGACGATCAAAGTCGATTCGATCGATGGTCGTTGGTGTGTCTTCCTTTAGATCATCCCCTTCACGGGTAATCGCTTCCCCTTCAACACGTTGTGGGTCCCACCAATCAGACTCAACATCGGTGATTGATCCTAAAAGTGAGCCCCATGTAATGTATGCATGACAGCCAATCCATCCATCATATACTCCACCTGAGGCCGACAATCATGCCGATCCGCATGACTTGGGTTGGCCACAATGCATCAAAATCGTTGGAAAGGAACCCCCACCATTTGTTGTGCTGGGCCACTTCAGTTTCTTAATGGACTTATTTTTTAGGGGTACCTTCATCCAGGTGGGATGCATCAGATGTATGGATGGGATGGCGCGCACTAGGGCTGTCAACGGGCCGGGCCTAGGTAGGTAGGTATCGTCCTGGATTTTGAACTATTTCAGTCCAGGCCGTCTGGCCGGTCCTATTCAAAATTCTGATTTCTTAGGCCCTAGCCTGGTCCATTGACACCCCTAGCGCGCACACGGAATGGTGGTTCTCACACAGTCAGCGGTCTGTGTCACCTTCCCAACTCTTCCATATGTCGTGGCCCGCCTGAGTTTTGGATGAGACTAGTATTATGGGTGAGGCCCAAACGTAGTTGGCTCCGATGGATAGATTGGGTTATGTTCGCGCATCATGTGGGGCCCACTTTTTATGGGGTCCACCAGAGCTTTGGGTGGAGTCATTCCATGTAGATCATCTATGGAAAAAAAAAGAAAGGTAGGGCTGTCAACGGGCCGGGCCTGTGGTAGTATAGGCCCGGATTTTGAACTGTTTCGTGCCCGGCCATTGGGCTGGCCTATTCAAAATTCTGACTTTCCAGGCCAGAGCCCGGCCCATTGACAACCCTGAAAAGAAGTGTGGGTCTACTCATTGTATAAATGGATGCATTGGTCTACATACGCTTCTCCGATCTAGGCCGTCCAGTTCGGCAACGGCGTGGATAAGGGTGCTCCTTGCCACCTAGGACGGGCCTTATAAGGTCATCGCTCTGATCTGGATCCCCCAGGTCATTGTACACGTCATAGTCGTAGATCCTCTCAAAAGTCTTGCGTTCTCCCTCACCGTCTCCACGTTGGATTTCGAGCTCCTTCTCCCTCATCCGCTTTAGACCACTTGGGGTCTGTGATGGCAAGTATGACTGCACCACACACATACACGCACGCCCACAAAGTCCAATGAGAGAAGAATTTTGATACTCTTACATGCCTTGCATGGGCATGGATATCCACACACATGCTAACAATCAGGGCACACGTTAGATCCACGTAAAATCAATGGTGGGGCCCACTTTGGGTGTGTCATGAAACCAAAAAATTAACTAGAGAAATGCATAGAATGGATGATCTTATCCATCTAAACAGTGGCCTTTAATCACCTTTGGGCAATGAAGTGGCCTTGATTAACATTATTTATTTATTTATTTATCTCTTCTTATTAAATGGGAGTTGGAACCCCCTTAACCAAGCTCTATGAGGCTCACCATGATGTATGTTCTAAATCCACTCTGTTTATCCGTATTGCCCGCCCAAGTGGGCCACACCACTGGTAACAGTCTGGATGGAAATGCCCATGCATGGTTGAAACGTTCCTTGGGCCACCATAATGTTTAAATGCCTTCCAAGCCGTTCATAAGGTGACTCCCATCGTGATGAAGGGAAAGCACACGTATGAGCCTGTTCCAAAACTTTTGTGAACCCAGTAAAGCTTCAGTAGTGGACCTTCAATCCCTACTGCTTATTTGGTGTGGCCCTCTTGAATTTTGAGTACGCCTGATCTATTATATGATATCTTAAAATAGGCTGGCACAACCGATAGATGGCGAGGAGTAGATATGACACACAGGTCACGGCCCAGATTTTGAACTGTTGGGCCGGTCCTATTCAAATTTTTTTATTTTGCCAGGCCCTAGCCCTATGTGGGGCCCACAAAGCTTACGGTTACAAAAGATTCGTGTGAGATAGTGTATACGGCCCACCATATCCCATCAGTTGTCAAAGAGAGCCAAGAGTAGGTTTTAGGATGGGCCACTTACCTAGAAAAAATGTGTGACACAATATGAAAAAGAAAAATACAAAGATGAGGTAGAGGAATCCGGATCCTCTGTTGCATGGGTCTGCAACCATAACTTAGGCAGTGTGACTAGGTTGCAGGCCCATGTGATGACGTGGACCAATAGAGGATTCGTACTAGAGGTAGAGGTAGAGGTAGAGGTAGAAGTAGAGGTAGAGATAGTGACCTGGTTGGCGAAGAAGATCCTCTTATCCGGGTTATCACTTTTAGCGTGAACCCATGAATTGCAGTTGATGGTGATTGGCCCACTAGCATCTCCCGTGAGGATTATGTCGTCCAAGAACATTTCCTTATGGTGCTCATTCGTCACTAGAACCGCTCCAATTTTACCAAAACCCCCAGGGATCTCGAACTGGGCCTCGTACGTCAGCAAACCATCCTTGCGGCCACCACTTCTTGCGAATGCCTCGATTGTCTTCTTCTCCAACCCCGTTTCTTCAATAACAAGGGGGGGAAATCAGCATAGAACATATTAGGGTTCCACTACTTGATGGTTTGGATTAAGGGAAATGCATTCCAAATGTACAGTGGCAGTGTGCATGCCTACGGATGGTGATACTCCGCCACATACCAAATAACTGGTAGCTAAAAGCAATAGCTACTTTTGCTAGGATTGTTCTAATACACCTCAAAAGAATATATCACCACCGTCCACCATGTGTTCATGGCCAATGTAACACGAAAAAATGAAATCTGATCCGTTGAAAAGGTTGGTCCCAACCTATAGATCAGTTATTGAGAAAATAAGACCGGGATATTTATAATATCTTCCCCAACCATTAACACTACCAATCACACTTATAACGGCTGGCTTTCCTTTATTTTTGTAAACGTAACCCATTCGACTAGTGGTTCAGCTTGATATTTTGTGATTAAATTTCAATGATGTGGTCCAATAGTTTGAAAGGATCGGATTTTTTTACTTACATGACACCTTCGCCATATAAGCAAGGTGGACGGTAACCGTACCGTCCACTGAGGTGAGTTTCAAAACTACTGTATGCTCCGAAGTTGAGAATTGGTCCCCTCATTGCACAGAAAGAGCATGAACCACAGCTACAAGGGTCACTTTCAGCCTGAGGATTATAATGGGCCCCACCAAATGTGTAGTCTGTATAATGCGTGCCCAAAGGATTAGTACTACAGTACGTTCGGGCATTCAGGTGGGCCAATGCTTCAGCGGTCATTTTAAGGCATGTTTCGAAAAAAAATGAGGGAAATCCAAAATCAAGTGGCCCACACCACAAGAAACAGTGAGAAAAAACTCTCACTGTTAAAACCTTCTTGGGAGCTGGTATTTGTGTTTCAACGGTAGTGAGCCTTTCTATCACTACTATTTCTTGTGTATTGCCCATTTGAATTTTGGATCTTTCACAGGTTGAAACTCTTAAGTCTTAAATCGAGCTGGAGAGATGAATGAACCGGGTGGATATAACATAAAAACCCACACCTTTGCGACAGTGGTAGACCAAGTGAAGATAACCTGGGCTCAACACTATAGTCTAGGAATCGAATCCCAACATAGGGGTGGCTACCATTGCAGTGTGACTAATAGTGAGATGTGTGTACTAACCTAAAAATACAATAAACAAGAAGATATGCCCACAAACCAGGGTGTTTAAGCACACCAATTACATACAAACACTACCACAAGCGTCCTATACAGCAACTCAAGGTGAGCCAAGCCTGTGATGACTTAGATAGCTTGAAAACAAGCCAAGGTCAAATATAGAGGAGCTCAGCTGTGTGTGTGTGTGTGTGTGTGTGTGTGTGTGACCCTAAATTTACTCAACATGTCCTTTCTTTTCTTTTCTTTTACCCTACCTGCCTGTCGCACCTAAAACGAGCCGACGTCAGTGGATTGGGTATTACATTTTCATTTTTTAAAATAAAAAATAAAAATAGACGAAGCTTGACTCGACTTGACTCGACTCGAAGCAAGCTTACTCGACTCTGATCGAACACCAAGTTGAGCTCAGCTACTGTTTTGAGCTCAAACTTCAAGCCAAGCCAAGCTCGAGCTGAGGTGGTCATTGGTCGAGTCAAGCTCAAGCAGAGCAAGAACTTGGCTTGACTCAACTCGATATACATCTCTATGTACTGCTGTTAATTCATTTTTCCAGTTTATTTTAGGGCATAAGCCAAAAAAATGAGGCAGATCAAAATTTGTGATGGACTACACCACAAGAAAAGCGTTGATTGAACGCTCACCCTTAAAAACTGGCTGGGCCACCAAAGTTTCGAATCAAGCTGATATTTGAGTTTTCCTTTCATTCATGTTTTTTTTACCTAACCAATGGTAAAATAGATGGACGGCTTAGACAAAAGCACGTACATAATTATAGGAGACCGTAAAGCAATGAGCTCGAGAAATTTATGGACGATCCGTACGAAATTGTGGGGGACCACATAGCACCGTCCATTAGCCAAATCAGCGTCTAGCGTTTACAGGAGATTCCTGTAACCTGAATAACTGGTCCGTAGAGTCACTAATTTACCCACCTTGACCTATGCATCCCAGTGGAGGGAGGAATTATTTGATACTCCAGTTGAGCATGACACTTAATACACATGCACTTCAACATAAGTACCAGTAACATGCATTAACTCAAATTAACAAAGCTAAATTTTGAAAACCCCAGTTTCCAAATTGTATTTCAAAAATCAGATTGTTTTTATAATCCTAACCGTTGATTAGTGGACACTTGTTTGTTGAAATCAGAAACCTGGATATTTTTCAAAAATAAAAACTTCAAATAGCCAGATGCATCACACTGCCTGTCTAGCCTGCTAGCCCAGCTGGAAGACAAGCAGGTTCGGTACGTTTCGTGACTAACGTTGGCTCAAAAGGACTGTCCGAATGGTCGAGCGACCAAAAAGCTGTAAAGTTTTCAGTACGATCCATCCATCCATTATTTTCATTTTGATGGAACGTGCCCTGGCTGTAATTCGTTACGTAAAGCAATGACACGACACGGGCGCGGATTGCCTGCGAAAGCCTTTTGCAGGCATCTTCTGCGTAAGGAATCTGGGTGGGGCCCACCGTCATGTTTGTGAGAAATCTACGCCCTCCAACCGTTTTGTGAGATAATTTAAAGCGTTACAATCAAAATTGAACGGGATCCAAGACTTAATTGGGCCGAAAAAATGACGATTGAACTTCCACAGTTGAAATATTCGTGGGGCTACCGAAGTTTCGAATCAGGATAATATTTGTGTTTTCAGATTCATTTCAGTAGAAATGACATTATGTACGGTATGGATGGCATATAACATCACTTTAGACCTCATAGAGGTTTCAACGGTAAGAATTTCCCTACACACCTTTTGCTTTAGTGTTGCCCACTTGAGTTTTAGATCCCATTCAATTTTTGTCGCAGGCCTAAAATGATATCTAAAACTGTTGGCGTAGATTTCTCATAAACCTGACGGTGTGGCTGCACCCACTTGGGCAGGAGATGCCTGCGAAAGGCTGCAATCCGCGCCCGCACGACGCGGCATGCCAACGGAAGCGGATCGGATGGTGACCCAGCACTGCCCAGCGAAGTGGCGTTGGCCGCTGTGGGGCCACCATGATGTATGTGTTTTATCCACGTCGTCCATCTATTTTGATAGTTCATTTTAAGGAATGAGCCCAAAATTGGAGATGATCAAAATTACAAGTGCACAACACCGGATGAAACAGTCAACAGTGGTGAACGAATTCCCACTGTTAAAAACAGGGACTATTGATTGGGTAATTCCCCCGCTCGGAACAGGCTAGGGCTGTGAAGGCAACCATGATGTATGGATTTTATCCGGTCCCTACATTTTTTTCATGTTATTTTAGGATATGGCCCAAAAATAAGTCAGACCTAAGGCTCAAGTGGACTACTAAATGGGGATTAAGCACTTACCGTTGAAAACTTCTTGGGTGCCACCGAAGTTTTGGAGTGAGTAGATATTTATGTTTTCCCTTCATCTAGGTCTCTATGACCTTAGGAACAGATTTGCCATGGGCCTTAGAAGGTTTCAATGGTAGGCATCATTAGCACTTCTCGATTCCTCTAGTGTGGCCCACTTGAGTCTTGGATCAACCTCATTTTTAAGCCTATGACCTAAAATAACATGAAAAAAGGCATGGACAGTAAGGATTAGGCCTGCACACAGGTCGGGTTAGGGTCGGGTTGGGCCCAACCCTGGACCAAACCTAAATATATTTAAAGGTCCTGATTTCGGTCCGGGTCGTGACCGGGTTGGGTTGACCCAACCCTAACCCTACCCTACTTGTAAAAGGGTTAACCCTAACCCTACCCAACCCTAACCCTACCCTACTTGTAAAAGGGTTAACCCTAACCCTACCCTACTCTATATGCTAAACCGGGTCAGGTCGGGTCGGGTTAGGACAATGTTTCTATGGTGTGGTCCTACCTAAGATTTGAGTTAGCTTCATTTTTAGTATCATATCCTAAAATAATCTTTCAAAATAGTTGGACGGTGTGGATTTAAGACACATGGTCAGGGGCCACCCACCTTGGTGGATCCCAGATGTCACCTAATCTGCTCCCTGTGAGTTTGAGATGAGCGCAGCTTTGATGAGAGTAGGTGAGACCCGAAACCAACCATGTGGGTGAGACCCTAACCATGAGGCGCACCTCGATGTATATATTGTAAATCCATGCCGTCCATCTACATTTCCATATTATTATAGGACATAGTCCCAAAAAAGAAGCAGATAAAAGCTTTAAGTAGATCACACCACAAAAATCAGTGGTCATTGAACTCCCGCCATTAAAAGATTCTAAAGTCCACCATAATGTTTATTGACCATTTAACATATTGATAATGATATATAGATATTTCTAAAAGCAATAAACTTGTATAAACGGGGCGGTTCGGGTCGGGTGGAACGGGTCGGGATACACGGGTCGGGTCGGGTCGGGCGGGTTTGGCATGTAACCTAAACCGTACCTAAATTAAAAACGATCCGGCCGCATCTACTCGGGACCGGACCGTTTTGTTAGTCGGGTCAGGACGGATCGGGTTTCTACCCAGTCGGGTTGGGCGGGTTGGGCGGGTTAACGGGGCAGATGTGCGGCCCAAGTAAGGATAAAATCCATACATCACAGTCGCCGTCGGAGCCCTAGCCAGTCCTGAGATCGGAATAGGAGGTGAATGAATTCCCACAGTTAAAAACAGGGGACTATTGATTGGGTAATTCCCCCGCTCGGAACAAGCTAGGGCTGTGAAGGCCACCATGATGTATGGATTTTATCCAGTCCCTACATTTTTTCCATGTTATTTTAGGCTATGGCCCAAAAATAAGTCAGATCTATGGCTCAAGTGGACTACTAAATGGGGATTAAGCACTTACCCGTTGAAAACTTCTCGGGTGCCACAGAAGTTTTGGAGTGAGTAGATGTTTGTGTTTTCCCTTCATCTAAGTCTCTATGACCTTAGGAACAGATTTGCCATGGGCCTCCGAAGGTTTCAATGGTAGGCATCATTAGCACTTCTGATTCCTCTAGTGTGGCCCACTTGAGTCTTGGATCAGCCTCATTTTTGGGCCTATGACCTAAAATAACATGAAAAAATGCATGGACAGTAAGGATAAAATCCATACATCACAGTCGCCGTCGGAGCCCTAGCTAGTCCTAAGATCGGAACAGGAGGCGAAGTACCCAATCCGCGCCCACTATTCTTCCTAGGGCGCAATCCGTCTCCTCCAATAGAATTACACCACGTCAAGGGAAGCCGATTACCCAGTCGGGCGCGGATTTCCTGCGAAAGCCTAGCGCGCAGGAAGTTCCTGGGCTGCCAACCGATATGGAGCTCAAAGTGATGTTTTTTTATAAATCCATCATGTCCATCCATTTTGGGAGCTCATTTTAAGACATGAGAACAAAAATGAACTGGATCCAAGAGTTTCCGTGAGAGATGGTTCTCATGTGAGCATTCCTCATGTATATACACACATTAACTTTCAAAAAATAACTTTTTTCCTTCCAAAAAAATTAAAATAATACCAGATATTGATACAAACGGAAATAATAATAATAATAATAAACTTGCCTAAGTTGGCTCGACCAGATTCCAACAAGAGTTGAGAAATCTTAATCTGGTCACAACTCGCTCAATACCCTACAAAAGTCAGTAAAAAAAAAAAAAAAAACTCTTGTTGATCAAACGCTGTAAAACCCCAATTCATCATACAAAACTCAGCATTTTTTATTATAGTTTTTAATTGTTAAATACTACCAAAAGAACTCACAAAAAACCATACAAGGTTTCAATAAACTCTTCTGAGTTTACAAGTCGACTCAAACATGACTGTGTTTCCAGTC